>NW_026847438.1:103753621-104391850 GCF_025583915.1 Anolis sagrei ordinatus | reverse complement strand
AGACATCCGGGCGTCCCCTGGGCAACGTCTTCGTAGACGGCTGATTCTCTCACCACAGAAGCGACCAGCATTCTGGTGGCAGCGGTGGGATGAATAAAGGCCCCCCTGCCAGAAGATCGTTTGAGTCTGATATAACCTCTAATTAATCAATCTAATTAACAACCGTTCTCTACATCCCTACACACTAATAAAATACTTTTTACTGCACAATGTCATCCTAAGCCTATCTCTAACCAAGTTGCAAGTCATATCAAAGTTGTATTATATGAAAATACCCCCCCCCCCTTGGGAGTCTCTTGGTTTCTGAATGTTGTATACATCTAGTTCAAATTCCTTGTTTCAAATTCCTATGGTTTTTTTTTAGCTTAGAATTTTAACCTGCAATTTATTGGAAAATTTTACATTGTATTTTACCTGTGTGTATTTGTTATCTTTCAGTTTTAACCATGTTGTATCTTACTTGACTTGTAAGGAGGAGCGGGTAACAAACAAACAAACAAACAAACAAGTAAATATTAGCTTAGCTTTCAGTATTATAGGGACTGGGGAGAATTTCAAGCTTAAGATTAATATTTTTTCAATTTGTCTGAGGTCTTTTAACTTGCTTGATGCATTCCTAGATCATGGTAATAAGGAAAGCATGACCATGATCTAATGTCTATGGTGAGGTGTTAATTTGGGATGTAAAAATAATTATTTTTTTTTAAAAAAAATATTATTCCAAAAAACAGCAACAGCTGGCAACATTTGTTATTTGAGGGCATAGTGTAACAAGTAACATTTTCCCATCATTTCTGAAATGCTGCATGAGTGCATAGGTATTTTTAATTCAATTTTTTAAATCAAAAAGTGATCAAGAAGACATGTGTTACAAATGTGCTTTTTTTGTCGTGTCAGGAGCAACTTGAGAAACTGTAAGTCGCTTCTGGTGTGAGAGAATTGGCTGTCTGCAAGGACTTTGCCCAGGGGACGTCCGGATGTTTTGATGTTTTTACCATCCTTGTGGGAGGCTTCTCTCATGTCCCCGCATGAGGAGCTGGAGCTGATAGAGGGAGCTCATCCGCGCTCTCCCCAGATTCAAACCTGTGACCTGTCGGTCTTCAGTCCTGCCAGCACAGGGGTTTAACCCACTGCGCCACCGGGGGCTCCTACAAATGTGCTAATATTATAGCAGTCTTTAAACAACAGGCAATGAGTAATGCTAACAAGTTATTTAAAAAAGATTTTGTGCAACAAATCACTTTAAAAGACTATGTTCCAAAATCTGAATTCAACATTTTTGTATATTCCAATATTGGATAATTTGGGCACTTCTCTGTACGATTCACCTGTAGTCCATAGGGATTTTATCTGTTGATTGACAGGAAAGATTGCCACCCAACTGCCTGTTTATGCATGCTGTCCCTGCCAATGTCATGTTTGACTACATTCCTCCAATTGTTGGCAGGGGAGTGTTAACTGCCAAATAAAAATTCAGCACAGGCGTACAGGGCTGATCAGGATTCCTGTTGGATGCTTTCCTCAGCCTTCCTGCACTGAGGAATTTTGATGCTGTCATTATTCTAGTTTGTGTCAGGACATTTGATACAGAAATCACCTACATTAAAGAAATCCTAGATCCTTTAGAATTTAGGGTAATTATCTAGAATGGATGGGTTCCACTGTGGATTTCAGAGTAAATTGGTTGTGATGTTGGAGATCAGAACCCTCTGTGGGCTTACATGCCATATCAGGCTGGAGCTACTGCCGCCATATAATCCAGTTTCTGAATCCATATTATCTACTTTGAACTGGATTATAGGAGTCCACACCTCCATACAATATAGCTCAAAGCAGATGATCTGCATTCAGAAACTGGATTATATGGTAGCTTCTTTCATGGCAGTTGTCATTGGGTTACAGTCACTCCAGATTCAAAGCTCGTACTGGTCCATCTTGGACAGGTACAAAACCAGATTAGCATGTGGCTCCTAAAAAGGCACTTCCCAATGTTGTCATTTCCTTGAAGACCATTGCAAACACAATCTGAAAAGTCACATTAAGAAATTATTTATTTATTTATTTATTTATTTATTTGCTGCATTTGTTGACCGCCGCTCTCAGCCCTAGGGCGACTCGCGGCGGTGTACAACATATTAAAAACAGTTACAGTAAGGCACCACAAAAAACCAACATATCAAAATTATCTGCACATTTATGTGTTCCTGCTGCACCTAGTCTCCAAAAAGTACATGCCCACTTCTTGGGGGATTTTAGCCCAGCAACAACTGAGATGCCATTCTAGAATATACATCTCTTCCTTCAGAAGACTGTACAGAAAGGAGGAAAATTAATTGTTAGCTTAATTGCTGGATTTTTGGACTTCCACTACATCATTTGTATCATTTTTACAGTCACAAGTGATTTGAACAAACCCCACTAGAGGGAAGTTGAGTCGGCAGGAGACTCGGCCCCCCTCTAACCTGCGGCCTATCCCCAGGTACATCTGTGACAGGCAACCAGTTTCCTCCCCTCCTACTCTGGTGTTAGTGAATGCTAGGTCCATAAGGAACAAAACTGCTACCATCAGGGACTTTCTTAATGATCAGGGAGCTGACCTAGTGTGTATTACAGAAACTTGGATCCAAGAGGGTGATGAGATCCTACTCCAGGAAATAACATCTCCAGGTTATGCAATCACTCACCAGATGCGGACTGGGAGGCGGGGGTGGGGTGGGGTGGCTATGCTCACCCGAGAAAGTTTTTCTCTTAGGGCAGTTCCTGTGCTGAGCATCTCTGGCATTGAAAGTGTTGGCCTGGTGTGGGATTCCTGTGAGAGCATAGCCTTTCTGCTGGTGTACCGTGCGCCCAGCGCACAGCCTATCCCAGCTGCTTGAGACTGTGTCGGAGTGGTCCCTGAGGTTCCCCAGACTTATCGTCTTGCGGGATTTCAACGTCCACGCTGATGCAGACTCTTGTTCATCAGCAGCTATGGACCTAGTGTCTACCATGGAGACACTAGGACTCTCCCTCTGTACTACTGGGCCCACGCATCGGGCGGGGCACACGTTAGATTTGATTTTCAGCACAGGAATTCAAGTGACCCAAGCCTCCACAATAGAGGTTCCATGGTCGGATCACTGCGCCCTGAGAGTCCGGTTGGAGCATGCCTACCCACGCTGCAAGGGCACCGAACCAATTTGGGCTCGCCCAAGGAGACTTATGGAACCCAGTAGGTTCCAGAATGCTCTGAGGGATCTGGAGCCTGCCAGCGACTCGATCGATGTGCAGGTGGACACATGGAACATCAGGCTATCCAATGCGCTCGACGAGATCGCCCCTAGACGCCCTCTCAGACCCCACCGAAATCGGTCTCCTTGGTTCACCGAGGAACTTCGACTGATGAAGCGGGAAAAGAGACAGCTGGAGGGCGCGTGGCGAGAACTCCGTGACGGAGCATTGAGATCAGCTTATGAGGCATTCAGGGAATCCTATGAGCATGCTATCACTGAGGCAAAGCGAGTATATTATGCTTCTTTGATAGCGTCTGCTAGCTCACACCCGGCAAAATTGTTCAAAATAATTCGATCTATAACGACAGTTCCTACCGTCCCAAAAAGTGGTGATCAGGCCCCTTCAGCTGAGGTTTTTCAGAGCTATTTTGCAGACAAGATCTCGCTACTTCGCCGGGACATCCCTGCCACAATTGATACAGTGAGAGAACTTGAGACCCCGTGGCCACTTGCTGGGCCCATCCTCGACCGGTTCATCCCGCTGGATGCAGGGGCTGTCGATAGGCTCATAGCTGCAGCTAGACCGACTACTTGCTCCCTCGATCCGTGTCCCTCTTGGTTGGTGAAATCCTGCTTGGAGGGATTATGTGACCCTCTGTTGAAGATCATAAACAGCTCCCTTGAGCAAGGAGACTTTCCAGAGGGTTTAAAAGAGGCGGTGGTCTCTCATTTGCTGAAGAAACCAGATTTAGATCCCTCAGTTCCCTCCAGTTACCGCCCAGTTTCAAATCTCTCGTTCCTGGGCAAGGTGATTGAGAGGGCAGCAGCGGAGCAGTTGCAGCAATTCCTAGACAACACAGCCGGACTAGATCCCTTCCAATCCGGCTTCCGTGCAGGGCACGGGACAGAGACTGTGCTGGTCTCCATCACGGATCACCTTCGATGCCAGCTTGACCAGGGCGGGTCAGCGCTGCTTGTGCTATTGGATCTCACAGCAGCATTTGACACAGTCGACCACAATCTCTTGACCCACCGCCTTGCTGTTGCTGGAATCAGGGGGACAGCTTTAAACTGGCTGTCCTCCTTTCTTCACAACCGTGGACAGCGAGTGGAGAGGGGAGGCCTGGTCTCTGAGAGGTCCCCTCTATCTTGTGGGGTTCCTCAGGGGGCCATTCTCTCCCCTCTGTTGTTTAACATCTATATGCGACCACTTGCTCAGCTGGTTCGAGGTTTTGGGCTTGAGTGTTATCAGTACCGATGACACTCAGCTGGTGCTGAAGATGGAAGGCCGACCGGACTCTGTACCCGATTGTTTCCATCAGTGCCTCGAGGCCGTGACTGGATGGCTGCGTGCCAGCAGGTTGAGGGTGAATCCAGCAAAGACGGAGATCCTATGGCTGGGTGGACCGGTCAGTGGGGACATCCATCTGCCCACCCTGGATGGTGAGGCGTTACGCCCGTCATCATTGGTCAAGAGTCTGGGAGTCCTTTTGGACCCTCTGCTGACAATGGAGGCCCAGGTCTCCGCCGTGAGCAGAACCGCCTTCTTTCACCTGCGGCAGGCTAGACGGCTGGCCCCCTACCTGTCCAGGGACGACCTAGCTACGGTGATCCAGGCCACGGTCATCTCAAGACTGGACTACTGTAACGCCCTCTACATTGGCCTCCCTCTGTCGGTGATTCGGAAGCTCAAGTTGGTACAAAACGCAGCTGCTCGGCTTCTTGCGGGAATTCCAATGAGATGCCACATAACACCAATCTTACTACAGCTGCATTGGTTACCAATTGAGCACCGGATCACTTTCAAAGTGATGGTACTCACCTTTAAGGCCTTGCATGGTCTGGGGCAATGTATCTGAGGGATCGTCTCACCCCCTACCAACCCCAGAGATCCCTCCGTTCTGAGGACCAAGATCTATTGGAGGTCCCCAGTGTCAAGACCTTGCGTCTAGCGGCAACCAGACGCAGAGCCTTCACAGCAGTGGCGCCATCAGTCTGGAATGCTCTGCCACCTGAGGTTCGTGCCCTGCGGGACTTACCAGCTTTCCGCAGGGCATGTAAGACATACCTGTTTCGACAGGCTTTTAATGTTTGATACTGTTGTTTTTAAATTGTTTTAAATTGCTTTTAAATTTTGTTAGATTTTAGCCATTCTTGTAAGCCGCTCCGAGCCCCAGGGGAGTGGTGGCATATAAGTTTAAATAATAAATAAATAAATAAATAAATAAAATGTTTTGATGTTTTACCACCCTTGTTACTAAGTTTCTACAGGATCACAGCATTCTGTCATATATTAGGCCTGTTTGATCAAGAAAAATTTGTTTCTAAAATCGATTTGTAATTGGGGTGTTTTTTTGTTTCGATATTTAAAATAATTACAAAACTTTCCCAAAAAAAGTTTTGTTATTTACGAAATTTCGTAAATATTTACAAAACATTTTGTAAAGATGGCGGACGCAGTTGGAAACTACGAAAATGGGGTTTATATCTGTGGAATAATATCCAGGGTGGGAGAGAGAACTTTCGTCTCTTTGAGGCAAGTGTGAATGTTTCAATTGGCCAACTCTGAGGCTTTGGTCTCCTCAGCGGGCCATCTGTGCGTTTTGCTGCTTCTCCTTTTCTCCCACTTCCTCTGTTCTTCCCATTTGGGGGGATTTCCTGCCCCCCAAATCAAGGGGAAAAGACAAAGACTGTTTTGTGGAGAAGGGGGAGGGTCACGGAGAGAGAAAACGCCAAGTCCTCCGCCGAATTGAACCGAAGGAGGGAAAATCAAGCGGAGGGAAATGGAGAGGAAGACCTGAGGCGCTGCTTTCCCCGCCGTCGCTTCGCCGCAGCCCTTTGGCAGGCCCTCTTGTACCAAATTCAATCTACTGAGAGAGAGATGAGATATAAGGGGGGGGAGATACATATGAGGGTTCTTTTATGAGAGGTAAACCGTCTAAATAAATTTTATTAGGGGCGACCAATATATTCGTTCCCCTTTGTTCCTGGGCTACGTGTGTGTAACAATCGAAAACCTATGGAGGGAGAAATCGCCGGATCCGTCATAGAAAATCCTTTTCGTTTGCTTCTGAAGGGATTTTTTTTCTCTTTCTCTCTCCTGAAGAAGAAGAAGAAGACCCTTGTCTTGGTGGAGATTTGGGGAAGGAGGGGGCAAGCCACCGCGCCTTGTTAGGGACGGCGCTGGGCCTGATTTGGGGAATGGGAAGGGGGGGGGAGACTCCTATTATTAAGGGAACCGAGCCCCAGCGGCGCTTTTTCTGGCTGAGGAGGGGAGGAAAGGGGGAGAAGGAAGGAAGGGAGGAAGGAAGGAAGGAAGGAAGGAGGGAGCCAGCGGGGAGGAAGCGGCGAGGAAGGCGGCGAGAGACCGGGGAGACCTTTGGACATGCCTCTGCGGCTCAGTCGGGAGTGGAATCCAAATCTCCCCCGTCTAAACCGGGTTTTAGAACCGAGGAGAAGCGAGTAGCTCTCCTTTTCTCCCTCTTTGTGTTTCACATGAAGGGAAATCCAGTCCTCTTGTCCTCTTTTCCTTCTCCTGTCATCCAGACTTTCCTTTCTTTGGGTCCCCCCATCCCTCTTTCCTTCTTTTATCTTTCCCCCTCAGTCTTTTTCTTTATCTCTCTTTCTCTTCCTATCACCCTTCCTTCCTCCCTCTTTCTCTTCCCCTTCGCTTTCTTTCTTTCGCTCTCTTTCCGTCAGCCTTCCCCCTATCTCTCTGTATCTCTTCAACTTTCCTTCTTTCTCTCCCTTCCTCTTTGGTCTTTCTCTTCCCCTCAGCCTTCCTTCCTTCCTTCCTTCCTTCCTCCTTCCTTCCTTCCTTCCTTCCTTCCTTCCTTCTCTCTCTCTCTCTCTTCCCCTCAGCTTTCCTTACTTTCCTTCCTTCCTTCTCTCTCTCTCTTCCCCTCAGCCTTCTTTCTCTCCCGCCCCCTCAGCTTTCTTTCGTTTCTTCTTTCTCTCCCCCTCTCTTCCCCTCAGCTTTCCTTCCTTCCTCCTCTCTCTTTCTTCCCCTCAGCTTTCCCCCCTCTCTCTATTCCCCTCATCTTTCTTTCCTTCCTTCCTTCTCTCTTCCTCTCAGCCTTTCTCTCTCTTCCCCTCAGCTTTCCTCCCTTCGTTCCTTCCTTCTCTCTCTTTCTTCCCCTCAGCCTTCCTTCTCTCTCTCTCTCTCTCTTTCCCTCAGCTTTCTTCTCTCTTCCCCTCAGCCTTCCTACTCTCTTTCTCTCTCTTCCCCTCAGCTTTCCTTCCTTCGTTCCTTCCTTCTCTTCCTCTCTTCCCCTCAGCTTTCCTTCCTTCTCTCTCTCTCTCTCTCAGGCTACCTTCTTTCTCTCTTTCTCTTTCCCCCAGCTTTCCTTCTGTTCCTTCATTCTCTCTCTCTTCCCCTCAGCCTTCCTTCCTTCCTTCCCCTTCCCCTTTCTCTTTCTCTCGCTTCCCCTCTGCTTTCCTTCCTTCGTTCCTTCCTTCTCTCACACACAATCCTTTCCCCTCAGTCTTTCTTCTCTCTCTTTCTCTCTCTCTTCCCCTCAGCCTTCTTTCCTTCTCTCTCTCTGTCCCCTCTCTTTTCCCCCTTCGCTTCAGTCTTCCTTTTTAGTCTCCCTTTCGCTCCCTTTCAGCCTTCTTTCTTTTCCTTCCTCTCGGCCTTCCTGCGCTCTCTCTCTCTCTTTATCTCTCTCCCGCAACCTCAGCTTTCCTTCCTTCTTTCTCTCTCCCTTCTTTTCTTTTCTCTCTCTCTCTCTCCACCGGCGCCCCACCCCGCCAGCCCACCGCGCTTTGAAGCCTCGGAAGGAATGATTTAGTTTGTTTATCCTGCTATAAAAATCAAGAGCAATAGAAAAGTCATAAAAGGGAGCACGCCATCCATCACGCCGCCGTTGCCGCCGCTGCTTCTGCTGCCGCTGCCTCAGGCGAGATGGATCAGCCCCAGGAAAGGCGGATTGGGGGGGGAGCCCCGATATTTGGCCTCGGAGCTTGGAAAAGAGGCATTGGATGCTCCAGGTGTTTTGGAGTGTTTGAAATAATAACGAAACAATTACAAAACAATTACAAAACGTATTTAAAATTCGTTTTTTTTATTATTGCTCCAGAACGTTTTGTTATCGTTTTGTAAATGGAAAAATTAACGAATTATTAACGAATTACGAATTAACGAAACGAAACCGCACAGGCCTAATATATATATATATGTGTGTGTGTGTGTGTGTGTGTGTGTGTGTGTGAGAGAGAGAGAGAGAGAGAGAGAGAAAGAAACTCTGCTGTGTAATATCTATCTATCTATCTATCTATCTATCTATCTACCTATCATCACATACACACAGCAGAGTTTCAGGTTTTTTTTAGTTGCCCCCAAAAATCTACTCTCCCTTAAAATATATTTGCCTTTAAATCATGCTCTCAAAGGACAAAAATAAGCAGATTTTTAAAAAGGTAACGTAATTGATATTTGGCATACAGGTATTTTGCTTATCAATCCAATTACAAATATGATTTGAAGTAGTTTCTCTGTGTTGGTAACATAGGGCATAATTCTTAGAAACAGTAGTCCATAGTCCAAAGCATCTCTCTGTTCTAAGAGTCTAATAGAGTCTCTGTCTAGTCTCTAATCATACAGTTCCTGCATTGAAATCTAAAGCATATTTCTGATTCTATAGTCTCTTAAAGGCATACTATTCCTCCATTTTTCTAAACTGAACTGTTTCTCAAATGGAGTCTGAGTCCTGAACAAGCCCAGTTCTGATCACATGGTCTGAAACTCCTCCCACAATAAAGAGGTTAAAGAAAATTGCAAACTAATACACACACATATACAATACAGTAAGCAATTATATACATAACAAACAACTAGGTTGCTATTCCCAATACTCCTCACTCTTCTCTTTCCCACACAAGATAGGTGTTTTTTAAAAAACAACAACAAACAAACAGTAAAACAGGGACATAAAATGCAGCTGTGTGTGTCACATGTTGTCTGTTTAGGCCTGCAATCAGCAGCTGGACATAATGTTTTCTGCATGGGTTTCTTTTATCTCAATTACCAAACGGGCTAGGAACAGATTTCTGTCTTTTTTCTTTTTAATTACAGTGAAATATTAGAGCAGATGTCCTGAACAATCCCGTGGAGCTTCAAAGCCTCACAGAAGACTTGGTGTCTGCAACTCTTCTTACAATTCTTTAATATTTTGATATTTATTTTTTCAAGGTTCTCTGGCAATGCTAGAAAGGAAAAACAAGTTTTGACTGGGTGAAAACGGGTATGAGTCATGCCTTTCCACCCATTCACCTCTTCACCTTCATTGTCCTCCTCCGTTTTTTGTTGAATTCTTCTTTTCTCATTTGACAGAAAGATCCCAAAAGTCAGAACAGAAGCGGCATGGAATTAAAAAGACAGCGGAAGCTGGGAAGGCCCCATTTTGGCTCATCTATTCTCTTTCTCTATTTTGCTGTTGCCTTTTGGAAGAATAAACCGTTCTAATTCATGTGACTCAAAGGGTGGCAGACAATGGAGAGACAATCACTTCCTGATTTATTTATTCCTTCAGTTTATAAGTTGCTTTATGACCAAATCATGATTGGCAAAGTACACAGTGAAACAACATAGAACATAAAACAGAGCGGAAACCAATATAATCAGTTAAAGATTTAATGCAGCAACAAAATAGACATGTAAAAATAAATGAAATGATCAAAGCCATATATTACCAAAACGTTGCTTAAAAAATCAATGAGAAAAGGAGCTGTAAAACATAATTTTTCAATGGATAGTCAACTCTCCATATCCATGAATTCTGCATCCATATATTCCACCATCCATGTACATAAGGAATACCATTTTACTGTTGTAGTAATCCATAGATTTTGATATCCATAGAGGGTCCTGGAATCAAACAGCAACAGATTGCAAGTGCCCATTATAGTGAGCAGTAACACATAATGAAAGTGAACAGGCTTTTGGAAAAAATTAAAAGGTATTTGTCTGGACTAGAAATTCAATAGTGTAGATGCCTGGTGAATCTTGCAAGGAGGATGGAGGGGCCAGCAAAAAGACATGCTCTCAAGGCAAAAGAAAGGAGAAGGAATAATAGTAATGACACACATTCTTCAAATGGAATGAAAGCTATTGCTGCTCCTTCTCCTCTCTTCCACCCATTATGTTTGCCTAATGAACAGATCTCAGGTGAAGGAAAGTCAATTATTGAAAGTTACATTCAAAATATGCTCCCTTGGTGGCACAGCGGGTTAAACCCCTGAGCTGCTGAACTTGCTGACTGAAAGGTTGGCAATTCAAATCCAGGGAGTGGGGTGAGCTCCCGCTGTTAACCCCAGCTTCTGCCAACCTGGCAGTTTGAAATGCAAGTGTGAGTAGATCAATAGGTACCGCTTCTATGGGAAGGTAACGGTGCTCCATGCAGTCATGCCGGCCACATGACCTTAGAGGTGTCTATAGACAATGCTGATTCTTCGGCTTAGAAATGGAGATGAGCACCACCCCCAACTAGACTTAATGTCAGGGGAAACCTTTACCTTTGCTAGATTGAGAATTAGCATTTATATTTACAAAGTCTTTTCTGACTATAAATTATCTTACCTGAAGCAAGAATGAATTGGAAGAGATGTTTCCAGCAAATGGATGTCACGATAATTCAGACTGGTTGTAGATGGAGGGTTCCTAGTCCCAACACCAGTAGGTGCTGTGCTTTATGTAGCAGCTTAGCAGGCCCGTAGCCAGGATTTCGATTCGGGGGGTGGTGAGTTTTTTCAGGGGGGGTCTCGGGGGGGGGACTGGGTTTTGGGGGGGGGGCTGAGTCTGAGTGAAAGAGGGTCTAGCCTATCAAACCTTTTGTATCATTACCCCAATACCCCCATGCATATGGGATATATTGAGTATGGTGATCAGATCATGATATGAATAAACATAACAGTTTAAATAATGCACCAGTAAGGCCTTTTCGCGGAACCATCATGAGAATTTCGGGGGGGGGGGTCTGAAGCCCTTCAAGCGCCCCTCCCGCCCCCCCCCCCCCGGCTACATGCCTGCAGCTTAGGCTGTGGATGTCTGGAAGGCAATTATCTCTTTTCTCTTTTCAACTGAAAATGTGTAGCAAGATGGTGCCTGGGACCCCTCTTGCCTCTCCCGACCACTAGTGTACATTGCAATATCAACAAGATAAATTGTTTAGCTTGCAATAGTCCCACACAACCAGTTCCAAGTGGAAAATATGATGGTTGAGAATTATGGCTGAGAGTTCTTCTCTTCCAGAGCCCAACAAAATCTCTGGTTTTAAATTATTCCAATCTGAGTCTACACAATGCACTATGATCTCCATATTCATAGTGGAAATGTTCCAAAATAGTAAGTGAACGCTAGAAACTTCAAAGAATAGCAAACTCTATATTTTGACTATACTTGGGCTGGAGGCATACCATAGAATATTTACAGGGGGCAGTAGTTTTTGGAGTGTGTGTATCAAATCCATGGATCCATGGACTCATACTATATGTACAATCTACATTGTGGATTGAAAAGCAATGAAGTTTTCATAACACTCTCGGTATTTGATTGAGAACTTATTTTAAGAGCCGTACTGATAGGTTTTGTACCTGTGTGTGACACATGAAGGTTGTGAGTAAATCAAATATGTTATTTTTTTTTTATCAAAATCGACTTCATTTTTGTCTCTTGAGTACATCATATAAACCAAGTGGTTTTATGGGAGAGTATATATATATTGGGCACTGAAAAACACTTCTGAAGCACTGCTGTTTTTATGCACTTGCAAAATATCTGTTTTCCTAACAGATCAGGGATAACAGGTTTTTCAGTCTATCAACTGAAACCATTACCTTGCATAATTCTGTCTGATTGTATACCACAAGATAAGATTCTACTCTGAAGGGGTTTTTGGCTCGTCTCAGAAAGGTTATGCTTTTCTTTTTTTAAAAGTTATGATCTTCAAAAGGAGTTTTTCCAAAAGGTTATGAATGCCATTTTCCAAAATTCAAATCCAAAACAACAAGACCCACCACAAAAAACTAACCCAAAAGGAAACAAGGTCATTTCTGGTTTCTCAAAATGTTAATTACAATTTACAAGAAGCAGGAATTCAAGGTTCCTGTGTAATATTCTATTTTGTTAATTTTGTCTATTAAGTTTAGATTTTTATGGATGCAAATATTGTTTTGCATTAAGGCTCATTTTGTTATTAATATTTATAATATATTCAATTTTTTTAAAAGTGTTTCCCTTTTCTTGAAAGAATTATCTAAATGAGTATCCCCAACTGGAGCAACAGTTTAACATCTTGTTTTTCTTTTGTTATACTTGTTAACAGCCATCTTCTCCTCATCCAGACTTTAAAAAAAAATATGCTAGCAATGTCAGCTCTAGAAGTTACTTTTCTTGCTGGGCAGGAAGGGCAGTGGAACGCTATTGTTGGAGCCTGGCACTCTGCTAATGTGATGCAAAATCATGCCCTGTATTTGAAAACTCATTTTGAACAAAGATTCCCAGAAGAGTACAGCTAGGGAAAGCTGGAGCATAGCGTTCAATATCAGATAGAAGCATGTGGCCTCATAACACAAGTCTGAATGGCTGCCAGCTCACTTCCTACATGCTGAATATATGCTCTGAATGCTGAAATAATGTTTACTTTGGGATCTGCCTTTCTTGTTGCTCATGCACAATAATTGAATAATGAGGGTTGCAAGCAGTGTGGATGACAAGCATTTCGTTCTTCTGGGATTGCAGCTGTATCAATGGCAGGGCTGCGAGTTTAACCACACCAGATGTATTTCCCCAAGGCCCTGTCAGAAGACAGGCTTCACTGTGGGGAAAAAACTTTTGGGCAGAAAAGGCTAGACTTCTCTGCTGTTTTTTTAAATAAGAAAACAAATGATAAAAGAGTATTCATGGTTGTTCATAATGTAGAGAAGCTCTGTTTACTATTCATGCTCCCAGTTGAAGTTGTAGACCAGGCATCCTCAAACTGTGGCCCTCCAGATGTTTGGGCCTCCGACTCCAGCTTGTTCATTGTCAGGAATTCTGGAAGTTGAAGGCCCAAACAGCTGGAAGGCTGCAGTTTAAGGTTGCCTGGTGTAGACTTTTCTAGACTGAGAGCTTTAGAGCAGTGATTCTCAACCTTCCTAATGCCGTGACCTTTTAATACAGCTCCTCATGTTGTGATGACTCTCAATGATAAAATTATTTTCATTGCTACTTCATAACTGTAATTTTGCTACTGTTAAGAATCGTAATGTAAATATCTGATATGCAGGATGTATTTTCATTCACTGGACGAAAGTTGGCGCAAATATCCAATATGCCCAAATTTGAATACTGGTGGGGTTGGGAGTGGGGTTGACTTTGTCATTTGGGATTTGTAGTTGCTGGGATATATAGTTAACCTGCAATAAAAGAGCATACTGAGCTCCACCAATGAATTGAACCAAACTTGGCACACAGAACTCCCATACCAACAGAAAATACTGAAAGGGTTTGATGGGCATTGACCTTGAGTTTTGGAGTTGCAGCTCACCTATATCCAGAGAGCACCATGGACTCAAATAATGATGGATATGGACAAAACTTGGCATGACTCCTCAATATGCTCAAATGTGAACACTGGTGGAGTTTGGGGATCTACCTTGACATTTCGGAGTTGAAGTTGCTGGGATCTACAATCAAAGAGCATTCTGAACCCCTCCAATGATAGAATTGGACCAAAGTTCCCACAGAGAACCCTCATGACCAACAAAAAATATTGTGTTTTCTCATGGTCTTTGGTGACCCCTCTGACACCCCTTCATGACCCCCCCCCCCAGGGTCCCAACCCCAGGTTGAGAATCACTGCTTTAGAGTGAGACTATATAGGTCTGCTCTCTGCTTGTCATAAAAGCAGTCAGAAGAGCCAAATGGTCATGCTATATCATGGCACATACAGAAGCCAACATCAGGAAGTCATTTCCAGCTTCCTTAAAATGTACTATATATCAAAGTTATGCTTTTTGGACAACAACAACCAGAATTCTCCAGGAAAAATGGCAGTGGCCATGGTGGCTGAGTGATACTAGGAGGCTTTTTAAAATTTGCCCATTCACATTATGTAAGTGGGAGTTGGTGGTTCCAACACAAATGGTTGAGTCAAGCCAATGCAATTTTAACCAGAACATTAAAGCTGCTAACCAAAGTGCTGAAACGGATTTAGACGGAAAGTCAGAGCAGGTTGACTCTCCCATTGACATGAAAGTCATTTGTCACTTTGCTATATCTATTCCCAAACTGTCAGATACAATTGTTTTCCTAAATGCCACAGTTCCGTTCCTTTAGATCTTGGTTGGGGAATATGAAACCATCTAGAACTGTTAAGACTGCAATAGCCCTGGCCAACTAATAGAAAGGATTATTGTAACAACATTTAGAGGGCCACATTGTCCCAATCCCTGCTATAGGTGTTCTAAATGAATTCATGTGAAGATAATCATCATCATCATCATCATCATCATCATCTTATTTATATTCTGCCCTTCTCCTAATGGAACTCAAAGTGGATTACAGCATTACAATGACCCATAAACACAAAGACAGAGGCTTCTCCTTTCATTTCCAGCTTCTTGGGGTGGTGTTAATCCCTGCTCTGGGGAGATGTTTTCTCCATTTTCAAGCTGAGGAACCTGCGTTGTCACCTCCTGGTTGTGTGGCAGCAAGATTGCTTGGAGCATCTCTTTGCCTTTTCCCACCAAAGCGGTACCTATTTATCTATTTACATTTGCATGTTTTTGATCTACTAGGTTGGCAGGAATTGGAGCTGAAGATGGGAGTTCACCTCCATCTCATGGATTCAAATTGCCAACCTTTTTTTCTCCTACCTCATTTAGCCTTACTGAGAAATACATTTTTTAATCAGTCATGTTGTCGCATGATGGAACCAAAGTTCCATATAATAACCTTATGAAATTGCCATAAGTCAACAGGAGACTTGAAGGTGCATACACAAACATAGCAATAGAGAAGAAGGCTAAATCCCCCACTCCTATGCAATGTAGTCCCAAATGAAACACTCATCCCCAGCACCTCATAATTTGTCAAGTGCCACATTCAAGATTACATGTAATGTTGGCATCAGGGAGCTGATGGCCTGTGCTTCATGAATGGTAAGTAGAACTGTTAAGTTTTAGAGAAACTTAATTCTAGCTCCCTGGACACCACAGCAGGGAAGAGATTTAGTTTTTACCATCAATAATATTTTCATTGAGGCTTCATATATTATTAATAATACAGCAAAATTTCAATATAATGTATATACTTGAGTGTAAGCCTAGTTTTTCAGCCCCCTTTTTAGGCTGAAAAAGCTTGCCTTGGCTTATACTCGAGTCAAGGTTATTTATTATTTTACTCTATTATTAGTATTATTTATTATTATTGTTATTATTACATTTATTTTTTACTCTATTCATTAATATTATTGCATTTATTATTTTACTCTCTTTATTATTATTGGAAGGATATATAAGTGCATTTATACTGAAGAAGGAAGATTAGAATAATGGTTTAATCAGAGTTGGAGAGTCTTATCTTAAATTACAGTTTTATGTAAACATTCAAAAACATTTAACCCACTGATGCCTCAATTAATGTAATGTTATTGATATCCCATTTTTTGTGGTTAAAATTAGGTGCCTTGGCTTATATTTGGGTCGGCTTATACTCTAGTATATACGGTAATAAATATAATGAAACATTAGGAGAAAATGCTTCTGGAACATGGCCATACAGTCCGAAAAACTTACAGCAACCCAGTGATTCCAGCCATGAAAGCCTTCGACAATATAATGATTGAAACATGTAACAGACACACAACAGAGTTGGAGGTAATTTTTTGATCTAAGAGAAAACCTCTCTAGGAAACTCTAAGTCTTCCAGGGTGATTCTATGGTCGACCTCTACCAGAGGTCGACCATAGAATTGTGCTGGAGGACCGAGAATTTGCTATAGAGAACATAATCAAATCTACAAAATCTACAAAAGTCAAACTTCAAATGTGGAGGGCTGTAATCCCGTCCTCTAAGTGTCTTGTTATCTACAAGGAAACAGAATGTTGGACTAACGTTTGGGATGAATCAGCCAGAATCTTTCATTCTTTGTAATTGATAAAATAACGGTGCTGGATTCAGTTGCAGAAATCACATGACTTTGGCCCTACTGGGTTGATTGGGTTCATGAATGCCAATCCCTTAGCTATAACCTCTAGAAGCAATAGAAGGAATTCCCACACACTGCACATTAATATGAGTCATAATGTGCAGAGTTCATCAAGTTCATGAATTTTCTTCTGTTGCCTGCCTGTGTTTTCACCAGGTCCTGGATATAACCATGTCATTTTTCTAATGACATCATGGCTCGCTGCCGTGCAGCCAAACTGCCCCAGCTTAGTGTGTTTGGGACATTTTTTTCATGAAAAACAAATGCAACATCCTGTTGCCCAAAATAGAGCTTTCTGAACACCCATCACAACTTGGGCTTCCTCTTCAGAGATTATTACACTCCAGATAGACTTCCTGCAGATTGCATGATAGCACTATTTCGTGATTACATGCACATCCGCTCTAAAGAGAGGAATAAATTGCTAAGATTTGCTTCACACAGATAAGAATCTTGGAAGTTTTCTATAAACTCATATGGTCTTTCACTATAAGTTATGTTAACAATCAGAAATGAATCAGAGGTATGGAAATCTGATCAGCACAAAGTATTACCAAAAAGATTGTGCACAGCTATAGCACTATTAGTCTACTTTAATTGTCATGGATTATTATTATTATTATTATTATTATTATTATTATTATATTCATATATTTTTTCTCTAAGAAATTCAAAGCAGGGAAGAATAGTAAAACAATAAAATATACAATATAAATAAATTAAAAATGAATAATAAAACCATTAAAAGCATTTAAACCAATTTAAAACATACAAAATTCCACCCAACACTTCCTGGTTTGGTCTTTAAAACTTTCCTCTCCAAAAGCCTGCCTGAATAGAAAGATTTTAGCCTACCTTGGAAGGACAGCAGGGAGGTGGGCATTCTGGCTTCCCTGGGCATGGAGTTCCCAGGTTAAGGTTCTTCAACGGAGAAGGCTCTCTCCCGCATCCCCAGCAACTGTGCTTGTGATGGTGGTGGGACTGAGAGGAGGGTCTCTCCTGAGGAACTCAGGACCCAGACAGGTTCCACACTATAGAGTTCTGGGATTAGTAATTTACTCAGAGTCAGAATAGCTCTCAAGCTGAGAATTCTAAATACTATTCCTTAAACTGCCGATTCCATTGGGTGGTGCCATGGCAGTCAACATGGAATAACATTCTCATAATCGTGTAATTGCATAATAAATAATTATGAACTATGAAGAATGAACATGGAATGGCTAGACGATGCTAATGGACAATGAGTTTAACAGGACGACACTGGTGATCATATATTTTTAATGATTTTTATAATATTATGCTGAATGTTTTAATTGTATTTTTATGAATGTATAGCATCAAATTGCTGCCAATTCTGTACACTGTCTTGAGTCACCTTAGGACTGAGAAAAGCAGGCTTCAAATACCGCAAATAAATAAATAAATAAATGTGAATGTGCCTCATTGCAAAAGGTTTCCTAATTCAGCATTTAATTCATGTTCTCTCCTAACAGGGAACATTCTTGAGCCATTCCCACCATGAGAAGATCAGTGGCAGAGGGTGATGCATCTTCTCTAATACCAACTCTTGAGGGTGGCAGCATCTTCAGAACCTTCACATGCAAACAAAGCACTGCTCAGATTCTATAATAAAGAGGGTTTTTAACCATATATGGAGTGAGAAATGCCAGGTGACCAAGCTGGGTTTAAGAAAGGAAGAAATATCAGGGATCATATTGCCCGCATGCCTTGAACAATGGAGCACACCAAATAATTTCAGGAGACAAATAGTTGTGCTTTCATAGATTGTAGCAAAACATTTGATTATAGAAATCCTGAAAAATAATATTTTTTTCCTAAATAAATGGGTGTGCTATAACATTTGATATTCCTGACAATCAGGAAACGACTAAATACATTTTTCAGGGTCAGAAAAAACTCCATATGTGTGTGTTTATATATATGTGTGTGTATGTATATAAGCTTTGAATAGCATAGGGAAGGATTAACACCTCTGTGGTGTTTGTTTTGCACTCTGTGCTCCTATTCAGAAGATTTTGCCGCACTTTCTGTCCATGTGAGAATTGGATTTTTTTTTTAAATGGCTTGTTGTGGAAACAAGTATTGATTATAAAGCTTTAGTGGAGAGACTTTTTTCCCATGATAACTCTTCCATGAGTGAATTTCCCTTCCTATAGTGTCCAGTTGGCAAGGAATTCAGGGAAAGCTGAATTTTATTACTATACCTGTTTCATGTGTATACAGAACATATCACATGTAAGGTAGGCACAGATTTAGAGGAAGGAGTTGTGAAAATTGAAGGAAGAAACATCAATCGTTTAAGTTATGCAGATGACACTGAACTACTAACAGAACATACCAAAGACTTGGGATGATTATTGAAGAAAGTCAAGAGAGTCAAGAAAGAAATAGTGGACTTGTTCTGTTCCCCAATCACAAATCTCTGTCAGGTAGGTGGAGAGCCATGCTCTGCCAATGATACTGTTAGATCTCAGTCTATGAAAAAACAACAACATATTTTTGGAAATTTTATAACATAGATGCAGACTGGTTGATGCTGCTGAGATCTCTTTCCCACTCTAGCCAGTTCTGAAAATAGCCTATGGAGAGAAGTGGGCAGGCAAAATGTAGGGGAATTTCCCTTACAGAACATTCAAGAATTGTTTTGACCCTCCCTTCTGCCCTCCAAACAACCCAAGAAGTATTTTGTCCCCTCAGCAGATGTGAGGTTATTGTATCCATACCGTGCCTGAGTTTCAGATCTCATTCTGCTCTCAGAAGTGGAGAAACTTTCTTAGGCAACTATCGTCTTGAGCAACAGAAAACCACATGACACCTTTTCCCACCGGAACTAGTCATTATGCCTATAATTACCCAATAATTATGCAAAAGACTTCCCTGTCCTCTGCTGGCACCTTCCGGAGAGAATCTATAACCACAACACCCCAATTTAAGCAGATAACATTGGTGCCTCCATATAACTTGTTTTATAAGCTATTGTCTTGGATTGTACATAGTCACTTTTCATTTGTGAAAATAACTTGCTAAATGCCGTTGTGGAAGAATGAGTTGCCCCTGAAATCAGAGAAGTAGAAATGAAAGCATTTAGGTTTATCTTCTCTGATTCTTTTCTATTTGCTACTTTTTCTTATTTTACAATCACTAGTAGCTGAAGCTTGGCCAGTTCATCTGCATTCCTTTTAAATGAGCATATTAGTGGTAGAGGTGTTGCTTGCCAGAATAATGGTGCAGTGATCAGATCAGAACATTTTGTCCCCTATTCATTCACAACTGGATATGGACATATATGTCCAAGTATAGACCTAATATATCAGAGCAAACTGCTGGATAATGGGCTTATAATGGTTGATAATGCTGGATAATGGGCCAGGCTATAGCACAGCTGGTAAATCACCAGCAGCAGCAATAAGATCTATCAACTGAAAGGTTGCCAGTTTGAAGCCCGGGTTGGGGGGAGCACCACATTTTTGTTCCCTGAGGAAGGTTATCATCCTGTTTAATTGTAGAGCCAGATCGGAAGTACTCAGATAAAAAGCCTTGAGCTGTGCCCCCTTATAGTTGCTTATGCTCTTAGGACCCTTCCACACAGCCATATAACCCAGCATATCCAGGCAGAAAATCCCATAATATCTGTTTTGAACTGGGTTATCTCAGCCCACACTGCCATATATCCCAATTCAAAGCAGAAAATGTAAGATTTTATTCAGTTGTGTGGAAGGGGCCCTAATCTTTGTGGAGTAGAATAGTACAGACATATATAGCTTTTCAGCGACTGCAGTAAAGCACCCAGAACCTTATGGCTTCCTTGTGTTTCTTTTGGGGAAATGAGACTGCTGTGTTGATGCTGCAACTGTTTATGTGTGTGTGTGTTTTGTGGGGGGTTATGTTTATCTATATTCTGCATTTTACTTATCTGCAGATATGCACTCACATACATGTAGTGGCAGAAGTGAGTTTTAATCTATTCTGTCTCTTATGTCTTCCTGATGTACAAAGCCATCTGATTACTCATTGAAAGTAATATTATCATTAGAATGACTGTCTACTTGTTCAGACAGAATTCTTTTGCATAATCCATATTCTTTAATAGAGGTTAACAATAGCCACACCCAGTATAGCTTGACAAAATGAAACATTACCTAGCATTCTGCTAGTCACGCAGTGGTTCTCAACCTATGGGTCCCCAAATGTTTTGGCCTTCAACTCCCAGAAATCCTAACAGCTGGTAAATTGGCTGGGATTTCTGGGAATTGTAGGCCAAAACACCTGGAGACCCACAGGTTGAGAACCACTGTGCTAGTGACATACGTAGGCTTGAGCCCAACTTATGCCTTTGTGGGTTTTTTAAATCATTGAATAATAGAAATTCTTTTCGTATTCCTTGCAGTGACTATGTCCTATATCTCTTTCTGCATTGCTATGTAGCGGTGAGTGAAAATAGTGTATGGCTAAGAAGCATATAGTTTGATGGCTACAGTCAGATGTACACCAATGAAGGCATCTTCCAGGGTTTCCCACAAAAAGGAAGTGAGTCCTGCAAGTGGAAGGGATAGAACAATACTTGAACTGGGACTTGAACTGGGACTTCTCTTTACTTTCTCTCCTCCATCCCTTATGCATGTGTCTGTCTTCCTTCTTTCCTTCTTTTCTTCCTTTCTGGGAGTGCATACATTTTAATCTAAAGGCAGCAAAAAATATGGCTCTTCAAAACTCCTTGTAAAAGAGATTCTAAATTTAAATAGACTTGATAAATTGGCTGTATGGCCTGTGTTGAAAACAATTACATGAAATGAAGCAGGTAAAGGTAAAGGTTTTCCCTGACATTAAGTCCAGCTGTGCCTGACTCTGGGTGGTGCTGAAGAGCCGGCATTGTCCATAGTCACCTCCAAGGTCATTTGGCCAGCATGACTGCATGGCGCGCCGTAACCTGCCTGCTGGTACTTATTGATCTACTGACATCTGCATGTTTTTGAACTGCTAGGTTGGCAGAAGCTAGGGCTATCAGCGGGAACTTATGCCGCTCCTCGGATTCGAACCTGCAACCTTTCAGTTAGGAAGTTTAGCAGCTCAGTGGTTTAACCCACTGCGCCACCAGGGGCTCCAATGGAGCAACGTGGGTATAAATAGTTCTACATGGCAGAGGTAAAAATAAAACAAACAACCTATTCAAATGTCTGAATACTAAATGGAGGAAACTCACTGAATTTTCCAAGATACAAGTCTCCGTTGTAACTTGTATCCATGCCTGTCTGAAATGTAGCCCTGTTCTAGTATAGGAAAAATGCCTTTAAATGTCATTATGAGATATGTTATTTGGAATAAAAGAATCTTCAGATGTAATCTTTCCTAGAACTGGCTGGATCCTAGATGGATTTTTGTGACTACATTTGGTCACAGAATATACAGTGCACCTCTAAAACCGGAATTTTACTCTTTTTTACATGCTCTTAAAACTTTCCCAATTTTTCCTGAGGCATATTTAAAGTCTGAGCCAGGTACCATCTATAAGTCTAATTATAACATATACTTGCACAAATTGCAGCATACTCCCTCAGATGCTGGAAATGGGACCATCAGATGAGAAGCATTTGCCCTTCTCTAGCATGGGATTTTGTTCCATATTGTGGGGAATGAAAAGGAAACATGAAAAGTCACAATGCAACAAAATGTTTTGTTCTTAAAGGAGAAAAGACTGAACATACTGAATTGAATGTATCAAAGGCCAATGTGTGAGGGTTTGGCTTCCAGTGAATGGTTGTCTGATGGGGCAAATAGCACTGCATTTTCTTTTTACAGTTTTGTTTCTTTGTTGTTGTTTATTCATTCAGTCCCTTCAGACTCTTTGTGACCTTGTGGACCAGCCTACAGCAGAGCTCCCTGTCAGCCGTCACCACCCCCAGCTCCTTCAGAGTCAAGCCAGTCACTTCAAGAATACCATCCATCCATCTTGCCCTTGGTTGACRTCTCTTCCTTTTTCCTTCCATTTCCCCCAGCATCATTATCTTCTCCAAGCTTTCCTTTCTTCTCATGATATGGCCAAAGTACTTCATCTTTGCCTCTAATATCCTTCCCTCCAATGAGCAGTTGGGCTTTATTTCCTGAAGTATGGACTGGTTGGATTGTTTCTATTAGTTTTCAAATCATGGTGGATTATTTGTGTGTGGAGGGTGGGGAATGTCAGTTTTTGACACAGAATTATAGTTTGGATCTACAAAAAAAAAACTTTTAGGTCAGCAACTGACAATTAGTTATTTAAGATCAAGACCTAAAACCGAAGCTAAAGTGTATATAGGTATATTTCTTTCTAGTATAAAATAAGATGTATAATAAATGAACTTAAGTTCTTCCTTTAAAAAAAAGTATTTTGGTCCATATCACTGATGTCAGGAATGTGCAGTGAGCAACAGATATACTGCTGTATTGTCGAAGGCTTTAATGGCCATAATCACTGGGTTGATGTGAGTTTTCCAGGCTGAATGGCCATATACCAGAACCATTCTCTCCTGATGTTTCACCCACATCTATGGCAGGCATCCTCAGAGGTTGTGAGGTCTGTTGGAAACTAGGCAAGGGAGATTTATATATCCGTAGAGATGCAAGGCCATTCAATGCTAATCAAGGTGGCCAATTGCAACATTCACACTTGCCTCAGATAAGAGTTCTTTCTCCCACCCTGGACTTTCCACAGATATATAAACTTCACTTACCTGATATTCTTTGGTCAGACGTGACCTAGAATGTATTGTCAAAGGCTTGCATGGTTGGAATCTCATGGTTGTAAGTTTTTTGGGTTGCATGGCCATGTTCCAGAAGTATTTTCTCCTGACGTTTCACCTGCATTTGTGGCAGGCATCCTTAGAGGTTGTGACTTCACAACCTCTGACGATATCAGCCATGGATGTGGGCAAAACATCAGGAGAGAATGCTTCTGGAACATTGCCATACAGCCTGGAAAACTGTACTGCTGTCTGAAAATGTACTGATGTGTGTGTCATGTACCTTCAAATCATTTGTGATTTATGGTGACCCTAACATGGGGTTTTCTTTGCCAAGATTTGTTCAGAGAAACTTTGCCTTTGCCTTCCTCTGAGGATGAGAGAGTATGACCTGCCCATCATCACCAAGTGGGTTTTCATTTCCGAGCTGCTCTCTAGAGTTGTAGCCCACTGCTCAAATGACTACAACATGGTAGTTTGTGCAACTCCAAATGCTTGCTGAGTTTTTCAAAAGAGAAATTTGTTTTTGAAATATCACTTTACAGCCTAAATGCCTTTATTTTCTCAAGGCAAATAAAGTAGTCTTAACCATATTTACTTAGAGGAAAGTTCCAATGGTTTCAATTGCAGTTTCTTCTTAGCAAGTATGCCTATTATTAAGGCAAAAGATTATACCCAAAGCCTATTTAGTTCATAGAAAACTCAACTGAAATTAAGGAGATTAACCTCGGGCCCCAGCCAACAGTTTTACCTGCATTTTAGTTTTTATGGTAGGCTAATAATGGCTAAAGATAGGTCCTTGAGTCATTACTTTAGGAGAATAAGAAGAGTTTCAAGCAGTTCCTCCTCCTTCCGATATATATTTTGCTGAAGCAGGTATTTTCTGCGATTTGTAGTTTTAATTCATACTGTTTTGTTTCATTAATTCTGAGGAAAGTAAAACACATACACATGGAGGGTATATCTACACTGTAGAATTAATACACTTTTGACACCACTTGCCATGCCATGGCACGCCAGCTGCCGTGATTCAATGCTATGGAACCCTGGGAGTTGTAGCTTGCACTATTTAACAGAGAAGGAGAAAGACCTTGTAAAACTACAACTCTGGCAATTCCATAACATTAGAGCCATGACAGTTAATGGACCTTATCAAACGCTTGCTTTCCCCCATTTCTACACACTTTAAGGTCATTTTAAAGATGGAGTCACACAGAGCCCATCAAATCATGTAAGGGTACTTCTGCCGGTTGCCCGTGGGACTCCGTCTTTAAAATGTCTTAAAAGTGTGTAGAAACAGAGATTTTGGAATCAGGAAATAATTGATTCCAGAGCTCCCCATTCCCCTTTTTATATTTTTTTAAGTGACATGAAAGCGCAGGCGTTCTTGACATGTGCTTTGATGCTCCTTTTGTCACCATAGATCATCTTACATGCAACTTTAATGGTAAGTTTTAATTATTTTTTCTTCGGGATATGCGCAATTTAGATATATTGCTACCTATATGTTTCTTTTTTGTAGAACTGGGATTTCCTAATGTGGGCATAGCACATTACTGTTTCTTTTTCTCTTTTCTTTTGTTGTTGTTTAAATTTAAAATACCAAGGGTGTTCTTCTTCAAAGTCCTTGAGGCAGTAACCAATATTTCCTAGGACTTTAACTTTGATTTTGGACTTATGCAATTGTGAGGTTTCCCTTTTTTTAATTTTTAAAAAGAAAATAAAGTAGTCTGAGTGGAGACTACATTTTTCCATGTGATGGAAGTGAATAAGTTATCTGGTTTTGTTTTGTTTTTAAACAGTGTTCCATGCAGTCATGTTGGCCACATGACCTAGGAGGTGTCTGCGGACAACGCTGGCTCTTTGGCTTAGAAATTGAGATGGGCAGCACTTAATGTCAAGGGGAAACCTTTACTATATATATTGTACACAGAGAAAGAAACAGACAGAGAGCTCCAGGTAGACCTTTCTGTGCTTTAGCATTACACCTACTATTCCTCGATAATTAGGCACAGGAATGCATCCAAATTCATATCTTGGCTGCAATCCAGGATATATAGCAAAATGTTCCTGTCCAAGTGTATCTAACTCTGTAGTGGATTGTGAACAATGTCTCAGCAGTGGAGGTGCATTAAGGCATCTATCACATAGCAGGGAAAGATCTGTGACAGTCTGCCATACTTCCTGAAAATCTGCTCCTGAAGCCTGGAAGATCCTCTGAAAAATTGAGAGATAGGTTGCAGGATATGAAAATGAAGGACAACACTGGAAGCCCATTCACAGTATGGACATGACCATAGAAAGCTAGTGTTTTTCCTTTCCTGTTATGACATGAAGCAGCAACATCTTACAAGTCCGAGAGCACCACCACGTGGAAAGAAATATGCAGGTTATCTCAATTCCCTGTTCTTTAAAACAGCAAGCAGCAAGCAGCATTATATATACTTTTTGTCTTGTACTATTAATAAAAGGCCTATAAATAGCAAAATAATGTACTGGATATACTTATAATTGTGACTACAGAAAAATGAGATTGTTTGGAAATCTCGGGGTTCTTTTTAATAAAAAGTAAAACATAATATAGGATATTATAACTTTTAGAAATGACTTCTTTCTTCTTTATTTCACTTGGGACACTGTTAACCCCTCTGCCACAAGGCAAACATAGAAAATATTCTCTGAACAAAATCTGGGGATGGAAGGAAAACTGAAATTAATGACCCTAAGATCTGCTGGGGAGGCCCTCCTTTCACTTCCACCACCGTCACAAGCACGGTGGTGACCTTGGAACGGCCTTCCCAGGGAGATTAGGCAAGCCCACACTCTGTCCGCCTTTCATAGACTTGAAAACCTTGATATTCCAGCTAGCTTTTGAGAATGATTAGTCCCTAGCCATATACGTATGCCTAATTCTTAGGCCATTAGAAGTACTCTGTTTTGCACTTCACCCTATGGTTTGCTATTTGCATGACGCAGTCCTTATATAGCTTGGCCAGGTCCATCTTGGAAATCCGGTTATTGGTTTATGTTGAATGTGTTCTGATAGGAGCTCCAATTGCACTCTGTTCTATTGTCATGTTTAGTGTGTTTTTGTTTTGGTTGTTGTATTTTATGATACTCCTGTTCCAATGTGGGTTTTGTTTTGTTGTTGTTGTTGGATTGCCTTGCTGTTATATTTTTATGACATTTGTCTCACATCCCTTACCGAGTCCCTTCAGGGAGATGGAGGCAGGGTATAAAAATTAAATTATTATTATTATTATTATTATTATTATTATTATTCTGACACAAAAACAAAGTATGTCACAGCAAATGAGATCTATATGCTGGATTTTATATCACAAAATCACAAGTCAAACACTTCCCAAGCGTCTAAGACTGTGGTGATGTATTTTTGAATGATGGGCGCAGATCCAAGTAAGGTGGCTTTTGCAGCTGACAGATCATGATTTTGTCAATGTTTATTGTTTCCAAATGCCAGCTGAGATCTTTTGGCACAGCACCGAGGGTGTGCCGATGACCACTAGGACCACCTTTACTGGTTTATGCCAGAACCTTTGTAGTTCGATTTTGAGATCCTGATAATGGCTGAGTTTTTCCTGTTGTTTTTCCTCAGTGCGGCTGTCACCTGGTATGGCAACATCAATAACCCAAACTTCTTTTCTTTTCCACAATAGTGATGTCTGGTGTATTGTGTTCCAAAACTGTCAGTCTGGATTAGAACGTCCCACAGTACTTTTGCGTGTTCATTTTCCACTACCTTTGCAGGTTTATGATCCCACTAGTTCTTTACTACTGACAGGTGGTACTTGTAACATAAGTTCCAATGAATCATTTGTATCACAGAGTTGTGCCTTTGTTTGTAGTTATTATTATTATTATTATTATTATTATTATTATTATTATTAGAACATGTATCACCAAAGCACCAGCGTAATACAATTGCAGCAACCTGTGAAGTTTTTTTTATGATTACATTTGCTTAAATTATGTGACAGCCATAAGACAGTCTGCTATCCCAAGTCTATGAAGAAGCAGAAAATAAGCTTCCTCCATCTTCTACATTACATCCCTTCAGATGTTTAAAAATAGCCATCATGTCACCTCTCAGTCTTCACTTCTACAAACATACCTATCTTCCTAAATGAGTCCTCATAAGGCTTAGCTTCCAGACCTTTTACCATTTCAGTCACCCTCCCCTTGTACACGTTCCAGCTTGTCAAATGCTTTCTTGAATTGTACAGCTTAGAATGGGAGAAACATTCTAGGTCAGGGGTTGTTGTAATTTTTTTGGGCTGTATGGCCATGTTCCAGAAGCATTCTCTCCTGACGTTTTGCCTGCATCTATGGCAGGCATCCTCAGAGGTTGTGAAGTCACAACTTCTAAGGATGCCTGCCATAGATGCAGGTGAAACGTCAGGAGAAAATGCTTCTGGAACATGGCCATACAGCCCAAAAAACGTACAACCGTGAGATTCTGACCATTAAAGCCTTTGACAATACATTCTAGGTCACGTCTGACCAAAGGATATCACAATGTTGACTCCCTTTTAATTTGTGGTCTATTCAGATCTTTCTGTTTCCATGCCATGTGACACCCCTTCTGGACTTGTCATTTTTTTCTGTTAGATATCATACTTTATGTTTATCTAAATTCATTTTGTAGTTTTGTCCGAACTTTCAGTCTATGATTGTGAGCTCGGCTAAATTCGAGTATCAAAACAAATCTCTGGGGTTAGAGATTTTTTCGTCTACATGGACCTTTTTTTGCAATGTATGATAGTGAACTGAGTTGACAGTAAAAACAAATATAGATTTTATGCTAGCGAAGCTGTAGAAGCATACTAAGTCAAGTAAAAACTTCATCACACTAGAGAAATAATCTACTTTAAATCTGGTTTCTGCCTCCTGCATAATTCTCGGGTTTAGTGAGGCTCTTAAAGGCTCCACCCTATATCGCAAACTGCAGAATTCTGCAGGAGGCAACAACTAGATTTAAAGTGGATTCGTTCTCTTGTGTGATGAGGCCCTTAGTTACAGGAAGTTTGTTTTGCTATTCTGCTTGTCACCATCCAGTGGGGGAAAGTTACTGCTATGAACCAGGTATACAGGTTTCTGCTGCACCTTCAGGCTAACTGGCTACACTATACTTGAAATGCTTTTCCCATATCTTTCCCAAAACCTCCTGTAATCTGTGTAGATCTGTATTAAGTGATGATGCTACGAGACATCTGGAAATGATGGCTCTGTTAGGTCAGTTGAGCTGACTGACTCATCTTGGTGTGCTAATGAAAACGGAGTGGAAAATATCTTAATACTGAGCTCAGCTGAGTCATTTTTAGGAGACAAATCCAAGTAAATATTTGGTTCTAATCCACTCCATGCCATGAGATATTTATAACTTGTAGAGACTTTAGGAACAATTATACATATGTCTTGTTGCTATAAATAGGATGAAATCATCATGCTTTCAAAGAATTTAATTATTCTGAAGCAGCAAACAGGTACTTTGAAAGTATGTGCCATTTGGTAGCTGATAGCATAAGTGAGTTTCTAGACATTACCTCTTTAACAGAAACTTTGGTGCCTGGGGCAGAAATAGGAATGAAAAGAATAGGACAGGATTGCAAAAATGTACAAGTAGTTCAACATGTTTCAGCAAAGTTTTTATTCAGATTTTTCCCCCCTTTTTTTCATTTCAGGAGTGACTTGAGAAACTGCAAGTCGCTTCTGGTGTGAGAGAATGGACCATCTGCAATGACGTTGCTCAGGGGATGCCTGGATGTTTTGATGTTTTACCATCCTTGTGGGAGGCTTCTCTCATGTCCCTGCATGGGAAGTAGAAGCTGACAGAGGGAGTTCATCCACATTCTCCCTGAATAAGAACCTCCGATCTGTCAGTCTTCAGTCCTACCAGCACAAGGGTTTAGCCCATTGCGCCACTGGGAGCTCCTTATTCAGATTTGTACATGTGAAATGGAAAATAAAAAAAATCACATGTACTTATTCTGTGCCACAATATAAGTCTATTATTGTTATATGATCTGACCTCTTAGACTCTGGAAGAGGTGGCAAGTAGAGTCACTGATGCTGGAAACATCAATTTGCAACATTCAACACCATACCTACTGCCCTGTTGTGCACATTCATGAAGGCTGATCTGCCATCAAAACATGGCTCCTTATGCTGCCATCCCATATCCTCTATGTACCTTTGGAAACAGTAGCATCAACAATAACTTTGGAAAGCGCCTATAGCAGTATCATTTGGAGCCACACCTTGTTCACTGGCTTTTGATTTGTCCTGATGCCCTTGGCTTTTTCACAACAAAACACTGCAGAACAATTCTCTCTGTAAGTAGCTAAATGAATATTTACACTCATACAGTGCTAGCACAGTGACACAATGACTTGTGTAAATATTTCTGCTACTTTGGACACTGGGTTTGCCTCAATCTTATTTTGTAATTCAATGTATTATAGCTTAAATATATATTTTGTTTACAAAGTAGGAAGGCTTAGGAGATATGAACTGGATACTTTAAATATGAACTGGATACTTAAAATCAGTATCAGGCTAAAATGTCTTTGTTTTTCAAAACTGTTTGAGAGAAAAGAAAGGGTGTAGATAGAATTCAGTTTGATACCACTTTAACTGCTATGGCTCAATGCTATGGAATTGGGGATTTGTGTTTTGCATTCTTTGGCGAAGAAGGCTCAAGACCTTGTAAAACTACAACTCCAAAGATTTCATAGCATGGAGCTAGGTCAGTTAAAGTGGCATTCATTTTACAGTGTAAATGCATTCAAAGTCTAGTCTCTGTTGAAATCATGCCTTATGTTGTTTGCCTGGCTTCCTTAATCGCTGATAACCTGAATATGAAAATTAAAGGGCAGGGCCAATAGGTGGGTGGAAAAGTCGAACACCACTTTCCTACTAAGGGTTACCAAAGAGTCCCAATCAACAGGGAAGTTCTAGAGAAATTCAGTTTTAAAGAGCAGTGGCTGTTTAAGACCTCGGTGGATAATACATGGCACTACCTTTCATAGCACCCAACTATTGCTTATGAGCTTCTTCATACCGACACTATTGCATAGGACATATGCTGATCATGAAGCATTTTATTATGGAACATTTCATTATAAGATACGCAATTATAGTAGATGTGACTGTAGTTTTGAATGTCTCTAAGGCTAAAATCCAGCTGGTGCACTTTGTTAAAATCTGTACCTTGTTTCGGTTCATTTTTCCTGTCTTTTTCTGTTTTGTTTTTTGTGAGGGCAGAGCATTACAGGAAAGCAATTGCTGCAGTTTTGGCCAGTTTGGGGGAACGGCTCATCCAAAAATCAGCCGAAAAATAATTTTTAAAATTTTGGAGGGTAAGTCTGCAGGTCTTGTGGAACTTCAGTGACAACATTGAGAGAAGTGGTACATATCATGTGTGCAAAGGGAATGGAAAGGCATGTGCTACTCTGCCGAATTACACTTTGTGACAAAATTTGAAAATTAATGTGTTCCCGGTTTGCAAGTGTTATTTCCTGTTTAATCATGTAGCACTTATTCTGAAAGTAGTTGTTATATTCCAGAAACTTCATTATTGTGCCATTTTTAACCATTCACTTTGCCATTTTAAACCTTTCCTATGCAATTTTTAACCTTTTGTTCAAACCGCAAAAACAAAGCTTTTATCATTTAATCAACTTCCCCCATGTTTTGATGATGGAACCAATTAGGAAATAACATTTATAACCCAGGAACAAAAATGTGTTACATAATGTTAATGAAGTTTTGACATGACTGAAGGCGCTGGTATTCTGGAAGTTTCAGGGCGCATCTACACTAGGCATGGGCAAACTTTATAACTTGGGGGCCGCATGGCAGGCCAGAGCAGGGTGGGTGGGCTGGGAGGGGGGGTTCTCCCAAAATCCCCTCCCTGCCCCCCTTCTTCTTTTCTTTTGGAGGCAGAAAATAAAGGAAAGACAGGAAATATTTGGATCCCAAAAGGGTTGGCCTTGGTCAGGATGAGATGGTGGACGGGAGACAAAAAGTGTGTCCAGGAGACCCCGTATTGCTTACTCCTGATATAGAATCCTAGAGAAGGAAGAGACCCCCAAGAGCCATCCAGTCCAACCCCCTGCCATGCAAGAAGGCACAATCAAAGCACTCCCAATGGACAGCCTCTGCGGAAAAGCCTCCAGAGAAGGAGACTCCACCACACTCACAGGCAGCCTAGGCCACTTTTCAACAGCTCTTACTCTCAGGGAGTTCTTCCTAATCTTTTCAGTTGAATCTCTTTCTCTGCCATTTGAACCCATTGCTCCCTTGTACCCTGGTCTCTAGAGCAGCAGAAAATCAGTTTTCTCTCCTCCTCCTCCTGAATGGGACACCCTTGCTGAACTTGTTGACCGAAATATTGAAACATAGTTCTCATGTTCCCTCTCTACCTTCTCTTCTCCCAGCTAAACATCCCCCAGGAGGAAAGGAGGAACGAAGGAAGAAAGAGAGGAAAGGGGGGAGGAAGAGAAGGATGGAAGGAAGGGATGAAGAAAATGCAGGGAAGGAGGGAGGAAAGAGAGAAGTAAGGAAAGACAAAAGGAAAGGAACAGAAAGGAAAGGAAGGAGAAAGAGAGAGATGGAAGGAGGGAGAAAAGAAGGAAGGAGAGAGGGAGAAAGAAGAAGGTAATGAAGGAAGGGAAGGAGGAAGGATATAGAGAAGGAAGGAAGGATAGGATGATGTGTGTGAGAGAGAGGGCCTGAGAAAAGATCCCAAAGGGCCGCATTTGGGCCTGGGTTTGCCCATGCCTGATCTATACTATAGAACTGATGCACTTTGACATCATTTGGGCCCCTTCTATACTGCCCTATATCCCAGGATCTGATGCCAGATTATATGACAGTGGGAACTCACACAATCCAGTTCAAAGCAGATAATCTGGGATGAGATCCTGGGATATAGGGCAGGATAGAAGGGAGCCTTGTGTCATAAATATTAAAAATTAACTAGGTATTTTTAATTACAAAAATGCGAGTCAAGCACTAAAGGGTTAAAATGGGCACAATGACTCAGCAAAAGCTACAGTTCAATATAAGCAGGTGTGCCTGCAGCTTAGTCAACCCCAGTGTGAGAAGGCCTGGCGGGAGAAGATTTGATGAGAGAAGCCCCAGGTTGAAGGCCTTGTGTGTAAAGCTCCTGTGTAAGTTTGGTGTGAGAAGAGGCTCTGTGAGTGAAGCTGGAAGCTGTTTATCTGCCCAGCAGATAAAACATACAAAGAAGGAAGTATAAAGAACTTTGTGTTATGGAAACCTTATTTTTGTAAATAGTGCAACTATATTATTTTGCTACAAAGAAAAGCCTCCAAAGAAAGAGATAACATGGGTCCATTGTGTGTTTTTGTTCTTTTTATCCTTTGGCTACTGGTGCTGGGTCACACTGCTGCTAATAAGTTACTCTGCTGTGCATTTATGGGGAAGGTCTTTTGTTAATAAACCCACTCACCCAACACCCTGAACTGCCCTGACCCCGTGCTGTGAAATCCTGGGAGTGTTAAGATGATGATGATGATGATGACTGCTTACAATGTTTATTTGAGCCTTCTCTGCCCAAAGAGGGCTGGTGCCTCACCAAACAACAACTCCTTGGACTTCATATCTTCATTTATGAAGATTAAAGTGGTGTCCAACTGGGGGCCCTCCCACACAGCACTATATCCCAGAATATCAAGGCAGAAAATTTCACATTATCTGAGTGTGGACTCAGATAACTCAGTTCAAAGCAGATATTGTGGGATTTTATGCCTTGATATTTTGGGATATAGGGCTGTGTGGAAGGGCCCTGAATATTGCAGTGGAGATGCTGCCTAAGGCCCCTTCTACACTGCTATATAATCCTGAATATCAAGGCAGATAATCCACATTATCTGCTTTGAACTGGATTATATGAGGGCCCGTCCACACAACCATATAATCCGGAATATCAAGGCAGAACAAATATCTGCTCTGAACAGAGTTATCTGTGTCCATACTGCCATATAATCCAGTTCAATGTGGATATTAAACAGCTGTATGGAAGAGGGCACAGTATTTCAGAGAAGTGTAAATCCATCCATTTAAGTGGGTTTTTTCTTCCTCGTGATGAAGTGGCTGGGGCCTCATCACACTAGAGAAAAAATCCACTTTAGATCCAGTTGATTCACCTCCAAAACCAGGTTAGAACCCTTGACAGTCAGCACTGTTATCTTGTCTGGATTTGATTTGTTTTTCCTCATCCAACCCATTATTACCTCTTCCAAGCATTCATTTATTCATGCTATCCTTAGGATCCTTCCATAGAGTCAAATAACCCAGAATATCAAGGCAGATAATCCACAATATCTGCTTTGGATTATCTGAGGGCTCTTCCACCACAGCCATATAACCCAGGCCCCTTCCACACAGCTGAACAGGAATATGGACTCAGATAAACCAATTCAGAGCAGATCTTGTGGGAATCTTTGCCTTGATATTCAGGGTTGTATGGCTGTGTGGAAGGGCCCCCAGAATATCAAGGCAGAAAATCCCACAAGATCTGCTTTAAAACTGGGTTATCAGAGTCCACACTGCCATATATTCCAGTTCAAAGCAGACGTGGGATTTTATCCAGCTATGTGGAAGGGGCCTGGGTCTACACTTCCAAATAACCATATAACCCAGAATATCAAGGCACAATAATCCACAATATCTGCTTTGAACTGGGATATCTGAGGGCCCTTCCACACAGCCCTGTATTCCAGAATATCAAGGCAGGAAATCCCACAATATCTGCTTTGAACTGGGTTATCTGAGTCCACATTAAGACTGAGTGTGTCCACACTGGGTTATCTGTGTCCACACTCAGATAATGTGGGATTTTCTTCATTGATATTCTGGGATATAGGCCTGTGTGGAAGGGCTCTGAGTTCACACTGCCATATATGCCAGTTCAAAGCAGAAAATGTGGGATTTTATGCATCTGTGTGGAAGGGTCCCCAGTTCAAAGCAGATAATCTGGATTTTATATGGCCGTGTAGATGGGTCCCATGCCCGAGGCGGGCTTTCCTGGGGCCTCCATGCTGCGCAACCTGCAGGATCACCTTTCCCCCCGTGGCAACTTTCCCAAGAGTGAATTTCCCTTCCTTGGGGTCTCCTTGCTCAACCTGCCCGGGCTCGCCTCCCCAAAGCCAGGGAAGCCATTCTGGGCCCCCAAATACTCATTTGCTGAGAGAAACGGCGGGCGGCTGTGGGAAGAGGAGGAGGAGGAGGAAGGCGGGCAGGTGAGGCAGGCGGTGGGTGGGTGCCTCCCTCCCGCGGGCTCAGCCAGCCTCCTCGGCCTGGCCCTGGCTTCACCCGCCTGGCAGAGCGAAACGGAGCCGCCCCGGAGGGGAAGAAGGGAGGCGGAGAGGCATGGCGTGCTTCAGCGGAGAATACTTGGTAAGAGACGACCCCCAAGGAAGGAGGGAGAGAGGAGAGGGGAGGGGGCGCGGCGGCAGCATCTTTCCAAGGTGGACCCCTGTGTGGAGACACACAAGCCCCTGAGGCTCGCTCTCTCAGGAGACAAAGGCGCCTTTTTCTTTCTGGCCACCGAGCAGGGCCTCTGCAAAGTCTCCTCCTGCCTCTCCCCTCCCCTTCAACAGGTGCGCCTCTCCCGGGGCGCTCCAGGCACTGGAAAGAAAGCCCCCCTTCTCTCTCTCTCTCTCCACACCTTAAACTCCTCCTTCCCTGCCCTGGAAACGCAGGTGAAAAGCAACCGCGGGAAGTGAGTCCGCCTTAGGGCTTGAGTCAGGGCCTATCACATTGATGGGGAGGGAAGGGGAGGGGGGCATCACCTGTGCCTGCGACCTAGAGTTCTGAGGAGGCTCTTTCCACACTGGCATACAATGTCGTTTGAAGCCCTATTTCATGGTCAGTGAAGAGTCATATAATGCAGTTCGGCACTGTTACACCATATATGGTCAGTGTAGATGGGGCTGGATGTCTGACCCCAGAAGCCATCTCCTTGGTTCATATTCTATCACAGCCATATTCTTCCATGTAGATGGACAAGCTACAACTGTAAACTGTCCTGTTATACAGGCAGTTCCCAAGTTGGTTTTTGAGTTGAATATAATAATAATAATAATAATAATAATAATAATAATAATAATACTTTATTTATACCCCGCTACCATCTCCCCGGAGCCCCCAGTGGCGCAGTGGATTAAAGCGCTGAGCTGCTGAGCTTGTTGACCGAAAGGTCGCAGGTTCCATTCCAGAGAGCGGCGTGAGCTTCCACTGTCAGCCCTAGCTTCTGCTAACCTAGCAGTTCGAAAACATGCAAATGTGAGTAGATCAATAGGTACCGCTCCGGTGGGAAGGTAACGGCGCTCCATGCAGTCATGCTGGCCACATGACCTTGGAGGTGTCTATGGACGACGCCGGCTCTTCGGCTTAGAAATGGAGATGAGCACCACACCCCAGAGTCAGACATGACTGGACTTAATGTCAGGGGACAAACTTTACTTTATTACCATGTGCCCAAGGGACTCGGTGCGGCTTACATGAGGCCGAGCCCACAATACATCAAAAAAGCAATAACAACAACAATACAAAACACTGTGCCCCGAGTGGCGCAGTGGGTTAAACCCTTGTGCTGGCAGGACTGAAGACTGACAGGTTGCAGGTTCAAATCCGGAGAGAGGCGGATGAGCTCCCTCTATAAACTCCAGCTCCTCATGCGGGGACATGAGCGAAGCCTCCCACAAGGATGATAAAAACATCAAATCATTCGGGCGTCCCATGGGCAACGTCCTTGCAGACGGCCAATTCTCTCACACCAGAAGCAACTTGCAGTTTCTCAAGTCAAAACGACAAAAAAAACCCAGTTAAAATAAATCTCATAAACAAAATAAACAAAAAAACATTGACAATAACACATTTAATAACCTATGGCTGGGCCAAATGTAAATAAAAATTTAAAAAATAATGCTGGGCATGAACAAGGTAGGAGAGGTGGGGGCATACAAGCAGTCCTAAGTCAATATAAAGTGCAAGTGAATGTGTACATCGGAACAGTTTAAGTTGAATTTGTAAGTGTAACTCCATATATATATATATACACATACATACATACACACATATATACAAACACATACACACTCACATATATACACACATATATAAATATGCATATATGTGTGTACGTGTACACATGTATACACACATGCATACACACACATATATATACACAAACATGCACACGCTCAAATATATGCACATTCACATATACATACACACACATGTACACACATAGGTAAAGATAAAGGTTGTTCCTTGACATTAAGTTCAGTCGTGTCCAACTCTGGGGGCTGGTGCTCATCTCCATTTCTAAGCCGAAGAGCCGGCGTTGTCCGTAGACACCTCCTAGGTCATGTGACCGGCATGACTGCATGGAGCCCACACATATATACACACATACATACATATATATACACATACATATATATACACACACATACATATATATACACACACATACATATATATACATATAAGTAAGTAAGTGTTTTCCCTTGACATTAAGTCTAGTCGTGTCCTACTCTGAGGGGTGGTGCTCATCTCCATTTCTAAGCGAAAGAGCCGGCATTGTTCGTAGACACCTCCAAGGTCATGTGGACAGCATGACTGCACGGAGCACCGTTACCTTCCGGCCAAAGTGGTACCAATTGATCTAATTTGCATGTTTTCAAACTCCTAGGTTGGCAGAAGCTGGGCCTAGCCGCAGGAGCTCATCCTGCTTCCCGGATTCAAACCAGCGGCCTTTCAGTCAGCAAGTTCAGAAGCTCAGCGGTTTGACCCGCTCTGCCACCGGGAGCTCATATACACACACACACAAACACACACACACATATATACATACACAATACACGCACACACACACTACCTTTGGATAGCATAGAGAAGAGTTTATGCCCCCCCTCCCTCCCCCCCCCCTGGGGTGTTCTTTTTTTTATGCCTATGGAGATTTCACCTCACTTTCTGTCCCTGTGATCATTGGATTTGGGGGAAAATGGCTTGTTGTGGAAACAAGGATTGGTGAAAAAGCTTCAGTGGAGACATCTTTCCCCCATGATAACTCTTGCAGGAGTAAATTTCCCTTCTGAGAGGAAGACTTCTCTCACTTTCTGTTGTCTCACCCCCATTCTTAACTATGAATCTCTCACTTTCTGTTGTCTCACCCCCATTCTTAACTATGAATCAGATGCCTGTAACTTGGGGGCTGTCTGTACTTCCAGAGCTTAATAAAATGAAAGCTTGCCCCTCTTGCCTGTAATGTGAGGGAAATGTAAATATTGCTGTGATCCTCAGAGGCTGCATAGCATAAATTGCACAAGTGTGGGGTAGTGGTTTTGAGCACTGGACTACAACTCGACCAGGGAGTTTGAATGGAAAACCACTGGGTGATCTTGGGCAAGTCACATTCTTTCAACCTCAGAGGAAGGCAAAGGCAGGCCCCTTCTTGTCAAGAAAGTCCCATAATAAGTTAACCTTATCATCACCATAGCTTGGAAGTGACTTAAAGGTGCACGACAACAAAGCTGTGCTGTGTTCCTAGATGACACCACGGCACAACCAATTGGCCAGTGGATGGTATGCCTATGTACTATTCCTTTGCACAGTAGTCATTCCAACTTCTCACCTACTGAATTCCTAGACTAGCAGAACCCTGAATGGGATGCTAATCTTGTCTGGTTGAGAAAGTGCAGTCACGTGCATAATGGCATTTTTGCCAATGATAAAGCCTGCCTTAACAGTGATCTCCAGAGTAGTGCTACTCAAAGTGGTGATTCATGGGCTGGTGTGGTCCATCAACTATCCACTTCTGGTCCCTGAAGAATGCCCAGAAAAGAAAGAAACAATTGTAGTTAATGGGCACAAATATGGCACCAATCCCTGTCACACTGGTGGGGAAAAAATCCACTGTCCCTTGTTAGATAGCTTAAAAAAGACTCATAGAGAGCAAGTCTAAATAATTCAGTGTGCTTTAATGAGTTCCAACCTTATTTTATTAATATGAGGGGCGTGTTTTTTAACTTTTATGATTGGTTTGCAAGTTGCTTGAGTCCATGTTGTGAGCTGTCTGGAAGGGCCCTCAGTTCAAAGCAGATATTGTGGGATTTTCTGCCTTGATATTCTGGATTATATGGCTGTGTGGAAGTGACCAGAGGGCCCTCCCGCACAGTCCTATATTCCAGAATATGAAGGCAGAAAATCCCACAATATCTGCTTTGAAGTGGGTTATCTGAGTCCACACTCAGATAATGTGGGATTTTCTGCTTTGATATTCTGGATTATAGGACTGTCTGGAAGGGCCCTCAGAGTATTTATGTGTGGCGAAAATATGCATATACGCAATACTATACAATTCATTGTATTCACATATATTTTCATTTTCTCATTTGAATGTGATCTGGTGATTACTGTGAACATGAGCACTTAAAAAAGAAGGGATGTCCTATAAATCCCATCTATGAGTTGATCTAGAGCCCTTCCACACAGCCATATAAGCCAGAATATCAAGGCAGATATCTGCCATATAATTCAGTTCAATGTGGATTTTGTACAGCTGTGTGGAAGGAGCCTCAGTGGGAAAAAAATAGTTTTGGAAAACAAATGCATAGAAATGTGATATTCATATATTAGATTGTTCAGCACTGCTCAGTGGAAAAGTGCTCAGAACAATAGACCTGAGATCCTGTTCTGTGTGCACACATACAGGTTTCCGTTTGGGGTGTGTCTGTATATGAGAGTGAGAAAAACAATAAAAGAGAAAACATGCTGACACAACTTCTGTCAAGAGTAGGAATTCACTGTGGGGCCTATGGCTTTTCCCCTCCAGTTGAGACAGAAAGGGTAGCTGAAGACAGGTGCAGTAAGGGAGAGAGAACTGGTAAAAGGCCACACTTGATCTATGAAAACTCTCCTACCTGGGAAATACCCATTCTCTCCTGAATATTTATATCTGATAATTACTAATGTGTACAGATCTTCTAAGAACTACTAAGTTGAATATATTCAGAAACCTCCTCTAGTACTCATAGGCAGCCAAGATATTTTTTTTAATACGACAGTGCTTGAACACTAGCGTCAGACCAGGAAGTCCCCTTCCACACAGCCATATAACCCAGAATATCAAGGCAGGAAATCCACAATATTTGCTTTGAACTGGGTTATTTTGAGTCCACACTGCCATAAATTCCAGTTCAAAGCAGAAAATGTGGGATTTTATTCAGCTGTGTGGAAGGGGCCTGAGAGATGTTACAATACAGGAAGATACATTATATACCAAAAGTTTCAAAAGATGCATTGTCAAAGGACCCTTCCACATAGCCCCAAATGCCAGATAATTAAGGCGGGAAACCTGCATCTATGCCAGGCATCCTCAGAGGTTGTGACCTCACAACCTCTGAAGAGGCCTGCCATAGATGCAGCAAAACATCAGGAGAGAATGCTTCTGGAACATGGCCATACAGCCAAAAAAACTTACAACATCTCATTCAAAAGATATCATCACATTTTGCTTTTTCTTTGTAAATTCTAGGTCACTGAAGATGGTTTACCTGAAGCTAGAAAGTGGCGACCATCGATGTATAGGAAATGCACAGATCCCCTTTGGCTGATGATATTCTTTCTCTTTTGGACAGGTTTAGTAAGTAATCCTCTTGTTGAAATGAATGTTTGGGGCGGATGAATTATTAGAATTCTAGTTATTCGATCAGCAGTCTTGCTATAATGGTATGGTGTGAAAGTGCAGGATGATATCAGTATGCCAGTGATCCCCAAATATGCTTCCCTGTGCCTTCAGTAATAACCATCAGCCAAGGCCCCTTCCATACAGTTATATAAAATCACATTGAACTAGATTATGTGGCAGTGTGGACTCAGAAAATTCAGTTCAAAGCAGATATTGTGGATTATTTGCCTTGATATTCTGGGTTTTATAGCTGTGTGGAAGGGCCCTGTGTTCATAGCTTGGGGTGCTCCTAGATCTATTCCTCTAAATAGCCCCCTTGCTCATTTCCTCAGGATGGGGCTGCCATGTAATCATTCAGTGGCCCCATTTTCATGAGACGGGCATAGCACAAGCAGCAATCCCTCACCTCTCTACACTTTGGAAAATATGCAAGCACCCAAATAATAAAACTACGATTACAGAAAAATCTGCAAATGTGAAGGATCAACTGCAACCATAATTCTTTGTTATTTCATGACATTAGCATCATTTCTCAGCCAACACTGAACCGTTCTACTTCCCCCTTTTAAAATTTAATCAACAAAGAAATGTATTTCTGTATCCTCAAGATACCATAACTGTGTATGCAGAAATCACTACTTTTTTTGCTCTGTGTACCACACTGGATTGTTCTCCTTCCACCTTGTAAATTTTAAATTACAAATGAATATTTATGCATCCTTGAGTCTACTGAGTATGCAGAAATTACTATCTTTTTCTGTATGTGGCTCTATTGTGCTCCCAAACAGAGAGAGGAAGAGCTACAAAGTTTGATAACGGAAGGGACTAGTGGAGGCCTTCAACAAAATGTTGCAATATAATTTGAATTCTTAGTGGGAGTATTCTGTTTGGGACTCGATTTAACTAGGAACAGTGCAGCTTTAGTTGTGTTTGCATCTGGAGGAAGTGGGGAAGGCTTAAGGCCCTTCCACACAGCCATATAACCCAGAATATCAAAGCAGAAAATCCCACAATTTATGCTTTGAACTGGGATATCTGAGTCCACACTGCCATATATTCTACACTGCCATATAAAGCAGAAAATATGGGATTTGATTCAGCTGTGTGGAAGGAGCCTCAGAAAGAGTAAGAAAAAATGACATTATCCCTTTCCTACTTTTCTAGTTTCTTGAAAATTTTGCCTTCTGTCATACTAAAGGTTTCAAACTGCCCGGATTGAATTTATGGATTGTACTGCCATAACTCAGGTTGAGGAGTTATTTACATAACAGGAAGAAGAAATTGTGACCTTTACTTTTAATTCCTTTGAAAACTCTCTGATAAGTGTGAAATCTAGCATCATCTCTGGAGAGTTACATGATACAGAAGTTGAAAGGAATGCTTTCAATTTAAGGGTCCACATTCTCTCAAGTATAATTTCTACCTCCAGAATACTTGCCATGCTTTGTTGAGGAGTCTGAGTAAAGCAATCTCTTCATTTCCCCTCCTTACCTTCTTATCCTGCTCAAAATTCTGTGGAATGTTAAACATTTTGAGCAGGATGCATTAGGGGCCCTTCCAGACAGACCTTATATCCCAAAATCAGATCCCAGACCTTATATCCCAGAATCAGATCCAAACCTGGAATCAGGTCCTGGGATATAGGGCCTGCCTGGAAGGGCCCAGAGCCCTTCCACACAGCCCTATATCCCAGAATATCAAGGCAGAAAATTCCACATTATCTGAGTATGGACTCAGATAACCTAATTCAAAGCAGATATTGTGGGAGTTTCTGCCTTGATATTCTGGGATATAGGGCTGTGTAGAAGGGCCCCTGAAGTCACAGGCAAAACAGAAGGATATAGTGAAAGCAGGGGTGAGCCATCCCATGTCTTCACTGTAGCTTGACATGCACACTCCAGAACTGCTCCCAGAGGATGGAGAATGTCTCCAAAGCCATGTTTCAGGTGTCTACAAAGAATAGTGCTAGAAAAGTTGGTGAAATATGTATTTGAGAAAGAGTTGCTATTAGTTGGACCCTTGTGCCGGCAGGACTACTGACGGACAGGCTGGCAGTTCGAATCCGGGGCACAAGGTGAGCTCCCTGGATGAAAGAAGCCTCCCACAGGATGGCAAAACATCCAGGTGTCCCCTGGCAATGTCCTTGCAGATGGCCACATCTCTCACACTAGTAGTGACTTGCAGTTTCTCAAGTTGCTCCTGGCACGAAAAAAACCCCGAAAGTTCAAAGTAGTCTTAAAGTTTGTCTATATTGTGTGGTTTCAAGTTCCCTGACAATTTATTATGGCCTCGTGAATTTCAAAGCATTTTCTTAGGCAAGGAATACTAAAAAATAATGTGGCCAGTTCTTTGCTGTTGACTCCCTGTTTTGTATGAATCAGGGCAAACTGTGTTTAGATTTCACTATGGTTTGTTTGAAAAAAATAACAGTTTCAAAATTTGGTTTACCACCCTGGCATGTTAGATAAACCTTAATTAAAAAGTTTACTATATAACATGACAAGGTGTATATAGATGTAAGTGGAAGATAATGATTTCTATTTACTCCCTTTGGCTGTGCCAGATGAGGAGTCTGGATCTGGCTTGTGCATGTAATGCCAAATTGCATTCCAACATTGACTTTTATGTATGACCACAGTTTGTTTTTTTCTGGTCTGAGGTTTAACCACTTGAGCCTACAGGCTACAGTGTCCAGTGCAAGGCTGGATCTACACTGCCAAATACAGGTAGCCCCCAAGTTACGAACAAGATAGGTTCTGTAGGCTTGAATTTGTATGTAAGTCAGAACAGGTACATTTAAGTGTAACTCCAGCCAAGTATATATGTATGTATGTATGTGTCTGTCTGTGTGTGTGTGTGTGTGAGCTTTGGATTGCATAGGGAATGGTGAACACCCCAGATGGGTTTACTTTGCTATTTGTTCAGAAGATTGCAACTCATTTTCTGTCCCTGTGATTGTTGGATTTTGAAAAATTTGGCTTGTTGTAGAAACAAGGATTGGTGAAAAAGCTTCAGTGGAAACACCTTTCCCCCTATTTCAAGAGTGAATTTCCCTTCTGGGGAGTAGATTTCTCTCAGTTCCTGTTGTCTCACTCCTGCTCTTAACTATAAGTTGTTTGTAACTTGGGGACTGCACATCGTTATGTGGGCAGTGTAGAGCCATTTACAGGTAGTCCTTGAGTGTAGATCCAGCCTATAAAAAGGAAACAGTGTTAGCTAATTTACTTTTATGTATCAATATAATTTTAATCTTATCAGAAGTGACTTCAGAAACTGCAAGTTACTTCTGATACGATTGGTGTGAGAGAATTGGCTTTCTGCAGGGATGTTGCCCACGGGATGCCCAGATATTTTACCATCCTGTAGGAAGCTTCTCTCATATCCCCACATGGGAAGCTAGAGCTGACAGACGGGTGCTCACCCCATCTCACGGATTTGAACTGCCGACCTTCAGGTCAACAGTTCAGCTGGCACAAAGGTTTAACTCATTGCACCACCGCAGCTCCTAGTTCTCAATGAATGTTTCATTTTGAATAAATAGTTACACTGCAAAGAAGTCTATGCAAGCCTTTACATGTTTCTTTTTTAAAATGTAGCTGAACAATAAGATTGACAGGAAATCACAATAGTTTGGTAAATAGGTAAATTCAAACATAGGAAAAATAAATATTTGTCATTTATAGATGTTCATAACTGGATATGCAATAACGGCTGGATCAGCAGAAAGGCTTATCTTTGGTTATGACAGCTATGGAAATATATGTGGTCGTGCAAATACTCCTGTGGCAGGTGCAGCTTTGTCGGGGCAAGATATGAGAAACAAAAAGTGAGTATGTTATTATTTTAATAACCTTCAATATTTTTAATCCATCAGAAATGTGTTGTTCATGTGTCTAATAGGCATATGATATTAACGCAAGCTTGTATAAGTATGCTGAAAGCAACAGTGACAAATTAACGTAGAAAGATCCAAATACACAACTGAACTCTCCTGTGGCATAAAAGTTATTTTGTGCAGTCAGTGACTCACTTCAGCTTGTATTTTTATTACAATGAAATTATGTTAAGATGCAATGCTCTATGTAGCATATGGAAGATAATTATTTTTAATATAGCATTTTAACATTTGGTTAACAAAGCTGTTTATTAGACAAGCGAAAAGAAAATGTATCTGATTCTAAAATGGGTATTTTCCCTCTCCTTTCATTTAGATATGTATTCTTTTTGAATTCTTGTAGTTTGGGAATAAAAAATCTTAAAATCAATTCAGTTGCATTGTGTGTATCAAGTTGTCCGCAAAAGCAGCTCAACTCCTTGGAAGATATTCAACATTTTGCAGAGAACAATGGTATGTGGTAAAATACTTGAATTCTTTTTGTGTGTGGATATGCACTAATATTTATCTAAGTCTATCTTGTTGGTTTATTTTTGAACTCTTATGATAGCCCAATGGCTTGAACAATAAATGTTTGATTGGATTCGACTGAAACTCAAATGCAAAATCATTATAGTCTTGCTTATCCAACCTTCGCTTATCCGACATTCCGTCTTATCTGATGCTCTTATCCAATGCCCCCTTTTCCTCTAGGATTTCTCCTTCAATTAAAGGAGCACTCCCCGACTCTCTCTCTCCATTCCCAACAAGTGAAAAAGGCAAGACGAGGAGGAGGAGGAGGAGGAGGAGGAGGAGGAGGAGGAGGAGGGAGGAAAAGGGGAAACGAGACAGGACTGGAAGTCCTCCCTCCTTCCCTCTGTGATTTCCATGCTCCTCTTCTGCATCCAGGCACTTCCTGCTGGGCCAATCTAGCCCCAAAGCATTGCCTTGCCTTAAACCTTTGAGTCCCTGTTGTTAGTATTCTAGGTGTCTAGCACTGCGTCGGATGGGTAACAGTAGGAGACTCCATATTATACAACGTTTCCATTTATCCGATGTTCTGCTGGCCCGTTTATGTCAGATAAGTGAGACTCTACTGTATAAATGAGAGAAAGTTGGGGAGGGAGACATTACTGAATATGCATTTTATTGAAATTTATTCTTGCCACCAGCATGATTTTTGCTGTGTAGCCATACTCCCAAGTCTGTAATCCTATGTACCAGGAGAGGGTTTTGTTTTGTTTTGTTTTGCTGCTTTGTTTACTCTTCAGAAGCACATTCCCCTGGTGATAATCTTTCAAATGTTTCATGCCAAGAATGTTGGCAGGATGAAAGCCAATAGTAGGTGGGGGTAAATAAAGCTTCTCTTCTTCTCCTCCTTTTTCTGCTCCCACTGTTCTCTTCTCTCTTCCTCCCTGTTCAGCTACATAGTTGCCAGAAGAGATATAGTTCATTCTTTCCAGAAGTCTGAACTGATGACTTGAAGAGAATGTATAAAATTAGGCCAAGGTCTGCATTTCCTCCCATTCTATTCAGATTTACTTGGTAATTAGTCTCACTGAATTAAATGAGATTTACTTTTGGGTAAAAGGGATAGGATTGCGGTAATTAATTCTAAAAAAAATAAGCTGTATGCTTTTGTTCCTCAATAATTAATTTTCTCCTCTCTCAGTATGAAAACATAACTTTTGTATAAATGCTAAAAGAAATAATATACAGGTTGAGTGTGCCTTATGTGAAATGCCTCTGAGCCAAAGTATATTAGATTTCAGATTTTTTTTTCATATTTTGGAATACAGGCCGTCCCCAAGTTATGAACAAGATAGGTTCTGTAGGACACACACACACGCACACACACACACACACACGGGACAAGCTTTGCATAGCATAGAGAATGATTAACACCTCTGTGGTGTTTGTTTTGCTGTTTGTGCCCCTGTTCAGATTTCACCTCACTTTCTGTCCCTTTGATAATTGGATTTTGAAAAATATGGCTTACTGTGGAAGCAAGAATTGGTGATAAAGCTTCAGTGGAGACACCTTTTCCCCATGATAACTCTTCCAGGAGTGAATTTCCCTTTCTAAGGGTAGATTTCTCTTGCTTTCTGTTGTCTCATCCTCTCTGAGTTATTTCAAAATTGGATGTTTGTAACTCGGGAACTGCCTGTATATCTGAATATATGTACATAATGAGATTACATGGAGATGGAAACCAATTGCAAAATGTATTTAAGCTTCATATACACCATATGCACATAGTCTGAAAGTTCTTCTATATATTAAATAATTTTGTGCATGAACCAAAATTGCAGCACAGAAAGGAGCCCCCAGTGGCACAGTGGGTTAAACCCTTGTACTGGCAGGACTGAAGACAGACAGATCGGAGGTTCAAATCCAGGGAGAATGCGGATGAGCTTCCTCTGTCAGCGCCAGCTCCCCATACGGGGACACGAGAGAAGCCTCCCACAAGGATGGTAAAACATCAAAACATCTGGGTGTCCCCTGGGCAACATCTTTGCAGACAGACAATTCTCTCACACCAGAAGCGACGTTAATTTCTCAAGTTGCTCCTGACATGAAACAAACAAACAATCAGAAACCAATGAGAAAGCAAAGCTGCCAGTATCTCAGCCACCCATATACACAATTTTGTATTGTGTGGTATTTTGCATCATAGAATTCTGGATAAGGGATCCTCAACCTGTATTACAACTTAAACTGACACCTGTACATGTAAAACAAAAGGAACGGTCTGGGAACCAAAGTTATAACAACACAAAATGTTTTCAGTGTCAAAAGCAATTTCACATATGGAGCAGGAGACTGTCTCAACAAATATGTTGAAAGTTCTCCTGAACACATAGAATGAGTTGTTTAGTGCTTTTAGTTTTGACCTCTTCAATCAGATGTATTACTGGGGCTTTATTTTGAGTTACCCTTCCTTCCCTACACCATTCTTTGACACGGAATTAAAGTGGTTGAGTTCCTAAAGCAGTTCCAAGGGCAGAGCCCCTTTTGTGTCCCTGATGCAGGGCAGAGAGAAGACAAGAATGAAGGCAGCTACTCTCAGGTCTCAGAATCCAAGTCTTCCCCCTTCTTCACTCATACTGCTGCTAGGAATAGAACAATGATGCTTCCAGCCCTTGGGGAGATGGAGAGATGTATCCGGGGGTTTTCTCAGTTTAGCACTATTGCAGCACCAGAAGAGTGTGTGGTGTGTGTGCTTCCTTATATATATACAGTGCCATGAGTAAAAGGCATCCCCATAACACTGAAAGTCCTGGGACATTTGCCTTGATTGCAGCCTTGATAATCCAGCCTTCATTAGTCTGCATCCATCTTTCATTTTGTCCTGATGATTTTGTGTGTGTATGTGTAAGTAGACTCAATTAAAGATATTTAAATTCTTGTCTGTCCCCCAAATGTGCCGTGGCCACTCTCCTGATAGTTGCATCTTCTACTGGGAGGATATCAGTGTGTGGAAAGCTGCACTCACACTGAAAATGTTGACTTTAAGGATAGTTGATGGAACACACATAGATTCAAAGTCATGAATTGTGTTTTCAAGAACTAGATAATTTAACCTTTAGTCCCCCTGCTGACAAAACTGCTATATTACAACTAATTATGAGAAGCGGGGTTTCAAATGGATTCAACTGATGGAAATTGGAACTGATGGCTTCTGTCTCTCCTACATTACCTTTTTTTGTTTGTTTACTGCATTTAATTTTTATATGTTATGTTTGTTAACTTTGTATATGTACTTGTAGCTGGGTGAATATACTGGTGATTAGGAATTCACCAGATTCATTTTATTCAGTTGACTATTGATATTTTCAGAATTAGTGAAACTGTTTTTTTTAATAGATGCTTTGAAGGCCTGCTTCATAAGCAACTTGATTTTGTCATACTCGATTGGGTTTTTTTTTTTGTTATACTAGAACTAAAATTATTAGAAGTTTGGCTTATTACTTTCTTCAGGTCATTGTACTGATACATTACATTGTATCTTAGATTCATTACAATTTTTATTTGTAGGGAGAAATATTATATTGGAAGGTGGCTTATATATATTCTACATTCATAAATGAAAGCACGTAGCATTCTAATTATCAACATATTGCTTTGGCTGGTTTATTTCTATAGGTTCTTGCCTTTGTGCTTATAGCTTCAACGTTGATACCTGCACACATAATTCCAAAGCTGCTGAGCTTTGTGCTGCTTTACCAGTTCCACCAAGGTAAGGAATGCTGTAAACAGTATTTTCATTAGAAATGTATTTTGTGTTGCTATTCTACATTGGAACTTTATAATGTATGTGTCTAAGTATTATGTTGGAAGCAACTGCTTGCTAGTTTATTTATCAATTTCTTATTCTTCATATCTGGGGATTTGGAAATACATTTAAGTGAATTTTTAGCAACAAGTAAAATAATACAAATATTGTGTACTAATTCATGGCCCAGAGCATTTTTTTCTTTGTCTGGATTGAATTTACCTATAAGTAGGGGAAATGGTTGGTCTTTACCGATTGCAAAGAATAACACTGTTCAGGTGTTGTGAGCTTTCTGGGCTGTATGGTCATGTTCGAGAAGCATTCTCTCCTGACATTTCACCCACATCTATGGCAGGCATCTTCAGAGGTTGAGGGCTGGGTTGGAAATGAGGCAATTACCTCACCCGCTGCGCCACCTCGGCCTCTTTGTATATACTATACATATACTATATATATTATATAGAGTAATAGTATATATACCCTTTCCTCCATAGTATATATGTATATAATACTTTCTTTGGATCATGGGATATATAAATAGGATGTGGTATGGTTTATTGAGGCACAAAATGTAAACTGTTTTATTGCAATACTTGAATTACACAAAAAGGCAGGGGATAAAGTAGATAATTTAAGATGAATATTTTAACTGCTCCATCGTGAGTGAAGAAGTGCATCTGAAAGCATTTTGTATCATGGTTGAGTTATTTCTTATTTAAAGCAAAGGTGATGAAAATCAACACTCCATGTCTTGTCAGTAAATTATTAACTGGGATGGAATGCTGCACTGATTAAACATTTTATGCTTCCTCGCAAATGTGTGGGTTTATTTAACATCTGGACTAAATACTCTAAAGTCACCAGATCCTGTTTGATCTTGGAAACTAAGTAGAGTCAACCCCAGTTAATACTTGCATGGGAGACCACCAGTGAATATCAGTGTTGTGTGTTGTATTTCAGAGGAACAGGCAGTACCACTTCTGGGTATTCCTTGCCTGAGAAAACCCTATGAAATTAATGTGACTTGAAGGCACATGCGCGTGCACGCAACTGTGAGAGCCTAGAGTGTTTCTCTCTAGTTATAAAAAGCAAGACAACTTTGGTTGTTACTTATATTTTCTCTAATAGTTCTAGTTCAGGGAGATAGGGCGGAATATAAATAAAGTTTTATAATTATTATTTTAAGGCAGAATATAAATAAAATGTTGTTGTTGTTGTTGTTGTTGTTGTTACTGTTGAGAAGCCCCTGGTGGCACAATGAGTTAAACATTTGTGCCGGCAGGACTGCTGACCAATAGGTCAGTGATTCTGATCTGGGGAGAGCGGGTTCATCTTCCTTTGTTAGCTCCAGCTCCCCATGTGGGGACATGAGAGAAGCCTCCCATAAGTAAAACATCAAAAACATCCAGGCATCCCCTGGGCAACATTGTTGCAGATGGCAAATTCTTTCATGCCAGAAGCAACTTGCAGTTTCTCAAGTCACTCCTGACATGAAAAAAATATTATTATTATATTTATTATAATTATTATAATTATCATCTGTCAGCTGCAAAAGGCCACCCTACTCGGAACTGCATGCATTATTCGCGGATACATCACACAGTCTTAGACACTTGGGAAGTGTCCGTCGTGTGATCAAATACAAAAGCCAGCATAGTGATCTTGTTCGCTGTGTATTAATATTGATATGTATATAATAATAATAATAATAATAATAATAATAATAATAATAATAAGAAGAAGAAGAAGAAGAAGAAGAAGAAGGCCTTCTGAATGAAATTTCTCAAAACAGTATAAGCAGCATGTATAGAAGCCATGGTAATTCCAGCATTCCCTGTTCCATATATTGAATTATGGGTTTCATGAGGATATACATAAAATACTTGCACCTGACATTGTACCAAATGGCACCACTCATCTGTTGAGCTCTCACACATAAAAAGAGCATCTGGAGCCAGGTGTTGTGGCATATTAATGGAAACCTGTATTCATCTGGAATATTTTTATATATTGTGTTAGGAGAACATATATTTTCTTAATATGCTTTTCTTTTACAAATACAAAGACATAGCCTATTGATATTCAGTCTGGAATATCAATAGGCAAAGGACTCTTGTATCACCTTAGAGCAGGCATGGGCAAACTTCAGACCTCCTTCCAGGTGTTTTGGACTTCAACTCCCACAATTCCTAACAGCTTACCGGTCCAAGTCCAAAACACCTGGAAGGAGGGCCGAAGTTTGCCCATGCCTGCCTTAGAGACTAACTGAGAAAAAGAAGTTGGTAGCATAAGCTTAGTCTCTGAGGTAGAAGGTCCCATGGCAGACTTTTAAAAGTACAGTTATATGATAAGGGCCCTTCCACACAGCCCTATATCCCAGAATATCAAGGCAGAAAATCCCACAATATCTGCTTTGAACTGGGTTATCTGAGTTCACACTCAGATAATGTGGGATTTCTTGCCTTGATATTCTGGGATATAGGGTTGTGTGGAAGAGCCCTGTTTAAGAATCTATAAATGTATTTGATATATTAACCCCAGCGTCTTGCCTGGTTTTCTTTTCAGCACATCTTTCCCACTCTTTAATCGATGTGTTCCACAAAATGCTGAATGCTATTCCCAGTTTTCCGCCTTATTGATAGATATGGCTAATGAAATGGATATTTTTCATCGTGTTCTTGGTGGACTAATGGCCGGAAGAGATACTGTAATAGGATTATGTATCCTTGCATTTGGTAAGTTAGTTGTTACTTCATCTAATTGTAACACTTCCTGCAAGACCTTTTTTTGAACTGGTTGAATATCGTTATATAAGATATTTTAAGTATTTCTTGCTGACGTAAGAACTGTTTCCAGTTAGACATTTCCCAAGAGGATCCCTAATAATGGATTTAACTAAAGCTCCTTCCACACAGCTAAATAAAACCCCACATTATCAGCTCTGAACTGGAATATATGGCAGTGTGGGCTCAAGACAACCCAATTCAAAGCAGATATTGTGGGATTTTCTGCCTTAATATAGGGCTGTGTGGAAGGTCCTGTGGGGTTGTCTGTCATACATGGAAATTAATTAGTTCTGTGGCAGAAAGGGCTGTTTTTGTTTTTGAAAAGTTATTAAAATGTAGAAAAGATACAGAATAATTATCCTAAAACAGACCTATCTTGCTCATTGCTGTTAAAGTGGGAACATAGTGCTATAATTCTGCAGCATGAAAGGGCTTCTTCATAGCAGATTTTTGAGAGGAAATTCTGGGACAAATATCCTTATCTAGCAAAAATATATTAGCCAAGAAAGAAAACACAATTATAAGGCTTGTCCAACATCAAAGCTATTTTTAATGTGTTTTTAGGTGCTGAATTTTTTTAAAAACACAATAAAATGTACTACACACAATTCTTTCATAAAGTTCATTGCTGATTTCAGTCACAGTTTTCAATATAAAATGATAAAGCAAATTGTGAAAAAGCTGCTACATGATGTCATGATCATTTTGGGATAGAAGAAGCCAAATTCCTATCAAACCAGCATATATTTTGTGACCTTCCATTTTGCATGTCTATGTTTTAGGTCAGGTTAAATGACTTAGTAAATAGAGGTTGAAAATCGGACAAGTAAAATGAGGAAAATGACATTACAAAACTTTCATTGTGCCCTTCATTGTGCACTAATTTTTTAGATAAATGAGAAGATTCGTAAATCATATTTGAGAATCACATTGAAAAATATTTCAATAACACACTGAGAGAGAATCCAAATGAAGATTAAATGGGTAGTTTTTGAAGAAGAGAAGTTTTACCATAGGTTTCTAGCATGATAAGCTAAGAAGGAAGGAGTGGCAGTGGTGCAATGGGTTAACCCCTGAAGGTCGGCAGTTCGAATCCGTGAGACAGGGTGAGCTCTCATTTGTCAGCCTCAGCTTCCCATGCAGGAACATGAGAGAAGCCTCCTGCAGGATGATAAAACATCCATGGCATCCCCTGGGCAATGTCCCTCCAGACAGTCAATTCTCTCACACAAGAAGCGTCTTGCAAGTTGCTCCTGACTTGATTAAAAAAAAAAAACTAAGAAGAAGCATAAGGAAATCCCCCCCCCCACCCCCAAAAAAAGAGACAGTGGCAAAAGTGAAACATTGGATCAGCCAGTTTTGAATAGAATTAACAGACTAATATACACAATGAATTACAGATCAATTTAGTCATCATGATAAACAAGTCAATTACTGCCTTTTTCTTTTTTTAATTGCAGTCTTCTCTATCGTAATGATGTTAACCTTCAGATTCATCAGTGTACTTCTGGTCCGTATATTCCTTACATTGCTTGTATTTGGATTGTTATGTAAGTATTTATTCTTCCAATATATATTTAGCAAGGTTGGGCCACCATACTAGTGTTAAAGGGCTTATTAGGTCTTTCTAGCTCTCTCCTTCCATGGGCTTCCACTCCCCAGCCCTCCTGCACTTCTACAGTTTTGGAATCCTCTAGAACAGGGGTCCTCAAACTTTTGAAAAAGAGGGCCAAGTCACAGTCCCTCAAACTGTTGGAGGGCCGGATTATAATTTGAAAAAAATATGAATGAATTCCTATGGACACTGAACATATCTTATTTTTAGTGCAAAAAACACTTAAAACAATACAATAATTGAAATGAAGAACAATTTTAACAAATACAAACTTAGTAGTATTTCAATGGGAAGTGTGGGCCTACTTTTGGCTGATGAGATAGGATTGTTGTTGTGTGCTTTCAAGTCATTTCAGACTTAGGTTGACCCTGAGTGAGGGCTGGGTAAATGAACTTGGAGGGCCGTGTCCGGCCCCTGGGCCTTAGTTTGGGGACCCCTGCTCTAGAGCAAAAGTTCTCAACCTGTGTGTCCCCAGATATTTTGGCCTTCAACTCCCAGAAATCCTAACAGTTGGTAAACTGGCTGGGATTTCTGGAAGTTGTAGGCCAAAAACACCTGGGGACCCGTAGGTTGAGAACCACTGGTCTAGAGTGAAAGTCTTCCTCCAGAAGAACAAAATGATCCCCATGTTCAAACAGCAGCTCTTTACACACATGCAGATCTCTGGAAACCCACTCTCAGCCTCAGAAAGTCCTGTGATAGCGTCACTGTAAGTTGGAAATAACTTGAAGGCACACAACAACAAAAATAACAGATCCATTCTTTAAGCCCTGAGAAGAAAATACTTAATTAAGATTTTTTTTTCTCCCATAATGATCACAGTCACAGTCATCACTTGGTTCTGAGGGCCCTTCCACACAGCCCTAAATCCCAGAATATCAAGGCAGAAAATCCCACATTATCTGCTTTGAACTGGGTTATCTGAGTCCACACTCAAATAATGTGGGATTTTCTGCCTTGATATTCTGAGATAAAGGGCTGTGTAGAAGAGGCCTAAATGGGAGATTCAATGCAGATAGAAGCACACAGGCTATATGCATAATTAATGTGGGCCCAAAAATCCTAAAGGCATCAGCTCCCATCTGATAGTGGAAACCAACCAGTACCAGTCCTTCTTAGTACTTGAATGGGTGACCATCAACAATTACCAGGTGCTATAGGCTATATTTCAGAGGAAGGAACTGGCAAAACCACTTATGTGAACTCCTTGCCTTAGGAAATGGCATTAATGGAGCCACCATAAATCAGTAGGTGGTTTGAAGGCACATATATACACACACTCACACATCTACCAGTAAATTAAGTAAATTAAGGAGCTGAAGGCCAAATTAAGTATTCTTGAAAAGGATTTGAGGAGTGATTTTGGGATCGTGGTTCTATTGTGACATCTCATGTTGAAATAATTTCCAAGAATCGGGTAAGGAAGACATCTTCCTCAGAATTTCTGAAGTTCTAGTACTCTCTCCTGTCATTCATTTTTACAAATAGCATTTCTTCTTGTATAGAACTTTGGAGAGGACTCCAAATGTTTTCGTTTTTGTGTAAGAAAATTGATCTGATCTTTCTCTAGAGCAGTAGTTTTCAACCTATGGGTCCCCAGGTATTTTGACCTACAACTCCCAAAAATCCTAGCCAGTTTACCAGCTGTTAGAATTTCTGGGAGTTGAAGACCAAAACATCTGGGGACCCAGAGGTTGAGAACCACTGTTCTCTGGCTAGCAAACCATGTGTTCATTTTAGTAATACAGTCCCTGAGTTACAAACATCCAACTTACATATGACTCATAGTTAAGAATGGGGCTAATATAACAGGAAGTGAGAGAAATCTATCCCTTAGGAGGGAAATTCCCTACTGAAAGAAATATCATGAGAAAAAGGAGTCTCAACTGAAGCTTTCTTACCAATCCTTGTTTCCACAACAAGCGGTAAATGCTTTTCTCTACTGTCTATAAAAATGTTTACCCAGGTAACTATTACATCTGGCCTTTTCTGTAGCCTTTAACATTATCCCGTTGACATTTAGAATGGAAGGTCAAGTACTATTATGTTTTCCATTTTGTATCAGTCTTTTCGTTTCCTTAAAACTTTCACTTGAAAGACTTCATTGTGTTTAGATATTTGCTGATAAATGAGCTCACATCTTTCCAGTTTGAATTAACATGTTTGCGTGTCTGTATTTGTTCTAGTTGTTTCAGGAATCATGTGGTGGCTATATTATAATTATGCTAGTCAGCCCAGCATAGAATTGGAAACCGAAAAGGAAAATATGAAATTATTACTTGGACTTTCTATTGTGTCTACAATTATCACGGTAAGGCACTTTATCTCAGAGTCACTACCACCTGCCTCGGCAATTTGTTCTCAACTTAAAATAAGGTGGTACTTCATGATAACCTAACAATTAACTTGAAGGCTGTAGTTAATTTTGAGTTTTTGCAGCAACAGCTCATGGGATGGGGCGTGTTGCTATAAGCCTCACAAGTCTCACATAAATATCATTGGTTTTTACAACTCATTAGAAGCCTTTGTGAGAGAACATCATCCACCTTGTCATGGTTATCACTCAGCAATGGTAGGTAGCAAACAAGCAATAGCCATTATTCAATAGTAAAGGCTGGAAGTTATGTTACCTTCCTCCTTTCCTTTATATCATCTCTCTCAAACTAGGGGCACTTCTAGGCATGACTGAAACACGGCGAAACAGGTTTTAAAAACTCACTTTGGCTTAAGTTTACATTTCCACTGCCCTCCCAAAACTCGGACTTTCAATCGGGATGGCATCCAACCACCCCGAAGCCCACTAAAAGAACCCCTTAAAAGTTAAAAAAAAGTACCCAGCCACCATTATATTCCTCGGTTGCTGTGAATTTTCTGGGCTGTATGGCCATGTCCTAGAAGCATTCTCTCTTAATGTTTCACCCACATCTATGGCAGGCATCCTCAGAGATTTTGAGGTCTGTTGGAAACTAGGCAAGTGGGGTTTATATATCTGGGGAATGTCCAAGGTTCGAGAAAGAACTTTTGTCTGATTGAGGCAAGTATGAATGTTGCAATTGGCCAGCTTGATTAGCATTGAATAGCCTTGCAGCTTCAAAGCCTGGCTGCTTCCTGCCTGAGGGAATCCTTTGTTGGGAGATGTTAACTGGCCCTGATTGTCTTATCTTCCTCCTGACACCCTCCTGGCACAGGGAAATGATGAGACCGGGGGGGGGGGGGGGGGGGGGGGGGGGGGGGGAGAGAGAGAGCTCCAGGTGTTTAATTACCTGATATTTAATTAATTTGTTTGAATGCCTCTGGTGAAACCGCAATAGCTCTCACTTTTAAGGCCTGTCTGGTTGGGTCCTAGTGCTTTCTATATGTGTTGGGCTACAGCTACCAAAATTATGGGAACTGAGTTCAAGATGAGTGCCAACGTTTGGGAAGGCTGTCTTGTCCCCTTCCTTTATAGACAGTTATCTTTATTGCAACATGAGTGCTTGCTGTTTTAAATAATTATTTGCTATTGTTAGTACTGTGTAAAATGTATAGGAAGATCAAATTTCATGTCCTGCAGGTGATTCATCTCAACATACATTAAGATCATATTAGTTGAAATCAGTGTGGTTTCGGTTCAAGATTGCACTGAAACTGTGACGGGTTTGTTATAACTGAAGTAAAGTGATAATAGACTCATCATTGCTTCCTTCCCTTCCTTTTCCCTCTTATCTTTATTTATATCCTGATTTTCCTCGAACTCAACAGACTTGAAGATTTCAACTAATTTAACATAGCTAAATATACAAAATATACAAACAACTCTGATAATAAATATCCATTTTTGTCTACACTTGTCTTTGATTCCAAATGTACCACATAATATTATCTCAAACACTGTATATATTATAGTGATATCATTGTCAGTGATGCCATTACGTGATGCCATTGTTAATGAAACCATAGGCAGATGGTTCTAGCTCAGCCATGGGCAAACTTTGACTCTCTTGGTGTTTTGGACTCCAACTCCCACAATTCCTAACATCCTACTGGCTGTTAGGAATTGTGGGAATTGAAGTCCAAAGCACCCGGAGTGCCAAAGTTTGCTCATGCCTGTTCTAGCTAATGATTTTCATAAGGATGGCATATGTGTATTCATTGTTGATTATGTCACAATGCCGTTCACTACAATGATAGATGACATGTGCTTTGTTTAAATTCTTGTCATGTTCTAGCAAAGAAAGGGAAAATGATCTACTAAATGTAAAGCAGGGGTCCTCAAACTAAGGCCCTGGGGCCGGATACGACCCTCTAAGGTCATTTACCTGGCCCCCGCTCAGGGTCAACCTAAGTTTGAAACAACTTGAAACCACACAACAACAATCCTATCTCATCAGCCAAAAGCAGGCCCACACTTCCCACTGAAATACTAATAAGTTTATATTTGTTAAAATTGTTCTTCATTTTAATTATTGTATTGTTTTTAAGTGGTTTTTGCACTACAAATAAGATGTGTGAAGTGCGCATAGGAATTGATTGATTTTTTTTTTCAAATTATAATCTGGCCCTCCAACAGTTTGAGGGACTATGTCCTGGCCCTTTGTTTAAAAAGTTTGAGGACCCCTGATGTAAAGTATGAGACCATGTCATGGGCCCTATATGACACTATCAGGTTAGCTGAGAGTGGTTTTGGAAGCTTCCAAAACCAGCAAAAATATATCTTGTTGCTAGCACAAGGGGGCAGCACCTATGCTGATGGAAGACAAGCTGCTTTTGTAGTTTCCAGTCCCCTTTATACAGCTTTACATTATGCTATAAAACTGCATTATTACTGGACAGAAATGTTTAAAGGAGGCATTAATTTGTGTTTTGATATTTCCTTATGCATCAATATGACAGTTCTCTTGAATGTGTGCTTCTTCCTGAAAAAAAGTGCTGAAACGAAGAATTTAGTAATTTGTTTACTCTAGAAGGGTCGTTCTCTCCTAAAACCTTTGAATGGAACAGCAGATCTCCTACATATATTCTTATATGGAAGGATGGTGTAAAAATCATGTTATTGTTGAGTCTGGTATTGAAATATAACCCCCAAATTTTGTTGATACGGTAAATAGACATTCTAACATGTTATTTCCTTTTGTTTCATAGGTCATCCTACTTTTTCTGATGTTTATATTAAGAAAGAGGATTCACGTGGCTATACAGCTATTCCAAGTTGTCAATAAAATCATTGGCAGTGCCCCTTCTCTGCTTTTCCAACCTTTTTGGACTTTTATAATACTTATTTTGTTCTGGGTGTACTGGGTAACTGTGCTACTTAGCTTAGGAACTGCAGGTAAGTAAACATTTTTAAAATTAGTATTTATTTGCTAAATAAGTGCATATATTCTTGCAGATTACAAGTATACTTTATAAGGAATTCCAATACTTTACTGAGGATATGTAAATAAATCCAATCCTATTAGATCCTACACATCCTTATGTACCCCCATATTTGTAAATGATAAATAATACTAATACTACTACTACTAATAATAATAATAATAATACTTTATTTATCTTCTGCCCTATCTCCCCAAGAGGACAGATTACAGTACACATATACGGCAAACATTCAATGCCTTTAAACAATTAACAAAGACAGACAGTACATAAACAGAGGTATAGGCTTCTCATCTTTTTCCATCACGGCATCTGGAGGCTGTGCTCAACTCCACCCATGGGGAGGTGCTTTCGCTCCATCTTCCATGATGAGGAGCTTTGTTGTCCGTAGACGTTCTCCCAATCGAATTGCTGGCATGTCTGCATGGGTGCCTTTTATTACCTCTCTGCCAAAGCGGTACCTATTTTTTTACTCGCATTGCTGTGGACTTATTGTGGATGATAGCAATGCTATTGAAATGAATGATTTCTCACAGAAGCTTTTCATGGATTCACATTGGAGAAATTAGAAGCTCTCTAGAAAAAAATATCTCTGTAGCATTTCCAGGTCCTCCAGGAGTACTATAGAATTGTGCTATAGTACCTAGAAGATGCATAGAGTGAAGACTGGACATTGTATTGTTTTTGTGTCCCTGAAAGACATTGACTAGAATCCTGTTGAGGTCTCAATATAAGTTGCAGATTACAAATATACTTTTAAAGTACCGCACATACAACATTTTTATTGCAGAACAGTTGCATTCAGTTTGTGGTCATGGAAATTGAGTTGCATGAACATCAGCACTGCACAAGTAGTTGTGTGTTTTCACTGTGTAATTGTGTGTTATCATAGGACATTCATGGTTGCAGTGGAATGTACTATGGACTTCAGTATAGCCATTTGTGAATGTTCTAAATCAGTGGTTCCCAACCTTGTTTTGACTAAGGACCACTTGGCCAGGGACCACTCTCCAACATTAGTACCAAAAGGGTAATTGTATTGGATAGACCACATCGTCTCTCGTTTCTGATACAGAACATATGCCATCCAGTAGTCATCATCTGCTCGCCCACAGAAAACCATATTTAATAATCTAGAGCTGTGGTAGTAGTAATCTTTCATGGGTAGTCAGCCTCTCCCTTCCTGACACCCCCGTTGCCTTGGCACTCTAAGAGGGTGAGGCAATGGACCATATTTTTGTTCTTGTGGACCACTGGTGGTCCATGGACCACAGGTTAGGAACCACTGGTCTAAATGATGGTTTAATACCTAAGTAGGACAGCGGCCACTAATAAGTAGGAATCAGAGGCCGAGGACTGCAGGATGTAAATTAAAAAGTGCAAGTCTGTAATGAGGATAGCAATGCTCCTGTCATTGGCCTCACAAATAGATATATGAAGAAGCTGATAATTTAATATATTTGAGCACATTAGAATATGGTTACCATTACAAATTGACCACCGTACATTGGGATATACAGCACTATATACAGCACTAATTAATAAATAGTAGCACAACCATCCCCTTTTATTGTAAGGATGGTGTAACACTACATAAACCTACTGGCACTATATGAATGTAATATAATACTTTGGCTACTATATCTTGACTAAAAGTGCCATAGCTGTTCAGCTCTGCTTTAATAATGCATTCAGAATATGTTTTGGCTAGAGTTGCTGTAAAGTGCTGTTTTGTATTTCACTTAACTTTGGTTCTTGCAACCATAATTTCTCCAGGCTTCCTGGAAACCCTTCCTGGGCTGTGGAGGTCTTCCTGTTTTGATCTGTTATACAGCATGAAGGTCAGCCTTGCTTAGCAAAACGGCCTCCCTTTTTCTTAGTCCAATTTGAAGAGGCTGGGCAGCTGTGACCTTGTGCTAAAAAGGAAAGTAAGTGATTTCATGCCTTTTCAGAACACATAGCTGCTGTCACAATAGTAAAGTGCAGTATATGGACAGTGTTCTTTTTAATGCGTATAATAATAAACTATTTTAGAAGAACCAAAGAAGAGTCACATTTGTGTAGATAGCACAAAAAATGATAAAGAGTATATATGAGTGAAGCTTGATAGGCAAACATCTACTAGCAAGTAGTGTTCACTTTGTGTTGTCAAAGGCTTTAATGGCTGGAATCGCTAGGTTTCTGTGAGTTTTCTGGGCTGTAGGGCCATGTTCCAGAAGCATTCTCTCCTGATGTTTCGCCAACATCTATGGCAGGCATCCTCAGAGGTTGTAAAATCTGTTGAAAACTAGGCAAGTGGGGTTTATTTATCTGTGGGATGTCCAGGGTGTGAGAAAGAACTCTTGTCTGTTTGAGGAAAATGTGAATGTTGCAATTGGCTGGCTTGATTAGCATTGAATAACCTGGCAACTTCAAACCCTGGCTGCTTCCTGCTTGGGGGGGATCCTTTGTTGGGAGGTGTTAACTGCCCCTGATTGTTTGAAGCTGGCCAATTCACACTTGCCTCAAACAGACAAGAGTTCTTTCTCCCACCCTGGACATCCCACAGATATATAAACCCGACTTGCCTAGTTTCCTTTCCAATAGACCACACATCCTCTGAAGAGGATGCCTGCCATAGATGTGGGTGAAACATCAGGAGAGAATGCTTCTGGAACATGTCCATACAACCCTGAAAACTCACAGCAACCCAGTATTCACTTTCTTTTAATCTTCAATCACTAGGATTCTTTTTTAAAAGTATTTGCATTTTGTAAGCTGTAGAGCATTTTAAAAATCTAATTAGAATTCCAGTATATTGTAAAGTTTAAAAGTGTTGGAAAGAGTGTTTTCAGGTGTACCATCAATTGCAATCCAACCAAACACCTAAAGTCAGAAAACACAAGGTAAAATTATTTTACTTCTTGCCCACTTCTCTACATGACATTATTAAAAACTCATCATCAAAACATTCAGCAAAATACATATATTAAAACATAATAATAATAATAATAATAATAATAATAATACACTTTATTTATATTCTACTTTATCTCCCTGGAGGGGAGATAAACATTCAATGTCATTTTACACAACAAACAATGATATACAATATAATACACAGACAGAGGTAAAGGCCTTCCCCTTTCTCTCTCTGGCATCTGGAGGTGATGTTCAACTCCATCCATGGGGAGGTGCTCTTGTTCCATTTTCCCATGCCGTGGAGCCTGTTGTCCATAGACTTTCTTCAATCATTGATGACATATCTGCATGGGGCACCCTTTTACCTATCTGCTGAGGTGGTACTTATTGATCTACTCGCATTACATGTTTTCGAACTGCTAGATAAGCAGAAGCTAGGGCTGACAGCTGGGAGCTCGGCCCAACTTGCGGCTTCGAACTGCTAACCCTCTAGTCAGCAGATTTCTTGCAGGTAGTGGTTTAACTGCTGCACTACCACATTATTTGTATTTCTATAAAATATGCATATTAAATACACAGAACAAAGATTAAAATACAGTAGACAATGGATATAACTTTAACATTCACAGTTAAAAATTGTCATAAAACGTAATTCTACAGGACTGAAATATCCTATATTAACACATAGAAGTCAGAAGTAGCATCAATGTGCTTGTTATTTAGAAGTAATCTGTTCCAATGTTAAAATGCATGCTAACATTATTTATGCAGAAGTGATTACTAAAAGGTTGGCTTTTTCTATGTCTTTTAAGTGACAAGAGACAGTTATCATTCAATCCTGGTTCTTCTCAAGCTGTCTTACAAAATATTAAGTTTGAAGCAATGGCTGTAAAATTAATTCAGTTCATGTCTGTGTAATCAAATTTGCACATAGAAAAGATTTCTCGGACAAGGTCACCGAGCTGTCCTTCAATCAAGTCACAATTACACTTCACTCAGCAAGTATTCCCAATAGTACTGGTTGTGCTTGGTCTGATAGTATATCAAATGTCTACAAATTTCCCCAGCTCCCTCTACAAATATGCAGTGGCATGAGGTAGCGCTAGACTGCTGATAAATCCTGCTTATTAACATTACATGCTGCAATTCTGTTGCATTCCAAAATGAGTGCATCTGGGGGGCAGAGAATTCTTATCCCTGCCTTTTTTGTTTGAATTATTATTATTATTACTAATTTTAATATATTTATATACTGCCCTTCTCACTGCCGAGGGGGGACCCAGGGCGGTCTCACAGCAAGCACCGTACGATGCCATCACCATCATAAACAATCAACAAATACATCAAAGAGTTCATTAAAAAAATTGATTAAACATAATAATATCAATTTCCAATAAAACAAACAAAAACATACAATCTAAAAAACATTCATAGAGATGAAACTTCACACTTCAAGTAGCTATAATTCAAGGCTATTGTTTGGAATTTTTTAAAGGTCTTTCCATTTGTTTCATCTGCTGTTGTTAATTGTCTCTTTCACCTACTTATTCCACAAACAGTGTAATAGTTTGTAAAGAAAATGTATGCTTTATTTGTTCATGGGTGCTTTAAACACTATTATGAATAAAGATGGGATATCAATGGAAATAATGAAAAGGAAAGTGGACAGGCAAGATCAAAACTCGGGTCACGGTGAGCTCCTGGCCTTTAGCCCAACTTCTGCCTACCTAGCAGTTCGAAAGCAATATGTGAGTAGATAAATAAGTAGAGAAGTATTTAAGGCACCCATAAGGAAATGCCTGGAAATGCCGGTGATTCGATCAAAGAGGAAGTTTTAAAAAAAATTGCCAGGGAAAGTGGAGCGACAGCACCCCCTCTCCCACATGGTCTCTAATATGCCGAAGATGGGAAAACCTTATATGTCCCTCTATCTATGTACAATTGTCTGTCTTGCCAGTGTATAAATGGCATAAAATGTTTGCCGTATATGTGTTCTGTGATCCGCCCTGAGTCCCCTTCGAGGTGAGAAGGGCGGAATATAAATACTGTAAATAAATAACTCAGATGTTCACTAATGATACTGAGCTGGATTACTTTCCATCATTGTGATGCCAATGCCCCTGGTCTTTTTTTAATCTTTAATGTTTGCAGCAAAACCTGACCTGGAGACCACTGACCTAACAGCTTCTAGCTGGGTTCTGACAGGTTTGGAAGATTATCAGCATAGCATTGAACATTATTCTGTCTTTTCTGCTCTGCAAACTATATTGCTAGCTATATTTATATATCTGTAAACTATATTTACAGATGGCTTCAATTAAACACTATCTATTGTATATCAACATGGGCCCACCGCAAAACGTATTGGACAGAACTGTTTATCTGAACCAAAGAATATGATTCTCTTGTAAACACATGTAATAAGTAGTCTGTTTAGCCATAGTGGATTATATCTAAAGTTTTGTTACATTAATTATTGTTACAAGGAGGCACTTTCTGGAGCCTGACCTTGGAAGAAAAAGCCTTGCCATTGTGAGCAGAGTGTCCTTGTCATGAAGGTCATATGTTCAGCTTCTGAGAATGAAAACAAAACAACCTCCCAGGACAATATGCCTGCCCTTACAATTGCCTCTCTTTTTCAATCTTTCTTCATCACAGCATTAGAATTTGTCATAATCTCATAACGTTACAGCCAGGCTTAATAGGAGTAGTTTGTCAGTAGATTTGTTATAACCTTTCCTTGGGGTTTTTATTTTTATTTGCTTTTGATTTTTTCTCTCAAGCCAAGGTTTTAAGCAAAGAGCATCCATATTTTATTTGAAAAGGTATATTATTTTTTAATATTGTTTTGTTACGTATTACATTTAAATCCTGCAAGAAAAAATAATAAGTTCCTGGCTGCTGTTGGGGGAGAAAAACAGACTATTTCAAGTCTGAATATACAAGTCATACTCATATAATGGGGGAATAGAAACAAGTTATTCAAATATGTTTTTTGCTTGAATTGGATAATGCCTATTCTATTAGACATGCAGCGTGCTCTCGGTATCCACTAAAGCAGTGGTTCTTTACCTGTGGGTCCCCAGATGTTTTGGCCTTCAATTCCCAGAAATCCTACCAGCTGGTAAACTGGCTGGGATTTTTGGGAGTTGTAGGTCAAAACACATGGGGACCCACAGGATGAGAACCACTGCACAAAGGTTTGGTGCCAGCAGAATGGACCTCTTTTCAGTGCAACTGATGTCTGGCATTATGAAAATGGAACAATTAAAGATGTGTGACTCTAGATTATGCGTTAGCAACTATGTCTGTACCCTGCACCATATTTAACTTTTTATCTATTTTCATAGAATTGCAATCATTTGCAATTTGTCCCCTTTTTGAACTGGCTTCCATTTTCAGATTTTGTGTAATCATGAACTATTCTTAAAGGTAGGTTGCAAGTACATTTCTAACCTTTTTAAAAGTTCTGTAAAATGGCCAACCTTGCATTTATTTATACATCTATGTGAATTCTACACTTGGGAATTCTACACATACTCAGCTGAATATTATACAAACTGAACTATACATCGAGTCCAGTTGGATTGAGAAAATGTACATTAGAGGAATATTACTATCTTCCAAAATATTCTTGCTTGATGAGTCATTATACTATATTTCGGTGTCTTTTTAGGGAATGCTGAAGTCATTTCAGGAGGGCAAGTGGAATACAGAATTCGATTTGGCATTCGCTATATGTGGTGGTACCACTTAGTTGGACTTATTTGGACAAGTGAATTCATTTTAGCATGCCAGCAGATGACAGTGGCAGGAACAGTGGTTACTTTCTTCTTCAGTCGGTATGTGTGACACTCAATATCCTTACCAGAGTTTTCAGTTCTTAATACTTTTTTTGGTATTTAAACATTTAATTTATAACCAAGGAAAATGTTTTAAAAACTCATAAATGCTTGATCCGTGATGTTTACAGCCACAATCTTATATCTACTTCTCTGGAAGTGAAACCTATTGAATGAGTCTTGCTTTGGAACAAATGTGTACAGGATTGCACTGAAATTCAACAAAATGGGGAGTGAACCACAATGGGTACTGTTTTTATTTAGTCACTAAGAGATAAGTCTTGCTAAAGTAGTTCTGTTCCCAAAGGCTATTTCTGTCACAAACTCAATACCTACATTCAAGCATAACACAAAACTTTATTTAAGTACTACATGAGTAGCAATCAAGATGTAGGACAAAATGGTTTGTTTTATGTGGAAAGTTGGAGAAAAAGTGGCTTGATTTAACAATGATTTGCTTAATCAAGTTAACTCCAAACTGTGTTTTGTAATCCTGACGTGTTTGGATGGACAATGGCTGAAATCAACCCCAGTTTCCTATTTGTACAACAGGAGAAAATGTGGTTAATAGAAAGTAGAAGCAGATGTTTCCAATCTTCTTGTGGCTGCAAGAAGAGGTCAGTGGAAAACAAGTCTGAGTACATAATGCTAAGCTTCGATGTAGTGTTGCTTCCAAACCAAGCTAGTATTTATTTATTTTTATTAGGCAACATATAATCTTACAACTTGGAATAACAACATTTTACAACTTTACAGGCATTTTGTAAGGCTTGTTAAGATAATGTATTAAAGTATGTCCAATGCCCTAAGTGCTATACAAGTGCTAGGAAAACCGTTGATTCATTGAAGGTCTTTATGTTCACACCCACATGTCTGTAACTGTTAGTACCAGAACTACTGTACTTGCAGCCGAAGTCAACATCTCTGTCACCAATAAAACTACAATTCAAGAAATATTTATTTAGTTTTAGCCAGGAATGAATACTGTAATATCAAAAGAATTCATGCATTGGCAATCATTGTGAAGCACTTAACCCTCCTGTTCATAAAGTCTTGCTAAGTAAATTGCAATTTTTTTCCGTTATGCTCTAAATTTATTGTGTCATGGTTGACAAACATTAGCCAAGATCAAATAAGATATCAAGTGGAATGTAAATCTATTAGACTGATGCTAGTGGAGGGTAATGTTTTCCTCCCTGAGTGTCATGGGTTCAAACTCTTGGAAACAGCTACCTTGTAGTCATTGTAGCCATATAGATACATTATCCTAAGAGAAGCCTTTGCTCCCAGAACATCATAGTTACAGGCAGTCCCTGAATTACCAAACATCCAACTTACAAATGACACATGTTAAGAATGGGAATAAAAGTGAGAGAAATCTATCCCCCCCAAAAAAGGGAAATCCATTCCTGAAAGAGTTAACGTGGGAAAAAGGGGTCTCCAATGAAGCTTTATCACCATTCCTTGTTTCCACAACAAGCCAATTTTTTTCAAAATCAATTCATCACAGGGACAGAAAATGAGGTGACAGCAAAACAAACACCACAGGGGTGTCAACCCTTCTCTATGCCATCCAAAGCTTAAAAGCAGAGGCTTAGATAGGGAGAGGAACTTGCAGACTGCCTGTATCTCCTTATGCAGCATTATTAAACGTACTTAATAATAGTTTATGCTCAAAGTAAGATTCTGGGTAATAAACAATAACCTCTTTACAAGGTGAAACTCATATTTTAGAAAGGATTTTAAAGTTTTATTATTTTCCTCATGAAGTTAAAAAATAAAGTTCATTCACTATGTCTTGCATAATTATGTGCCCCCCCCCCCCCATTGTTTGGATTTATTTCAGTTTCTTCAGATATTTCCCATATCTTTGGTTGTGAAAGCATTTTTGCGTACATAAAGACCTACATAAAGCCTTCCCCACTGTTTATCCTTTTTGGGCTCCCCTCAATTAGATATTTTCTATTCCTTCCTCATCCAGGGTTTTATCATTTTACCTCGTCCATATTGTGTTAATTTGCTTTATTTATTTTATTTTGCTACTGTATATTTTATTCTAATGTAATTTTTTGTTGTCTGCATCCTGTATTTTATTTTGCTGTATTGTATCTTTGGGCTTGGCCTCATGTTAGCCGCCTGGAGTCCCGTTTGGGGAGATGGTGGTGGGATATAAATAAAGATTATTATTATTATGTTAGCCACCTTCATGTTAGCCGCCCGGAGTCCCCTTTGGGGAGATGGTGGGGGGATATAAATAAAGATGATGATTATTAGTTTTATTGTGTTTTGGTATATTGTTTATCGTTTGTTGTTTTGTTGTTTAATATTGCTTTAATTGTTTTTAATTTGCTTTAGGTTTTGTATTGTTATGTTGTGTTTTGAGGCCTTGGCCTTTGTAAGCCGCATCGAGTCCTTCGGGAAATGCTAGCGGGGTACAAATAAAGTTAATTATTATTATTATTATTATTATTATTACTATTATTATTATTATTTGGGCCAGACAAGGTTGTCTCTATCTGTAAGGCTTATTTCTTGGATGACAGTCCAACAGTTTGTTTTTAAAGCCATATTTTATGGAATCAGTGCTCACACAAGAATGCAACTTCATCAGGGGTTTTTGAAGGAGACATATTATTGGTATTTATGTAGAGAAGAACTGATGTTGTGACTTTCCAGAAAGAATGTATGATTTTTAGCTGGTTCCTGGAGGAATTTGTGTATATAATGGTTCTTCCAATCCTGTTTCCCCACTAGGAAAAACTACCATATATGGATGTCAGCAAAGATTTATTTGAGAGTTTCATATTTCTGACTCTACTTATTACAAGATAACATTTTTAAAAGACTTGTCATTTCACATCTTATTTTGTTGTGTATGAAGAAGTTTGTCTCAATCTAGAGAAACATAAAAGCTTTCACATAATTGCAACAGTGTATAATCCTTTCACTTTAATATATTAGCGAGTAGAAATGGGGAGTACAATGTAGCAGTTATATTTTTTGTACTACAGCTCTGGAGACTAGAGTTCAGATCCCTGCTTGGAAATCCACAGAGTGAAGGGGTCAAATCATACTCTCTCTCAACCTCGGAGGAAAGCAAGGGCAAACCTCCTCTGAACAAATCCTGCCAATAAACCATAATGAAAGCATTCGTCTTAAGGGCACCATAGGTTAGAAATTATTTGAATGCACACAATAGCAACACAGTAAAATTTTATTACATGATCATTCATGTAATTTGGCAAAAATGTCCCCAAAATGTATACACACTTTAATAGCTAATAGTAGCTATGGTGATTATTTGGAGGTTAAGTAAACATATTTATACTTAAAATCAAATATGCCCCTTGTAATGTCAAAGCAGTTAAAATTTATATTGCAATTTTACAATCTCTCTAACATGGAAAACTATATTTGGGTGGGGGGAGGATCCAAAGTTATACACTGTTAAGATGTATTCATATTGAGTTATTTGGAACATTCTGTATCTATTATGTCTGTGTCAAACTGTTTTCATATAGAGAGTGCGTGTGTACACACGTACACACATATATTAGAGAATTTTAGAGAGAGAGAGAGAAGCTAGCTAGCAGATATGTCATGTGAATTGAAAATATTTCATTTATAGTCATCTCTTTTGCTTCAGTCCAAGAAGTCTCCAGGCTCGGGTAGGAGAGGTGCAACAGGGCAAATTAGAGGCAGTAACATCTAGTCAAAGCAGTAACATCTAGCCAAGTAGCAGTTGGAATAGCAGCCTAAGATCATGAGAGGAGTGAATCTTGCAAGGCCAAAGCCCTGGGTTTAATGAAGGCTATAATTTAGAGCAGAAATTGCTCCTAGTAGCATGTGTTTTCAAGGACTCAGGCTTATAAATGTGGGTACTTTATCCAAAGTTTCTTTTGCAGCCAGGTACTTGTTCAAATGGCTTGGGCTTTTATCTTTTGAGACTCTTTCAGACTGGGAGGAGACTTTTCAGACTGGGAGGAGATGCTACCATGTCTTCAGACTTTAGACATCCTTTTTTTCTTTCAGAGTGCAGCACCCCATGCCATTTCCCCCACATACTCAGGGCACACAGAAGCAGCCATTACTTTAGCATCCCCTGTGCTAGAAAATTGGAGAATTCCTTCAATGACAGCATGATACATTCTGAGCACACCACAGCACAGGATAAATATTGTGTGGAATATATTTGGAACATGGAAGTAAAGGTCTGTAATTTGTGATTCTCCAGTTGTTGTTAGACTGCAACTCCTATGTTTTTCACCATTGGATATGCTGACTAAGTCTGAAAGAGACTCCTGTGTATTCATGTAAACTGCCTTCCACTATCCAGTGTACCCATAATGGAAGCGCAAGTGAATTGGTTTGTTTCAGGCCAGATAGAGATGTGGATCCCACCATTGTTTTCTCAATCTAGCACACTACATCCTCCCTCCACATAATCTTCTGCTGTAAAAAAAATCACTGTGGTTTCCTACATGTCTTTGTGCTTTTGGTATTCCTTTTGAATACAGCTCCACCAAAATAGAACTGTGTGTGTGTGCTATACCTAACATTCATTTCATGCCACTCCTTTGTAATGCTAAGTTATATATATTTGGGTTGGAAACATTATGTTTGTAAGGCAAAGTGTGCAGTTTTATAGCACTGAGCACTCTTCCTGTTATTTGTTTTCTTTGTAGAGGCAGAAAAAGTAATGCAGTAGTGGAATGTAATGAATATAGAAAAGCTAGTGTTATTCACAGGCTTTAGTAGCATGTCACAAAAACTTTGTCTATCACAGTGCTTACAGAGCCATTCCGTTTAACTAGTAAGCAATTACAGGAAATAGAACAGCCTTTACCTCAGCAAACCTGCTTCCTAACTACAAAAAGCAATCCATTAGCCATTCTGCAGTCTCCCCATAAGTGGAATTAAAAGTGAGGAAGATGGAGAGTTGTTTCAGCTGGATTAGATTTCCAGGAGACATCTGTTTGATCTGGAACAACCGTTCTGAAATTGTACTTTACTCTCTTTTAGTTTTGACGAAGGATACATTCCTTAGAGGCCTTGAAAGTTTAATAAAAGTAATAAGAGTTTCATTTAACAGCTACTCTTTCATGATTTGTGAAAGCAGGGGGTCTGTATTCTGAAAACAGCCTTTAGAAAGGGAACTTTGTCTTATGAGATTAAATACTGAAACTTTGGAAGCTTTAGTTGAGTGGCAGAGCAAGTTGGTGAATAAGAGTCAAAATCCTATATCAGCAATAACATAAACTGAAAGGCAGAATCCCCCAACATCACCAGAACCTATCTTACTTTTGGTGATGTTAGCTGGGGGATTCTAGGCATTTCAGTCCAAAAAAAGGTGTTTATCACATTATAAGATTGTCAAGTGATTGTGACGTTGTCTGTTGTCTCCATGAATTCTTTCATAGGGTTTTCTTGTATATGCATGTGTGTGTGCACACATACCTTCAAGTCTACTGTCAGTTTATGGTGGCCTCATAAATTCTTTCATATGATTTGTGTGTGTGTGAGTGCCTTCAAGTCTCATGTCAGGAATTTGTTCATAGGGTTTTAAGAAATTCTCAGAAATTGTTTGTCAGTTCCTGCTTATGAATTGTCACCTACAGCACCTGGGATTATTTGGTAGTCACCATCATACAGCCATATTACAGGTTGGGATATTGCCCCTGAGTAAGAGTTACTAGTAACAGCCCCATAGTACATATCGTGGTTATTACTGTTGGCTAGAGGTAGAGATGTGGCCACGATGGTACAGCAGGTTAAACTAATGAGCTGCTGAACTTGGTGACTGAAAGGTTGGTGGTTTGAATCTGGGGAGCAGGGTGAGCTTCTGCTGTTAGCCCCAGCTTATGCCAACTTAGCAATTAAAAAGCATACAAATGTGAGTAGATCAATAGGTACCACTACGGGAGGATGGTAACGGCAGTCCGTGCAGTCATCCCAGTCTCATGACCTAGGAGGTATCTACAGACAATGCCAGCTCTTTGGCTTAGAAATGAAGATGAGCACCACCCTCCGGAGTCAGACTTGACTAGACTTAATGTCCAGGGAAAACCCTTACCTTTACTTTAAAGGTGGATCTAAAACTGGTTTACATTGTGTGCTTGCATTTTCAATTTGTCTGTTGACTTATGGTGACCTTATGAATATTGTAGAGTTTACTTAGGCAAGACATTCAGCATTTTAGCAAACCTTTTATTTATTTTAGAAAACCTTTTATTCAAAACGAATAGTACGTATGACCAAGTTAACTGAAATAATCAGATCAGATAGCCCTAGTGAACAAAACCGTTTTGAGTTTTCTAGAAACAACTTGGAAGCTTATTAAAATGTTTTCAGAGATCATTATTTCTAGTACCTGCCTCCACTTTCCATATTATTTTCATTTTAGTGGCAAATGTACTGATCTTTTTCAATATAACAGGCGGGAAGGAGATCTAGTTAGGCATTCTTAACTTGTCTCCATGTTTTGCTGTTTGTGCACCTAGGGTTTATGGAGGAAGCTGCTGGCTATATTGCCTGCTGAAAGCCAAGTAGAATGATATTCTTCATTGCAAATGTTCTGCTAAAATTGCAATAAAGGAATTTCTTTATCAAAGGCTTTGTTAACTGATTAACCCATTAATGATTTTCCCCAAATCATTTTAACCATAGTAGATATCCAATACAAATATGACTATCATAGCCATGGGAACATTATCCATACTTTTACCTGTCTACATCTGAAAAAATATATCCCTGCTAGGACTTTTTAAACTCATCCAGGAAAGTCCATACTTCCTCCAGAAGTTACCATAAATTGTGTTGGAGGACCAGGCAAATTGCTGGAGAGGATACATTTCTATGGATTTTCTCACTCCTCCAGGATGGCTCTATGGCAGGCATTCTCAAACTGCAACCCTCCAACTGTATGGGGTTCCAACATGCAGAAACCCCATCCAGCTTGTTCGGTGTCCAGGAATTCTGGGAGATAATATCCAAAACACCTGGAGAGCCGCAATTTGAGGATGATGGTTCTTATGGTAACATCTTGGGGAAATTGTTTGTTTCAGTATCTTTAACCACCATTTCTTGTTTCCACAGTTAGTTAGAAATACAATTGAAAATCTCCAGTTTGTCTTAGTTAATAATGTACTTAGCGAATCCAACAATTAATCGAATTGCAAAAGTGCAATCTGGTTTCTTGTTTTCAGTTAAAAAAAATCATGTTTAATATGAAGGAATAAACTTGGTCTTTTATAGGTTATATATTCGGTTACTATTTTCATTTAAACATTTTGTAGCCATATATTTCCCTGGCAGGACAAAGGATTTGTATGCTGAGTTTATGAAAAGACATTTTCATTAAATAAAATTCAGACAAAAGGGGGAATCTCTTTCAGACACAGAAGTATGATATTTCTCACAAAGTATGTCAACATTCTTGTTTTACATAGAAATCCAGCACTTACCCCTGAACTGTTCCCCTGGCCTGGAGAACTTAAATATATGCATACCATTTTCCTGGTATTTCCTAGTAAAAATAATGTGGTGTATGCATACATAAAGATAGCCTTATAGCTGTAATGTAGCTATAACTAGGGAAAGGCTGTAGGGATTGTATTACTGTGGTACCTTTGCCAGCGTAGTTGTGTATATTTAAATTCCTGCATAGGTTAGGATTTCATAAAAATATAGAAACAGAACTTCAGTTTCTTCCTTCACCTTTCTGCCTTTGTCTTCTTGCACACTGAACCCATTTGTGAAGGTTATGGCAGAGAACAGCTTAAAGGTTACTTCTAAAGAGTGAGCATTTTAACATGTGATATTGTATTATATTCATTTATGTGGGAAGTTCTGCATTTAAATTAATGGGGACCTCATTTTAAGTCTCAGAAATTTATAGTTTCAGCTTTTTACAAATTTAAACATGACAGCGAACAGGAATAAATTAGATTAGCATTATGAAACAATGAAAAGAATTACCATATATACTCATGTATGTCAACCTCATGTGTAAGTCAAAGGCAGGTTTGGGGCCAAAATTATGGATTTTGATATGATAAATCAAAGTCTATTCCACACAGAGAGGAAAGCACCAAGGCTACTTCCAGGGCCCATCCACTCCTGGATGCTACCACCATTTATTCTGCTCAGACATTCAAAAAGGCCAGAAGTAGTGGCATGGCAGAGGAAGTAGTTTGAGCTGCTGCTTCTCTTTTGTTTTCTTGGGATGTGCTAAGCTCTTACTTTTTTTTACCATTTTACTCAGGGAATGGAATAAGTCGTTTTTAATACATGTTAAGGTACAGTACTCACATGGTCCCATGAATAAGTCAACCCATTTTTTTGGGTGCATTTTGGACTAAATTTTCTAGATATGTACATGTGTATATAGTAGTAGTAGTAGTAGTAGTAGTAGTAATATACTTTATTTATATTCCACTCTATCTCCCCGAGGGGACTCAGAGTGAATTACAGAACACATATATAACAAACATTCAATGCCATTATACAATTAACAAGTACAGACAATACATAAACAGAGATAAAGGCTTTCCCCATATTTTCCATTTCCAGCATCTGGAGGCTGTGCTCGACTCCAGCCATGGTGTGTGTGTGTGTGTGTGTGCGTGCGTGCTGTCACTCCTTCTTCCATGCTGAGAAGCTTTGTCATCCTTAGACATCCTTCCAATTGAATGGGTGTCTTTTATTATCTCCCTGCTTAAAGCAGTACTTATTTATCTACTCACATTTCTGTTTTCGATGTGCTAGGTGGGCAGGGAGCTGGGGCTGACGGCAAGTGTTCACCCCAATTTGGGCTTGAACCACCAACCATTCAATCAGCAGGATTTTCTGCAGTTTAGCAGTTTAACCTGCTGTGCTATTTCAAGTGTTATTGCTGCTTTCTCCTGGACGATGGATCATCTTTTTCCTACATCTGTAACCATATGTGGCCCTAAAGGGCATGGAGTTTTATCCATTCTTTTCACTGAAAAGACCAGGTCTAGATACTCAAAAGCAGTTGGCTATACTCTTGTAGAAATAGCTAGATCAGGATGAATGGATATTATCTTAACCTGTCCAGGGCTGTGGTAAGCTCATAGAATCATGTGAGTGGAAGAGAAACCCACCTTTTGGGAGAACAATCTCCAGAATATGTACAAAAAAGCATGAGAAGGTTGCCCCATCATATACGTAAGAGGATTCCCTTTATTAATGGAACCGTTTGGTGCTGTTTCATAGTAATTTAGAATGTATTGCTACTTAATTGTATCTTCAGCTGGCACAGCTCCTTCCATAAGCGGATGGATATTCTTGAATGTAACCATTGGATGTATGTAATGATAATTATGTGAAATTATTCTTTGAATTGGATTGATTCAATAAATGTATTCTTTGAGTTGGATTGATTCAATCAAGAGATGTTAGTCAACAAAAGCATTTCCAGAGTATGAGCTGTAAGTCCTAATGCCTACACCGTGCTTGTATTTTATTTTCTGCAGTTTTACATGTTTGTTTGTTTGTTTGTTTTCATTCTAGAAATAAGAGTAAACTTCCACGTCATCCGCTCCTGTCTTCCATATCCATTCTTTTTTGTTATCACCTGGGAACCATTGTGAAAGGGTCCCTTTTAATCACAATAGTGAGAATCCCAAGGATCATTCTCTTGTCTATTTATAACATCCTCAAAGAAAAGGTAGGCTGGTTCTCTCCCCCCCCCCCCCCAAAGCATACCAAGGCCTCAAAACAAGGTGTGAGAATGTAGTTTTTATGTATTTATTTATATTGATAGTCTTTCTCTATCCCAAAGTCTCACTGCAGGTAATGATCTGTGGTCATATTTTTTAAAAATTGAAACAACATTGGGGGGAAAATCTCCAATACCTGATTGCTCAGTACTAAACCTTTCACAGCAATCTCAAGCAGATATGTTTTATCAAAGGTTTCAAAAAAGTCCTGGAGTTACTATTGTAAGTAAATGCACATCCATCCTGCTGAAACATGATTGTCAATATCACAAAGAGATAGCTTTGTTTTCTTAACATTGTGGTCTAACCACATGGAATAAGTTATTTAGGCATACATAGATAAAGCCAGAACCTTGAAATTAAAATTGGATTGGATTTAGCTTTGAAAAGGAGACACAGTATAGCTGGAAATGCAGGAAGACATTTGCAGATTGTTCGGTAGTGTTCATTCATTTTCATGTGGTGGGTTGAAATATTCCAGATTGCATGCTTTTGAATGTTGTGATGTTTGGAAGCCATTCCAGAAAGCATATATGAATGCAAAGCCTAATATAAAAAGTGGAGTCATTGTACACCCATTTGTTATACCTTTCCTGTAACCTTGTGCCCAGAATGATGAATTGTATGGCTTGATTTACCAATTTTAAAGTTTTAAAAATCGAAGATAACAACTACTGGAAATACTAAAACATTATATGCATACTTGGCCTGTCAGTAGACAGTATATAGCCATATTTTGCATACGGTAAAGCTTATGAATAATTTGCCATGACAAGACTATCACAAGCAAATAGGCAACTAAATCTGGTCAATATCTTGTTTAGGTAAAACCCAGTCACACAAACAAGAAAAAGCACTGGATTTTTTTGGTGGGGGGGGTATTTTAACCCTCATTTCCTTATTTTAAGTATGATTGGCTGATATCCTTTTGGGAAATTATGCTATTAGAAATTGGCTTATGATCACATAAAGTTAAATTCATAAACTTGAAAGTCAGTGTGGTGGAGTGCTCTGAGCCCTGGACTATAACTCTGGGGACCTGTGTTCGAATCACTGCTTAGCCATGGAAATCCATTGGGTGACTTTGGATACAGCCTTGGTCTCAGGGAATAACAAAGAACCTCCCTCTAAAGAAGTTTTAGCATGAAGTCCCTGTGATAGGTTCGCCATATGTTGAAAATGCAATAACAACCAAGTTGAATTGCACAGTTGTGCAGCATTTATCTTCCCAGAAGGAGAGCAGAGATGCAACTATGCCATTGGGACCATCGCACAAGTGACTGTAACAGTGTGTCAGTCCACAAAGTGTTCCAATGCAGAACCTATCCTAATATGCAGTATGTTTCATTTTGCAATAAAAGTCCCTTTGTGCAGTGGGACATTTTGCATTGTATAATAATGTATAACAGTTCATCAGAAATAATGGTTTTTCATAAGAAAAAAATGTCAGAAAATCTGTAGCATAAATAATTCATTGTCCACCTGGGGCAGTTGGGATGATGCACAAACATCTGGAAATGTCCAGTGTTGTTTCACTAAAAGTTCTGGAGATCTTACATTGCAGATGGGATGGTTTTGAAGAATTAATAAATAATGAAGAATTTATTTCAGCTATTTTTAAATCTTTACACATATGTAACTAATTTAATGTGTTTTTAAAATACAATACAAACACCAAAATAGACATACAATGCAGCCCTTGAACACTCAGTAAAGCCGAAAAATACAGATTAACTAGAATTCTGAATTAAAACAACACAAATTGTTCTGATTAATCGAATGCGAGAGTGAAAGCTTCTGCTAAAGGTGTGCCATGTTTTTTTTAACAGCACATTTACATTGGGCAGAATCTCCTTATATAGAAATGTAGCCATTCTGAGATAATATATCATGGGAAAAAGTGTCTGAGTGTATTAAGTATTATAATTTGCTTATTTTATAAAAGTTTGTGCTCAATAACCAATCTGCATATTTTGAAATAACTTCCTCTTAAGCAAAATTCCAGTTCTGAAGAGTGAAGAAAGCATGGCATTTTACTACAGTGGTGAAGGCAGAAGTACTAAAATGCTGAACTCTGAACTTTTTGGGCTGCAATAATGTCCAAATAGCATTATTCCTTGCTGCACCATAATTACTGCAAATAATAATAATAATAATAATAATAATAATAACAAAAACAGCAACAACAATAACACTTTATTTATATTCTGTCCTTCTCCCTGAGGGGATTCGGAGCAGATAATATATATAAGCACACACAGGCAAACATTCAATGACTTATTACAATGAGACACAAATACACAGACAAAGGCAAAAGCTTCTCCTTTCGTTTCCGGCTCTGGAGGTGGTGTTCAACTCTGGCTCTGGGGGAGGTGCTCTTTCTCCGTTTTCAAGCCAAGGAGCCTATGTCTGTAGGCACCTCCTGGTTGTGTGGTCAGCATGACTGCTTATATTAAACTGGCCTAGGGCTAACCCTATATTATATGCTCTATTTTTGGTTGCCACTCAGTTGCCAGTAAGCGGTAACTGATCGTGTATTTCCTGACTCTCCATTACCTTCAGATCTGTAGGCAAATGTGATCAGTGCATGTCTTCCATAATAGTTCATTTGTTGGCTAGGTTTGTGTGTATTGGTTTCTCAAAGTTAACGAAAGGAGAAAAAGGAAGAAAAATGGTGCAGGACTACCAAAAGAAGGGGGAATCAATAAAAAAGACAAAGGCATAATGAAAAATTTTGATTAGGAAATATTTCCAAATCACACTAAGCAGCACTTTTAGAATCTACTACTGGGTGACTTTATTTCTGGATCCATGACAGAGAAAATCTGACCACATAGTTCTCTGAAAATCTGGACCATGTAATAATGGAAAATCATGACGCAGTCATGTTGTTATAGTCCGGCCTAACAAATACTTTAAAATAGTATTTTATACATGCGGACAGAATTCAAAGACATCTTAGATACTGCTGAGAGAGAAAAGTTGGTAGCTTAAGCTACCAGTTTGTTGTAACAATTAGTCTCTAGGGTTCTCCAAAATCTCTTTAGATACTATTTTCTACTATTCAATGTGCTGAATGCTTTTTGTGGATTCAGAGGTTCAGCTGTCCAAAGGAAGTTCTCAAGTACTTCTGTTATGGGGACTGTCTTCTTGTGGGAAGTGTGAAGTATGGCATGACACCACACCATGTTCGTATAAAATAAGAACTTTGTAAATGTACATATTTTTTGCACTGACAATTTATTATTCCTTTTTCTTTCCCAGGAAAATGCATGTGCAAGGTGCATGTTCAAATGCTGTTTTTGCTGTTTCTGGTGCCTAGAAAGAGGCCTAAGATACTTAAACCAGGTATATTATATCAAGTGAATTCTGGTATAGAAATTTTAGATTGAAAAATCTTGGGATGAAAACGAAATTCATTATCAAGAAAACTTTTAGCAGAAAATATGTATATGGGTAATGATTCCAAAACCCTCTGAACAAATCTTGCTAAGAAAATCCTGTGATAGCTTTATTTTAGGATCTCCATAAGTCCAAGGTGACTTGAATAGAATAACATTATTGTCATTGTGCATTGTACACACAGCAGTTCAACAGTAATTCCAAAATATCTGAATTGTGATTCTGAAGAGAGGAAAGATTGCCATTTTCAAAGTGAAAGTGCCTTTTTCATTCCAACTGACTTCACAGTAAAGCTGATTGACGACAAACCATGAAATAATGCCACCAGACACAGAAAATTGGGTTAAATAAAAGCTAATTTATTTGGCCTATCCTATTTAAGTTAATTGGACCTGAAAAAAGCAAGAGGGAGAAGCAACCTGATGCAGATCCAGCTGTCTACCCTAGATAACATCTTCAGCCTCCCCTTGAACAAAACATCTTAGCCATAAGAGCAGTCCAATACTTAGCTTGCTGTCTGATGGAGGAAAAACATAAAATCTAGGATGAAATTGTCCTCGTGTGAAAGCCTTCACTTGGGTGATGGGCAGTATGATGTTGGTGGAGGACATTGGCAGGGCTCTTATACAGTGGCAAATGCAATCATGTGGGAGCAAACTAGCCATGTGTTAGCAAGAGCAGTACCTATGGCTGTGCACATAATATATTAACAGAGCACAGAAAAGTAGAGGAAAAGTCAAGGAAAATTACTGAGTTCTTTGCATCTCAGAGAAGGCACATTCCACTGTGATTGTTTATTTGAAATGAAAAATTTCCCAAAAGTAATTTCACAGGCAATGAAGAGAGGCAAATGTCTATACCCTCCCCAATCCTGTCGTAAACTATGTTAGTTACAGATTCGTTCTGGATACATTTCCTCATACAGGTTCTTTTTGAAATTTCGTTGTTATAAATATTTTATTCTTGTTTTTATTTTATCTAAAGAAACAGTGCCCAACCAATTTGATTCTACTGAATTGACAAAATTCTATAGGGTCCTGGGGTTTAGAGTTTGATGAGGGACCAGAGGAGCTCTCTGGCTGAGAACTCTAAATGCCGCTCTGCAAAATGCAAATCCCCAGATTCAATAGGATGATACCATCGCAATTAAAGTGCAACCATAGATCATAATTGTATAGTCTTAAGGGAATGCTATCTTGAGCAACCCCAGTTTGATGATTTCTAATGGCAACTAGACTGGCATTCTGTTCAGTATTTATGATGTTGCAAGTATGGCTTACAACAGTAACTCGGAGCTTTCCAAACTGTGTCACAACTTGTTTGTGTGTTGGCTGCAATATGTCACATGAACGTAATAAGAAACCTCTGAGTCTTTGTGAAATAAGCACTAAATCATATATTTTTTTAAAAAATGAATGAAATATTTTCATGAGGTATGTTGTGAACCCGTTTTATTACAATTTATGTATGTGCCCATATTTCTTATAAAGGGTTATTAATCTCCAGTTTGCTAGTTTGAGCTCACTTTATTATGGTCAATGACCAATTCGAGAGAAGAGGGGCATCGTCCCATATAAGCATATTAGAGTTAAGGTTTAAGAGATTTAAAACTTTCAAATAAGTGTATCATTGTTAGGACATTAAGATAATTAACTTAAGAACCTAAGCCAAAAGCCATATACAGGATCATGTTAAATTCCAACACTATTCATGGAATGAAAGGGAAGAGAATCTAAAAGGAGGGAATTGGGGTGCTCATGCAGCACAGGGAAGGGAAGTCTAGTCTAACAGAGAAGGGAGTAACATCCATACTACGTATGATTCAAAGACTGTAGTCCCAATTTTCTGCTAGTATAAATTCCTGGTTTGTATTAGTTTGTGCTATTAGTCATCGACCACTGGATTTTAATCGCTGCCGTGCAGAACTTTGCAACATTGTAAGTTATAGCTGAGTTAGGGTCTGAAAGCAGCAGGGAGATGTAAAATTGTCCAGAGCGTCCTGGGTGTTTATTTAGCCATGACGTAATGAGACAGGATCGTATATCTCTATAGAACAGGCACTAAAGAAGCACATGTTCCATTGTCTCTATGTGTCCTGAGTCACAGAGACACATAGAGACAGAATATAGTCTCTCAGAATATAGGATCTTCCAGTAACGGCCTTCCAATATGGCAGATGGGAGGGCATGGCAATGTGCCAGAGTGAAGGCCCTCCAATGGCTGGAAACCTCTAGCATGGTTAGATAATTCATAGGACAGGTACAAAACCTGTTGACTCCATTGATGATAAAGGATGGGATGCTGGCTAAGTCTGATTGGTGCTCAGTATCTGTTATTTGTTGTTTAATCAAAGATTTGGCTTGGTTGTAGCCCATATTGGTTAGCAGTCCTGGAGAGAAGCCCAGGGATGAAATTTTGACTTCTGTTGCCTTTTCCCATCTGGACTGAAAGTCATCCAACATAGTAAGTGGTGCAAGGTCAAGGGAAGAGAGGGATAGTCTAAGCCAGTGGTTCTCAACCTGTGTGTCCTCAGGAGTTGTGACCTACAACTCCCAAAAATCCCAGCCAGTTTACCAGCTGTTAGGATTTCTGGGAGTTGAATGCTAAAACATCTGGGGACTTACGGGTTGAGAACCACTGGTCTAAGCAAATAGTTCAGTATAATCTCAAATCTCAGAAAGCCCATTTCCAGATGTAGGGTGGCATTGGAGACACAACTTGGCACCTGGAGAGCCGATCTTAAGAATTTGGATTATACACTCAGAAAAGTCAGAAAAAGGGAGTTGTGCAACTGGCTTGGCATCTAATAGCTTGAGTATATAGTGTCCCCCTCTTGAGCTGAGATACTTTAGTATAGCAGACAAACTCCTTTGTGCAGTCTCAGCCAGGAACTGATGACTGGGTAAAGGTTACACACATATATTCATACAACCTACTTTTGATCCATTTGATGGTGCTTTCTGAATATAAGGTGTTTCAAAAAGATGGATCCAATTTAAAGTCACTATATCTCTGCAACCACAAACCCACCCATGAATGAAAGAAACTCTTACCTCTTGAAAGTAGGAGGCATAGAATTTAAAATGATTACCACTAGATGCCTCTCTCAGTGCACAAACAGCCCAGAGTCTCCAGCATTCACAGGATAAGACCTGATGAGATAATCTCCTTTTTGTTGAGTTATTTTTTCCCATTTGTTTCTGGCTCAAAAATGGTTCGTAAAACTTGATGACTCATTAAATCTTTTGTAACTTTTTGTGTAATTGTAACATGTTGCCATCAAGAAATATACTGCTTTGGGTCTATCATTTTGAAACACTCTGCATAATGGGTGGCATTATACCTATGAGTGCCCGTCCTTACAAGAGCCAGGGCTAATTGAACCTTCTGTCTAGAGCTGGGAGAGCCTTGGCTCTACTCATATATCAGTTGGATAGGTGACTGTCATGTCTGAAGAGTTGACTCACCCAGCTCTGGGTTTTTTCCCTTTTTACTACCTGCCTTGGCTTCCATCTCCTCCGCCTTTCATTTTGTGGTCTAATTAGATATTTGGGTTTCTGTATGCGACATTGATTGAGACCTGTCAGACTGGAAGTACAGTTCAGGCAGGTCAAAGAAGCTGATTGCAGTATCTGACTGGCCTGTTTTTGTCTTCTTCTGAAAGAAGATTCTGTTGCTATAACACTCCTCCTTTCAGTGAACTGATTTTTAATAGAGTCTAGGATGGAAGGCTGAATCCAGCTATTACACAAAGTAGCAATTATCCTTCACAAGCAGGGAATTTTAGGGCCTGGATTTGTGCCATGGGGCTTTTCTCATGAAGCAAACAGCAGGTCACTTTTTCCAAGACCTTTGATTTACATTCTGTGTTGTGAACTCCAAATGGATTTTTTTTAAAGGAACTTTATTTGCCGACAGTGCTATTTGGAAATGTAAACAGGCCCATTCTTCGTTTATCTGTGATAAATACATCTTTGGTTCCCAGGCATCAAAATGTAGGGGCTGAACTTCAAAATGAGAGATAGCAAAGTAATGCAAATGCCATAGAGAGGACTTAGTATATACACTGTATATTATAACGGCTTGCTTGTTGGTGCAGCCTTTGGAAATATAGTTGCCTTGATCTAGAGACTTTGACAATGTGAGGATTAAGTAAGGATTAAATTCTGAAGCAAGCACACTACAGGCAGGCAGTTTCCAATAAAATTCAGGTTGTAAGTTTTTTTCTGTATATTTTTTCTTTTACCTCTCAAGATTTTTTTGCCTTAAACTATTGGCTTTGTTTTGGAAAGTAATATTTGAATTCCACCCAGAATAGTGGGACACATATAAAAACCCATGTAAAAGAACTGCACATGCAGTTTCACACTGTGTGTCAATAGATATGGGTGTGTTTATCTGAATTTCTTTCTTTTTACTTGGACTTTTTTATATTGATGGAACAATTGAGTCATTGTCTAGAAGAAAATGAAACCAAATCTACAGCTGGGATGTAACTCTTATTCAGATTAAATCTTGGCAACCTTGATTAGCAGTGTGTGTTTTTTTAGAATCGGAAACACCTTTTAAAGAAAGTTTACATAGGGAAATTTCCCTTTTAGGTTCCTGACCACATAATCTGCAACCTGATATAGTGACTGGAGGTTTGCATTTATATATTTTTGTTTGCTTGTTTGCTGTTTAGTTGTTTTCACTGTGATTGTAAAGACAGTGATCTACGTGCTACATCCTGAATAGACTACTGCAACATGCTCTATGCGAGGTTGCCTTTGAAGACTGTTCGGAAGCTTCAAGTGGTCTAATGGGTGGTAGCCAGACTACTCACTGGAGCAGCATACAGGGAGCACACAACTCCCCTGTTACACCAGCTCCACTAGCTGCCAGTCTGCTACCAAGCACAATTCAAAGTGCTATCTTAGCGTATAAAGCCCTAAACAGTTCTGGCCCAGCTTATCTGTCCAAACGGATCTCCCTCTGTGATCCATCATGGAGGCTGAGATTGTCTGGGGAAGCCCTGCTCTTAGTCCCACCTCCTTCACAGGTGCCTTACTATATCTTCCAGTGTTTTCCTGTCTTCACATCTTCAAAATCAGACAAACCTGTGGATATTTCAAGTTGTCTGGCTCTGTTCTAAATTGGCTGTTAATTTTCTAGACTTAGAACAAAAGCAGTGTATGTAATTCATGGAATATTAAATCCACCTTGGTTTGAATGCTCTGCTTTTGTTCTGCCTCTGTTCTGTTTAATATGCACTACTAGAATTGTACATTTTTTCATGTTAATCTTCTTAACACCTTTGCTGCTGCTAAGTTAATTATTTCTCACTGAAAAGGCATGAACCCCTCATTACCTGAACTGTGCCAAGCAGTTCTGCAGCACTTTAAAGATTATCAGCTGCATTGTGGAATGAGATTTCATAAGCTACATCATGCTTTGTCAGATTTATTCAATTACTATGACATTGATAGCAAACAAAGAAAAGTCACCAGATCCACCTGAACCCCTGTATATGACAGCGTGGGCACAAAGCAAGTATCTACCATCTTCTCTCCAAATCCTGTGTTTCTATTTGCATTCTTAGGTTTTGTTTGGATATGTATTATGGAGAGTAGTATACTTTATTTTTATACAGATTCCAAAATCCTGCTATTTATAGGTGGAGAGTAAAATTAGGAATGTAACTGTTATTCAATAGATACTAAAGACTTTTTTAGTCACAAAAAAACCTAAAGCAGAATGTATGGTAATCCCCCAGGGGTGAGAAAAGTGGTATATAAATACTGTAAATAAATAAAAATATTGGAAAGTTCCAGATTTGTTTTGCAAAAAAGTGTTTGCATGTTGCTAGATTTACTAACATGTCAATATGAAATGCCTTTACAATACTGTAGTTCAAAAAAGGTGTAATTTTCTCTTTCTGTAAGAAAAGCCAAACTGAAAAGCAGCTGTGTGCATTTTATACATCCTTTTTGCATGTACGCTTTGTTTTTCCAACTCAGTAACTCAGACCAAGGCTGGAGGGTGCTGATCTTTGGAATTTTAAACTGTCTCAATTTTGTATTTGTCCACATGGTTACCACGGGAAAGAACAACATTGGAGGAGATAAGATGTCTTAAAAATTATCCTTAAGGCTTGTGTAAGATATCGAGGCTAGAATTCCCTTGGGCACGCACTTATGAATGTGTAACCTAGAGCCTGTCTACACTGATAAAAAGTCATGTTCACCTTGTAGCTGCCTTGATCTTGATAAAAAAAAAGTATGGCTCCTTTAGCTGTGAAAGGGCATATTTTTGGCTTTAATGTGATATACCCAAACTCATTTCCTGTTGTGTAGTTTCAGGAAAATCTGGACTGTTGCTGTGTTTTACTATATGTAAAATCTAGATTGGGGTGGTAAGGTTCACCATAAAAAACAGTTGTACTTGAAAGGTGTATGCTTTGTAATACTACCGATCCTTTAATTTTTTTTGTGTGAATTCCAACAATCCCTGCTCAGAAAAGGAGAGGGACTGTTTACTCGCAAATAAGCGAGTGGAGGATCACACTTCTCCCCTCACCTTTGCCTAGACCTGCTTCCGTCTCACCTGCTGCTTTGGGGACAGCATTCCACTCTTCTCTGGCTCCTGAGTGGCAAGGCTAGTGGCAGTGGCTAGTGGTAGAGCAGGACTAGAAGCCATTCAACCTCTTAGTAACCAGAGGTTGAGGAGCACAGCAGTGGGTGAAACAGTATTGGAAAAAGCAGCTTTCTTAAGCCTCCACTAGTTATTTGTTATCCATATAATTCAGAATGCTTACCATATTGTATATGTGGATATGAATTTGCAATTTTACACTGGAGGGGCAGCAGACCATGTGATCAGAACTGAGCTTGTTCAAGACTCTGGATCCATTTTAGAAATTACTAGCCGTCCCCTGCCACGCATTGCTGTGATCCAGTGTGGTGATCTGGAAAATAAAGTAATGAGAAAGTGCTGGTTTCTAATATATATATATTTTGCTGTTTCTTTGTCAGTGTTGATATAGAGATTGTCTGGTTTGCCTACTCTGGAACATGCAACATATAATTGTCCTTTTTTAGGAGCCCCTTTCAAATCTGTGATTCTATATCTATCATATACATGTGTGTGTGTGAATCATATATATCTATATCTATGGTTGGATGACTCTTTGTCAGGAGGGCTTTGATTATGTTTTCTTGCCCTGGTGAAGGGAATTGGACAGGATGGCCTTAAGGCAGCATTTCTCAACCTGGAAGTCAGGACCCCTGGGGGGGGGGGTCATGAAGGGATGTCAGAAGGGTCACCAAAGACTGTCAGAAAACATAGTATTTTCTGTTGGTCATGGGGGTTCTGTGTGGGAAGTTTGGCCCAATTCTATCCTTGGTGGGGTTCAGAATTCTCTTTAATTGTAAATGAACTATAAATCCCAGTAACTACATCTCCCAAATGTCAAGGTCTATGTCCCCCAAACTCCATCTGTGTTCATATTTGGGCATATGGAGTATTCGTGCCAAGTTTTGTCTAGATCCTTCATTGTCTGAATCTACAGTGCACTCGGGATATAGGTGAACTACAACTCCAAAACTCAAGATCAATGCCCACCAAACCCTTCTAAAGTTTTCTGTTGGGCATGGGAGTCCTGTGCCAAGTTTGGTTCAATTCCATCATTGGTGTAGTTCAGAATACTCTTTGATTGTAGGTTAACTATAAATCCCAGCAACTACAACTCCCAAATGACAAAATCAATTTTTTTGAGTGATGGTCACTCCTTGGGTTAGTAGGTGTCTTGTGGCCAAATTTGGTGGCAATTTGTCCAGCAGTTTTTGAGTTATGATGTCACTCAAAACGAACAGAGCATTTATAGAGATTATGCCTTTAGAAGACTACAGGAACAGTATGCTTTAGACTCCAGTAGGAACTGTATGCTTACAGACTAGACAGAGATTCCTTTAGACTCTCAGAACAGAGAGATGCTTTGGACTATAGGCTATTGACTATGAGAAAGATGCCCTGTGTTACCTTATTTCAAATCCTATCTGTAGCTGGATTCATATGCAAAGTACCTGTATGCTGGATACATAAAGTTTGTGAGTAAACCAACTAGGTTACTTTTAGGCTTATTTTTGTCTCTTGAGAGCATGATTTAAAGGCAAATATATTTTAAGTGAGAGTATATTCTTTGGGCAACTGAAAGGAATCCTTCTGAAACTCTGCTGTATGGCTGGTGAATGCCATTTCCCCATAAGGTTATGACTCTAACAGGTCATCCCATTCCAAGTATCATAAAATCTCCAAAAGGTTCTGGAGATTTCCATTTTCCAAAAAAACAGGCCTAAGCAAAGTGAGGGAAGATTTATCCTCCACTCGCATATCTGCAAGTAATCTGCTCATTCAAATTTCGGATGTGGACAGCAATGCAGTTCCAATACGACAAATTACAATAAGGTATGGTGTTAACAGGATGACTCTAGGGCAGCTCAAGGGCTGAATAATCCAAATTACCACTCGGTTATTTTGGTGTTTGGACAAGCCCTTAGAATTACTCATTTGTGTCTGTATTCACCTTGCCTACATATTCCCTGATTTAAGAGTATATAAGTAAAGAACTCTGACCAAGGGCAAGATGGATGGATGGCATCCTTGAAGTGACTGGATTGACCTTGAAGGAGCTGGGGGTGGTGACGGCTGACAGAGGGCTCTGGCGAGGGCTGGTCCATGAGGTCACAAAGAGTCGGAAACGACTGAATAAATGAACAACAACAACAACAAAGTAAAGGACTATGAAAGTGATAAGCAGCTGACATATTCTCAACCCACCCTCCACCCCCAAACAGTGATCTCTATCTAGCATGAAAGGGAACTGTGCCAGAGATCCTGCCTCTGCCAGTTGCACTGCAGATCCCTGAAGGAGAGGGCAAGAAGGCCAGGCAGCTGCTTTCCAATTAACAGAGAACAGATCCCTGTCAATCACAGCAGATGCTGCTCAGTAACTGAAGATGTGGGATGGCAGACTGGGAAGCGCTGTGTAGCCATGTAACCAAATGGATTCCATTCTTCTTTTTAAAATAGAACAATGAAATACAAACATTTGTTGAAAAATGTTTCAAAATACCTTGGGCCAAGATACATTTTGGATTAGGATTTCTACCTCTTCATCTTACATTGTTGTTCTTCCCATTTTTTAACAATTTACATTACAGAATGCATACACAGCAACAGCTATAAATGGGACAAACTTCTGTACCTCAGCAAAAGATGCTTTCCTCATTTTATCAAAAAATCCAGCTGACACCACAGCTATCAACTGCTTCAGTGACTTTATAATCTTTCTAGGAAAGGTAAATATTTTTGTTTATTTAACATTCTGTCTGGTCTCTTTTTAGTGTACCTTCTGTTATCCACGTGGTTATACTTTATGGGGCATTGTGCAATGGATGCATAGGCCATAGCTGCATAAGCAGACTTCCAAAGGAGCCTGAAACTTCTTGTTAGTCTCAACTAAAGAAAGGCCTTGTAATAAGATTTCCCTGTGTGTTCATTCACCATTCACCAGTGGATTCAATGATTCAATGCTTCTATTTTAATTGGGATTCACGAACAGAATTATAGCCACGCAGCACCAGAATCTTAGATAGTGTGCCAGTATTCACTAGGTGGCACAGTGGGTTAAACCACTGAGCTGCTGAACTTGCTGACCAAAGGGTTGGTGGTTTGAATCTGGGGAGTGGAGTGAACTCCTGCTGTTAACCCCAGCTTCTGCCAACCTAGCAGTTTGAAAACATGCAAATGTGAGCAGATCAATGGGTAGTGCTCCAGCAGGAAGGTAACAGCATGCCATGCAGTCATGCCAGCCACATGACCTTGGAGGCATCTATGGACAACGCTGGCTCTTCAGCTTAGAAATGGAGTTAAGAACCAACCCCCAGAGTCAGACACAACTAGACTTAATGTCAAGGGGAAAACTTTACCTTTACTGTTCACCAGTGTCTTAAATGTACCAATTTATTCATTGGGATTGCAGAAGGAATGTGCATCCCCATTGCACAGTGGAAAAATAATCAGGCATACTGGCAGGTACATATTTGGAGGCACAAAGTCTGTATTCCACTGGTGTAGTCCAACCACAAGATAAAAATGTGAGTGGAAATTTACACTACCAAACACAATGTGGAATTGTGTCACCAATCATCCAAAAATACCCAATTGTGTCAGTGTTATATACCACAATAGATTTAGGAGGCCTATAGCTATTCTGTCTCACGAACTTGAGTAGTATTCCTTCAAACACCACAAAGGATAAGACAAATTGCAATGGTTTTCTCAAGAGAAGCCATGTTGAAAGAAGCAAGGCAAATTGAGATGTACTGTTGTGGAAAGAAGGAAATGTATTGTGGCTGGTTAGTTCATAAGGTCAAATCATGGTTTGAAATTGTTTGGATGATGGTGATGCTAAGACTTATTTGAATGCCCAGCTTTCCTATCCACTTTGTCAAACTCTTATTTTGTCTTTGATTGCAATGGGCAAATTATGTGCAAAAGTGTTTATTGCATACTCAGGGTATGAATGCATGCCCAGTTCTTACTTAATGATGAATTGTGTTGAATTGTGTATTTCAAAGATTTTGGAAGTTAGAAGTTGGGCCAAGGAGGGATCTGACTACCCAGCAGCAGGGAGAAAGAAGAGGAAGGCCAAGTCTAAAACTTGGCAATATAATGTTAGGCAATGGGATTCCCAAATATTAGAAAGATGGCAGTTAGTAGTCTAATCTTATTACTATTAATAGGGAGGCAATCAAAGGCTGAAAAACAAAAAAAAATGCAAGATGGCCTAAATTTGTATTTTGTGTTGTGAGCAGAGAATGGCTAATGCAAAAAAATTAAACCAAGCTTTCTTTTTAAAGCAGTTATCTTGAGAAACTAAAGACATTTTATTTTAGGTGAATGAGATCTGCAACGATAACTTCCATTTAAATGTGGTGTCTCCTTTTATTTTGAAACAGGTGTTAGTGGTGTGTTTCACAGTTTTTGGAGGCTTGATGGCATTTAACTACCACCGTGAACTACATGTTTGGGTTGTCCCATTGCTGCTGCTAACCTTTTTGGCTTATCTTGTGGCCCACAGCTTCTTATCTGTATTTCAAACAATAGTGGATGTCCTATTCCTTTGCTTTGCTGTTGATATAGAAACAAATGATGGGTCTCCAGAGAAACCATATTTTATGGACCAAGAATTGATGGTAAGTTGCCACAAAGGGCAAATGGGGGTATGGTTTGAAGAAATTAAGAACATAGTCCCACATCATGCTTCCTACAAAATACTAATAACAGCAGCCAGGATGTTAACGGGGGCCCATTACAGAGAGAGGTCAACCCTTCTGTTTAAGGAGCTCCACTGGCTGCCGTTTATTTTCTGAGCCCAATTTAAGGTGCAGGTGCTTACCTACAAAGCCCTGAACGGTTTGGGACCACCCTACCTGCGTGACCGCATCACAGTCTACGAACCCACACGTTCACTCCGGTCATCAGGAGAGGCCCTGCTCGTGATCCCGCCCGCGTCGCAGGCGCGTTTGGTGGGAACGCGGGACAGGGCCTTCTCTGTGGTGGCCCCCCGCCTCTGGAATGCCCTCCCGAAAGATCTCAGACAGGCCCCTACCTTGGCGGTTTTCAGAAAGAACCTGAAAACCTGGCTGTTCCAACGTGCCTTCTCAGATTAGGAACCCCACTACCAAAGCCCAGAAGCACTTTAGTAGAGTCAAGATCACCCTCACCGCACACTGCACTTATATTTTAATCCCATATCCCTCCGACACTTCAGCACTTTTTAATCCTGTACCCTACTCCGGCCGGCTCAGTTTTTAATAATGTCCTGTTGTATTGCTATTGCTATTGTTTTCTGCTTTAACTGTTTTTATATGCTATGTATTGTATTGTGTTGGGCTCCGGCCTGTTGTAAGCCGCATCGAATCCCTTGGGAGATGCTAGCGGGGTACAAATAAAGTAATAATAATAATAATAATAATAATAATAATAATAATACCTCATCCCACGTGGAACAGATCATTCTATACATATCCTATAGATTCATTTATTCACCATCTCATCAGGATATATAAACTACTGTATTATCTTGTCCTCTTGTTAATGTTAAGGTTTTATGCACCTGAGTTGCTGGAATCCTACAGGTTACTCCTGTCTAGAAATTACTGACTTACTCAGTACATGAACAGTATGAAACAGGTAAATTGAAATTATTCTAGATGGGATTTACAATAGGATTTAGGCTGAGTGACTCCATGCTTCTAATTGTGGTACATATTTCAAAATTCATGCTAGCTCCCATAGTTATTACCACTCATTGATAAAGTGTAAACCAATGAAGTAATAATGTAGTAATAATAACAAAGAACAAATTTCCCTTTCCCCAAAAGGTTCAGGAAGGAATTTTCCTCACTATTTTCTTGCCAATGAGCCACGGTGGTACAGTGGGTTAAACCTTTGTGCTGCTGAAGTGCTGGCCTGAGGGTTAGCTGAACTGCTGACCTGAAGGTAGGCAGTTCAAATCCATGAGATGGGGTGAGCTCCCATCTGTCAGCTCCAGCTCCTGCCAAGCTAGCAGTTCGAAAAAATGCAAATCGGTACCGCTTTGGCAGGAAAAGGCAAAGAGGTGCTCCAAGAAATTTTCCTGGCCACACAACCAGGAGGTAACAATGCAGGCTTCTTGGTTTGAAAATGGAGAAAAGCACTTCCCCAGAGACAGAGATGAGCACCGCCCCCAGAAGCCGGAAATGAAAGGAGAAGCCTCTGCCTTTGTTTGTGTGTGTGTGTCTCATTGTATATGATTGTAAAGGCATTGAATGTTTGCTATAATCTGCTCTGAGTCCCCTACGGAGAAGGGCAGAATATAAATAAAGTGTATTATTATTATTATTATTATTATTATTATTATTATTATTATTTAAAATGATTTTCTTTAACTGATCTCATGCTTAATTTCAAATTCAGTAGACCTTCCTACATATATCTAATATTGAAAACCTAACAGTCAGATCTTATCTAATATACATAGATTACATCTTGTGAAATGCAATCCAGTTTTCTAATCAGCTTTCTAAGATTTTAGATATATTTTAGATTATTATTATTATCATTATTATTATTATTATTATTATTATTATTATTATTTATATTCCACTTTTTCTCTTTAAAATAAGAGATTAAAAACAGCTCGCTATAAAACCAATACAATTAAAACTTTAAAATATACAAACATTAAGATAGAATTAAAAATAAACAGTGGGTTGCTGTGAGTTTACTGGACTGTACAGTCATATTCCAGAAGCATTCTCTCCTGACATTTTGCCCACATCTATGGCAGGCATTCTCGGAGGTTGTAAGATCTGTGCCTGCCATAGATGTGGGTGAAACGTCAGGAGAGAATGCTTCTGGAACAGCCTGGAATATAGCAACCCAGTGATTCCGGCCATGAAAGCCTTCAAAAACACATAAAAATAAACAGTTAAAACCCTTAAAAACATATCTATAGCTAAACCACAGCAGCCCCTGATTTGATCTTAAAAACCTCCTGCCCTAATCAAAAGGTCTAGATGTATCTCTTAAGTAGGAATCCAGTCTGCATTGTGAAAATATGCCAACTTTTGAATTGGAAAGCTGTGTTGACTCAAAGTTTAGCCAAAAGAATTCACACACATCAATGCTTTGTGAAGCTATCAAATAATATTTTATTGTTTTATCGAGGGGTGATAATTTTCATAACTACGTTTCTCCTGTTTTATCTCAGAAAGCAAATAAACCTAGTTAAACGATTCTTAAAGTTGTTGAGTCTTATCTCAGATGGATCAATTTGAAGCTGTTCAAATAGAATCAAATAACTCGCCGTCCTTATTGTTCTTCATAGGATTTTGTTTACAAGAGCAGCAAGCTTGAAAAGGAGATCAAAAACAGAAATAAAAAAACTTTGCATGACAATGAGCATGGCACAGAACTCCAGCCTATGGTAAGAAATAACATGTGAATGATATGATGCATTTCTATTTGCATGTGTCTATATTTAAATACTGCACATTGTATGTACTTGGAGAAATAATGGGACTTCAGTTTGTCTAAGCACCCTTCATAACAGGCATAGGCAAACTTTGGCCGTCCAGGTGTTTTGGACTTCAACTCCCACAATTCCTAACAATGCCCATCAACTGGCCAGTGGTGAAGAATGCTGGGAACTGCAATGAAATTGCATCTACAGAACCATGACTAAAGTTTGTGACAATACATAGAACCATGATTGCCTGCCCTGTGTAATAAATACTGAATGTTAATACGGAGAGCCTATTAAGGCAAAAGCACTGGGTACATTCTTAGAGGAAACTGAATTATTGCCATCTGGAATTTTTTCTATGGTTTACACCCCGCATGTGTTAACCTGATGTATGACCCTAAGTTCTGAAGTTTGGTATGTTTGTCATATAAGCTAGTCAAGAAACAAGATTCTGGAAGTTTAAAAAAATTCATTTGTGCAAAACAGATTTTTGTTGTTGTCTTTCTTTTCTCTTTCTGATTAATACAAAAGGTATTTTTCAAGGAGGCCACAAACTTTCCATGGGCACATTCTGACATTCATGCTTCCAACAGTTGAGAGGACATGGAAGGATGCCGTTTTTCAGAGCTCTCACACTTTTTTCATAAAAACACATTTGACAAAACCTTTCAGTTATTTGTTATTTTTTCCCCAAAATGATGGAATTCTTTCCAATATTACCATCTGTTAGAGATCAACAATAACAAAAGCAGTGCTGTCAAATCACCATGGTTGTGATAGAGAACCATAATCCTTGTGCCCTCTCTTCTTTTATAATATAATATAAAAATAATATAAAAAATATAAAGAATAATATAAAATAAGCATTTTAGATATACAGTCCAACTGAGATATAATTTCACTAACATCCTCTTAGAAAGAAAAAATGATTGTGCCTCTATAGGCATAGGTTGTTTCATAGCAGGGGGAAAGTATCTGGATGCTTCCCAAAGTAGCTTTTCGATGAGATTTTTACAGTAGCAGCTATCATTTCCTTGCCAAAGTTGTCTGTGCCAGAAAATCGAATCTGCACGTAGTGGTCATATTTCTGGGTTTTTGTCCATGTTGCAAACTCTGGCAGCCCTAGGGCCTTCCTTGCATGGTTTTTCAGATCTTTCTGAGGTATTGAAGTAATAAGCTGGTCTAGCAGTCTGGAATGTGTGGTTTTAAGTGCATCATAGTTTATGGGCAGCCGTGCTTGGTTTATTCATTATGTGGATTTCTGTGCATTTTTACCAAAGAAGAAGAGGTAAAATCTGATTACACTAACAGAATGCACAAAAGTGTTATTTCTATATCACATGCATTTTAAAATCTTTTCATATACTGTGTTATTCTGCAGAACTTGTGTTTCCATTACAACTAATTTCACATTTTGTTTTTTTCCTACTTCTAGAACCGAAGTTGAGATGATTTGAACACCATTGCGCAGCAAGACAATAAAGTGAAGGTTATGAATGCTTTGAAGAAATTGCCTCAGCTACTATGTACTTTTTGCACTAGAAGACAATTGGATCGAATGTCTTCTCTTTTAAAAAATCTTTAGCACATATTTTTACTAAAAAAATAGTTTTTAAGGTTGTTTTATAAAAGTGGATCAATAATAAAATCTTCTGTCTTTTTGGTATAAGGCCTCTTTCAGAATAGCGAAAATGGTATAAGCAATTAAAATGTACATACATGGCAAATAGAGGGAGAAAACATGGAGGCCGTGACAGACTTTGTATCTCTAGGTGCGAAGATTGCTGCAAACGCAGAGTCTAACCAGGAAATCAGAAGACGGTTTCTTCTTGGGAGGAGAGCAATGACCAATCTTGATAAAACAGTGAAGAGTAGAAACATCACACTGACAAGGAAGATCTGCATAGTTAAAGCAATGGTATTCCCCAAGGTAACCTATGGATCTGCGAGCTGGACCATAAGGGAGGCTGAGCGAAGGAAAATAGACACTTTTGAACTGTGGTGTTGGAGGAAAATTCTGAGAGTGCTTTGGACTGCAAGAAGATCCAACCAGTCCATACTCCAGGAAATAATGCCCAACTGCTCACTGGAGGAAAGGATATTAGAGGCAAAGGTGAAGTACGTTGACCACATAATGAGAAGACAGGAAAGCTTGGAGAAGATCATGGATGCTGGGGGAAATGGAAAGAAAAAGGAAGAGGGGCTGACCAAGGGCAAGATGGATGGATGGTGTCCTTGAAGTGACTGGATTGACCTTGAAGGAGCTGGGGGTGGTGACAGCCAACAGGGAGCTCTGGCGTGGGCTGGTCCATGAGGTCAAGGAGAGTCGGAAGCAACTGAACGAATAAACAACAAATGTACATACAATGGAACCTTATTTCATATCAGTAGCCTGGATAATCATGGATATACGGGTTAGTAAAAAAGCCAAACTAAAGGTGCTTATGCTTATTGAATAACTTATGGAATCAAGCAACTATGAATTCTTTGCCAGTGCAGGAAAGGAAAAGATTAATTCCCTTAGCTTTGGAGGGCAGGTTTTACAAGATGATAGTTTGTACTGTGGTGCCAAATCTATTCCTGTAATTCAGTGATTGAAAGGGGTTTCCTCCTCTCACAGTGGAATCTGAATTTTGAACTGGCCATGTTTTCTTGAGGTGAAAGAGATAAGACTCTGTTAGCAGGTCTTCTCCCTTCAGGATTTAAATACCCTAAAGGCACCAGATCCCATCTGATCTTGGAAACTAAGCAGAGTCAACTGGGATAGGGGACTACCAATGAAGGACTGGGGCTGTAGCATCTATCTCATAGGAAGGAAGGGGAAAAACCAATTCATGTATTCCTTGCCAAAGAAACCCCTATAAAATGCATGTGGTTTCCATAAATTGACAAACAACTTGAAGGCACATAATCACACACACACACACACCCTGTTGACAAAAATAAGGAAATTGTTGGGTATGTCTTATCAGTGTGTGTCCACCTTTTACTTGAAACTGTGGATTTAGCAGAGTTTACCCAGTGCTCAAATGTTGAGGGGTTTGTGTGTGTGTGTGTATCAGGAGCAACTTGAGAAACTGCAAGTTACTTCTGGTGTGAGAGAATTGGCCATCTGCAAGGACATTGCCCAGGGGACACCCGGATGTTTGATGTTTTACCATCCTTGTGGGAGGCTTATCTCATGTCCCTGCATAGGGAGCTGGAGCTGACAGAGGGAGCTCATCCGCGCTCTCCCCAGATTCGAACCTGTAATCTATGCCAATTTCCTTCCTCCTGGGGCCTAATCACACTAGGGAATTATGATGGAACCATTCCACTTAAACTTCAATGGTTCTATCCTATGGAATCTAGGGACTGGCAATTTAGGGAGGGCATTTACAATTCTCAAGCAGAGTCTTGTAAATGCCTCACCAAACTACAGTGCTTCACCGAATTACAAAGTCCAGGACTCCATTAGATCTTGCCAAGACTGTTAAAGTAGAATAATAGTAATGTAATCCAGGAGGCACAGGAGTGAAGAGGAATCACAAAGCTTGCCTATCTGTTCACTTTCTCTGTACAGCCAGCACATCACTAGATGCTGCTCTGGACTACTTCTTATTTGGTAGTGATACTTTCTATAATTTGGTGAGACTGTTGTTTCTTAACATGCAAACCTAAGAAATTCTATTTTGGCCCTGTTCAGCTATTCTTCTAAACTTGAAAGGGCAGAAACTGGGCACAAAGGCAGAATTATGAAAGCTGAGGCTGGCCCAAGTATTCATGTGCCTGCCAGGCCCTCAGCGCCGAGCCTCAGCAGGAACCTGTCCAGCTTTGTCAGGTGTTCTAATGGTATTCCAGAAAACACAAATCCAATGCATGTCCAGATCTCTCTGCTCAATTCAGGAAGGACTAAGAGTGAGCAGTTCCATACATCTGCATACATGTAGATTTCATAATTTCAGGTGAACTTCAGAATATGGCTTCCAGTTGCAGTCTGCAAAAGAATTTACCATGAAGTTCTACTGAACTAAGCAATAGTTACTCATAAGTTAACATGTACAGTAGGATGCTCTATTAATTTCTGTACTTTTTATTAGCATTTCAAAATTGTTTATCCCTTGCAGTCTTCACATCTTGCTAACCAGCAGTTATTACTTTAATGCCGAGTATCAATAAGACTGATAAAATAATCGTTTGTACAGTAGAGTCTCACTTATCCAACATAAATAGGACAGCAGAACGTTGGATAAGTGAAAATGTTGGATAATAAGGAGGGATTAAGGAAAAGCCTATTAAACATCAAATTACATTATGGTTTTACATATTAAGCACCAAAACAACATGTTTGAAATCCAAAACACCTGGAAGATCAGAGTTGGGAACACAATGATATAAACTTCTCTAGAATCTCATAATGAGCATGGAGAAATGGCAACACTGGAAAACCAAGGTCTGCTAAACATTGATATTGGTCAACTGTCTCCAGTTGTTGGGAGGGCTTGGCTTGTGCCTTCTAGCCTAGCAAAATGGGGCTGGACTGGATAGACTTTTAAGGGAGGGGGTCTCTTGTGTTTCTTGCACCAAGAGCAGAGAGGAGAGCCATCACGTTTCCTTTTTCCCTCCCATCCCTCTTTTTCTTTTGATTCACCCCCCTCCCCTCCATTCCCTTTGGAGATGCACTTTCCTCCTCCTTCTCCTCCCAGTTTTTGTGACAGGAAAGAAAGCCACCCGCTCTCATGAGCACATATCAAAGGATGCAATGTTTCCAATCAGCCACATGATGATATCAGATAATACAGAGTGTCAGAAGAGTGGAGCTAGGATAACCGGGGCTCTACTGTATTTAATAACATGTGACTCCTTGTGACGCAGAGGGTTAAACTACTGAGATCTGGAACTTGCTGACTGAAAGGTTGGTGGTTTGAATCCAGGGAGCGGGGTGAGCTCCCACTGTTAGCCCCAGCTTTTGCCAACCTAGCAGTTTAAAAACATGCAAATGTGAGTAGATTAATAGGTACCATCTTGGTGGGAAGGTAACAGCACTCCATGCAGTCATGCTGGCCACATGACCTTGGAGTTGTCTACGGATAACGCTGGCTCTTCGGCTTAGAAATGAAGATGAGCACCACCCCCCAGAGTTGGACACAACTAGACTTGATGTCAAGGTAAACTTCTACCTTTTATTTAATAACACAAATTATTCCAGGGCTTCAAGAAAACAACATTTATTTATAAAAAATACAACAAGATCAGTTTATGATGAGAAATGTGGCAATAAATACAATTCAAAGAAAAGGCAATTCTACATGGATACATTATGGCACAGAAAATAAAAGTCAATGCACCATCAAAACATGGAGACTTCTGTGGGCTCAGGAATTTATGAAAGCTCCCTTTTAAGTAAGACAGCTTTTTAAAAAATGGGTTTGGTCAATTTATATATTGGAATGAAACACACACGATCACAAATGCACATTTATTATGTCTACTTTGACATTAGAAGTTAGCAAGCAAGTACTTATGAAATAACCAACAAAAATTATCTTTATGCAATAAGCCACAAACTCAGTTTTGGTGGCACTGTCCATAATTATTACCAATATGAACAAAAAGTTTTTACAGTCTTCCATGGGATGGAGCTGTAAATAAAATAAGTTCTTAAGAAAAGAAAAAGTTTGGTATGGTATGTTAAAATGGCTACTTCAGAAGAGGATTGTAAAAAAATGCATAGTTTATTATTATCATTATTAAAAGACTTGGCTGCTTGAGAGAACTCCCCTTTCACAGTATTCCTTTTTACTTCATATGCAGTTATTGGTTATGCTGTACAGTGAAACCGTTACAGCACTAAAGGCAACTAGAGAAGGAAAAGAGCAGAGAAAGGAAAAAGGAATGTTATGTAAGGCAATATTTCCTTAGGTATATGAAGCATAATGTGTAGAGAAGATGGGTAACAATTCCACAAGGCTAGTTTCGTTTTTTACTGAATAAAATAATAAACTAATACTGAGCATTGGAGGAGGCAAATCTAATAATCAATGCCATGGTCACTGTACTGACCATGGTAATCTCTCTGGTAATCTCTCTGATAGTCATCTTGGTATTCGCTGTGGTACTCATCGGGATATTCTGCCTGATAATCACTATCACTGATTTCTGAGCCATTTGTTCCTGTTCCTTGGCTCCCATTATGAATGACTGGTTCTGTTGGTGCAGCACAATATTTCGGGTCATATACCTGCCGTCCAAGGCCATACACACTCATCCCCTTCTGGGAAGCTACTTTGTTGGTGCCCATTTGTAGAGAAATTGTAGTGTTGTCCATAGGTTGTAATGTAACTTTCTGGTCATAAATGTCTCGCCGTGTTCCTGGTGCAGGCATTCCCGCCTAAAAACAAAGATTTATTTTAAAATGGTATGACCAAAACAACAATTTTCAGGAGTGGGTAATAATTACGGACAAAGAATAGTAGTACCGTACGAACCCCCCCCCCCCCCCATATCCACAGGTGATACCTTCCTGAAATTTGAGTGGAGGTATGAAACTGGGGATAATTGTGAACTCTTATTATTTTGGGTTGTTGTAGGTTTTTCGGGTTGTATGACCATGTTCTAGAAGCATTCTCTCCTGACGTTTCGCCTGCATCTGTGGCAGGCATCCTCAGTTTTTCCAATTTTCGTGTGTCTTGGAACCGTTTCTCCCAGTAGATATGTTCAATGTATTGTCGAAGGCTTTCGTGGCCGGAATCATTGGGTTGCTGTAGGTTTTTTGGGCTGTATGGCCATGTTCTAGAAGCATTCTCTCCTGACGTTTCGCCTGCATCTGTGGCAGGCATCACAGTACATTGAACATCTCTACAGGGAGAAACTGTAGCCACCCCGAGTCCCCATCGGGGAGATGGTGGTGGGGTATAAATAAAGTTGATTATTATTATAAAGTTTATTATTGGCTCTGCAGATATGGGATTGTACTGTAGTAAAATACATGTGATTTAAAACTGGTGAGACTCTGCCGCTCAGCCTTGCTGCATTCAAGCGACTTGATAAGACATGCCCAGATTCCCATTGGACTCTGCATTATCGGTAAAGGTTAGTAAAAACTAAATAAAATGTATTTCATCATATAATAGTCACTTTTTTCTGCTTTTTTGCTGGAAAAAAGGGGTGTGCGACTTATGCTATAAAATAAAACAAAACTGGTGCCTTTTGTTTGTGGGATTCCAGGCATTTTTTTAAAACCTGTCCTACCCCTTGAAGTAAAGAGGAGAAGGGAGATTTCCATGTTTGCTTCAACTGTCTTTGAGGGGGAAAGGGAGTTTCTCAGTTTTGTAAACATCTGTGACGATTAAGTAAGGAATGGGGGGAAAAACATTTTGGTATCCTCAAAATGGTAGTGCAACTATTATGTGGTGTCGACTATTACGTGGTGAAATATGATGCCAAGTATCACTGCAGGAAGGTGCTTTACCCTCTTGTAAGCACTTGATGTTTCTGACAGGCCCTTTTCTCAAAAAAAGCTTGGTTAACACTTTCCAGGGGTGGTGCCTTTTCATCCGTATGTCTCCATGTGTTTGGATGTTCCAATACAAGGGAGCAAAGGCCCCTTTAAGTAGCAACATCAAACCAACATGGCTTCCTTTCTGGGGAGCAACTTGCCAGGAAATGAGCAATGGTTCTAATGAAAGAAGATCCCATTTCATTGTCTATAGTAGTGAAAGTTAACAAAGTAGATGTGCTCCTGGGTGTTATATCTTTAACACAAAAGTTAGTACCAGAGGCAGAAATAGCAAGACAGGAATAGGAATAGGTTCCTGTACCATAAAAAAGAAGTGGAGTTTAATTTGTTTCAGGAAACTTTGTACTCAGAACTAACAATATGCAGACATGAAATGAAACAGCCAAATTCGGTAAGCCTTACGGAAGTAAATGCAGATTAAGCTGAATAACTAGCCATAATGTATTAAAAAAAATCAATAGACCTATGAGTTGGACCACCATAATTGTAAATCATAAAAGTGGAGGGTGGTTAAAAAAAATCCCTGGATGGATTTAAGAGTAAGTATTCAGGTAGTCACTAGAAGGTTTGAAACATTGTTTTCCCCTTTTCTTGCTGTTTTACTATTCATCCAGGCTCAGTAAGTGACTTTGGAGGTTGCCGCTCTTTTCCTTCCCTGATAGAGGCTGACACACAGCTTCAGTAGGATCAGCTGGAGGAGTCTCCCACGTTTTCCCAGCTCAAGCTTTATTGCATTGCTTCCTACAAGAAAGCTAGCTTTTTCATTGGGTTCCAAGGTCAGAGAAGCAGATTGCAAAAAAGAACAGCCTGCCTCAGGGGAGCCTGCTTGCTCCTTCAATGTTTAACATTTACACAAATGACCAGCCACTGTCAGAAGGGACAGAGTTTCATCTATGCTTACGATCGTGACATCACCGCTCAAGCAGGGAGCTTTGAAATGGTTGGGCAGAAGCTCTCTTAAGCTCTAAGTGCTCTTACTGTTTATTATAGGGAAAACCTTCTGATTCCTAATCCAGCTAAAATGCAGATATGTACTTTTCATCTTAAGAACATACAAGCATCTCAAGCTCTGAGGATTAACTGAGAAGGAATCCCACGGTAGCATTGCAGGACACCTAAATATCTGGGAGTTACTCTGTACTGTTCACTGACTTACAAAAAGCTCTGCTTGATTATCAAGGAAAAAGTGGGTGCTATAAGTAGCATCATATGAAAGCTGACTAGCACAACCTTGGGATCACAACCAGACACAGTGAAGACATCTGCCCTTGCACTTTGCTACTCTGCTGAATACGCATGCTTGTTGTGGAATAATCTCTTCATGTTAAAACAGTGGATGTGGCTCATGCCGCATTATCACAGGATGTCAACACCCTACAGTGCTGGAGAAATTATACTGTTTAGCTGGTATTGCACCACCTGATATCCATTAGGAAGTAGCAGCCAGTAATGAAAGGACTGAGGCATTGACATCTCTAGTCCATCCTCTGTTTAGATATCAGCCAGCATGGCAACGTCTTAAATCAAGAAATAGCTTCCTAAAGATCTATAGAGATACTCGCAGGAACACCTCAGCAAGTGAGAATCCAAAAGTGGCAGGCTAAAACCAAGAACCTCAATCAATGACTGATACTGGATGAGAAACTCCCTCCTGGGCACACAGAAGGCTGGGCAACTTGGAAGACACTGAACAGAATGCACTCTGGTACCATGAGATACAGAGCCAATCTTAAGAAATGCGGCTATAAAGTGGAGTCCACAACATGCAAATGTGGAGAAGAGCAAACCATAGACCACCTACTACAATGCAGTCTAAGCCCCGCCACATGCACGATGAGGGACTTTCTTACAGCGACACCTGAACTACTTGAAGTGGCCAGCTTCTGGTCAAAGGAAATCTAGTGTAATGCCAAGTTTTAAACTTTGTGTTTTTTTATATACATTATAACTATATTTTCAATTCGCTTCTGACACAATAAACAAATACAAAAAAGCTAATGCCTTCAGCACCAAAAGATGCATTTCTTCTATCCACCAGCTTCCCAATGCTGATTTTGCTAAAAATTATAGCTAGGCAGAGAACAAGGAAAAAAGGATGACCGGGCAGGTATAAAAGACTGTAATAAGGAGCTTCTTTGTCAGAGGCTTTCTTAACTGAGACATGTCTGTATATACAAGAACTGGGAACACCTGTCCTGTTATGGTTCCTTTGGCCATTCTGAATTTTAAAAGTCAGGTAGCTGCCAGAAAGGCAGAAGTTTTCAGAGTATCCTGACCTCCAGGATCCAACCAAGAATGAAACTGATTGGCCTAACAGAGATTTGATCTGACCTCTTGCTGGTGAGCCAGTCTTTCAGTCTCCCTCATAATGTCTTTAATACTGAAACAAATCTGAATACAATGTAGGAGAGTAGAAATCTTGCTTACCTGGCTGGCCCCTTTATTGGTCCCCATTTGCAGACTAATTGTTGTCTGATCAAATGGCTTATCGGTTTGCATCTTTGGATCATAAAGATGCCTCCGAGTTCCATAGGCTGTCATGCCTGCCTGGCTGGCACATTTGTTGGTTCCCATCTACAGACAGAAAAGAAGAGGAAAATATCCCCAAAATGTTCACTTCACATTCATTACAGGATGGGATCTAAAAATGACTAGAACAGCTAGTCACTGTCCTAAATCCAATTGCTAATTGCAACTAGAAAAGACCAGTTAACTCTGTTGCTGAATTTTATATCAACTAACATCAATCTCACTGACCCTATGGGTAAACTTTATGTGGGCAGGAGTCCCCAGTGGGGCAATGGGTTAACCCTTTTGCCAGAAGGACTGAAGACCAACAGGTCAGAGGTTTGAATCCGAGGAGAGCATGGATGACCTCCCGCTCAGCTCCAGCGCCCCATGCGGGGACATGACAAAAGCCTCCCATAACGATGGTAAAACATCAAAAACATCCAGTTGTCCCCTGGGCAACGTCCTTGCAGACGGCCAATTCTCTCAGACCAGAAGTGACTTGAATTTTTTCAAGTCACTCCTGACACACACACATACACAAAAGCCTTTATATGGGACTAGAAGTTGGGTTTAGGCCAATAACTAGTTGTTGTATAACTAGTTATTGCTGATGTTAGATCTTCAAGTTCATGCCATTCTTGACTTGAAAATATGTCACTTTTTGTTCTTCAGTAAAGAATGTTAACAATCGTCCAAATATGCTGGAAAGCTCCCATTCCTAAGACGAATCTTGCAAATGTTTTTGAATTAGCACAAGTCGTTGTCTGATAGATCTTAAGCATTTCTCCAGAAAACTGTTTCAGTGAACTTTATTCCTTACCTGCAAGCCAATCACACTTTGCCCAGCCTTAAGTTTTCCAACATCAAAACTTCTTGCTTGTTTTTCTGCATATTTAACACCAATATCAATAGTAGTGTGAAAACCTTTGGTTTTTGCCTAGGGAGAATATAAAAATGGCATTCAGTATTTCTAGCACATATTTAAGAACATTGTGGCAGAAATATATCCACTTCTTCCTTAAGCTGTCTGGGTTATCCTTGATTTAATAACTTTGTGCCCAAACTGTTTTGTTTTTAAAATAGTGAATGAACCCTGGTTTCACAACTATGTATTTGGCAACAGAGGTGAAAGGTAGGTGATATCCCATAACTCTGGTACAGAATAGATTTATGTTTGAATGTCAACAACTCCACATTATGTCAGATTCAACCATATCTGTACACTTCATAGTGAAGGAGCCCCTTTTGGATGATATAAGGATTGTAAAGCCTTTCCTGTTCCTTAACCAAAGGCATATTGTAATATTGATAATGATTGATTGATCAGCCATGGATCCAATAAAATGATTGCTCTCATTATGCCCCACAGGGCAATATGGACTTACCAGACCTGCTAGTGCTACCAGCGATGTCTGAACTTGGGTCATATTTCCATTCTCAAAGAGATCATTTGCTTCAAAAATATCATGTGGTTTCATGCCATAGTTTTGAATGGCTTTGATAAAATTTCCAATGTTCTCCAGCTAAAAGTAAACAAATTTAAGTTATTACTTCTGCTTATTTACAATGAACTAAACATTTCATGGAAATATATGAAATAATTCTGAATGGATGTTTTGTTAGGCAAAGGGCAATCCTGGGACAGAACTGATTCAGATTGGAGAAGAGGGTGCTGCATGCTTATCCCTTTCTTTGCCCATTAATTCTCCATTTCTGGATCATGGTATGTGAAGGTGTTTCAACTTTCTGTTGGGCTTTTGTTTAAACATGATGCAAGTTCAAATGCTCATGTCTAAACATAATACATGAAACCCTCATCTAGGACAATAATATTTAGAACACTGAGACAGTGTTAAAACACTCCTGGTTTACTGGGTTGCTGTGGGTTTTCTGGGCTGTATGGCCATGTTCCAGAAGCATTCTCTTCTGACGTTTCACCCACATCTATGGCAGGCATCCTCAGAGGTTAAGGGGACTGTTGGAAACTAGGCAAATGAGGTTTATATATTTGCAGAATGTCCAGGGTGGGAGAAAGAACTCCTGTCTGTTTGAGGTAAGGTGTGAATGTTAGAATCAGCCACCTTGATTAGCACTGAATAGCCTTGCAGCTTCTGGAAAGAAAATTCTGCCCCTGACTAAAGCATTTCAACAATGATTTAAATCAAGTTTTTAAAATGTGAACCCCCCTCCCCAAAAAAAAAAGCTCTACTATGAACAACACTTTCCAAGTGAACTCCTGTTCCAGTTGTCTATTTTAGACATCGGAATGTGGGGTAGGAGGTGTGTATAATTTAATTCCTTCCTAAATTATATAACATGGGTATTGTTATTACTTTGGCAAAGCAAGAAGCCAATGGTAAAAACATTTACACAATGATATTTTGGGAGGTTATCTGTGGCCTCTTATTTGAAATGTTAAGACATATCAATCAGATTTCTTGGGCTCTGAAAAAAGTAATTGTGTATAGCTTTAGCAAGGCAAAGGGAATGAATGGCCAAAGAGATGGAGAAGTCTCTAACCCTGAGAAAATTTTAAACAAAATCACTCTCCAATTTTACAAGAACTCTTTGCTATTTTTACTCACAGAATGAAAGTCTCAACGTGTGGCATACATTCAACAGAGCTCTCATTTTCAGAAAAGAAAAATTCCAGTTGTTTAATCATTAATACATTAACTGTTGAATGTTTTGTCTGTCCTTAAACAAATCAGCAAAGACTAAGTTGTTGAAATTCTCCTAACTATTGCACTCACAGTCAGGATGTCCTTCCTAATGTTCAGGTGGAATCTGCTTTCCTGTAGTTTGAAGCCATTGTTTCGCGTCCTAGTCTCCAGGGCAGCAGAAAATAAGCTTGCTCCCTCTTCCCTATGACTTCCCCTCACATATTTATACATCATCATGTCTCCCCTCAGCCTTCTCTTCTGCAGGATAAACATGCTCAGCTCATACAAACAACTTCCAACAAAGTATTCGATTACCTGGTGCCAGTTAAGTTTGGACTGATTGATTTTCTTTACTGATCCTGGTTGAAGTTTGTTGATAAGCCTACAAAAGCAAGTGAACAAAGAAAATATTCTTTTTAAAAATTGTACATGGTCTTCACCAGTTAAGATACTCGCCTTTGTGCATTACAAATATTCAGATCAAAATGCCAATACATACAATCAATAGGGATGGCACTTTGAGTAACACATATTTTGATGCCTCAAATGATAGACTTGTTTCTAGGTATATTTGACCTGCCTATTCCAAAAATGGCGCCAGTTTTCCCCCATCAGTACTCGTTTTTTCAGGTGCAAAACATATGCCGCCTACCAGTTGCCATCTGCTCACCAACAGAAAACCATGACAATTATATCTAAGAAACTAGAGACATGGAACTTCATGCCAAGACACCAAGATTTTACTTTATTTGGTTGGGCTGAGCAATGAATACAACTATCAAGCTTATAGTAAGTAAGTATTACATTTGTATTATAAGATAATAGAATGTACCTTCTACTATGTGGGAAAAAAACTCATTGCATGTGGAAAACAAACCTACAAAAACATTTCCAACCTGCTTTACTTTGGACGAGCTATATTCCTTTATATATTTAATGGGAAAGCATGAAAAACATCACTTGTAGCATGAAGTGGCAAAGTCCTGGCAAAGCAAGGACAAATCGAGCATGTAAATACCCTTTGGACTGTAAATAATTTACAAATGATCACTATACCATATACTACAAGTCTTCAATATGCCCTATGACATATTGCCCTAGGTTTCTTATTGAACTCCTTTTTAAAAATCATGTCAGAAGTGACTTGAGAAACTACAAGTTGCTTCCGGTGTGAGAGAATTGGCCATCTGCCGAGGTGTTGCCCAGGGGATGCCCGGATGTGTTACCATCCTTTGGGAAGCTTCTTTCGTGTTCCTGCATGGGAAGCTGGGGCTGACAGACGGGAACTCACCCTTTCTCGCAGATTCGACCCGCCGACCTCCAGGTCAGCAGTTCAGCTGGCACAAGGGTTTAATCTATTGCGTAACCACAGCTCCATATATGACAATATATACTCCTTATATGACAATATGCCCTAGGGTTGCTTATTAAACTCCTGCAACAATTGTATAAGGGGGAAAGCTCCACTTGTCAGAGCTATCGCAGCAGAATCCTTTCTATTTTTAATTTTGATGATATGTCTCATGCCATTCCACAAATTCCTTCTGAAAGCTTCCCCAGCCTGAAAAGCAATTTGCCCTCCTGACCCTTGTCTTCCTTCATTGTACTGTTGCTTCAGGTCAAGTTGTATAAATAAGGTTGAAAAAAAATATGTGGACCCTGAAAATGTTTATAGCATCTGATCTAAAACTAAGAACATCTGTCTGATAGAAGCTAAAAATAAAAGACTTTGCTTACTCGCACAGTATGATGCCATCCTTTAAGCCCAACTGAAAGTTTGCTCCAATACTCATTCCAGTAACTTCTTCAATCCAGTTGCGGAGATCCTCTTCTACTTGTGGGTCATATTTCAATGCAATCTGCAAGAAGAAGAAGAAAAGAAAGATGAAATTCAACAGGCCCTTCTCCACTTAGAACATGGATTACAGCTGGTTTAACTCAGCAAGGATAGTTTATGAAAATGTCTTAGCATAGATCAAGTCTTATCTCGGTTATCAGTCTTACTAATTTACATAAAATTAAATCTCTAAACATTCTGGATGTTCATTGTATTGTCAAAGGCGTTCATGGCCAGAATCACTGGGTTGTTGTAGGTTTTTCGGGCTACAACAACCCACATTCTGGATGTTTTGTCAAAACACAGATGATTGTTTTCAGTTGTTCAAATAAGCGAAATGATTTCCCCCAGGCAGGAAGCAGCCAGGCTTCGAAGCTGCAAGGCCATTCAATGCTAATCAAGGAGGCCATTTGTAATATTCACACTTGCCTCAGACAGACAAGAGTTCTTTCTCCCACCCTGGACATTCCACAGATATATAAACCTCACTTGCCTAGTTTCCAACAAACCTCACAACCTCTGAGGATGCCTGCCATAGATGTGGGTGAAATGTCAGGAGAGAATGCTTCTGGAACATGGCCAAACAGCCCGGAAAACTCACAGCAACCCAGTGATTCTGGCCATGAAAGCCTTTGACAACACATTAAGCCAAATGACTTCTTCAAAAAGATTTCAACTCTGACAAGGGATTTGAACTTGCATGTTCTGCTTCTGGAAGGAGACACTGCAATTCTGCACAACTCTCTTATACATCTCCATAGTTTCACACTCTTTTTCCTTTATCCTAGCTCACTAATGATATGTTTAACTAAAAGAAAACAGTCTGAAAAAAGGCGGAACACCAGTGCCTTACTTAATCTAAGAACTCATACGTTAGGCGTGAAAAGGAAATGTTTGTATTTTATTTTATAAGTCATTATTTATTTATTTATTTATTTATTTATTTGCTTTACTTCTATACCGCCTTTCTCAGCCGAAATGGCGACTCAAGGCGGTTTACACAGTAAAGATTAACACAATAACATCAAAAGGCAATTAAAAACACAGTTATACAAAACATATCAAGTCAAAAACAATCATTATCATAGACGTGCACCTCAGCAAACAAATCAAAATCAGAATCCGTCATCATAATCCTTTATACCAATTCCTATGTTCAGTTGTACCATCTTACTGCATTTCATTGCACTATTTAGCCAAACGCTTGTTCGTAAAGCCAAGTCTTGACCTTCCTCCGGAATGCCAGCAGTGAAGGGGCCTGTCTGATGTCCACAGGTAGGGCGTTCCACAGCCGAGGGGCCACCACCGAGAAGGCCCTGTCTCTCGTCCCCGCCAACCGCGCCTGCGATGCAGGCGGGACCGAGAGCAGGGCCTCCCCAGACGATCTTAATGTCCTAGTCGGTTCATAGGAGGAGATGCGTTCGGAGAGGTAAGTAGGGCCAGAACTGTTTAGGGCTTTATAGGCTAAAGCCAGCACCTTGAATTGTGCCCGGTAGCAGATTGGCAGCCAGTGGAGCTGGCGCAGCAGAGGAGTGGTGTGCTCCCTGAGTGCCGCTCCTGTTAGCAATCTGGCTGCCGAACGTTGGACCATTTGAAGCTTCCGAGCAGTCTTCAAGGGCAACCCCACATAGAGAGCGTTGCAGTAGTCTAAGCGGGATGTAACCAGAGCGTGGACTACCGTGGCCAAGTCAGACTTCCCAAGGTACGGGCGCAGCTGGCGCACGAGTTTTAACTGTGCAAATGCTCCCCTGGTCACCGCCGAAACCTGGGGTTCCAGGCTCAGTGATGAGTCCAGGGTCACACCCAAGCTGCGAATTTTATAAGTAACCTGTTGACTTACAGTGATCTCATGAATTTCATAGGGTTTCCTTACACAAAGGATACTGGCTTTGCCAGTTTCTTCCTTTGAGATATAGACTAAACCCCTGGTATTTGCTGGTGGTCTCCTATTCAAGTATTAAGTAGGGTTGACCCTGCTAAGCTTCTGAGATCAGACAGGATCTAGTGACCACTCTTGTATTTGAATTATAGAAGCAGGTAATTTAAAACTGAAGAGATTGCCATCACTTCTGCAGAACTAAAGGTGCATCTACTGTTGCTGATGTGCATCTTGATTTTTTGCTCCAATGTCAACCCAGGCCAAAGATGTTACAGCTCCTTCCCATTCAAAACAGCCTCCCAATGTTGTTTAGAGTGACAATGTGCATTATTTATATCACTGGCCATGCTGGTCAGTACTACTGGGGAGTTGTGAACCCTTATCCGAAAGGAGAACTTTCAAATGCTAAGAATGTTCATGTTCAAATACAGTTAGAATAAAAATGTGCCTGGACTCTAAGGCCAAAATGTGAGCACTTTCCTGCACGACAGGGTGTTTGGACTGGGTGGCCCTTGTGATCTCTTCCAACTCTATGATTCTAGTGTGAACGTGGCTGGTTCCACCAGCTTTCTGAATATCTGCCAATGTTACTCTGAATATTCTGCAGAAAAGATCTGAATAGAAATGCCAATTTAGAAATGTGTACAAAATTAGATTACATTTTGGAAAAATTACTTTAAGAGGGGGGAAAATGCAAGAACAGCGATCTGAAGTCCAAGTCACCATTTTAAAGAATGATAAGCAGAGGAGATACAGAAGGATCCCACAGCTGTCCAGTTTCTATTATTTATATGAATGGTTCCCAAACTTTGACCTTCCAGATTATGTTGGCTTCAGTTCCCAGAATTACTTGGTTAAACTAGATGGGAGCTGAAGACTAACATGATTGGGGAAGGGCGGAGCGGGTTAAAGATTGAAGAATCGCAGTTTTATATGCTGTCTAATGTTGATAAAACTGAATTCTCTAGTAAAGCTGGTGGGAATGTAGCCAGCATTAACTACAATGGACTGAAAAGAGAGAGAGGAAAAGGGATGGAAGGGAGTGAGGGATGGATGGAGAAAACCACCTAATTTAACACACAAACAGAATGGATACTAGGTTTTTTTTTACTTTTCTCTTCAACAAACCGTTGGCTAAAAATCCTCAATTAGAAATCATTTTTTCAGCCATTACATTCTGTGGGAAACAATAATTCTGCCATTATGAACTACGAGGGCTATCCAGAAAGTAAGGTTACAAGGCATGTAGCTCTTGCGGGGAATTTTCGTGGGCAAAGTTGGTATCACTACCATGTAACGGAAAGCCAGTGAAAGTGAACCAATAGTGCCAGTCACCAGTAGCTCATCAACTGGTTTTGTGGTGAAAGTTAGAGATAACCATCCTCATTCTGTTTCCCTTCTGTCTTTCTCCCTCATGATAATGCGTGTCCGCATACTCATGCAACACAAGAGTTGTTGACTTCATTTGGTTGGGATGTTTTAAGCCACCTCTCTCACAGACCCGATATCGCACGCAGTGACTATCATCTGTTCACTAGGAGTAGTGGGTTAAACACTTGTGCCGGCAGGACTGAAGGCTGACAAGTCGGAGGTTCGAATCCAGGGAGAGTGAGGATGAGCTCCCTCTGTCAGCTCCAACTCCCCATGCGGGACCATGAGAGAAACCTCCAACAAGGACAGTGAAACATCAAACATCCGGGCGTCCCCTCAGTAACGTCCTTGCAGACAGCCAGTTCTCTTACACCAGAAGCGACTTCCAGTTTCTCAAGTCGCTCCTGACACACACACAAAACTCTTTTCACTAAACTGAAAGCATACCCAGGCAGAAAACACTTTTCCGATGATGACAAGGAGGGGGACTTCTATGACACAGGCATAAAAAAACTTGTCACACAGATGACAAAATGTATTGAACTGAATGTTGATTATGTGGAAAAATAATGTAATACCTATGCTATAATCCATGTTAAGTTTTATTAAAATATATTCATTCTTTGTATTTTTAAAAAGTATTCTAATCTTACTTTCCAGATAACTCTCGTATTATACTAGACATCACTGACATGTATTCATATGTCTGAATGCAAAAAATAAATAAATTATATACTATGCCAGGATAACCTTGTATTATTGTTGCTCTGTGTCTTCGAGGAAACTGTGACATGATGACCATCATCAGGGGAATTTCTTGGGAACATTTGTTCAGGTTTTCCTTTGTGTTTCTCTGAGGTTGAGTGGATTTCTATGACTAAGTGCGGATTTGAACAGTAGGATCATAGTCCAATGCTCAAATCAGTATTACTTTACATACCTGAGGATTCCTTTTCACTGCAAGAACATTACCTTAATCTAGCTATTTATTAGAAGTCTCTTGAAGATTTTTCTACTCATTAATATACATACTATCAATATATGTGCTATAAGTCTGTGCTGTAAGTGCATTTGAGTTGTCAACACATGCCTGGCGTATAAGAAAAGTGCTCAACCTGGCAGAACAAAGTAGAAGAGCAAGTTTCTGAGACAAAATTTCAAACTAAAATAAGGTGAACCGTTCTTCTTATGAAACATAGTAACATAGTGCTACCTTAATGGAGAGATGCAACATCAAAGAAGAATGTGCTTACTATTATCAACTTTGAGACAATATTAGTGAAAACAAATAGCAATCTTGTTTCGGTATTCACTCAAAAATAGCAAAAATGAATATCAACATGTCTAATTGAGACAAATGCTCTGCGAACTGGGCAGGACACAATCATCCTTTTCTCATCCTTTCCACCAGTTTGCCAACAGAGTCATGGTCATACCTGCATGTGTTGGCTATTATTTTATATTTTCAGAAGTTATTGTAATTAGCCAACTGTTTTAATATAAAAACTTGTAAAGAAAACAGTGCTTTTTAATATACAAAATTTGAAACCCTATGTAAGGATTTTTAGCTGGAATGCTATAGGCTCAAAACGGCTCCCACGTGGGCCAGGAAAGGAAGTCAGACTCCTCAGGAGTTCCTCCCACAGTCAAGTAAAGCAAAATTGCAAAAATTAAAAAAAATTAAACTCCTCCTGCTTCCATTTCAATCATATTTCAGGATGTTTTAGATGCAGGGGGGAAATGGATCCCCATTTTCCCCCTGCACCAAGCTGCTTTAGTCCCTTCCCAGCCTGGAGGAAACCAAAAAGAAAGAGATAGAGAGAAGCAGGAGAACACTTGCTTCCATGAGCCCTTCATACAAAGCCAAGATCTCCTTGCCCTCTTGGCACAAAACTGACAAGCAGCTGGCTGGCCATTCAACTTGGGATTGGGTTGCTGCGAGTTTTTGGGCTGTATGGCTATGCTCCAGCAGCATTCTCTCCTAATGTTTCATCTGCATCTGTGGTTGGCATCTTCAGAGGTTCTGTTGGAAGTGAGGCAACTGAAGTGTATATACCTATGGAAGGCCCAAGGTAGGAGAAAGAACCCTTGTCTGTTTAAGGCAATGTGAATGTTGCAATTCGCAAGCTTGAATTAGCATTTGAGTAGCCATGAAGTCATGATTATCTTTATCCATCACACAGATCTGCTGGTGAACAATTGTGAGGCCCATCCCCAAAAAAACAGTCTCACCAAAATCCCAAACTTCTCTGGAGAACTCTGAGACTTGAGTCCTTCTCATGGTCCTACTTTTGATTCTAGAAAAACAACTTCCACATGCAGGGCTTGAGTTCTACTAAGATCTCAGAAGAAGCTGTTCTCCAATCTGTTCCCTACAGATGTAAACATTGGGGAGCACAATAATCCATCCACAATCACTGACCCCTAATCACAGTTTGAACAGATCCATTCATGTATAATTTCTTATTGTTTTAAATGAATGAACACCACAGTATGTTGGTATAACATACCAAAATAACTCACAGAACACTGGCCTTGCTGCTACTTTTCTTGTTGGGGCCCTCTTTTAATGAGAGAGAGAGAAAGAGGACTAAAAATCATGTCATTGTAGGAGCACTGCAGAGAGACTGCTTTTGAACTGGAATGCAAAAAGGGGACTAATTTTTGCATCCAAAGCAGCATTGCCAAGGAATGTCATCACATCTCTCATTTCTGCAAAGCCAACTTTCCCCAGAATTCATTTTGCAGTGTCTCTGTGTTTTCATACCAAGTCAAGAAATACAATGCTCAGGTGCTTCTCCATCTTCTATCTGAGAACTAGCTATCTAACATTTTACTGTGAAATCTTAGTAAAATATTTACATTGAATATTGTATATGGGTAAAAACACATAGAACGAGGCAATCCAGGGTTTATGAATAAGGCTTGATATTATTTTTTGCAGCATCATTACATCATTACAGATACTGCTGTTCTTTATCTATGAAGTTCGAATAACAAATCAAGTTTGTGAGAATAGCAGTAGCTTTGACAACCGTCACCCACAGTGATGCTAAAGTTGGAATAGTAAGAAAGTTGTTGTGCTCTGTGGAATTTTTGGGAAAGGAGCCCTATGCAGCCTGACAAAGTCAAATTGTTAGTGTGTGGCAAAGGTTTGTTTATAATACAACAGCTGAAATAACACTTTAGATCAGGGGTCCTCAAACTTTTTAAACAGAGGGCCAAATCACAGTCCCTCAAACTGTTGGAGGGCCGGATTATAATTTGAAAAAAAAATGAATTCCTATGCACACTGCACATATCTTATTTGTAGTGCAAAAACACTTAAAATAATACAATAATTAAAATGAAGAACAATTTTAACATATATAAACTTATTGGTATTGTAATGGGAAGTGTGGGCCTGCTTTTGGCTGATGAGATAGGATTGTTGTTGTTGTTGTTGCGTGCTTTCAAGTCATTTCAGACTTAGGTTGGCCCTGAGCGAGGGCCTGGTAAATGACCTTGGAGGGCCGTATTCGGCCCTCGGGCCTTACTTTAGATGCTACTTTCCATAAGGCACTACAATTAATATATAAATCATATCACATTTTTCTATTGTTCTGCAAGGCCCTTTCTAAAGAGTTCTGTTAAGCAATAAATTCCCAAATGTGCCACACGTGTTTCATAATGTCAGTGTGACCCAAACTCCAGTAGAATGATGAACAAAGAGGTTTGAAGACAAATGGAGAACAGAACTCTTTTGCCACTGAAAGTCAGTGGCAGGTAGAGCTGGGAGTAGCTGCTGTGAGTTTGGAGGTCTCTCACACACTGGACATTGCCCAAAATATCTACTGTACTCGGCACTTGCAAAATCTGTTTTGTCACAGAAGTGCTTATGGCCCAGCTATATAACCTTACAAACAGTGAAAAAGGAACTGAAAATATGCTACAAAATTACCGACCTAAAGCAAACATAATCTATTATATGCAGCAAAAATAAATTGTGAGATAAACATTGAAGGATTAAAGTTTTGTTTCTTATAATACATAATGTGACATAATGTGACATCTAAAAGACGAATCTTGCTTCTCAAAAATAGCTGTGATGTGCCAGGATATTTAAGCACAAGAGCGAAGATGAGTCAGGGGTCTGGCTCTACCTCCTCCACTGGGCAAGACGTCTGAGCTCCAGTTTCAAGGAATTAAGTCATTCCTTATGCTCTTGTGATGAAACCGATCTACAAGGCTCCAATGAGCTAAACTGTGTTGATGTTACAACTGGCCCTCTATATCCGTGAGTTTTGTATCCACATATTCCACTATCCACGATTTCAAAATGCAATAGTTTTTTTTAATCCCAAAACTAAATGATTTTGGCATTTTATATAAGTACCTTTTTACCAAACCACTGTATTTAATAAGACTTGTGTATCCACAGATTTTGTTCTCAGCAGATACCAAGAGCACACTGTGTTTACTAATGAAACACACCACAGTATTATATTATTAGTGAGAAAAACCAACAAATCCAACAAAACAATAGGTACATGGCAGAACATCAAGCATGCAGTCATATGTCTATGCAATTTTTATTGCTCAGATGACTAAACAGGAAAAACACATCTTAAATTGAAAAGCAGAAATGCCACTTCAGCACTGGGCGCAGCTACAGGTCAGTGTTAACACTAGACTCAAACAACGGCTAGATTTTATATTTTCAAAGAGAGGACTTGTTGCAAAAATGCAAAATGTCGGGCACGACATAGAATTAGAGAAATGGGGAAAATGTGGACTATTGGCTTAAAGAAAATTCAGTGCTATGATCTTAGAGATTTTTTAAATAAAATGATGAGCAGGTGTTACCCCAGAAAAGACTAGCTAAAATGTTTAAGAGAAGAAACAATAAATGATGGAAATGTAAAGAATGGGAAGGAACTTTCTTTCACACGTGGTGGTCCTGTAAAAAAGCAAGAGAATTCTGGGGCAAGATACAAAAACACTACAAGAATTTTGTCATTTAGAGATACAATTAGAGCCCAAATTATTTTTATTGGGAATGTCAAACAACCAAACAATAATCACTAAACTATAAAGTATTATACTACATGATCATAGCAGCAAGAATAGTATACACACAGTTCCAGAAGAAGGCAGACATTCCAACATTACAAGAATGGATAGTTAAAGTCTTTAAAATAGCAGAAATGGACAAATGAGCAATGAACAAAGGAAAAACACACCAAAAAACTTTATCAAGGACTGGGAACTATTTCTAAACTATGTAAAACAAGAAAAGAAAAAAAGGATAGGTTTGTATAGAAGGCGTCATAATTTAACGTATTAGAATTTGTGTATAACATTTAGAAATAATAAATACCAGGCCAAAAGGAAGAATAGAAAAACAATGTAATAGGAAGGAAAAATGAAATTATATATGAATGTCTCCAACCCAAGGGATGGGAAGTCACTAATTGGGTGGCGCTGGGGGAGGGGAGAGCATAACCAAACACAAATATTGTATAGATGTTAGGAAGTATTGTACTGGTTCATGCATATATGCATATATAGATCTGTTTTACTGTTTTTTTAATGAATATATAAATTGAAAATAAAAACATATTAATCTAAAACAGAGGACTTATGTTTTTGCTCCAGTATGTTTTGATGCAATTTGTGATCTCTCTCATTATGCACAAACAAGCTCAAATGGTTTGCATTTGAGCTAGTTTGCAAACTCACTGTTTTAAAATTAACAGACTGGATACCTACCATGTCCTCTGCCAGGACCATCATTTTCTCCCTCCTCCTGCCTTTGGAATATCAAAGGTTCTTTGAGACTCTGAAGGCTCTTTTGTCATTTTAATTGGTCTTACTAAAGGTACTGGAAGAGGGCCCAGATTCAGTCCTTCGCGTCTTTGATTAAAGCAGCTGGTGTCTGGGCCAATAGCAACTTCATCACCAAGATGGTATCACTGTCCTACTCAAAATGCCCCACTCACAGTTTACTGGGTTCCAATCATACTGGAGGTGTGTGGGACAGGTGAGCTTTCACTGTTGTGTGCTTTCAAGTCATTCCTGAGCTATGGCAACCCTAAGGTAATCTTATCACAGGATTTTCTTGGCAAGATTTGTTTAGAAGAGGTTTCCTCAGAGGCTGAGAGTATGACTTGCCCAACTGGGTTTCCATGGCTGAACACGGATTTGAATCTAACACTCATTCCAATACATGACATCTGCATGATTCCTCTAGCCCACTATAGCCCCTTTACACTTCCTGAAAGGGTGCTCTTGAAATCCCTTCTAGAGCAGCATGAAAGAAAACAATGCAAGGCTGTAGTAGCATTGGTTAATCACTATCTCTAGTAGAGAGCTTCCACTATTTTCCTATACCCTTCCATTTACAAAATGGTTAATGGGAATCTTAACCACTACTTAAAGCTAGTCTCCACTAGAAACACCTAGAAGGCCACAAGTTGAATACCACTACTGTAGAATTTCCAAGTGACGGGAAATCTAAACTTTATCAGGTAATGATATGTCTATCACAAAGAACCTATGGTAAGTGATTCCAAATTCAGATCACCAGAAGCTGAGAAAACATGCTCCAGAGTTTGCTCAGCAGGAGCCAATGTCACTAGGAACAGACCCGTAGTTGTCATGAAATCCTGAAGCATTCCTAATAGAAAAAACCTTGACACAGAAATTGAAGCACAACAACCTAAGGAGACTCCAACACTACACCTCACCCTGAAACCACATCAGCTGGCTCAGGAAGGCAGACTGTGGAACAGTTAGCTTTAGCATTTCACCAACAAAATGGCAAATGTGTTCCAGCCATCCACTTTGAACCCAACTAACTGTGAGACAGGTTACCCGGTGATGGGGATGGAATCCTGGTAAAACCACTGCAGTTCCACCTGACTGCCCTGTGACAATTGCTGCAGCACAGATAATCCTGGTGGGCAAAACCAAGAGAGATAAACACCCGTGCTCTCAGCTTCATCTGGGTCAGACCTCTGTGATAAGATTAGGCTGGTATGTTCATCCAGGATCTGTTCTGAATGGCAGTTGTTTTACCATTCCCCAGTGCCATTCAACAGCAGCATTTTGCAACTCTGGACTGTTACCAAAGACTATCCAGGCTATTTGAACAGGGAGCAAACTGCTGTAATCCCTTTCCTCATGAAAGCATGCTGGTTCCTGTTTTTATATCATCCTCTGTGGAGTGTAATAACTACTCTCCAAATTGCATCACCCTTTTTGAAAACACATTCTTGCAAAATACTCTCAAACTTTAAACTTATACAACCTATCTCAATAGGAAGATGTTAAGGAGGCCATCTTCCTCTCTAAAACATCAGGCAGCCTTCAACTTCATGCCACCACCTTCAAAGGGGGACTCACCAAGTGTCATTCCCAAAGGGTCCCCCCTTTTGTGCCCTGCCCTTCAGTGATAACACCCCCCCCCCAGCCCAGGTGTGTCTATGTGCCTTAAGTTTTGGCTTATGGTGACACCATACATTTTATGCGGGGGGTTTTAAGACAAGGAATACTCAAGAGGTGGTTTGCCAATTCCTTAGCCAACAGCACCTGGCATTCACTGGTGAACTCCCTTTTAAGTATAAACTAGGGCTGACTCTGCTTAACTTCTAATATCAGACAGGATGTGGTGCCTTTGGAGTATTTAGGCAGGCTCCAGGCCAAATACCTGTCACAAAAACACCTGCTAGAGACTCTAATTTGTTCCTCAGCCCTGCAAAGATGCATTCAAATGTAGACAAAAAAGTCCAATCACAAAGGAGGGGGTGGGAGATGGAAAAAACATCTCATACAAGTGTCAGTAGAAATTGTTCTGCATAATTTAGTAGAACAAAGCAACTGTCAGTAATTGTGCTGCAACGATATGGGGTTCTCACTGAATACATCACTACTGCTGGCTATTTTGATCCCATCATCAAATGTATCTGTTTTGCTGAAATATGTGTGAACAAAGTCAAAGATCAACCCAAGAGCAATTCAATAATCAAGAACAAAGCAAACGCAAATTGTAACAGACTGGTACTTGTGTAATCAAAGTTCCACTTCAGCAAACTTGTGGACTGTCCGATAAGAAGAGGAGGCAATAATATTCTAGTGAGCTAGCCAAATGTCAAATAAAATACTGTGGCAAACATTAAAAATCCCTGTAGATTTCTAATTGCTATTTGTCACTTACTAAAACTAAGTATATAACAATATTTTGGTTCAATTCTTGAAACCACCTCCTCAAGAGAATTTTGGTGTTTTCTTGACACAGTTATTCCATCTATACATCTAAAAGGTGAGAAGTTGATGTTAAGTAACTAGAAATCTCCTACAAATCTGGGTACAAGTAATTGGAAGTCTTCTACACATCTTTTTAAAAAGGCTAAACTGAAACTGGATCTGATGCACAAAAATAACTACATTTCTGTGGTAAATTCAAAGGTTGAAGGATGGGTCTGGCTAACCTCTTAATCACCATCAGACTGAATGGTAGGTAAACGGTAGAACTGCCTTTAAGGTCTGATGAAAGCACCAGACCCCAAAGGAAATAACAATACACTGAAAGATGAAGAATTTGCTAAATAAACAAGAAACATAAACATTGTGCAAAACCACAATATTTGTAGGTTATTGTCCTCAGGCACAAGGGAAAAAAATCACCTCAAAACACATTCGTTTTATTAAAACCATTCAGATATCATGAAGCTACGAGCAATCTTTGAGTTCTTCGGAGCTCTTCGTCAAATCAGATGCTACACAAAAGTGGAAGGGGGAGTGAAGGCTCATATTTCTGTCTGCAAAGTCTAAAGTACAACATTCTTCAGATGGAATGTGGGCGGATTTACACAGATATAGTAACGTCTCTTCAAGAGTGCACGATATACAGGCATAAGCAATAATGGGTTTTTAACAGAAAAATAAATGGGCTGCTAAAGAGAAATCAGAATATGCTTTATGAATTTACTCACCACTAATTACTATTTTTTGAGTTAAGATTTCAGCTCCCATTTTCTTCAAACTTCAATCGTCTCATAAAACTATACCTGGGACTACCATATTTCTGTGCATTCTTTTGAATTCCAGACTCTCTCCCAAATACTATAAATCTGGAATATACTGGCTTACAAGTAAGTAAGCAAATTCACAGCATTCAAGAGGAGCTTGTGATAAATGAGTTATATGAGCCATCCAAGATCCTCTACTTAAAAAGGACTCAATTTTTCTCCTATGTGTTACTCTTGTCACTTCAGAAACAAATGTATCGAGGTTGTCCTGTAAGCTAGAGAACATAGAAGGTATGTGCCAGACTGAAAAATGATTACTTTGGCATATATGGTGTTCCAGGGTGTATCTATACTATAGAACTAATGCAGTTTGACACCACTTTAATTGTCATGGTTCAATGCTATGGAATCATGGGATTTGTAATTTGGTGAGGCACCAGCACTTTTTGGCAAAAGTGGAAGACCTTGTAAAATGACAACATTCATGATTCTGTAGCAATACAATAATAACAACAGCAACAACAACAATATCATTCAACCTTAAAATATTTTGTCTCTTGGGACCACAGGCAGACAAACATATCTTTTTTGGAAGAAGCAAAAACCACCAACACTGAAGCGATTGTTCTCCATCAGCTTCGATGGACTGGCCATGTTGGTTGTCCAAATGAATGATCAGCATCTCCCAAAGCAGTTACTTTATTCTCAGCTCAAGAATGGAAATAGGAATGTTAGTGGACAGCAAAAGAATTTAAAGACAGGCTTAAGCTAATCTTAGAAAATATGGAGTAAGTATTGAGAACTGGGAAGCTGGCGGTCAGCTGTTACCAACAGTACTGTGGATTTGGAAGAGGCCCGAAAAGAGGGTGGAAGGGAGAAACATCCCAAGAAGACAATGCATCAAGCAAACCCTTGTCAGGATTGCCTGGAAATCTATGTCCTCACTGTGAAAGACCATGCCGATCTAGAATAGGTCTCTACAGTCACTTATGGACTCTACCCTTGGAAGACAATCATGTTCAGCCATGAGTGATTGCCTATGATGATGATGAATAATTTTATTTATTATTTATTATACTGCTGTAGTAAAATACTAATACTAATAATTTTATTTCTTAACTACGTATGGGACACAATATACTTAAAACACATCATTATAAAAACTTTGAGTAAAATGCATATATTAAAACATCTTTCTGTAAAACACACATATTAAAATACACAAAATAATTTAAAATTCATAGCTGAAAATTCACTGGGTATGCCTGTCAGTTGTCACAGTCTTGAGGTGGCCAATGAAAAGGTCCTCTTGGTGATGGTTGCTTTTAGCTCACTGGAGAAGCCCCCCCCCCCCCCAGAGGACTTCAGTAAATAGGGGAGATTGTACGGGAGAAGGCAATCCTGTAGATAACCTAGTGTTGAGCCATGGCATTTCAGGCAGTGTTAAACTTCATTAATTCTACAGTGTAGATGGACCTCCAGTAAACATGCCACCACTAACCAAACCACCTTGAGAATTACCTACATGAGCAAATGTTTGCCTTCCACTTCAATTTTTGTTGGAATTATAAGATTTCTAAAAAACAATGTTGACCAACTGTGCTAAATAACATCGATTAGCCATAATAATGATATATCCTGCTCATTATTAACTAACTTCATGTTTTTATATTTCCAAGCAGGGAGTGATCGCAGGCATCACTGAGCCACAAAAAAAAATAACATAACTTGCTTATTGTATGCTTCTTTTTGATGGTTAAAGGTTAACGGTTGGTCAATTATTTAGTAGTTTTAAAATAAAACTACACCCCACTTTTTCATTCTAGAAACTACATGGCACCTTAATTCAAAACACAATGAAATTTAAACTAAACAAATACCATGGCAGCAAGATTAGCACAGAATCAAGCCACCAGCAACAATAAATAAATGAAGAACAGAAAAAAACTAGAGAATCACAAAAGATCACTGGAACAGCACACACTGGAAACTCACCAAGGACTAATATTAACCCCCTTATACAGATGTCACAAAGTCCCTATATTCTATGTTGTCATTCACCATTTTGACTACAGAGATGGCACACAAGAGAATTGCTTCCTAGAGAATCTTAAGTATGTAAATGGATTCAAATGGCAGGTTTTCACATATCATGGATACAAAATTCACAAGCTGCAACTGATCCTATAGTTTGGTAGTGTGGAATGCCTACTCTAGGCAGAAGATCTGAGGAGTCATGTACAGTCTGCAAATTGTCATAGATTTCATATATTGGATGAAATCCTTCAGCATAAGATGTAAACATTATCATGTACTTATGTTTCTGAAAGTATGCCTCCTTATGCTACCCCACCCTCAAACTCACCTTATGAGCAGTTCAGCCCCTCAGAAGGTCATTTACATGTTAGAAAAGGGAGCAGCAGCAGGAACAAGGCCCGCTATTTTCATATAGCTGGAAGCTCTGAAACAGGCATCCAGAAGGACTTGCCCTCAGGAGAACAGCATCCTCAGGAGGTCTTTGAAGATGAAAATATTGCAACAGGTTCAGATATTTAGACATGTCCCTGCTGATCTCTCTGTTCTCTGGCAACGCACAAATGGCTTATGCAGAGGCTGTGTTGCTTGCAAGAAATTGTTATTTTCTTACCAGAGAGGACACCATTTTGGGACTGTCCATGTCTTCTAGCATGATTTCATGGTCAACATCTACTGGAAGCTGACCAGAGAATCTCTAGAGATTCCTAGAGAGATGTTCTCTAAAAAATCTCTAGGTCCTCCAGCATGACTGGATGAAATTGAGCATAGAATCACTCTGGAAGACATAGAGATTTCTAGAAAGAACATTTTAAATCAAATAAGTGAATAATCAAACCTGCAATACTCAAAGTGGCAAATGTAGAACAATGACTGTAGAGTACTATGTCCTGGATATGGGGTTTGCTGTTTAACTTCCAAAACAAAAAAGTCTTCAAGCATCCATGATATTTGATAGTCATCACACATTCTGCATTAGTTTTAGACACTGTTTTGGGGGCAGCCACTCCTAAACAAATCTTGGATTTTCTTCCTCACCACAAGAATGTGCTCAGCTAAACATTAACAAATGTGTAGCTAAATCTATTTTTTATTATAACTGCCAATAGAATATGTTTAAGAAACAGTACAGAAACCAAATGCACACTAAAATTGAACTCCTGAACTTTATGGGGAATGTAACTCCACCCTACATTGCCTATATATTAATTCCAAACCAACAGAGCATCCAATTTATCTAGATTAAATATCAGTGTGGATTGAATCTGGATTATATGTTATTTGTATAACATCCTATATAGATCAGGTATCTTTTACAGTACCTCCGGTATGTGAAGAAAAGGAAACTCAAAATCTTGATGGTGTCCCACAGAAGTATTATGTAGATACTAAATACTATGGGAGATGCTTGTATCCGCACATCAACCTAATACCATGAAATGTGGGCAAGCAGACCTTAGCACTATCTTCTGAATCCATCAGTGTATCTACTATGTGAAATCATTCTCTGTTTGTTGTAAAACATGAATAAATGCACTTTAAATGCATTTCAACTTTAGAGCATTCAGTCAGGGTCTCATTGGAACATAACTATCCATGAGAGACAGACTATGTAACAATTTGGCCCTTTTCATAATTGCATAACTGAAATCCAAAGTACTTAAACATATGAGCCCAGTTACAAATTTGAAATCTCTTAGGATAGATGAGGTAGAAATCTCCACATGCAGCATGTAAATGTTTCAGTGCTTTCATTTATCCTCCCTGTGATACAGGCCTTAAATGAGTAAAAATTCTGAAAAAGATTGCTGCTACATCACAAAACATGACATCACTAGTTTCTCTGAAAGACATTTGGGATTTCTAAGGAAATGTCACCTAATTTACAATAAGATGCTTCCAAAGATAACCGGCTGGGATGTTAGCTTAGTTTTTCCTTGCCAATTTTATATCATAATGAATATTGCAATTCATTTTTAAACAGAAAGTACAGTACTTGAAACTTACTTCATATTTTAGATATACAGTATCATGCAACACTTTCCCACTACAAGTTTCTTCTTTCTTCTTTTATACTATCCACTGATGTTTACTTGGATGTTTACTTATTGTTAATGATGTGATTTCTGAAATGTATGCTTTATTTGTAAATATATAATATTTAACACATTGTTAAGTTTAAACCAGTAAAAAAGATGTAAGGAATATGGGCTTGAAACTAAGGGCGCTTCCAGGCAGTGTCAAAATGTGGGACAAATAAGTGGGGCAAAAAATTGTGGTACCTGACATCAAGTCCAGACACAGAGCTGTCAGTGTTGGTTAATGCTCCCCCGACATCCTGAGATGTCAGAGGACATGTGTTAGAAATCCACAAGATAGATGGGAGACATCCAACAGAAGTTTACTTTTTTTTTTATTGACTCTCCGAGTTGCGCTGGACCTCAGAAGCACTGATGCAGGTATTCGCATTTGCATACAAGCAGATTTCTTGTCATTATCTCTCATCACCTTCCTGTTGCCTTTACTTTTTCCCTCTTGAACCCCGTTTTCCTTTGAGGTCACTTGCCTGCCATGCTGCTGCCCACTGGATAAATTCAAGCTCTGTTTAATTTCATATACATCAGAACAATGAAATGGTTGCAGATAAGCCACCTGTATGTCCAGGGCTGCATCTGTTTACAGCAATTATCCACTGTTTTGGGATTTTAAAATGCAGGCATGCACCGAAGCAGTCCATTCCAGCTTATAGGGACAACGTTACATGTTTTCATTGAGTTTAGGGATATAGTCATATGAGTATGAATATTTTCCAGCAAAAATCAGGTTTTAAACGCAAGTTTTGAACACGTGTTTTTTGACCACTAACGCGATCCAGGATGCATTTTTGGCAAACACCATTTAGCCACTCCCTATTTTATCCCACTTTCTTCCACATTAGGTCTTGTGTAGAAGGGCCCTAACTGTCTGTCTTTCTTTTTGATACACCATTCTCTTATCTTTCATTGCCACCTCACACTTTATGACCACAACCTACTACTCCAGTGTGAATCCTGTAATCTTCCCTCTCCATACTGCTAATTTTGACAATTGTCTGGAAAGCAGTTTTAATAAGTCTGTGTTTTGCACATTACCAAGCTGTCTCTTAGACAGCTACAGTATTTAAAATATAGATTTTAGTCCAGAAATTCACTGAATGGTGAAAAGGCATCAAGCTTAGACTAGGACCTAGCATAAAGATGGCCAACACATACTCTATGGGCCATATGTGTGTCCATCTAAGACTTGTTGTTGTTGTTCATTCGTTCAGTCGTCTCCGACTCTTCGTGACCTCATGGACCAGCCCACGCCAGAGCTCCCTGTCAGCCGTCACCACCCCCAGCTCCTTCAAGGTCAATCCAGTCACTTCAAGGATGCCATCCATCCATCTTCCTCTTGGTCGGCCCCAGCATAACTGTCTCCTCATGATGTGGCCAAAGTACTTCAACTTTGTCTCTAGTATCCTTCCCTCCAATGAGCAGTCGGGCTTTATTTCCTGGAGGATGGACTGGTTGGATCTTCTCGCAGTCCAAGGCACTCTCAGAACTTTCCTCCAACACCACAGTTCAAAAGCATCGATCTTCCTTCGCTCAGCCTTCCCTAAGGTCCAGCTCTCACATCCGTAGGTTACTACAGGGAATACCATGGCTTTGACTAGGCGGATCTTTGTTGCCAGTCTGATGTCTCTACTCTTTACTATTTTATCGAGACTGGACATTGCTCTCCTCCCAAGAAGTAAGTGTCTTCTGATTTCCTGGCTACAGTCTGCATCTGCAGTAATCTTTGCGCCTAAAAATACAAAGTCTAAGACTTATCACTGAATTTAGCAGTATGTTGTCAAATGTATGTTATGTAGTGATTAAATTACCTGAGTTTTGTATGCAATTTTTGTCTAAATTCTTTGTGCATCTTCGGTTAGGTGCAAAATATGATTTCTGAGAAATTCTAAGTGTGACCAATAACAGCCACATTCCTGAACCTAGGGCCATACCCAAACATGTTTGTCCTGACTGTGAAACTGACAGCATGGAAGGACTGAAGTGTCTCCCAATACAAACCAATCTGCCAGGATAGGTCTGGAACTTTGAGGCCTAAACAAAATCTAAGGGATAAGCAGTTCATTCAACAAGAATGATTGACAACTGGAAAATAGAGGGAGAAACCGTGGAGGCCGTGACAGACTTTGTATTTCTAGGTGCAAAGATTACTGCAGATGCAGACTGTGGCCAGGAAATCAGAAGACGCTTACTTCTTGGGAGGAGAGCAATGTCCAATCTCGATAAAATAGTAAAGAGTACAGACATCAGACTGGCAACAAAGATCCGCCTAGTCAAAGCCATGGTATTCCCTGTAGTAACCTACGGATGTGAGAGCTGGACCTTAGGGAAGGCTGAGCGAAGGAGGATCGATGCTTTTGAGCTGTGGTGTTGGAGGAAAGTGCTGAGAGTGCCTTGGACTGCGAGAAGATCCAACCAGTCCATCCTCCAGGAAATAAAGCCCGACTGCTCACTGGAGGGAAAGATACGAGAGACAAAGTTGAAGTACTTTGGCCACATCATGAGGAGACAGGAAAGCCTAGAGAAGACAATTATGCTGGGGAAAGTGGAAGGCAAAAGGAAGAGGGGCCGACCAAGGGCAAGATGGATGGATGGCATCCTTGAAGTGACTGGACTGACCTTGAAGGAGCTGGGGGTGGTGACGGCCGACAGGGAGCTCTGGCTGGGCTGGTCCATGAGGTCACGAAGAGTCGGAGACGACTGAACGAATGAACAACAACAAAGCAGTTCTATGCATAGGTAAGTGTCCCTTACCCAATAAAAATCAAGGGCCTCCTGCACGTGTACCTCTGCACAGGACTGCTTTGTAAAATTGTCTTCTTAATTAGTCTTTGAATTTGGGCTATACAGTCGACTCCCATGATCCAGAGATTCTGCATTCATAGATTCAATCATCCACAGCTAGAAAAATGTTTTTTACAAATTCCAAAAGCAAGCAATGAGTTAGCTATTTTAAATAAAAATCACTGTTTTACTCTGCTGTTGAATATAACAGGATTTGGTTGGGGAGGAGGCATAGAACCAAATCCCAGTGGATATCCAGTGTATACCAAAACCCTACTGTATTTGCTGACTTATTTAGTACTAACACTGCAAGCTGATGATCAAATAAAGTCTACACTTCTGTGATACAAGTTCTACTGACCGGGCTTTTCCCTTTAAAACCACCAGCTAAGATGAATAAATCCTATACAAACTGATACCAGGGCTTCAGTACATCTTACTTCTCATTATCAAGGCAAATAATAACTGTGGGTTACACTACTTTTTTCAATCAATCTTCAAACACACACCAAACTAGGGGAGGGATTGTTTGTAAGGAGTCTTCATTCTCTGCCAAGCCAGAATCTAATTTCACTCCCACATGCTTTCCTAGCCCCTTCCTGTTTTCCTATGAATTTATAAAACCATACTAAGTAGGAAATCCTTTTGTCTATTTTTAAATAGCATGAGTCTATATCCTTAACTCTTTCCCCTAGGGAGATGACAGCTTGGTATGATCTAATCCAGGACCATTTCAAAGAGATAAGTAAAGAATGGCTTGTTTGGGGTTTTTTTCCCCCAAATTCTACTACTTTTTGCACTAGAACTACAGGCAGTCCCCAAGTTACGAATATGATAGGTTCTGTAGTTAAGTTGAATTTGTATGTAAGTCAAAATAGGTACATTTTTAAGTGTAACTCCAAACACACGCACATACACACACACAAGTTTTGGATAGCACAGGGAAGGGTTAACATCCTTGTGGTGTTTGTTTTGCTGTCTGGGCCCCTGTTCAGAAGATTTCACATCACTTTCTGTCCCTGTGATAATTGCATTTTGAAAATTATGGCTTATTGTGGAAACATGGACTGGCGATGAAGCTTCATTGGAGAATCCTTTTCCCCATGATAACTCTTTCAGGAGTGAATTTCCCTTCTTAGAGGTAGATTTCTCTCATTCCCTATTGTGTCACTATGAGTCATTTGTAGGTCAGGTGTTTGAAACTCGAGGACTGTCTGTACAAGCATTTCTTTACTACAATGGTCAGACCTACCTGTGGGTAGTTACACAAGCCTTGGAATTAGATGGGGAAACTTAGCAGAGGTACACATGAAGGAGGCCCTTGATTTTTATTGGCTAAGGGACACTTACCTATGCATACACCTGCATATCCCTCAGATTTGTTTAGGCCCCAAAGTCCTAGACCTATCCTGGCAGATAGGTTAGTATTAGCAAATTTCAGACACTGTGCAGTCCTTCTATGTTGTCAGTTTCACAATCCAGACAAACATGTTTGGGTATGGCCCAAGGTTCAGGAGTGTGGCTGTTATTGGTCACAACTTCTCATTTCTCAGAAATCATATTTTGCACCTAAACCAAGATGCACAAAGGTTTTAGACCAAAATTGAATGTACCTTCACATCAACACTGAATTACAATGATTCTATCCTAGCGTTTTCTAAGCAAGATTCCGGGGAGATTTATCATTTGTCTGAAAGAGTGTGACTTGCCCATGTCATCCATAGCATTTACATGGTTGAGCAGGGATTGGAACTCTGGCGTCCCAAATCCACTTCCAACCATGGACAACTGTGAATGGTACAGGAGCCATTTACCCAGACTGTGCCCACCTGAGGTGCCACACTAGCAAGTTTCAAGACATCCAAAGTGATGTGACATCATTTCCAGCTGCCATTTTGGAAGACTTTCAGCTGATTTTTTGGTTCTGTATTTTGGAGATTCTTGAGTGGCCATCAGAATCAGGGGGAAAGACCACTGTGCTTTTGGCAAATTTGGCTGAATTGGGAGGATCACTCAAAATTGGTCCAAATCTTTTAGTCAGGTGGGTTTAGGAGGCTTCTATGACCACACTTGGGAGTTCACCAATGTGCGTGTGTTCTGTGGCCCACACTTTGTCTACTCTGATACCTTGTCCAAAACAACATTATTGAATTGCAGAGCATAACAGTCTTTATAAACAAGAAGTGCCCCAAAATGAGGGGGTAAGTACTTTTGATTTTTAATTATTTAATATTTCTTTATTGCTTTTCAACCTGCCATTGCCCTTGTTTCAAGACAGAAACATGGGGAAGGGATCAATTCAAGATTTAAATTTGCATGCATCAACTATAAATACAGCCAACAAGAACTCCTCTGATTACAGTAAAAACCCTATATCAGCAGGGCTATTTATTTATTTATGACATTTATATGCCGTCCTTCTCATCCCGAAGAGGACTCAGAGTGGCTTACAAGTCATATGTACATACAACATACTACATTATTAGCATAGTACTAATACATCATTCATAATATTAGTATTATATTATGGACCCATAGTTTTATTTATCCACATCCAACAAAATATGTCTTCTCCAGGCATTTTCTAGGCCCTCCTCTACACCTCTGTGGTGTTTGTGAGCCCTAGGTCTTTCATTTTAATAAGGTTTGCTATTATGGTTTCATGTATCCACATGAAGTTTGGAAGCATATCCACTGTGCATAAGGGGATCATAATGAATTATGTCCTCTTTTCTGTCTTACTGCTTTGTCTGCTACTTGCTCCTTCTTTTGGGCATACACACATACACACACACAGACACACATATATACACACATACACATACACACACACATATATAGAGAGAGAAAGAGGGACGGGAAATATCCATAATTAGACATATAATTCCTTGGGTAACATTAATTCTTTATAATCTCAATTTTTTGAAATAAATATATAACACTGAAACAGACAATGAGGAATTGTGGCCATTGTTGTCTCTTTGTTTGAGATTGTCTATGTTAATTCCCCAAATAGCCCAAATAGTTCCCAAAAGCATGCCTAGAATTGCAACTGTATTTGCCTCTCTGTCATAAGAGAGCTAAGATCTGTAGTATCTTAAAAGTTGTTACAGTGGTCTTATTAAAAGCTATGAAATGGTGCCTCAATTTGATCCTTGCACAAAATTAAGTGGAAAACAAATGTAAATGTAACCTCATTTAACTATAAATAGGTTCTAGTAGCATCTATCCAAATTACATACCCAAAATGTATGAAGAAAAAGGATATAAATTATTTTAAAAGGCAATTCTACTGAATTTAATTGACATTGGATGGTACTTGTAAAGGAGATATTAAACTAAAAGTGGAAGTTAATGGTTTGAGAGAAAAGTTAAAGAATATTGGAAGTTGATCTTCTGGGGATATGTAATTCTAATTCTGGCCCAAACTAACATCCACCCATAAAGGAAATAACTTATTTGTCCAAAGCATCTTGCAAATATTCTACTGCTAAATGCATTGGCCAAGTTCCACAGAAAGGGCCAGCTGCATGCTCGTGAGAACTTTGAACTTGAGTTTTCTCAAACAAATCTCTCATGCATTCATTTTTTAAAGATGAGGCACTTCCACCAGCATTTAATGTTGTTGGTATATGGGTAAACATTTCTTAAAATCCACAAAATACTCAGTTCTTGTGGGTTTTTTCGGGCTATATGGCCATGTTCTAGAGGCATTTCTCCTGACGTTTCGCCTGCATCTATGGCCAAGCTTCCTCAGACCTCTGAGGAAGCTTGCCATAGATGCAGGCGAAACGTCAGGAGAAATGCCTCTAGAACATGGCCATATAGCCCGAAAAAACCCACAAGAACTGAGTGATTCCGGCCATGAAAGCCTTCGACAATACATCCACAAAATAACCAAAAATGAATTATATTAACCAGTTTACAATCTGTCTTACTCCCATCATGGAACTCAAGGCAATTCAAAACATAAATTAAAATATTGCACAGCTAATAATCATGCCATGATAATTAAATTAGAGCTTGGAATAATTATTTTTGAACTGCACCTCCCAGACCTCCCCAGCCATTATGGCCAATGGCAAAAGAATTCCTATGCCAGAATTCCTAAGCCAACTCTCAGCAATCTGAGGGTTACAGTAAAATAAACAAAAACACCATTGTAAGCTCTGAATCAAACATTCAACTCTTAGCTCAAGGTCACTGAATAGTTAAGAATCTGTGCACTGAGGTTCTCTCCATCTGCCTGCCTGGCCCTACTGTCACCTGGCCCATCCCCTCTTGAACTCCATCACTCTTCAACTGAGCAGAAGGAAATGGAAAGAATGAGGCACTTTCCTTTGGCCTCCATGGCTGAAACCAAGTGCCACCTGGCTCACCATCAGAAGCCAGTTGCTTTGCAGGAGAAGAGGAGGAGACAGAAAGGCCTAATCCTTAACCCACTGTTTTATTTGCTTTGGTTGTTGCTATTCAAAAAGGGAAGAGGTGGTATAAAATATATGGAATATTTTGTGGGAACTTTTTTGTATTATTACTTACAACGGAGTAACAGTTGATCTGACCATTTAAAATACATGGAACACATATTCTGTCTTTGGAATAAAGTTGTTTACAAGACAGTAAACAGCTGGATCCAACAGTTTCAAAGCTATTACAGGGAAATACAAAACAGATCCTGAATATGTATTTTTAATTTTAATCTCTCCATCATGTTAGTAGCATAGTATTCCCAAAAGAAATGTGCCCATAGTTTGGAAAGGAATATACCAGAGCAATTTTGGTTTACAACATATATTGCATATGTAAATAGAGGACAGTGAAACAACATCTTAACTTGTAGAACAATCTGAAAATAATATTTATTTATTTATTGTATCAGAAGTGAACTGAGAGTACAGTTGTAATGTATTTTAAAAGCACAAAGTTTAAAAACTTGGCATTATATTAAATGTTCTTTGACCAGTAGCTGGCCACTTGAAGTGCCTCTTAATAATAATAATAATAATAATAATAATAATAATAATAATAATAATGAAAATAAAATAAATTGGTAAGAAAGCCTACAAGTAATTTGATATATATGTACAAAACAGGCCCGTATCCAGGATTTTGATTCGGGGGGAACTGAGTTTGATTCGGGGGGGGGCTGAGTCTGAGTGAAAGAGGGTCTACCCTAGCAAACCTTTTGTATCATTACCCCAATACCCCCATGCATATGGGATATATTGCGTATGGTGATCAGATCATGATATGAATAAACAGTTTAAATAATGTACCTGTAAGGCCTTCTCACGGACCACCATGAGAATTGGGGGGGGGGGCTTAAGGGGCTTCAGCCCCCCAGCTACATACCTGGTACAAAACAAACTACAGTACTTGTCTCTACATATACTATTTGAGGACTTTAGTTTTGAGCCAAAAATCATTGATCAGCTCAATAGTGTAAACTTGATTTCTGGTGCTGATCAGTATAATCGCAACAAACACAGAAAAGCAAGGATCACAAAAACAAATATAGTATAAAATTCAACAAAAACACGCTCCAATATTTCGGGTGTCATCTTGGATCACTGGGGATTATTCAAAAGGAAACTGAATGTTACTGAGGTGAGATCCGGAAAAAGTAAAGCAAACCCACATGGAGCATTAAGGGCAATGCACACACAAAGGACTATTTCTTCTATCCCAAAGGCTCTGTGTTTTCTCTAAGTTGAAATATTCAAATATTGCGAACTTTCTATTTTTCTGTGTATCCAATATCCCCTTGCTACTATTACACGTTACATATGTTTCAGTGCAGAGGGGAAGTCCCGTCAAAGCAAGCTTCCTAGATGAAGAGTGGGAGAGGATTGGAATACTTTATTTCCTGGGGGAGCTAGTGGAAACGAAAGCCCGAACTGCGGGAGCTTCCTTTGTGTGTATCTTTCCCCCCCCTTCCTCCCCACCACTTTGGACTTGAGAGCAGCAGTGTGGAGACAATGAGCATTCTGTGTACTACGCCCACACAGATTGGCTGGTCTCTCCCCAGTACCCCATGATGTAATCTAGATGGAATGTGCTGGGGCTTTGAGCTGGAAATGGGGAAAGTGAGGGGAGAGAGGTGGCATTTCTCATCTGTTTCCCAGACCAATGGGTTCAATAAGTTAACATGATGGGTTTGGAGCAGTTGCCAAGTTTCACTCCTTTTTTCATACTTCAGTTTCGGGTGGAAAAACTATAATTTTATTTTTTTAAAAACACACCCAAAGGTCCTGCCCCATTTCCCTGTCACAACCTCACTTGGAAAAAATATGACGGCATGCATAAGTAGACAGGAAATGCGTAGGTGAAGAGATAGTATCAAATATACACAGGCATAGGCAAACCTCAGCCGTCCAGGTGTTTTGGACTTCAACTTCCACAATTCCTAACAGTCTACCGGCTGTTAGGAATTGTGGGAGTTGAAGTCCAAAACACCTGGACGGCCGAAGTTTGCCCATGCCTGGGCTAGAGTAACAAAGTAACAATGTTGTGCATAGGGCATCTACTTGAGTCCCCGGTGGCGCAGTGGGTTGTGCCGGCAGGACTGAAGACTGACAGGTCGCAGGTTCGAATCTGGGGAGAACGCGGATGAGCTCCTTCTGTCAGCTCCAGCTCTCCATGCGGGGACATGAGAGAAGCCTCCCACAAGGATGATAAAACATCAAAAACATCCGGGCAACGTCCTTGCAGACGGCCAATTCTCTCACACAAGAAGCGACTTGCACTTTCTCAAGTCGCCCCTGACATGATAAAAAAAAAACCTCTAGTATAACGCTGGGAAAAGGGGAGACATGTTTCCCAAGAATTATCCTTTCCTCACAAGAACACACTATTATGTCTACAGCGTTTCTTTGACTGTTGGTGTTTTAGTCTGGCAACCCTTAGTTCCAGAGCGAGCTTTTATAGCAAAATGATACAGCCTCAGCTACAGAAATGGAGGGGATCGGTGGTTTTGATTTCGTTGTTGTTGGCAAGAGGTGTCGCGCTCTTTCTCTCAACTTTTTGTGTTTTGAAAAGCAAGTTTTGCATTCAGCCCCATGATTAGGTGAAAGCACCCCGAGGGCCTGCAAGAAATGCAAGAACAGAGGGAGGCAGAGAGTCAGGTCCTGAGCACAACTATCCTGCTAGCTTGGAGCCACGTAGGCTGGGAGTACCTCGCACTCCCCCTGCTGCCGCCATCTCTGAATCTTGGGTGGATCCCAGAGGCGGCAGGAGCACCAGGATTCAGCAATGAAAGGACTCCTGGGGAACCCAGGAGTCCTGCTTCTCCTTGCCTGCTCCTGAGGCCACCCCAGATGCGTCCTTCACAACACAACTACAGAAGGCACAATCGCAAAGGCCAACCTTCCTGGACAAAAGCCACCGCTTTTTCTTTGTTTGCCCCCTCCCTTTTCCTCAGTCGTCCCACAGTGATTTGCCAGGAGGAGCTGGTGGTTTTCCTCTCTGCATCTGCAGCTGAAGGGAAAGAGAGGAAGAAAGCAAAGGGTGGGAGGAGACGCTCTCTTTCCCCCTATTTTGGGAGAAACTGATTTTCCACCCCAAAGAGGAGGGGAAGAAAGTTAAAGGGAGGAATGACGTCTGTCTCTCTCCCTGTTTCGAAAGGCAGCTTTTGGAAACCAGAAAGAGGGAGAGAGAAAAGACTTGAAAGCCAGAGGAATGTGGCTCAAGCCAATGCCGCGCCTCAGCGCCAAAGGCAAGCAGGCTCTCCTTCCATCATTCCTGAAATAAGAAATGGGGGGGGGGGGGGGATAAGTGTGGAGAAGCCCCGGTGATGTTTCCAGGCCTCCATAATCCCAAGAGCTGGGGTCTTAAGGAACATCAAAGGATGGGACCGATTCTCCCTCCTCTTCCCTCCCATTCTATTTTATTTTCTATCCTCTTTGATATAGGTCCATGTTGATAGTTGGGGGGGGGGGGGGGGGGGGCGGACTGGTAGGGCTGATACTTTTGACTTAGGCCCCTTCCACACAGCTGAATAAAATCCCACATTTTCTACTTTGAACATGAATATATGTCAGTATGGATTCAGATAACCCAGTTCAAAGCAGATATTTGTGGGATTTTGTGCCTTAATATTCTGGGTTATATGGCTGTGTGGTTATAGGTCCCCCTAAGAGAGGGGGAGCTGTGGGTGCCTGTCTGAGATTTCTTTTTAAACTCATCTACATAGAGGAAGGAACTGGCAAAACCACCTCTGAGCCCTCTTCCACACAGGTGTATAAAATCCACATTGAACTGGATTATATGGCAGTGTGGACTCAGACAATCCAGTTCAGATATTGTGGGTTATCTGCCTTGATATTCTGAGTTTATATGACTGTGTGGAAGAGCCCTGGGGACCCTTCCACACAGTTGTATAAAATCCTCATTGAACTGGATTATGTGGCAGTGTGGACTCAGATATTGTAGATCATCTATCTTGACTTTCTTTACTATACTGCTGTGTGGAAGGGTATTGAGTCTTCCTTGCTTATGAGAAAAACCCAAGGAAAGCCAGGGGGTTGCTATAAATTGACAGGGGCCAGGCATTCCCTTGGGAAAGGAGGGCAAGGGGTCACCTTGTACAAGAAAGGAAAGGCTCCCCTTCCTACACACAAAGGGCCCTTCCACACACAGCCACATAACCCAGCATATCAAGGCAGACAATCCACAATACCTGCTTTGACCTGGGTGATCTGAGGCCCCTTCCATACAGCTGTACAAAATCCACATTGAACTGGATTATCTGGCAGTGTGGACTCAGATAATCTAGTTCAACGCAGATCTTGTGGATTGTCTGCCTCGATATTCTGGGTTATGTGGCTGTGTGGAAGGGCCCTGAGTCCACACAGCCATATAATCCAGCTCAATGTGGATTTTATACAGCTGTGTGGGAAGGGCCAGTCTACAATAACCAATCCATCCCCCTTCTTGACATTTCTCCCCTTTTCTTGGTCTCATATTACAATGGAGAAAAACTCCCCTCTACCAATTTTCTTCATACCGCATTTAACTTGCTAAATCTGTGAAACATTTATCCCCAGAAGTTTGCCTTTTTGTCTAAATTAGGAAGTTTCAACATTGTCATGTGTCCTTGTAGAATGGTAATTGTTTTTCTGATTTTTGTTTGCCCACTACCATATAATCCAGTTCAAGGTGGATTTTATACAGCTGTGTAGAAGGGCCCAGAGTCCACACTGCCACATAATCCAGCTCAATGTGGGTTAGATACAGCTATGTGGAAGGGCTCTGAGTCCACACTGCCACATAATCCAGTTCAAGGTGGATTTTCTATAGCTGTGTGGAAGAGCCCTGAGTCCACACTGGCATATAATCCAGCTCAATGTGGACTTTATACAGCTGTGTAGAAGGGCCCTGAGTCCACATGGCCATATAATCCAGTCCAAGGTGGATTTTATACAGCTGTGTGGGAAGGGCCCTGAGTCCACACTGCCATATAACCCAGTTCTAAGCAGATAATGTGGGATTTGATACAGCTGTGTGGAAGGGCCAGTGTCGTCTTATTACAGGACACATCCCATTGAAGCCACACAATGGAAAAGGAGATGAGGAGAGAAGCTGGGGGGGGGGGGGGAGGATTGCAGAGAGTTTCTGTCAGTCGAAAGTACAAAGGAAAAGTGGGGGGGGGGGGTTGAAATGTATTCGTATGTATCCCTCTTTTTGCTCGATATAGAGGCTCAAGAGAAAGAACGAAGCAAACACAGCCGCCCCAAAGGCTCTCCTGGCGAGGCGGGAGGGGAAGAGGCGCCAGGCGCGCGCGCGTCCTCAGGGGCGCAAAACTCGTCCCGAGCAGCAAACAAAGCGGGAAGGAAAGAGAGGGAGAGAGAAAGAGTGTGTGTGTGTGTGGGGGGGGGGGCAGCTCGCCCCCAGCCCTACCTTATTCTTGACCTCGGCCGAAAGCCCGTAGGAGGGGCCCTTGTTGAAGTGGGTCATGGCCGGAGCGGAGGCGAGCCTTGGCGGGAGCAGAGTGGGCGAGCGAGGTGCTGCTGCTGCTGCTGGTGCTGCTGGCCTGCGCTTCAGTGGATGCTCTGCGGGAGCGGGCGGAGGAGCCCAGCCCGGAGGAGGAGGAGGAGGCAAGAGAAGGAGGAAAGAGGGAGGGACCCCAGGCTGCCTCGCAAGGGACCCGCCGGCGCCGCTCTTTCCACTCAGGCTGCCACTGCGGACACAGAGCTTTCGGGTTCTTCCCTCTTCCCCGCCCAGGCAGCCCGGAGAATGGCTCCTCGCGCCCTCCAGCTCTGCCCCAAAGAGCCCTCCTGAAAGAGAGCCAACCCAGCCCTCGGGCCTCGCTTGGGCCACTCTTGCGTGGGCTTCCCCTGTGTGTGGACACAGCTGAATCAAACCCCACAGTATCTGCTTTGAACTGGGATATAGGGCAGTGTGGAGTCAGATAACCCAGTTCGAAGCAGATATTATGGGATTTTCTGCCTTGATATTCTGGGATAAAAGGCTGTGTGGAAGAGCCCTCCGATAACTCAGTTCAAAAGTGATATTGTGGGGTTTTCTGCCTTGATATTCTGGGTTATAGGGTTGTGCGGAAAGGCCCTGAATAAAATCCCACATTATCTGCTTTCAACTGGAATATATGGCAGTGGACTCTGGGCCCTTCCACACAGCCATATAACCCAGAAGATGAAGGCAGGAAATCCCACATTATTTGAGTTTGGACTCCGATAACCCAGTTCAAAACAGATATTGTGGGATTTTTCTGCCTTGATATTTTGGGATATAGACCTATGTTGAAGGGCCGTCAGTCCTTTCCACACAGCCCTGTATCCCAGGGCCTTTCCACACAGTCCTATATTCCAGAATATCAAAGCAGAAAATCCCACAATATCTGCTTTGAACTGGTTTACCTAAGGGCCCTTCGACACAGCCCTATATTTCAGAATATCAAGGCAGAAAATCCCACAATATCTGCTTTGAACTAGGTTATCTAAAGACCCTTCCACACAGGCCTATATCTCAGAATATCAAGGCAGAAAATCCCACATCTGAGTGTGGACTCGGATAACCCAGTTCAAAGCAGATATTGTGGGATTTTCTGCCTTGGTATTCTAGGATATAGGGCTGTGTGGAAGGGCCCTCAGTCCACACTCAGGGCCTTTCCACACAGCTCTATAACCCAGAATATGAAGGCAGAAAATCCCACATTATCTGAGTGTGGACTCAGATAACCCAGTTCAAAGCAGATATTGTGCGACTTTCTGCCTTGGTATTCTGGAATATAGGGTTGTGTGGAAGGGCCCTCAGATAACCCTGTTCAAAGCAGATATTGTGCGATTTTCTGCCTTGATATTCCAGGTTACATGGCTGTGTGGAAGGGCCCTGAGTCCACACTGCCATATACTTCAGTTCAAAGCAGACAATGTGGGATTTCATTCAGCTGTGTGGAAGGGGCCCCAGTCCAGCCCCCTGCATTGCAGGAAAAGCACAATCAAAGCACATCCAGCTTATTTAAGTCTCCAAAGAAGGAGCTGCCGCCACACTCAAAGTCCTTCCACTATATCCCAGAATATCAAGACAGAAAATCCTGCATTATCTGAGTGTGGACTCAGATAACCCAGTTCAAAGCAGATATTGTGGGATTTCCTGCCTTGATATTCTGGGATATAGGGTTATGTGGAAGAATCGGAGAGTTCCACTGTTGAACAGCTTGCATGGTCAGGAAGTTCTTCAAGTGGAATCTCCTTTCCTATAATTTGAACACATTGTTCCAAGTCCTAGGGCCCTTCCACACAGCCATATAATCCAAATATCAAGGCAGAACATCCCACAAGATCTGCTTTGAACTGGGTTATCTGAGTCCACACTGCCATATATTTCAGTTCAAAGAGGAACATGTGGGATTTTATTCAGCTGGGTGGAAGGGGCCCAAGTCTCCTGAGCTCTCTCTCATAGGGGTTTCTTTTATGAGACTGTGGCTTCAAGCCTCTGTCAAGTGAATCCTTCCATGGGAGTTTCATGGTTTGTGTGAGTGTATTCAAGTTCCTACTTATAGAATAATAGAATAGTAGTCTTGGAAGAGACCACTCATCTTGTCCAACCCCCTGCCAGGCATGAAAAGCACAATCAAAGCACCCCTTATAGATGGCCATCCATCCCCTGTTTAAAGGTTTCCACTAAAGGAGTTTCCACCACACTCCAAGGCAGAGAGTTCCACTGCCAAACAGCTTGTGTGGTCAGGAAGTTCTTCGTAATGTTCAGGTGGACTCCTTTTTTTGTAATTTGAACCCATTGCTGCTAGTCCTAGGGCCCTTCCACACGGCAATATAACCCAGAATATCAAGTCTCTCAACTTATGGCAACCCCCATGAGTTCTTTCATAACGGCTTCATGTGTGTGGGAATGTGCTTTTATGCCTTTTGTTGACCCTTTCATATGGTTTACATGGGTTGTGGTGGTGCCTTCAAGTTCCCTGTTGACTTAAGGCAACTCCACAAATTCTTGCATTGGGTTTCTCCTGCATGTGTATGTGTCTTCAAGTTGCTTGTTGTCTTACGACAACCCCGTGAGTTTTTCTCATAGGAGTTTCTGTTGAGTTAGGGCGATCTCATGAATTCTTTATAAGGATTCCTTACATGTGTGTGTACCTTCATGTCTCCTGTTGACTTAGGGCAACCCCATGGGTTTTCCTCTGTGTGTGTGTGTGTGTGTGTGTGTGTGTGTGCTCACATGCCTTGAAGCCTCCCATATGAAATATTTTATAGAGTTTTCATGTCTGTATGTGGATGCCTTCAATTTGCCTGTTGACTTATGGACACCCCCTTAATTATTTCATACAGACTTCTTTTATGTGTGGGTGATGTCAGGACTCCTGTTGACTTATGTTGACCCCATGAATTCTTTCATAAGGGGTGCATGTCTTTACCTTCAAGTTGTTTGTTGACTTATGGCAACCTTATTAATTCTTTCATAGAAGTTTCTGGTATGCATATATGCTTTCAAGTTTCCTGTTGACCTACAGCAACTATATTAATTTCTTCATAAGGGCTGTTTTCAACGAGCAATACTCAGAGGTGGTTTGGTCAGTTTCTTCCTTTGAAATAACGCCTACAGCACCTGATATTCACTGGTGGTCCTTCATCATACACTTGTTTTCCATCAGTATATATTCATATTACAGGTTGAGATGTTGCCCCTGAGAAAGAGTAACTAGTGACAGCCTCATAGTGCATATCATAATTATTACTGACGGTTAGAGGAGAGCCTGAAGCTGGTTTAAATTGTGTGTGCATGTGCCTTCTAGTCACGCGTTGATGTATGGAAACTTCATGAACTTTACAGGTTTTTCACAGGCAAGGAATGCTCAGTTACTTCCTCTGAAGTATCACCTACAGCAGCTATTTGTTGGCTGTCTGCCGTCATTCACATCTTGTAAGTTTATTTATTTATTATATCAGGAGTGAACCAAATAGTTGTATTGTATTTTAAAAAAAACAAAGTTAAAAAATTTGGCTTTCTATTAAATGTCTTTTGACCAGTAGCTGGCTAGTTGGAGTGTCTCTGGTGTTGCTATAAGAAAGTCCTCCATTGTGCATGTGGTGGGGCTCAGACTTCATCGTAATAGGTGGTCTGTGGTTTGCTGTTCTTCACATGCACATGTCGTGACTCCACTTTGTAGCCCCATTTCTTAAGGTTGGCTCTGAATATTGTGATGCCAGAGCACAGTCTGTTCAGCGCCTTCTAAGTCGCCCAGTTTCCTGTGTGCCCAGGAGGGAGTCTCTCATTTCGTATCAGCCATGGCTTGAGGCTCTGAGTTTTAGCCTGCCACTTTTGGATTCTCACTTGCTGGGGTGTTCCAGCGAGTGTAGATCTTAGAAAACTATTTCTTGATTTAAGGCATTGGTGTGCTAGCTAACATCTGAACAGTGGATGGGCCGGAGATGTCACTGCTTTGGTCCTTTCACTATTGGTTGCTACTTCCCGGCAGATGTCAGGTGTTGCAATACTGACTAAACAGTGTAATTCCTTAGTGGTGTAGGATGCAGACACCCCATGATAATACGGCATGACTCATTAAGAGCCACATCCACTGTTTTAGATGTGTTTGACAATGGGCATGCATACTCAGCAGCAGAGTAGCAAAGCACAAGGGCAGATGTCTTCACTGTATCTGGTTGTGATCCCCATCTTGTAAGTGAAACTGTGGCTATTGACTCCATGGAAAAATGGAGTCATCCTGTACATTTTAGAAAAGGAAATAGTATTGGGAAGATATGTGGTTGAGTGATGACTTATATATAAAAAGGTAAAAAGGACACCTCTATCTAAATACCCCCGGAAATGAATATTTACCTCATTTTTATTTACTTCATTTTTACCCCACCTTTCTCATCCTGCAAGGGATTCAAGGTGACTTACAAACTCCGACAAAATTCAATGCTTCATGGGCATAATAATAAAATACACCCTATTAAATTATAAAAACAGTTAAAATATATGAGCAATTAAAACACATAGACAATAACACAGATTAAAAACCATATAAAGTGCCTAGTCTTGATTTCATACTTATCTGTAGCAATTTTCCAACATCCATAGTCATTATTTAGGCTGCTGAAATGTAATTCCATAATATCCTATTCACCAAACGCCTGCGTACAAATCCAGGTCTTAAGCTTTTTTCTAAAGACCAGGAGGGATGGGGCCTGCCTGATGTCACTAATGGGGGCCATCACTAAGAAGGCCCTGTCTTCCATCCCCACCAATCACACTTGCAAAGAGGGTGGGACTGAGAGCAGGGCCTCCCCAGCCAATCTTAAAGCTCTTGTTGGCTCATAAAGGGAGGTGCATTTGAATAAGTAAGTTGGACCAGAACCGTTTAGGGCTTTATAGGCCAAAGCCAGCACTTTGAATTGTTCCCTGGTAGCAAATTGGCAGTCAGTAGATCTGATGTTACAGGGGGGTTGTATGCTTCCTGTGCACCTGGATGCCACCAGTTGGAGTATTTGGAGCTTCTGGACAGTCTTCAAAGGCAACCCCGTTTACAGCGCATTGTAATTGTCTATTCGAGATGTAACGAGAGCGCGGACTACTGAATAGTACAAAGTTTTTGAGAAAAGAACTAAAACAAAGAAATGGTTGTTTTCCCACGTGCCCTCACATAGAACTGACTCATCACCTCTGATTTTCTCCCTCCATATCTACAATTGATTAATTTAAATGCTTTTAGGCCTGCCCCCTAATCGTTATTTGACTTTGAAAAGCAGCAATAAAGAATATTTTTGATGGAATTAATAAAATATGCAGATAATAGTAGCATCTAAATGTACCATTCTTTGACAATTTTTCATTTTCTTTTAAAATGAGGGTTTTCAATAAGGAAGTAATATTAACAATGAATGACATTTACCCTTCTCTGGCATTAATAAGTTCCTCTCATTTTGCAACTATCAGTGGTTATAAATCCATTTTTAAACTTAAATCTCCAAACCTAAACCTAATGATCTATGCAACATTCCACCAGGTAGGTTAAAGTTTACTCCACATGAAGTAGTCATGTGAGCTTTTTTAAAATACTATTATGTATTGAGGTTTTTTTTAAAAAAAAGTAATCCTCACAGAAACAGCATATTTTCTCTGCTCGGAATGTAATGCTCTTAACCCAAGCACGTTGAATAGCGAGTGCATTGTGGAATCAGGGAATGTTGGAAGTTCTGGTGTTTACACAAGCTGCTATTAGGAACTGGGCGGTGTTCAAATGGAGAAGATGCAGGAAAACCTATTATGAAACCATATTGAGAACTGTATGCTAAAATCATGGAACCAAGGAAAAGCCAAACAAGAATTAACTGGTGAAGTTTTGTCACTTCTGCCAAAGAGAGAAGAAATATCAACAGCAGCAAAGAATCTCTTGGCATTTAGACACACAAAGCAACGTTATGGAAAATAACATGTAGGAAACTTTGCTTAAGAAATCTGAAATGGCCACTAATTTCAAACACATGGTGCAGAGATACACAGAAACGTGGTTTTTAAAAAGTCTTTGCTGGCTGGTGTTTTTCTCTCTGCCTATTATAGAGCTTGTGTCTAAACCAGTCACATAAGCACATGCTAACTGTCATTTAATGGCCAATTACGTTGGAGATGACTTAATGATCAGTGAGCACTGTGGATATATGGGATTGTTTTATAAGCTGCAATTATTTTTCCCATGTGTTGTGTGCCTTCAAGTCGCCTGTCAACTTAAGATGACCTCATGAATTTCTTAGGATTTTCTTAGGCAAGGAATACCCAGAGGCGGTTTTGCCAGTCTCTTCCGCTGAAATGTAGCCTACAGCACCAGGTATTTCTTTCAGATCTCTCCTCCAAGTACTAAATAGGGATGACTCTGCTTAGCTTCCAAGAGCAGACAAGATCTGGTGCCTTTAGGATATTTAGGACCTTTTCTAGTATGGCTCCATTGTTTTTGACAGATGACAATCTACCATGTAACCACCTATCAATATGTCTTCAGTTAAGTAAATTGGAAAACACTACCTGTTAAATACCTACTTCTCAAGGTCAGAAAAAATGGTAGAGAAAAATAAGAACAGGTGTCTTGAAACTTATAAAGGGATAATAACACATCAGAGTATAGCACTGCAGACAACACTGGAAAAAGTATGCACCAGTTCTGGAGCAGTCTGTTTTCCTTCCAGCTATGAGCGATAGCCATAAGTGGTACTAGAACATGAGATACATCAAAATTACAGTAAACAAACAAATCTAGTATGACCACTGTAACCATGGGGATATGTTCCTGGACTTTTTGTGGATACATGAAATTGTAAATAATAGTGGATCCTATTATTTTCAATGGAATAGATGACAGAGGTATCAAGAAGAGGGTATAGCTTGTAAAGGTAACCTTAAGTAAATGACTGAATTAGCAAATCTATGGATATGCTAGTTTGCCCAATATTGTATGTGTATATGTGTCTTTAAGTCGCCTGTCAACATATAATGACCCCAGAATTTCATAGAGTTCTTAAAGCATTTAAAAGATAAAGGTTTCCCCTTGACATGAAGTCTAGTCGTGTGACTCTGGGGGCTGGTGCTCATTTCCATTTCTAAGCCAATGAGCCGAGGTTGTCCATAGATGCTGCCTAGCACACATGGCTAGCATGGCTGCATGGAGTGCCATTACCTTTCCACTGAAGTGGTACCTATCTACTCACATTTGCATGTTTTCAAACTGCTAGGTTGGCAGAACCTGGGGCTAACAGCTCACTCCACTCCTGGATTCGAATCACTAACCTTTTGCTCAGCAAGTTCAGCAGCTCAGCGGTTCAACCCACTGCGCCACTGGGGGCTCCAAGCATACTTACCTTCTATATTATTTCCCTGTAGCTATTTGCAGAATTAGGACCAGGCTTGTTCATTATGTTTCCTTTAGGCTCTGTTGCATTTTGCTGAGAAGTACAGACAATTCTTGAAGTGAATAAAACATAGGAATTATTTATTTATTTATTTATTTATTAATGCACTTGTATACCGCTAATATCTCAGCCTAAAACGGCGACTCATTGCGGTTTACAACACTTAAAAACAACAATATTCAATTTAAAATCATAAAACACATATACAGTACACAGTATCAGGCCACCAATACAGACCAATGCATCTCTTAGTTAAAATCATAATCCAATTTCGTCGTCTATGATTACCAGTCCTTGATCATCAACTCCATCGCACCGGATTAACCGAATGCTTGTTCAAACATCCATGTCTTCAGTTTTTTCCGAAATACCATCAGCGAGGAAGCTGATCTTATCTCTATGGGGAGGGCATTCCAAAGCCGAGGGGCCACCACAGAAAAGGCCCTGTCTCTCGTTCCCGCCAGCCGCACTTCTGAAGCCGGAGGGACAGAGAGCAGGGACTCTCCAGAAGATCTTAGGGTCCTGGTGGGCTGATAGGCTGAGATACGTTCGGATAGATATGTTGGGCCAGAACCGTTTAGGGCTTTAAAGGCCAATGCCAGCACTTTGAATTGGGTCCGGTAGCTAATCGGCAGCCAGTGGAGCTGGTACAGCAGAGGAGTTGTATGCTCCCTGCGCCCTGCTCCTGTTAGTAACATGGCTGCCGCCCATTGGACCATTTGAAGCTTCCAAGCAGTCTTCAAAGGCAACCCCACGTAGAGAGCATTGCAGTAGTCTATACGGGATGTAACCAGAGAGTGGACTACCGTGGCCAAGTCAGACTTCCCAAGGTACGGGCGCAGTTGGCGCACGAGTTTTAACTGTGCGAATGCTCCCCTGGTCACCGCCGAAACCTGGGGTTCCAGGCTCAGCGATGAGTCCAGGATCACACCCAAACTGCGAACCTGCGTCTTCAGGGGGAGTGCAACCCCGTCTAACACAGGCTGTAACCCTATACCCTGTTCAGCCTTGCAACTAACCAGGAGTACCTCTGTCTTGTCTGGATTCAATTTCAATTTGTTCGCCCCCATCCAGACCGTCACAGCGGCCAAGCACCGGTTCAGGACCTCGACAGCCTCCTTAGTAGCAGGTGGAAAGGAGTGACAGAGTTGGACATCATCTGCGTACAGATGACATCGCACTCCGAAACTCCGGATGATCTCCCCCAGCGGCTTCATGTAGATGTTGAACAACATGGGAGACAATATTGAGCCCTGAGGAACCCCACAAGACAATGGTTGTGGGGTTGAACAGGTGTCCCCCAACAACACCTTCTGAGATCGACCCTCCAGGAATGACCGGAGCCACTGCAAAACAGTACCTCCAAGACCCATCCGCGAGGCGTCCCAGAAGGATACCGTGGTCGACGGTATCGAAGGCCGCTGAGAGGTCCAGCAGAACCAACAGGGACACACTCCCCCTGTCTAGCTCCCAGCGCAGATCATCCACTAAGGCAACCAAGGCTGTCTCGGTACCATGTCCCAGCCTAAAGCCAGACTGTGCCGGATCCAGATAATCAGTGTCTACCAAGAATACCTGGAGTTGTGAGGCCACCACACGTTCCAGGACTTTGCCCAAAAAGGGGAGATTGGAAACAGGCCGATAGTTGACGAATTGAGTGGGGTCCAGTGATGGTTTCTTCAACAGCGGTTTTATCACAGCTTGCTTTAAGCTGGCTGGAATTTTGCCCTCCCGAAGGGAGGCATTAACCACCACCTTCACCCACTCGGCCAATCCCCCTCTGGCCTCCTTTAGAAGCCAGGATGGGCAGGGGTCTAGGATGCATGTGGTAGCTCTCATTCCTCCAAGCACCTTGTCCACATCCTCGGATTGAACCAATTGAAATGAATCCATCAAAACCGGACAAGCAGATGCTCGTGTTACATCCTCAGAGACTGCCGTTAATATGGTGTCCAGTCCAGAGCGGATCAAAGCGACTTTGTCTGCAAAGAACTGAGCAAAGGCTTCACAGCGAGCTGCCGAGTCATCAGGGCACCCATCCTGAGTGGTGGGTTTTAATAGGCCTCTGACAACTCGGAACAGTTCGGCCGGACGGTTCTTTGCAGACGCAATAGTGGCCGCGAAGAAAGTCTTCTTTGCGGCTTTTATTGCCGCAGCATATGCCCTTAAAAAGGACACAAACCGTGTTCGATTTGGCTCGCTCGGATCCGAACGCCACACGCTCTCTAGTTCCCTCTTCTTTCGCTTCAACGCTGCCAGCTCCTCGGTAAACCAAGGAGCTGGTTTAGCTCGGCTACTTGAGAGGGGACGTTCTGGAGCGATCGTGTCTATTGCCCTAGTCATCTCCCCATTCCAGAGAGCGACCAGAGCATCAACAGGATCACCAACCGAGGTGGCGGGAAATTCCCCAAGAGCCGTCAGGAATCCTTCTGGATCCATAAGCCTCCTGGGGCGGACCAGTTTAATAGGAACAAATGTATGGATTTATATTTCAAAAAAGTCAACAAAAATAGTATTCAGCAAAAGGAAATTCATCTGCTTTCCATAATTCATTTTTCATAAACATAATTTGATTCTATGGTTACAGATGATGGAATACAATTTTTAATGTCCTGGCCCTGATCCAAGAGTGATTTTGTAAGAAGAGAAAACAAAGAAGCAAAATATCCTGCAAAGCAATATGGACAGCTTCAATTGCATTAACAGCAAGCGTTATAGGAAGACTAGATGTATATACCAGTGTCAGAGAAGGCATAAGGCAGAGTGAGATCTACTGATTTGTAGTAGGTACACAGGAATTTTGACTACCAATTGTTTAACAATAGCAGCAACTGAAACATATCCCCTCCCCGGAAATACAGTACAGTTACAACTATAAAAATTGTAGGAAAACCAGTATTTTTTTAATTAAAAGGACTAATTTACTTCTGCACAGAATCTTAATCTGTTTGTGAACTCAGAAGCACCCAGTTCCTTAATTTTTGGTCCACCTGATCTGTGCCATTATCCTGAAAGTAGCTCCTGGTGGGTAGGCCTTGGCACTACCATGGCTCAACGCTGTGGGTTCTAGAAAATGTAGTTTTACAAGATATTTGGCCTTCTCTGTCAAGGAGTGTTGGTGCCTCACCAAACTATAGCTCCTATGATACCACAGTATTGAGTTATGGTAGTTAAGGTGGTGTCAAACTACATGAATTCTGCAGTGTAGACGCACCCTTAGGAGGTAAAGAGCCAGCTGGTGGAAATACAGACAAGTGTATTGACAAATGCAAAACCTTGTGCATACGGAAGAGATTATGGAAATCAATTATTCAATTTTTCACCAGATTCCTTTGAAGACATGTCCATCTGAAATCTAGAGCAGTACATGTCTCCACCTGCGGAGCAGAAATCTGGTCTATAGTTGAAATACATGTACCATACATGTTTAGTTACTGTATTAATATATATGTGAATATTATTTATTGGGAATTCTGAAATGGCCAAAAAGATCCATACTCCTAGCCTCTATATATGCAATACCAGAAAAAAACTTTCCAAGAATAAATGTAACTTATCCCACTTTAAGGGCCTTGGAGGATACAGTGTGTAGCAACTAATACTGTATTTTGTTTGGATTTTTAAAATTTGGCTGTAGCTAGCTACACGTGTTCTACAAGGAGCAGTTTTCCAGCTTTCATTCTGTGCTGACAAATTTCCCCTTTCATCATTTCATCCCATAAGGGTTTTTATCTGCCTTTTCAATGATTGCAACTGTTACAAGGCACCTGCGTTTCTCTCATTCTCATCTTGTTGGAGATAATAGATGAGGACAGGTTTCTTTGGCAGTCACCAATGGTTCTTAAATTATGTCTATAGATATTTCGTTATCAACACCTGGCATTACAAAGCCCAAAAAATGAACATGAAGTCTAAGGTAAAGATAAACGTGTGTATATTTCTAAACGATACCGTTTGTACGTATATTTTAAAATAAGAATGGTTGTGATCAGTTCAGCGAATTAATTTGTAGTCTTTAAGGGCTAAATTTTTAAGTCTAGGCCATTCATATGGGTACACTTAGAGTAATAATTCTCAGTGTCTATTATTAAATTGGCCCATGATTTGTTTTCATAAATTCAAACTATTTCTGTGAGTTTTCAAACTTTATTAAATGATAAAAAAACATGTTAACAGAATATATATTAACATTTGGATTAAGAGACATTTTTCATATTAATATTGTCATTCCCTTTATAAATCGAAACAAAACTACGGTAAGTTATAGTTTCCATTTGGACATATCATGACCCATTAGATATAGCTGTGTAAATTCAGAAGAGACTAATACTATGGTGAAAATGGAAAATTATAAGAAATGTATTAATTTTCAGGGTACAGGACTATATTTCATTATAATTAGAGCATCTGTATTGGTTAGTACAGGTCACTTGTCCAAGGCCTTTTGTCAGTCAAATTATTTTGTCATATGGATTAAAATATCCAAAAAGTATCCCTCACCCCTTCAGTCAGTAGAAATGACATGAAACTAAAGAACTGACAATAAGATAATCTAAAAAAATAACAATAATGAACAATAATCCAACCAATTCCTTTAGCTTCACGGTAGAGCCATCCCTGGGTGCTCCATTATATGTGGTTGCATACTCCGATGTGAGGAAAGAAAATTAAATGAATTAACAAGAAGTGGGATTCTGACCTGGAAGAACATACAGGTTTTTTTAACAGAACACCTGTTTTGATTGCTTATGACAGATTAATTCAGGATGCTCTCTGCAGCTGAGAAAGAATCACTGAGGGAGACTCTACACACTCAGAGGTAGCAGCGTATAGAAATAATCTCAATATTTGCCTAAATCGAGTCAGTTGTGCAATTACTTTGAAATAATGTCCAGTGTTTCCTGTGTGATTTCAAAAACTGGATAATCGTTTAAGAAATTGCTTATTTGGCACTTTTATATCATTTTCCCCAAGCATTAAAAGTGGTCCATATTCAAATGAAAGGAAATTATATACACAAAGAAATATAGAGAAAGGCTGTGAAGGTATAAGGGTGAATTGCGGTCTCTTTCATTATGCTGATAGCCCATGATTTTGTCATAAATTCAAACTATTTGTTGGTGTAGTCCTAAACAAAACAAAAAATTAAGATCTGCTCAATATTTCCATCTTCCTCAGAATTATCAGGATATAGCCTCCCTTAATTAAGACAACCAAAACCCCTTCTACACTGCCATGTAATCCAGATTATCAAACCAAATTATCCACATTATCTGCTTTGAATTGAATTATACAAGTCAACACAGTGATATAATCCAGTTCAAAGAAGATAATCTGGATGTTATATGGTAGTGTAGATGGGACCTGAGTTTCTCCTGCAACCTCAGTTGAAGCAACTAAGGGCCTTTCCAGACAGGCCCTATATCCCAGGATCTGATCCCAGGTTTTCTGTTTATCCCAGATTATCTGGCAGTGCGGACTCCTATAATCCAGTTTAAAGCAGAAAACCTGGGATCAGATCCTGGGATATAGGGCCTGTCTGGAAGAACCCTAAATATGTTTAGATGCAAGCCAGAAAAAGAGACTCTCTTCATATCTTTTCTATATTTGAATCCATTGCTATTCATTCAAACAAAATATTAAATGCTTTTTGCACAGAAACAACTCAAATGTACTGTATTCTCTCACATTACAGTATAAGGAACAATTTTCTGGTTATATCTGCTGCTGGAAAGTCTGCAGATTCCATGTTGGACAGGACAGAAGATCAGGTGGATTTAACCAAGATGACAATTTTCTTTAATTTCCCCCCAAGCCAAACAGGAGGGAAATTAATTACACCATTTACTAATAATTCAAAACTACTTACTATGGAGGAATATTTGTTGAAACTGATGGATTTAGCAGAGATGGACAAGTTGTCTGGTTTGATAAGACAAAAGCATTGGTGACATTTCTCAAAGACAAAGTTGCTTATAGACATTTTGCAAAAAAAAGAAAATGACTTTGTGATTTTTGGATTTAATTATTAGAAAGAATAGACCCTTGAAAAAAAGAAATATATTGTAATTTTGAGGAGGGAGGTTAGAATATGTATATGCATGTATAATCACCATGATCTTTTTTTATTTGTAGTTTTTAATGTTTAATTTATTGTACTTTGGTTTCCTCTCTTTTCTAAAAAAAATAAATCTGTAGTTCTGTAGAGTTATCTTAAAACTTTTTGGAATTAAAATAAATAAATGAAGGGAAATTAATTACACCAGTGCCATGACTAGCAGAATCCTTAGCCCTTCTTTTCAAGGACCCCTTCCACGGAACTGAATAAAATCCCACACTTTCTGCTTTGAAATGGAATATATGGCACTGTGGACTCAGATAACCCAGTTCAAAGCAGATCTTGTGGGATTTTCCACCTTAATATTCTGGGTTATATGGCTGTGTGGAAGGGCTCAGGGAGATAGGATACTGCAGATTTCTTGCTGCCCGAGTAGTAATTGCAATAAAGTTTCCGTCTTTCATATAGGAAAGGTCTCTTCCCCATGAATTTATCTTCACCTATAAAGAGGGATATTCACAGATTCCACTCTTTAGAGAGCACAGAATTACTTTCTGAAAACATTACCCTTCATAACAGTATATTGTTATTGATGCATGCCTTCAAGTCACTTCCAATTTAGGATGATCCTAAGCAAACCTATCAAGGGGTTTCTGAGATTGAGAGTGTGTGACTCACCCAAAGTCACCCAATGGTTTCATGGCCAAGTGGGGAATTGAACCCTGTTCTCCAGAGCCGTAGTGCAATGCTGAAACCACTACGCAATGCTCATTCTGAGAATGGCATATTCACATTCGAAATATTATTTTCTGGTTTTCCCCCATTCCTTGAAATTCTCCCTTACCAGTCTCTTTCTCAACTCCTTGTTAATTTCTTTTTATTGTAGTACTTCTGTACAAAATACCACTTCAAATGTCTCTTTGTATCTTTATCAATTTTCATTTTATGAATCAAGCGCTCAGTGTCCACAACCTGAATGAAATATTGCGCTCATAGATCCTCCTTTATCAAAATGAAAGCAGTTGCTACATTCTCTCTTCCCCAAATGTCTGTATCTCTAGGGAGCCACGCATGGCTTACAAAGCTTACAGAGTCCAAACTGAGTGCTCTGTGTCTTTATTTTTTATTCTGTCTCAAAACTACAATCTGCCATTTACATCTCGATTACCTCATCCTTAGATTCTGCCTCCTTCTTTGATTGTTTTTCCTATTTCAAATATTTCCCCATATGGTCCTGTATCAAGAAGCAATTTTCCGACTATTTAGATTGCATGGCAACATGTCACATGCAGTTTACCTTGCAAAAATAAATCCCAGTGCCTGGCAGCCCTGGATGGCAAGTTTTAATAACTTTAACTAGGCCTTCTGGTCTACTAATGATATCCTATCTTAGTTATGAAGTGATTTTTCTTAGCAGATTATGTAATAAAGTATGTAGGTTTTATCTTTAGGATACAGTGCAGTAATAGTTTCAAGCTTTTCGCCCCTATAAGCAGCAAGACAAAGACATTTCCTTTTATAGGCAATGAACTCTGGGATTAGCATACTTTCTCTGCTGAGGCTCTCTCAAAAATGCACCAAATGTTACAAACCTAATGATAATATCATAAGAATTGGCACGGCTAGGAAAACCATGTAATCTTCTGATATTTTGTCATTCATAACAAATGCTAACAGAACGCATTTTCAGCCATAGAGCTAATCTATTTCTTCTAATTTTATTAAGCAGTAAAACTGCATTAAAAGGAATGAAGGACAATAGTGAACTGTACTCCATTTTTCTACCTTTCAGATGATAGAGGCAGCAAATGTTAGAAACGTTTTAGGGAAGCAGAAATTATTAGTTGTTGGGAAGCACATCAAACCTTGGGTTGGCAGCTGCCCAGTGGTAGGGGGATAATTTTTCCATAAACCTCATACTCATTCCCCTCTTAATGGCATCCAAACAAACCTTGATTTATGGTGAGCCAGATATTTCATAGGGGCTTCTTAGACCAGGAAGACTAAGAAGAAGTTTTGACAGTTCTTTCCTCGGAAACATTTATTTATTTATTTATTTGGTTCATTTATTAACCGCCATTCTCAGCCCACTCGGGCGACTCACGGCGGTGTACAGTACAAAAAGCAATTCACACCAAAGCAATTACAAACAACATATTAGCAATATAACAATACAACAGTTAAAATTACACTAACTAATCCGCTTCGTCTCATAATAGAATCGTAACCAATCTCGTATTCCTTGTTCCATTCCAGTCATCTTTACCACATTATTATAGCACTTAATTAAATGCCCTCTCGAACAGCCATGTCTTAAGGCTTTTCCTGAAGGCCATAAGGGAGGGCGCCTGCCTGATGTTAGGGAGAGTGTTCCACAGCCGGGGGGCCACCACTGAGAAGGCCCTCTCTCTCGTCCCCGCCAGGCGTGCCTGTGAGGCAGGCGGGATCGAGAGAAGGGCCTCCCCAGACGATCTCAAGGTCCTCGTGGGCTCATAGGCCAAGATGCGGTCTGAAAGGTATTTTGGGCCGGAGCCGTTTAGGGCTTTGTAGGCCAACACCAGCACCTTAAATTGGGCCCGGTAGCAAATCGGCAGCCAGTGGAGCTGGGACAACAAGGGTGTTGTGTGCTCCCTGTATCCCGCTCCAGTTAGTAACATGGCTGCCGCACGCTGAACCAGCTGAAGCTTCCGGGCCGTTTTCAAGGGCAGCCCCACGTAGAGAGCGTTGCAGTAGTCAAGCCGGGATGTGACCAGAGCGTGTACCACCGTGGCCAAGTCAGACTTCCCGAGATACGGGCACAGCTGGCGCACGAGCCGAAGCTGTGCAAATGCTCCCCTGGTCACCGCTGAAACCTGGGGATCCAGGCTCAGCAACGAGTCCAAGATCACACCCAAGCTGCAAACCTGCATCTTCAGGGGGAGTGTAACCCCGTCCAACACAGGCTGTAACCCTATGCCCTGTTCGGTCTTGCGACTGACCAGGAGTACCTTTGTCTTGTCTGGATTCAATTTCAATTTGTTCGCCCTCATCCAACCGTTACAGTGGCCAAGCACCGGTTCAGGACCTGAACAGCCTCCTTAGTAGCAGGTGGGAAGGAGTGACAGAGTTGGACATCATCCGTGTACAGATGACACCGTACCCCGAAACTCCGGATGATCTCACCCAGCGGCTTCATGTAGATATTAAACAGCATGGGGGACAGTATGGAACCCTGTGGAACCCCACAAGTCAAAGGTTGTGGGGCAGAACAGGAGTCCCCCAATAACACCTTCTGGGTGCGTCCCTCCAGGAATGAGTGGAGCCACTGCAGAGCAGTGCCCCCAAGGCCCATTTCCGCAAGGCGCCCCAGAAGGATACCGTGGTCGACGGTATCGAAGGCCGCTGAGAGGTCCAGGAGCACCAACAGGGACACACTCCCCCTGTCTAGCTCCCGGCGCAGATCATCCACTAAGGCGGCCAAGACCGTCTCGGTACCATGTCCCGGTCTGAAACCAGACTGTGCCGGATCCAGATAATCCGTGTCTCTCAAGAATACCTGGAGTTGTGAGGCCACCACGCTTTCCATGACTTTGCCCAAAAAGGGGAGATTGGAAACAGGCCGAAAGTTGTCAAATTTAGTGGGGTCCAGTGATGGTTTCTTCAACAGCGGTTTTATAAGCTTGTTTTAAGCACGCTGGAATCTTGCCTTCCCGAAGGGAGGCATTAACCACCACCGTTACCCACTCAGCCAATCCCCCTCTGGCCTCCTTCAGAAGCCAGGATGGGCAGGGGTCTAGGATGGACGTGGTGGGCCTCATTCCTCCAAGTAGCTTGTCCACATCCTCGGGTTTCACAAACTGAAAAGAATCCATCAAAATAGGACAAGCAGGTGCTCTTGTTACATCCTCAGAGACTGCATTTAACGCGGCGTCCAGCCCAGAACGGATCAAGGCGACTTTGTCTGCGAAGAACTGAGCAAATGCTTCACAGCGCGTGACCGAATTGTCAGGGCTCCCGCCAGTGGCGGGAGTTAAAAGACCTCTAACAATCCGAAACAACTCCGCCGGACGGTTCTTTGCAGACGCAATAGTGGCCGCAAAGAAAACTTTCTTTGCGGCCTTTATTGCCGCGGCATATGCCCTAAGAAAGGACACAAACCGTGCTCGGTTTGACTCGCTTGGATCCGAACGCCACACGCTCTCTAGTTCCCTCTTCCTTCGCTTCATCACTGCCAGCTCCTCAGTAAACCAAGGGGCTGGTTTAGCTCGGCTACTTGAGAGGGGACGCTCCGGAGTGATCATGTCAATTGCCCTGGTCATCTCCCCATTCCAGAGAGCGACCAAGGCCTCGACATGGTCACCTACCGAGGTGGCAGGAAAATCCCCAAGAGCCGTCAGGAATCCATTCGGATCCATAAGCCTCCTGGGGCGGACCAACTTAATGGGTCCTCCACCTTTGCAGAGGTTAGGGGGCGCAGTGAGCCTAAATCTGATCAGGAAGTGGTCAGTCCATGGCAACGGAGAGATGGACAACTCCTCCACACCGCCACCCTGCTCCCATCCCTGGCAGAAAACCAAATCCAATGTATGTCCAGCACAGTGGGTGGGGCCAGTTATTCGTTGGGACAGCCCCATGGTTGCCATGGCGGACATGAAGTCCTGAGCCGCACCTGTGAGGGTCGCCTCGGCATGGATGTTGAAGTCCCCCAGCACAAGAAGCCGTTGGGACTCCACCGCCAGGCTCGAGACCGCCCCCGCTAGCTCAGGTAGGGAGACTGTAGTGCAGCGAGGTGGACGGTACACTAACAGAATCCCTAATCTGTCCCGGTCTCCCACCCTCAGGTGGACGCATTCAAATTTTGTTGACTGTGGGATGGGGGCCCTGGTCAGAAGAATGGTATCTCTATAGACCACTGCAACTCCGCCTCCCCGCCCTCCGGATCTCGGTTGGTGCTGCACAGAGAAACCTGGTGGGCAAAGCTGGGTTAAATTTACACCTCCCGCTTCGTCCACCAGGTCTCCGTAATGCACGCCAGATCTGCCCGCTCATCCAGGATTAAGTCCTGGATCCAGGTCGTTTTTCCGTTGACAGACCTGGCGTTCAGCAGCACCACCTTCAATCCGGAGGGCCCGCTCACCTGGTTACACCAATATACCTTAGGAGACCGGTTTAGGGTTGTTAATGTTGGTAAGCGGTCCGAATTAGGCCGAATTTGAAACATAACCTATAATACTTGTTTTTTGTAGGTGGTCTCCCATCCAAGTTCTAACCAGGGTTGATCAGATGTGATGCCAAAATGGTAAGTGGAAGCAACAGGAAGTCATATCATATCTGATAGGTTTACACTTAGATGCACTAATGTGCATTACGGTCTCTATTTTGTGGTATCCCCCAATTTTTGTCAATCTCAGTTTAAAGCTCTTAATGTGAGTTGTTGTGTGTGTTCACGGCATGCATCATCTAACCACCACACTGTCAGACTGCTTTCAAACTGCATTGAAGAGCCAGTGTAGATATGGCCCTAAAGAGTTAGGGGCAGGGGTTTTCTTGCACGTGTGATGGTTTTAGTGTAACTTTAGGGTGAAAATCACCCAAAACTACACCAACATTTTTGGGTAGTATCAGGAACTGGCAGCCTATGGTTGTGATCACCCCATCCTGAATTAAATTATCCAGTGTGTAAGCATAGCAAATAATAATAATAATAATAATAATAATAATAATAATAATAATACACTTTATTTATATTCTTCCCTTCTCCCCTAGGGGACTCAGAGCGGATTGCAGCATTTACATCCATAGGCAAACATTCAGTACCTTTATGATCATATACAATGATCACACAAACACAAACAAAGGCAGAGGCTTCTCCTTTCATTTCCGGCTTCTGGAGGCAGTGCTCATCTCTGGTTATGGGGTGGTGCTTTCTCCATTTTCAAACAGAGGAGCCTGAGTTGTCATCTCCTAGTTATTTGCCTTTTCCTGCCAAAGCAGTACCTAATTATCTACTCACATTTGCATGTTTTCAATCTGCTAGGTTGGCAGGAGCTCGAGCTGACAGATGGAAGCTCATCTTGTCTCATGGATTCGAACTGCCAATCTTCAGGTCAGCAGTTCAGCAGCACAAGGGTTTAACCCATTCCACCACTATGGCTTCAAAAACAAGCAAGGTGTAAAAAAAAAGTTGGAATCCTTTTAATAAGTTACAAAATCTGTCTTACAACATTACAACATGTTTTTTTAAAGAATTATCTTCTGATCATGTACTTATTAGCCCACCCAACCTACCTTATAAAACACACCATCCTCACTTGACCCCCAAAGGCCATTTCTGGATTATCAATGTCGACACTTCCAGCTGTTTTCATTTAACTAGACATTCTGGAAGGGTGTCGCCTGCAGGGAGATCCCAAAGAAGTCCCTGCAGGTGCTTCATGCAGCATGTTCAGCTAGAGGAAAATTGCAAGATGTATCATCACCGATCCCCTTTCTTTCTGACAACCTGGAAATCATAGAGTCATAGAATCATGGAGTTGGAAAAGACTGAAAGGGGCATCCAGTCAAATCCTCTGCCATGCAGGAAAACGCAAAGCACCCCCTGAAAACCTCCAAAGAAAGTGACTCCACCACCCTGCAAGGCAGTGTCTGGTGTGTGCCGTACTACTGACAGGGTTGTTTTAAAAGGGGGTGGGGGTAAGCCTCAGAGACATAACTCTGTGTAAAACACATGTTTCCTGCTATAGGATCTTGTCGACTGCCTTGATGATGTCTAGATAGCAGGCAGGATATTCCGGACTGAAGGCAAGCATTTCTGCGCTGTCTTTGCAGGACTCACAGGTCAGCCACTTGGGAAGTTAATTTAAAAATTCATAATATAACTATAATAGTAACTCTATAGTTACTTGTTAAGCCTGCATTTATAATACTATATAACACAATTTTTGTTCCTGAGTTATCAATGTCATTTCCTAATTGATTCTATCATAAAAAAAATGGAAAAGTTTTATTAAGCTGCAGAACTTTGCTTTTGCAGGATATCATGCAGGACATTTTACTATAGTTTTTCAATGAATATCTCATAGAATCTCAACCAATTCAACATAGTTTGTGGCAGTCACAAAAACGAAGCTTCTGGAGTATAACAACTACCTCCAAAGTAAGTACCACACAATTAAACAGGAAGAACAGAAAATATTTCAGATTTTGTTACATAATGTAATTGTACCTTTATATGTTTACTGTTACATTTTTGTTACTTTTTGCTCTTTTTTCATTTAAAAATGAGACAAATATTCCATTAAAATATTTTATTGCCCTAAAATACTTAGTAAATATTATTTGTTTCACTTGATTGGTAAAGTCTGATTGTATCAAGGTCAGGTTGATATAATAAAACATTTGAAGCAATGTAATGACACATGGAAGTGTGAATTATATATATCTGTCCTTCAAAATTCCTAATCCTTTAATATGGATGGTTGCATGCTAACTAAAATCACTTCTTTTCCAGAAAAATTATTTATTCTAAGCTGTAAATAATGGCTTTCTCCTTATTTTATACATATTTTTCCTTTGGAACTAAATTCTCATGTAAAACATTTAAGAGTAGTAGTTGCATTTATGAACCACTAATGGCAACAATTCATATTCAGTTTCAGAATATCCCATTCCTTCCTCCTCATCTTTCCTCCTTTCTTTCAAAATCTTTCAACCATGTAGAAATCAATTAAAAATTTCAAGCCCTGGGGATTTATGTTTCTCTAAAGGATTAGTCAACATTTGATATTCAAATTATATAAAGAGGACAAAACCAGCCTTCATAACACATCACTGAAACCAGCTATATTTATTTACTTTTCTCTGTTTGGAAAAACATCTATTGTTAACCTTATTTCTCTGCTATTACATGGAAAGGATTCAGGGATTTCATTTTAGGGAGGATTTGTAATTAACTACAAGGTAATTTTCTTTCTCTACTGTCAGTTTAACTTAACAGTGGGTATATGGATAGTCCAGAATGGCAAAACCTAGATTCTAGGATAGTATCTGATCTTTCCTGATGCTGACTCCAAAGTGTTGAGGTTTCTCCTGGTACCGTAATGTGATAGTATTCCAGCTTTTGCATATTTTTTGCATTCCAAAAGAAATAAATTCTACTCCTAAGGCTTATCTCTTGACTGCAAGATTATTATCATATATAGTCATGTATAAGTCAACCTTATCTATAAGTTTCAGAGGCCAAAATTATGGATATTGATGTGGTCCGTGGATAAGTTGAGAGTCATTACACAGAGAGAGGAAAGAGCGAGTGCCGCCACAGGAGGCCAGCTGATTGACAGTACTGTCATTCTTTCCACCCAAGCCTTCAGAAAGGCATTTTCCACTCTACTCAGAGAAGGGGGTGGTTCCTTTTTTGACAAAAGTTGGGGTACAGAATTAACTCTTATCAAGAAACAGAACCATCCTCTTTCCTGAGTAGAGTAGTGAAAGGTAAAGCGAGTTAGTCCATCTCCTAAGAAGGTAAAAGAAGTACTAATTCCCTCTTTCTACTTTCTCGGTGCTCCTTTGAGGAGAAATACCAAAGAGCCATTGGTACTGCCACCTTTTTCCTGGCAAGTTATTTTAAAAAGAAGTGATGCCATGGCAGAAAGTAAAGAGACTAGTGCTTCCTTTTAGTCAAGGGTATCAAGTTAATTTTCATCAAGAGTGACATCAGCCTTATGGTTGCCTTCAACAAGCTGTTGGATCCATGGACAGAGAATCTGTAGACACAGAGGGCTAACTATATATTTTTTTTACATAGTGGTTGATGCTTTTTGGTTTTTCCCAGTTTGAATTCCCAGGTGTTATTGAACGGCAGCTACCATTTGTTTTGATTATTCGCCATGATAATAATGGGAATTGTAACCCAACAGCACTTGTGGCCTTGAGGTTGGGGAAAGGTGAGAGGACATTTTAAATTCAGACATCATATGCACAAGCCTTGTTTTTCAGCTCAAAACCCATTCTCCTGACTAAACAGAACCAATTGTAGCCTTACAGATGATACTGTACTGCAACTCCCACCAATTCTAGTCATGATATCAAATGGTGAGGAATATAGGCGTTGTAGTCTAGCATCTGGAAGGCCACATCAAATGACATGACTGGCTAGATTCAGCCCATGGACCTTGAGTTTGGAGAGTGCCTTTTCCCACTCTCCAAAAAGGAGATGGTTACTTTTTAAAAACATTACTCTCATTGGCCCATTGATAAGTTGCCACAGGTTTGGAGTTGATTTTCTGACTAATATTTCTAGAATTATACACAAAACTGTTTTTAGTCCCAGCCTTTTGGTCTTAAACATCTCTAGAATATGGTCCCTGAACTTTAGTTCTACCCTTAGACTGAAAGTGGTTCCTCATCCCTTGGGAAAGGCCATGATACAATAACTACCATAGGAGTGTTCCAGGACTTGGGATAAGAAAATAATCCTATCCTAAACCCTTGAGCTACATTGGTGGTAAGATATGAAAATAATAGAACAGATGAAACAATGATTTCAGTCAAAGTAATGCACGTTCATAGGATTCTTCATGGATTTTTTTAATATGCTTTAGGTAGCTTCCATTACCACATGCTATGGCAGTTAATTCTATCAATGGACTTAGTATTATGTGATGATCTATATTTGGTCTATCTGAGTCTACTGCCAATTACTGTTATTAGATAATTAATTCTAATGTTATGAGAGGTAGACAAACCCCTGTGATGCAGTCATGTTATATGTATGTGTAGTACTTACGTATGACAGGTCTGGGAAGAATAGTCATAAATATCTGATAAAATGATGAAATATGTATTTTAATATCTAGGAACACTGATACAAAGATTCCTGGGCTGATGGGAAAAAATCAGTAAAGAAATGTAGAAATCTGTCAATACAGTTATGTTTGCAGCAAGAATAATAATAGCAAAATCTTTGAAAGGAGAAAAGGGGCTAATGCTAAAGGACTGGAGAAAAAAAAATTAGAATATATCCAAACGGCCAAGCTATCCAATGGCATATGGGGAGGAAGCAATGAAGATTTTGTTAAGAAATGGAGGCTTCCATTTGGATATCTAGAAAGGAAGACAAAAATAGATTTCAAAGTACTTGCAAGGGGAATTTGCTAATGTAGGATAAAGGTTGGGGATTTTTTGAGATATTAATTTCACACTGAGTGGTGCTGGAAGTAATGGGTGGTAGTTCACAGGTGAGGGGATTGGGGGAATGGCATAATCTTTAGATCTTTTCTTTCTCATATTCTGTATGCCATTAATTCACTTAGTAAAAACCTTTTAAACAAAACTTGTTCTGCTCAAAGTTCACATGTTGTTGGATTTTCTGCACAGGAAACAGCATTTTCTGCATGGAAAGTTATATTGGAGACAGTATTTTCTACATGGAAATTGCAGAAAAAACTGCTTCTTGCGCAGAAAATGCTGTAATTGCAGGGGGGGGGGTGGTTTGTGTATAATCAACATGCAGTTGATTTGCACAGAAAACAGCAGTTCTGCACAAGAAGCAGCTTTTCTGATACAGAATATACTGTTTCCTATGCAGATAATGCTATTTTCTGCCCAAAGAGTTGTATATCTTGCATGAAAGAAATCTCAAATAGGCTTTGAAAACTGCATGGTTTTAAAATCATTTTTATAGCAGGAAAAAAGTGCTAAAATTGGGTTGCTGTGAGTTTTTTGGGCTGTAAGGCCAAGTTTCAGCCCGAAAAATTCACAGCAACCCAGTGATTCCAGTTATGTAAGTCTTCAACAACACAAGTGCTAAAATTACTTGATGCTTCCACCAAAAAGAAAAGTATTTGTTGCTTCCGTCAAGAAGAAAAATTCCTAACTTTTGCCCCTTGTTGTCCAGCCAGTTTACTAATCCCATATTTGTACCCATTCCCATATTTGTTTACACAAAACTTTGGTAATGAATTTGGGTGGCGAAATTATTTTTCCTTTCAAACTAGTCTGTAATCTTATCTCTCTTGTTCAAATGTGCCTGAATTGATCTCCTTGTCTGCTTTCACCCTTTGAAAAAGATGGTGTCCAAAATGACTTTATTCAGTCTATTTTTTCAGAGACAGAATGCCATGTTTATTTTTAATCAATGTTGTTTTCTAAGATGCCCGATTCCCTTTGATTCCACAGAAAACTATTGGCTAAAAAAACAATTATTTCAAAATACATTCTAAACAAACGGGGGGAAAATGCAAACATAAAAACAAGCAGGATAAATGAGGAAGAAGAAAAAACACACTTGATACGCAGAAGAAACCAGAGTAGTGTAGTGGTTTGAGCATTGGACAATAACTTTGGAGAACAGAGTTCAAATACCTGGAAATCCACTTGATGTCTTTGGACAAGTCACACTTCCTTAACCTCAGAGGGAGGCAAAGGCAACCTCCTGAACAAATTTATCCAGGAAAATCGCATATAAGTTCATGTTAGGGTCACCATAAGTTAGAAACAATTTGAAGGCACACAACAACAATAAAAATAGATAAAGTACTGAGCCAGATTTGAGTACTGGGACAGAATGAGTCATGGATTAGTCATCCTCAGCTATCCTTTCTTTATATTTTTAAAGTGGAGATCCATCTACAGAAATACTAACAGGAAAATCAGACAGATAAAAATTATAATATTAAAGGATTTTTATTATAGGAAACATATAACAAATTAACTCTAAATTGAACTAGAGGTCAAAAAGTAAGCTTCCTATTCTTGTGTTTTCTGTTTAAGTCAGATTCTTAGCATGCATTCTTAGTTTATGCAAAGCAACACTGAAGCTTCCAAGTCTGGATATGACTAGGAATGGACACAGAACACACCTAAAGTGTGCCCCAGAATCCTCTGTAGCATTTAGTAGTTTTATGGCATCACCATCATCATCATGATTGTCATAGGCAATTCCTCAAGGCCAAGTATGATTGTCTTCCAGAAGTAGAGTCTTGGCAATGGGTCCATAAGTGACATTCTGGATCTGAGTGGTCTTTCACAGTGAGGACATAAATTTCCAAATGGAAGGCAGTCTCAACAAGAGTTTGCTTGATGTACCTTCTTTTTGGTACATTTCTCCTATTTGCCCTTTTATTTGTGCCTCTTCAAAATCCTTAGCACTATTGGTAACAGTTGACCTCTAGTTCCAATGGTCAAATGCCAGAGCTTTCTCTGTGTTTATTCCACATTTTTTGGGTTTGCTTAAGCTGCATAAGAGAGATGCCTTGAACAAAGTAATCTGCCAGATCTAAAGGAAATTCCTTTTGAATATAGACGAATGATTGAAATAAGTGGTTTCAGATTGCAGTCATGATCAGCCCAAACTTTTCAGATTTCAGAATATTTTCTCAATTATTTTCTACTTTCCTCCCCAATACAAACATACAATTAGCCTTCAGTATTCACTTGGATTTGGGGTACAGACCCCCCACAAAAGTGGAAAAGAAAAACATGAATTGAAAATGCATTTATTTACCTTAGAACACCACTGTAAAAATCTCTAGGTCCTCCAGTGCAACTTTACAGTCGACTTATGCCTGACCCGTCTGTGAAGCAGGTGAATATAGAACTGAGTTTTTTTCATGTCAGGAGCGACTCAAGAAACTGCAAGATGCTTCTGGTGTGAGAGAATTGGCTGTCTGCAAGGATGTTGCCCAGAGTACACCCGGATGTTTGATGTTTTATCATCCTTATGGAAGGCTTCTCACATGTCCCTGCATGCAGAGCTGGAGCTGACAGAAGAGCTCAACCCAATGAAACATCTAGAATAATCATAGGATGTCTTAAACCTACATTTGCTGATAGACTTTATAAACTAGCTGGCATTGCCCCCCCCCCCCCCGGATGTGTGATGGGAAGTTGCTGCCAGTTGCGAGAGAAATAAGGTTGAACACTGTAAAAGCCACCCATTATATGGTTATCAGGAACTGTTTCATGAGTACCGCCACTCTTCTTAATGTTCCTTCAGCAACATCAAGAATATTCCTCTGGGCAAAAAAATCAGGCAATTCCAACTGGATGGTCCCACATGAGGGTCTTCCTTTAGGAACAAACCAACAATGGGCAACTTGGAAGTCCCTGAACAGACTCAGAGGTAGAGTTGGCAGATCAAAATGCAACCTGGCAATACGACACTACCTAGAAGAATCCTCCACCTTGTGCAATTATGGAGCAGAACAAACAACTCTGCATCTGTGCATGAGGCTTGGCCACAGTGCCCTGCCTCATGCCCAGAGGAATAACTGTTTGAAGGTACAGACAATGCAGGTGCTATTGCCTGTTTTTGGTCTACGATTATTTAGTTGCTTGTGCTCCCTTTATTTTATTAGTTTTATGTTTTTTTTATTTATGCAATGCTTTTGATATGAAATAAATAAATAGTCAACTTCTACTGGAGATCATATTAATTTGAATAGTCAAATCAACAAAAGTTAAATCCACAAATGTGAAAGACTGTCTGTACAACTGACTATATGGAAGACAGTGAACATCTCTCTGAATTGCATGCTATCCATTATTCTCTCTAGTGCTCATATGCATCTTCTCCCACTTTCCTCCTTGCTCTTCTTTACTCTTTCACATAAATTCTTTATTCTCTGACCAGGATTATGTCAATATCAGAATTAATCCTGTTTAGCCAAGGCATTGGTAGAGGACAGATTGTTCGGAAAAAGTACATTTGCATTTGAGAAGGGAGAAAGAGAGGCCCATCTGCACAAGATAGTACATATGACTACACAGAGCCCTCCACATGCATTATCTCACGATAACCCTGCAAAATATTCAGTGTTAATAATCTTCCATTGCAAATAGGGGGCTGAAGTTAAAAGAACGATCGAAATCAGCTGTTTGCCTTTGTGTCAACAGTCTTTCTACAGCCAGGAAGTGGACACGTGATGCACCTCCCCATACATTTTGCACTTCTCCATAGCAAGACTCCAAAATAAAATAAAAATGGGAAAACATTCCTAAATGCAAAATAAACATAGGGGTTTTTTCCATCTCTGTTTTCATTATAGATCTTCTTTTAATAGTATTCATATGTGTTCATCTTATGTCACAGTAATTGTGGCCATTATTATTAATATGTTTCATAAGTGAAGACCGATTCCTAAGGAAATTTGGTGAAAACGATTGGCTATTTAGCTAGTGATAACTATAAACCAAAATGCCCAAAATGCCCAAAATGTTGCTGTGTTCCTGCTTTTACCAGATTATTGCAGTGAATCATTCTCCCCCCCCCCCCCCCGTAATCTAAAGGATAAATTATTTTTTTCCATTTTGAGATGCAGTTAAGATTATGATATTCACCCCACTTTAATAGCCACTTAAATTTGTGAACAAGGTCACAATTCACAGACTCGGTATTTAGCTGGACAGTGTTATGACAGAGAAGAAGACATTAATCACTGAACTTCAGTCAGCAGAAAATTACAGTTTAAAGCAATGCTTATTAAACCTTGTCCTCTTTCTATTCTTTATTTTAAAAGAAAGGTACATCTAATTATAATGTTGAGAAAGCCAGTCTGAGTGCTGGACTAGGAGCCTGCAAGGCAAGGACAAAATCTTTCCTCTGCAACCCATTTGGTGGCCTTGGACAAGTCACACACACTCAGCCTTAGAGGAAGGCCACGACAAATCCCCTTTCTACAAATGTTGCCAAGAAAACCTCATGATATGTTCTCCTTAGGGCAGTGTTTCTCAACCTTCCTAATGCTGCGACCCCCTAATACAGTTCCTCAAGTTGTGGTGACCCTCAACCATAACATTATTTTTGTTACTACTTCGTAATGGTAATATTGCTACTGTTATGAATCATAATGTAAATATCTTATATGCAGGATGTATTTTCATTCACTGGGCCAATTTGGCACAAATATCTGATATGCCCAAATTTGAATACTGGTGGGGTTCATTTTGTCATTTGGGAGTTGTAGTTGCTGGGATTTATAGTTCACCTACAATCAAAGAGCATTCTGAACTCCACCAATGATTGAATTGAAACAAACTTGACACACAGAACTCCCATGACCAACAGAAAATACTGGAAGGATTTGGTGGGCACTGACCTTGAGTTTTGGAATTGTAGTTCACCTACATCCAAAGAGCACAGTGGACTCAAACAATGATGAATCTGGACCAAACTTGGCACTAATACTCAATATGCCCAAATGTGGGAAAATAGACTTTGACATTTGGGAGTTGTAGTTGCTGGGATTTATAGTTCACCTACAATCGAAAAGCATTCTGAACCCCACCAACAATAGAATTGGGCCAAACTTTCCACACAGAACCCCCATGACAAACAGAAAATACTGTGTTTTCTGATGGTCTTTGGTGACCCCTCTGACATGCCCTCATGATGCCGACAGTGGTCCCAACCCCCATGCTGAGAAACACTGCCTTAGGGTCACCATAAGTCAGAAACAACAACAACAATAAGAAATTGCAGTATTAAGTGAGGTAGAGCTATAAATTGATAGAACAAATTGGTTGCTAATATGGGAGACCCTACATGTTTTATGAAATGTTTGTTTTTCTTCCCCATTGACTCACTTTGCTCCTTGAGAAAATGTGAAATAATTAACTACCACAATGCTGATGAAACAGTTCAGCCTGCAAATAAAATTGTTGCATCTTTTAACACTTTTTGTCATAGTAGGCTGGGTCTAAGAACCCTTTGAATTTAACATATTTATTTAATACTAGCTTGGGTACCCAGCATTGCCTGGGTTATTTGAAAAAGTCAATATTTATATTATCCAAATTGCATACGGTTGTGGGTGAACTACAACTCACATCATGCCAGGTTAACGTCATGAAATTCAATCAGTGGTTAAAGTTTGTCTTGTTGGGAAAGTTTGCGCTCCCCACATCCGGGCGTCCCCTGGGCAATATCTCTGTAGATAGCCGATTCTCTCACACCAGAAGCAACTTGCAGGTCCATTGTCAGTGGGGGTCACAGTGCTGTGTCTTGATGCAGGGTGAACTATAACTTCCATTCTGTTGAGTCAGTCTCCCCTCCAGTATATTTAGTTGTTGATCAATTCTGCTCTGTTTGCTGTGTGCCATAGGAAAGAGTAGGAAAGGATTATGGGAGAGGCAGTGGGTGAGGTCATGCAAATTCCACATTGATGGGGAGAGAAAGGAACACTGGGGAGTGTCTGTGGTGGAGGAAAAACAGACAATCTAGGATAGAATTTTCCCTGTCTGAAAGCCTTTACTTGGGTGGTAGGCAAGATGGTGTTTGTGAAGGACATTGGCAGGGCTCTTGGACATGTTCATAGCACCCGCTATGACCTGCAATGTTCCTTGTAGGGAGGGCCATTGGTGGCTTCTCAGCACTGGTAGTCATAGCTGTTTGTGGAGGCCAGAAGCTGTTTATGTAAATGGACACCCATGCCACAGATTTTCACTTTTATTATGTGTATCGATATTTCTAAGCAACCTTCATCTTTCATGGAACTCATGCACTATACTTGAGATTTGCAATCCACCTTATGCTTGGGGAAAAGACTTGCTAAAAATAGACTGTGGTTGGGTATTTCCAGATATTCTGGAATATCCAGTCTCTCGCCTGGGTGCTACTCAGATCCAGATCTGCTTAGGTTCAGAAAAATAGCTACATCATATTTCCTCAGATGAACTAAAAGCACCTTGCTTTACCTAGGTCTAGTGATCTCAGTCAGATCCAAGGAATTGCAATAACCAAACTGTCGTTAGCCTAGTCTCTTCCTATGGTTAGATTTTGTGTGTGTGTGTGTGTGTGTGTGAGAGAGAGAGAGAGAGAGAGAGAGAGAGAGAGAGAAACTGCAAGTTGCTTTTGGTGTGAGAGAATTGGCCATCTGCAAGGACGTTGCCCAGGGGACACCTGGTTGTTTTGATGTTTTACCATCCTTGTGGGAGGTTTCTTTCATGTCCCCACATTGGGAGCTGAAGCTGACAGAGGGAGCTCATCTGCACTCTCCCTGGATTCAAACCTCCTACCTGTCGGTCTTCAGTCCTGCCAGCACAAGGATTTAACCCATTGCGCCACCAGGAGCTGCTCCCATTGTTAGATATCCCTTGCACTTACTTACTTACTTAGGCGATCCCTCATTGACCGAGTAAAATTGTCTTCCGAGTTCAGTGTACAGGCGGTGGGTGACTCTGGAGCCCTATTCTTGACCTGCATGTTCTCCTGCTGTGAGGGCATTGGTTTCCAGACAGAAGGTGGTCCCGGTGTGGGTAGGCTTGATGTGCCTTCCTCTTGGCACGTTTCTCTCTTTCACCCTCCATTCGTGCCTCTTCAAATTCTACAGCTAGAGTGCTCAAGGGCCAGGGCTTCCCAATTCTCTGTGTCTATGCCACAGTTTTTAAGATTGGCTTTGAGTCCATCTTTAAATCTCTTTTCCTGTCCTCTAACATTCTGTTTTCCATTCTTGAGTTGGGAGTAGAGCAACTGCTTTGGGAGATGGTGGTTGGGCATCCGGACAACGTGGCCGGTCCAGTGGAGTTGATGACAGAGGACCATCGCTCCAATGCTGGTGGTCTTTGTTTCTTCCAGCACGCTGACATTTGTCCTTGCACTTAAGGCAGTCAATGAATAGGAATTGGAAAATGGGAATGGGAAAATGTTTGCACAAATGTAATGTTGCCTTTCAAGAAATGGATGTCTTCCTGTTCTGGAGTTTGTTTTCAGGATTTTAACTCATAAAGGGGTGAACTGAGGTCAGATTGTGGAATGCTATTTTTTAACAGTATCTGGTCTCAGTTCTGCATCGGAAATAATTGTCATGAGTATTACCATTTTAAAAGGCAGTGGATTGCACTACTCGCCGTAGCACTATTATGTTATTGTTACTTTCATCTTCATGCCTAACATTGCCAAGGTAGGAGGTCCATTCTGTTTGTAACAGTTCAGCGATATTCCCACACCATGCAGAGCAGCACAGGTCCCTGCTTGTTACTGCTTTTATTGCTGAAATCCATGCCGCTTTGTTTAGTGAGGCAATGCTCCAGTCATTACAGAAAGTGTGGGCAGATCCCAACAACATTTCTCACAGTTGTGAGAGCATTACACCCTAAGGAGTGATGCAGACCTCAGAGACAAGAGGAACAGACACAATCAATCCTGGTTTGAGTCTTCCAAGTTTAATAATTAAACATACACATCAGCCAGCTTCTACACTGAGAAAAGAGCTAAGGAACAGTTAGGCATAGCTCTTCCTCATTACTTTGTGATCATTCTATTACCTTTCAAAAGTGGCACCGTTATTTGAGTATTTATTTATTTATTTGTGTAATCATATTTCACCCCTAACCAACTCCAAATGGGATTCAAACATTAGAACAAATACAGATATTGAATATTTAAGTAAAAAAAAGATAAAAAGTAAATAAGACAGAATAGTGGATTTTTGTGTGTATGTGTCAGGAGTGACTTGAGAAACTGCAAGTCACTTCTTGTGTGAGAGAATTGGCCGTCTGCAAGGATGGCCAGGGGACGCCCGGATGTTTTGATGTTTTATCATCCCTGTGGGAGGCTTCTCTCATGTCCTCACATAGGGAGCTGGAGCTGACAGAGGGAGCTCATCTGCACTCTCCCAGATTCGAACCTGCAACTTGTTGGTCTTCAGTCTTGCCAGCACAAGGGTTTAACCCACCGCACCACTGAGGGCTGAAAACATAGTGGTAAAAGCCCTTGCAGCCAGTTCCTAAAATCTTTTGAAACATAACATTTTTTCATGTGATGGAAGAAAGGAGCCATTCTAGTAGTTTCCACAATTGGCAGAAGTTTCTTTCTATTTTCTTCTGCTTTCTTCTTATTTCCTTTATTATCAAGACATTTTCCACTGTGAATTAGCAAGAAGTTTTGCAGCAAAGCACAAGGTGTTCTGATGGCACTATTTGTTGCTGTCTGTTGAAAATTTCGATTGCATTTTCCAACACACAAATTGTTTAGCAACCAATGTACCAAGCTTCTGATGACCACCTTTACCCCCAACTTCTCTAAACACCACACCACCTTGTATATGAAATGAGTAAGCTAACCAGGAAAATCTGTGAATCATTTGGGTTGAAATCTTAGATGCCTCTTCTTATCCACAGAAAAATACATATCCTATCAATGGAGTGTGGATTTTGACTATTTGGTCATCAGAAAACAGTCTTGTTCATACAAAGTCCAATGACACAGCTTCTTCTCTTTGCTCCTGTACCATTGTTTCTTTGGCAGGACTTCCACTGTGGTCACTTCCACTATGTCAGCTATTGCAATGTAAACTGGTAGAAAGGTAGGTAATGATAATGTGAATAATCAAAATGTGATTGAGATAGTGCTTGCAGTTCTGGAGAGATTCTAATTTTTCTTCTCATATACTTGGCATGGGGATTTGGTGTATCAAGAGTGACTTGAGAAACTGCAAGTTGCTTCTGGTCTAAGAGAATTGGTCGTCTGCAAGGACGTTGCCCAAGGGACGCCCAAATGTTTTGATATTTTACAATACTTGTGGGAGGTTTCTCTCATGCCCCTGCATGGAGAGCTGGAGCTGACAGAGGGAGCTCATCCACACTCTCCCCGGATTTGAAACTCCGACCTGTCAGTCTTCAGTTCTGCCGGCACAAGGGTTTAACCCACTGCACCACCTGGGGCTCCATGGCTAACCAGTAAAAATTCATGAGTAAACCAGTTTTTGTTTTCTTTTATCTGAAAAATTTTGGGGTGGTTTGAATTCCTAATCCACCTCCTTGGCTACGGGCTTGATTGTAGGACAAGGAGAACCCTAGGCTATTTCTATCAGAGGATTGCAGTTGATTCACTAATTTGAAACGTTAACAGGAACTTCCTCCATGCCACCCGGGTAGTGTCAAATACTCACTGAACAACTTTCCCCCTCATTGGTGTGAACTGTAAAGGCAAGCAGAATGCTTCAGTTCCAAGTAAGTAGGCTCTTTTCCCCTGCCAGGCTGCGAGCTTTACTTTTGATTGAGAACACAAACACAAAGGCAGATTCTTGAAATTCCTGTCTTTCAGTTTACTTGATGGTATAATTAGGGACTGATAATGTTTCACAGGTTGGCAGGATGCGTGTTGCCATAGCTTACTGACCATGTTTGTTTCTGTTGTTTTCTTTGAATAGTTGATGCTTGCCAAAGCCAGATAATCCAGTCATTAACTTTGATTTATCTAACATACCAACCTCAGCCACTAAGTGTATATCATCACTCATGCTTAATTCATAGCAGAATGCAAATTTTGCTGTGTTAGCCTTTCTGAAAACCCATTAACCAAGATAGGATCCAGTAATGTATTGTTACCAGTGCTTTGGGTGGCAGTGGTTCTCAACCAGTTTACCAGCTGTTAGGATTTCTGGGAGTTGAAGGCCAAAACATCTGGGGACCCACAGTTTGAGAACCACTGCTAGACGTTCTCAACCTTCACTCATCCAACCTTTTGTATTATCCAACACAGTCTACCTCCCAACCGGATCTATAGCTGTTTCAATAAATTGCGATGTTTTAGTACTAAATTTGTAAATACAGTAATGACTACATAATGTTACCGTGCATTAAATAGCTTTTTCTGTCAATTTGTTATAAAAAGATGATGTTTTGGTGCTTAATTTGTAAAATCATAACGTAATTTGATGTTTAATTGGCTTTTCCTTAATCCCTCCTTATTATCCAACATTTTCACTTATCCAACGTTATGTTGGCCCGTTTATGTTGGATAAGCGAGAATCTACTGTAAATACAAAGTAAGATTCAGAACAATGTGAACAAATAGTCTGAAATAAGGATTTTTTTTTAATTTCCTATAGGGAATAAATTGAATTTGGTATTAGTTTATGGGACTATAAAAATATTTCTGCAGGGGATATATGACGGAAGGGAATAAGCCGCTACAATTGATTAAATGGCTAATGATTGAACTAAATCAAGCTGCTCCAGTGTTTCCTTCAAAATCCTCCCTCCAACTGTCATTTAATCAATTAACTCTCTAAGAACCAGGAATAGGGAGCTAGCAATTCATGCATGTGATATTACTATAGGGACACATCTGTCACCCACAACACACACGCCTGCTGAATGTATTTTTCTTAAGACATTTACAGCCAAGAAGAGCAGGGTGGGAGTTCATTCCAAAAGTACCACGAGAAGTAAGTGGATCCAATCATATAGTTCCCAAGCTCTCCCATATTTTCAATACACCTTTTATGACATAATGTGGCTGCAGGAAATTAGAATTCTGATGAAGAGATATCACAGCTTCACTTGAAAACCGCAGGGTAATATTGCCAGCCATTATTTCCTCACTTGAACGTAAAATCAGATTTTTTCAAACTATGCAACTATGGTCTTCATACACTAACCAACCTCACAAAATTGTTGAACAGATAAAATATGACAAGCCCATACCTAATACCTTATTTTCATTATCTGGACTCGTGGTAAGATGTATCTATTAGTGTGCTATACACAGACATTGTTCCAAGCAAGAGATATTCATTAGTATTTTGTACACACACACAAAGAATATGTACATATTTTTTATATGCATTGCTGAAATAGTTTACATTTGTTTTCACTTTGCTGGTATTGGCATATAATGGGGTTCATGTGACTTTCGTTAAACTTGACAGGATGTGCAAGTATCCCTCAATTAATAAAGTCAATGTGATGCTGGGAATGATTTCTTTAACAGAAAATGGGTAAAACGGGCTAATCTGTTCTGAGCTGTCAGAATTCAAGACACAACTGAAGATCTTTCTCTTCCGGCAAGCCTACTCAATCAATATTAAACTGTGAATTTAAAATTTACATTATATTTGTATTGTATTTTAATTCTTGCACCATTGATTTTATTATATGTATTTTGTGGTGGTGTGTTTAGCATGGGCATTTTATGGTATGTATTTTATGGGAACGTGTTTTAATGACCTTGAGTCATGAGGAGAGACAGACAATAAATAACATCTATCCTTCTCCACCACCACCTCCTCCTCCTTTTGCATTTCATGGTGCTCAGTAAGAGATTCTGGAGGAAGCTCCTATTTCCTCTTATGTGATAGGAAGGTACATACAAGTACACTAGGGTTGGCTAGAGTAGAACCTACTGTTTTATATCTTAGGTTTCATTTCAGTGTTTACTGCAGGCATGATGTCCGAAATCCATGTTTCACCATGATCCCAATGCTGCTAAAAATCTTCTAGTTACACAGCAGATGAGGAAAAGAGGCATAGGCAGGCATGAAAAGATTTAGTAAAAACAAGCTTCTTTGCCAGAGACTTATCAACTGAGGTATGCCTGTATTGAAGTGAACTCATCTTGCTTAAGGAACCCTTAGTGTTGCAATGGGTTAAACCCTTGTGCTGGCAGGACTGAAGACCAGCAGGTCGCAGGTTCGAATCCGGGGAGAGTGCGGATGAGCTCCCTCTGTCAGTTCCAGCTTTTCATGTGGGAACATGAGAGAAGCCTCCCACAAGGTTGGTAAAACATCAAAACATCTGGGCATCCCCTGGGTAACATCCTTGCAGATGGCCAATTCTCTCACGCCAGAGGCAACTTGCAGTTTCTCAAGTTGCTCCTGACATGAAAAAAAATCTTGCTCAAAGTAGAAATTTCAAATAAAGTTACATCAAACTGTGGCAAAGTCTGAATCAAAAGGCTAGGGGCCCTATATCTAAGAATAGATATATCCTATATCCTATATCCACAGTCCTATATCCAAGAATAAAGACAGAAAATCCCACAACATCTGCTTTGAACTGGGTTGTCTGACTCTAAACTGCCATATATTCCAGTTCAAAGCAGATAATGTGGAATTTTATTCAGCTGTGTGAAAGGGTCCTAGGACAGAAAATCCTTAAATTTCTGGTGCTTGTTGCGTGGAGATGGTTTTTCAAATACAGTTAGTCCTCCACATTCACTATGTTGAGGGTCACAAGACCATTTGGGAAAGTGAAACACTGCAAATAAAGAAATTGTTTTTTTAAAAAAAAACTTGAAAGAACACTTCTCTAGAAATTTCCAGGTCTTCCAATATGGCTCTTTGGTCAATTTCTGTTTGAACCCAAAGATTCATACATAAATATTTTCTCTTGAAATCTCTAGCTCCTGCAATATTAATGAAGGAGGTTGACGAGAGTAATACGAGAAGACTAAGGGCCCTTCCACACAGCCCTATAACCCAGAATATTAAAGCAGAACAACCCACAAGATAATGTAGGATTTTCTATCTTGATATTCTGGGATATAGGGCTGTGTGGAAGGGCCTCTGAAGATTCAAATATGCAAATAATCATATCTGCAAATGTCAAAACCGCAAATGTGGAGGAACAATTGTACATCATTTCTGAGTCATTGCTAGAGGACAGATGGCCTTGGATGAAAAAAATGGCTTTCTTGGCACATTTTGCTGGAAGCTGGTTTATTACTTAGCTATTAACACAGCAGGAAGATCCTGAAGACAAAACCCATTGGACTGAGATGAATTTTCATGATCAATTACTTTGAAACATCCTTTTCTCTGTGGAATTCCACAGCAGCTCGGCAAGCTGGAACATCTTAGCACATGTGAATTTTCCATTAAGGAAAGGTAAAACCTGGCACAGTGTTAGCAACCTGTATCTGCTTCATTATTGTAACTTCTTTAACTTCTTTTAGCACCTACCGGACAGTTTCCCAATGGTGTCACTTCCTATTAGTACCCAGGCATGTGCTCCAGAACAAGTACAAAACTGAACAACTAGTTTGCTTAAGTGAACTTCCTGATGGGAATGCCTCTTGAAAACTATTGCTGACTATGAGCAAGACGGAGAGGAACACTCCAAAGAAAAGTGCTTGGTGGCCTTTCCTGAATTGGTTTGCACTCCTAAGGAAGGCACACCTGTTATGGAACACAGGGCGGGAAGAAGGTGCCTGAAGGCAAGGCCTGGCTTGTTTTATTATTGATCATTTAGCCACTTGAAAAGCTTGCTTTGTATGCCTAATTTATAAGTACAATAGATACAAAACAAACAGAAGATAAACCAGAATTGCTCTGTGGAAGACAGTGAGATGAGAGATAAATATTGCTAAAAAGTGGCTGTCTGGGCTGAGAGGCCACTTTTCCTCAGCTTGTTTGGTCCAGGATCATCCAGTGAGAATCTGTTTGGGGTAGGCATGTGTGCCCAAACCTTCCTGGTTTATCATTCTAGCCAGGTATTACTGCATGGGAGCTCCTATCCTGCATCACTGCTGCAACCAGCGCTCCCTCCCCCCAACCAATCACTGATATATATTTTCCGTTTGTCGTGGGAGTTCTGTGTGCCATATTTGGTTCAATTCCATCATTGGTGGAGTTCAGAATGCTGTTTGATTGTATGTGAACTATACATCCCAGTAACTACAACTCGCATATGTCAAGGTCTATTTTTCCCCAAGAGCACCTCAAGAGCGCCCCTGGGCAAAATCAATTATACTGCAAATGCTTACTTTGTGTAATGGGTTGGGCCACCCCTGGCTGCAACAAAAGATAGTAGCTACCTAGTGTCATGATGACAAGGGACATCACATAGCCACTGGCATTGCACAACTGCGATACCTCTTTCTGAAACTCTGCTCTTCTGTTTACAGCTTCCTCCTCTTTGTTTCCCCCCCCCCCCATCTTTACCTTTTTAAAGACACATCATAATTATGATGTGTGTGCAGTTAAAAAAAACTCTACAAGGGAGAGGAGAGCATGCCTCCACTGAAGCCTGAACCTCATTGCATGAGATAAGGCCCAGGACCACAATCAAGGGCTATTGTTGCGTTTCCTCATGGGGAGGTAGTAGACCAGCATTGAATATCTCACAACATTGTGTGATATGGACCTCAACAAAGATGATGATCCCACAACAATGAGTGGTTGTTTATCCCAGGCAGCCCTTTATCCCAGGCAGGATAATTCCTGGAGGCCTGTGTACACCCACCTAAAAAAGCGTGCACTTTCTGGGGTGGGTGTCCAGATGTTCTGCTGGGACTAGCTCAGCAGAACATCTGGGGACTCTCCCCCCTGCCCCAAAGCTCTTTTAAAAGTAAAGAAAACTTACCCAGCCTCCAGTACACTGTTTCAGCACCTCTGCCGGTGTGTAGAAATGATGAGCCAGGAGAGCGGGTGGGGGAGGGGGAGGAAAATCACTCCTTCCCCCTCCCCCCACTCTCATGACACATCGTTTCTATGTGCCAGGAGAGATGCTGCAACACTGTACTGGAGGCCAGATAAGTTTTCTTTACTCTTAAAAATGCTTTGGGAGCTTTGAGGGTGGGTATTCCCACAGTTTTCCAAACTAATTTGGTCCGGAAAACTGTGGGAATGGTGTCTGAAGTGCAGTCCAGACACCGGAAACAGTGGGTTTATCCCGTGCCTTCCAAGAAGGTGCGGAATAAATCCACTATCTAATTAATTCGCTACAAACCAGGGTTTTCCTGGTTTGTGGCAAATTAATTCAGGACTGTTCAGAATGTTGTCTGGGCAGTCCCTTCTTTATTGTGAGAGTTACCACAATAAAGGTACTGTGTGGACGGGCCTTATGATAGTTTCTACTTTCATGGAATTAAGTTCCATAACAACTTTCCTGTCTCATTATAGGTTGACAACTTGACACTTAATAGTTCATTGCCAGTGATCAAGATGTTAGTGCAATGGTTCTCAACCTGTGGGTCCCCAGATGTTTTGGACTTCAGCTCCCAGAAATCACAGTAAAATAAATAACTGAGTAAAATAAATCCCAGTAAAATAAATAACTGAGCAGGAAAAGCCAATCTGAACTGGTAGCAAGACTCTTTTTCTTGGACCACATCATGTCTTGACCACTAGTCAAAAACTGAGCCATTTTATTCATTGTAATGGTGTGGTCACAAAAGTTAAGGGCATTCTGCTCTGGCTTACGCTTCCTTTGTGCATTTGAACCACATTTGACTTCAGCAGAACTGTATCAAGTTTTAATTGTCCTGCTAGCAATATGTTGCTTCCTCAATGTTGGGGGAAATCCATCTGCTCCAAAGTCCACTCATAGGCTGAAATCAGATTCCTTGTCAAAACAGGTGTGAACCAAGTCTAAACAAGCCAGGTGGTGATTTCCTTTGATTCCAAAAACCTGACACAAAGATTTCAGGAGAGATATCAGGCTGTGAAACTGCTGCAAAGATCAAAGTCAGGCTTCGACTTTGCAAATGAAAAACCTGACAGACAGACACAGCTTACCTTGTGCAGCCCTACTTGGAATAATAGGGTTGCCTGTAATACGTCCATTGACAGAGCAAGACGTTGCAAAATATGTGCTGCAGTTCCTTTATTGCTGCCCAGCCTTTGGAGTAGCAGCTGACACCTGCCTACCCCACCCTGTTCCACATTGCTTATGGGGTGTACGTGAGTTTTAATCGCAGCCCTCCCTAGATTTTAACAAATCTTGATGCATGTAAAACTGATGAGGATGGTAGACTGGCTGGGATTTCTGGGAGTTGTAAGCCAAAACACCTGGGGACCCACAGGTTGAGAACCACTGTGTTAGTATATCTCCAGTTAATAGAAGGACCAGAGGAAGGTAAGAGCTATTAAAGATCCAAACAATTGCTAGTTTTACTACCAATGTGTTAACATTGGTAAAATAACATATCTTCTACATATACTCCTCCACTGCTACTGTGCACATGGGAGGCTGCATGATCTAATGAGTACAATTTAAATTCGGTTTTCCTAGTTTCTGTCCCATGTGCTAAACTAATTGCCTGCTGGATAGAAATGCCCATCTCATGTTATCCTAACGCAGGTATGGGCAAACTAAGGCCCAGGGGCTGGATGCGGGCCCTAGGTGCTTATCTCAGGCCCTCCTCATTTTCCCTATCCTCTTGGCACAAGTACACATATGGAAAGGATGGGGGAGGAAGGCACCCAGTAGCTGAGAGCCCTCTGGAGCACTCTCAGCCACCACATGTCTCACCCTTCCCCTGGCATAAAGATGATGCAAGAGGCCCTCTCCTTATGCCGAGAGGATGACCTGAGGAAGTGTCCTGATTTGCCCTTCAAGAACAGCCTTAATACAAAGTTGAAAGTAAAAGAAACATGTGTTACTTCAGCAAACACAAAAGAACAGCAAATGCAGTTGAAAAATGCAAAAGAAAGCAGGGAAAGTTTAATGCAGACACAAAGCTCAAGTCTCCGATAAAGTCCAAAAGAAACAGCAGTCTTACATCAGACAATGAGCAATGATCACTAAATCCTTAGAAGCAGACTCGAAGCAGGTACAATTGGAGCGAAGACATCAGCATCAGAGTTGTTTGTTACCATCAAAAGCTAACTGCTCCTACTTCTGATTTATAGCCCTGAATTCCCCACACAAGAGGTGCTAGGGCAGCTCCCAATTACCTTGGCATTTCTAGCAGCTATTCTAGCTGAATGCTGTCTGTGCTCTGTTTCCTTCTGCCTTTCCAGAAATGTGGGCACTTGCAAGACTTCATTGTCTGATTCCAATTCTCCTTCCAATTCCTGAACACTTTCCTGCTCCCCTTCCCCTTTTGAAGATGAGGAATCCCTAACAGGAAGGCAAGCAGCAGCTGGGACTCTTCTGGAGTGCTCTCAGCCATAGCCTGTCTCACCCTCCACCTGGCATAATGCTGAGAGGACAGCTTGTCCCTTCTTTGCCATGGGAGGAAAACAAGACTCCCCTGATCCTCCTCTCCGATCCTCCTCCCCTGATCTTCAGGCTTTGTGTGTGTGTGTGTGTTAGGAGCAACTTGAAAAACTGTAAAGGAGTCTGCAAGGAGTCTGCAAGGAGTCTGAAGATAAGGGGAGGAGGTTCAGAGAGGAGGATCAGGGCAGTCACCGCATGTCTCATTTTCCTCCTGGAGTAAAGAAAGGGCAAGCAGCCTCATCCTTATTCCAGGAGCACAACCTGAGGATGACCCGGGCCCTGCCCTGCCTCCTCCTGGCCCCACCCTCTCACAGTCCATCTCCCTCCTGGGCACGCCCCATCCAGTGTATGCCTGGCCACCCTCTGTCCTGGCCCAGTCCTCTTGGTCAGGCCCACAATGTGACCCCAAGGCAAAAATGTTTGCCCATGCCTGTCCTAACCCATTTGTGGACTTCCTAGAAACACAATTAATTGGCTTAGTAGAACCCATCCATGGGAGGCAGTGTGATGCAGTGGTTTCTGCATTGGAGTCTAACTCTGGGGACCAGGGTTTGAATTTGTGCTTGGCCACAAAACTCAATGGATGACCTTAGACCATTTTTCAATCTAGCTGTAGCAGAAGGTAATGACAAATTCTGAACCAGTTTTGTCAAGGAAACTCTGTGATAGGTTTGTCTTAGGGTTGCCGTAGGTCAGACATAACTTGAAGGTACATAACAACAACACAACCAAATCCATTTATAGAAGGACCACTACTCAGATGTTGCATCCATCACATCCTCTATTGTTATTGTGACTAGAGATCACCAGTGTCTTGAGCCAAAATCCCAAGTTTGTTAAATTATCTGAAAACATGAGGCTCTAAATCACAATTCTGCTACCATCTGTCTTCTAAAACACTGACCTACAGGAATCCTTGTGTATGGGAACAAATGAGCTGGGACAGCAAAAGTAATTAATTAATTGACAAAAAAAATCGAAAGGGACATATAATGAATGTTCCCAGGGAACAGAAGGAATCTTAGTCATAACAAAGAGTACGCCATCTCCTCTTATTTACCCAAACAATATGCAATTCAGCAGAAAGTCCTGATAGCATAACCCTAATTTGAGTTACTAGGCCAAAAGCAAGTACACATAAGTAGCAGTAAGGTCAAGTCATGCCCAAGAATATTAAAGCACTCACCCACACATATTGCATAGATTTCCTCCCAAGGATGCATTTTGTCCACTTAGCTTTTATACAAATTTAACTAAATATATAATTGAGATATACGGTAGAAACAATTCTGCTTCCATGACAAGCATATTTTTTGCAGTGCCTTCTGAATAACCAATATTTATTACATGCATGCACACAGTTATGAAGCTGTATTGGAATACTTCCTCTCCCACCAATCTAAAATATTTCGTATGAATTCCTTTATTTACTGGAAACAGCACTTCATATAACTGTCTTCAACTATCACTAATTAAACCTCCTGGAACACAGACCAACATCTGACTTGAAAGAAACAATCATAATTTGATCAAATAAGCCCAGGATTGTTTTGGCTTCTTGAAAAGAGATACAGGCTCCAGCTGCTTCTCCCAGCTTCTGCCCCAAACTGAAAGCATTTCCTGCTATTCCACTATATTGTGGTCTTCTGATTCTGCTTCCCAAAGAATCACTACACAACAAACACTTTATTAAAGAGACCAGCCCTACAGATTTTGTTGTCATTGTTTTAAACATTAAGGATGAATGCTGAGAGTTAATATTTTACTATCAGTTTCGGAGCAGGCTGGATTTAAACCCATCCTCATTTATTAAAGTTGCTCGATAGCCATAGGCGAATAATTGTCCTTCAGCTTAAAGTTTCTCATAGGGTTGAAGTAAAGACAAAATAAAGGTGTGGAGGAAAGGAACAATGCTTCTTGGTTTGAGAAACATGGAAGAAGGGCAAGGCAAGCATTTAGGACTTTATCACATGAGGTTGGCAAACTGGAATTGCAGCAGGATAAGCTCATTTGTTGCCGGTAGATATCACACAATGTTGTCTGAATCCAGCTATTGGTTTTGCTTCTTTCTGTGACTGTAGAGCTCCTTTTAAATGACGACTAAAACCCAGCAATGCCTACCAGTCCTGCTACCTTCCCATTCCTTACTTCAATGAGGGGGTTCCCCCCAAACCTTAGAAAGAACCTTCTGATTGTAAGAGCTATTCAGCAGAGGAACTCTCTGCCTCTGAATGTAGTGGAAACTCCATCCTTGGAGGCTTTTAAACAGAGGCTGGATGGCCATCTGTCAGGGGTAATTTTGATTGTGCTTTTCCTGCAGGGAAGGGTTGGACTAGATGGCCCATGTGGTCTCTTTCAACTCTATGATTCCATGATTCAATGCAACAGACTCACTTCTGTGCCAATATGCTGGCAGTTATGTGACATCAGTGGGTATGATTCTCCTCTCCACCTTTCCATCCCATTTCTTTTCCTGATAATTTTTATTATTTTTAATTGTTGTAATTCCAAATTTAGCTTTAAAATCCCTACAAGGCAAAACGGGCAAAGCATAATCAAGTAAAGTAGGGTTATGGAGGTTGTGAGGAAGATTGATCACAGTACTACATGTTCTCAAAGCAGTGCAGTTGCAGTAATGCAGAGATGTGATAATAAACACTGTAAAGTTGTGTCTATTTCCCTCACTAATACAATTGTGACAAAACAGTGGGCTGGGATGATAAAATCTTTATTTTTTAAATGCCAACACACAATAAAATGCCTGCAATGTATTATATTTAAATATACCATTCTGTCTTAATACATGAGTAGACATTCTGGACCTCTCCAGATGCTGTCAGACTGCAACTCTCACCAGCCATTGACATAGCAGTTAGGCAGATATTATCTGAGTAGAAAACCAGTAACATCTGGGGCTACTATTTGTCTCTGTGTTGGGATAAGTTCAACCCAACTCAACAGAAACCAGCTTCCATAGAAATATGCAAAGAATTAGACTGTATAAATTAAATGTGTGCACTTTTTTGTTAGCGCTCCCTAATCAAAACATTAATTTACATTCTAAATGTATGCATCTTTAAATAGAAGCATCTCCCACAGATTCCATTTACATACTTCCAAGCAGTTATGTTCAGGACTGTATTTTTAGTTTGTTTCAGACCAGACTGCTGAAGGCGAGAAAAGTTGGGAATCCCAGAATACATATATATGTATATCCCCCACCCCTTTCTTCCAGTTGGCTCTGGCACTGCACATGGCTCTTCTCCTCTAGTTTGTATCCTCATAACAATCTGAGCTATAGGCCAGGTGGAGAGGCTGTGATGGGTTCAAGATTGCCCATGGTTATAGGGTTGCCAGATCCCCATGGGTCATGGCTAGCTGGAAGACAAGAAATATTCCAGTTTGGGGTGGCTCATCTCCAGGAGAAAGGATTGTATGGAAATCCAGTTCAGCAAGCAGATTATCAGCTTGCAACAATTTGCAAGGCTTAATTGATTCATTGCTGCAATAGGCTCTCCAAGGGGTCTGCGAATCTATTTATTGTATGACCTTTCTGTTTGTAGGATTGGTACCTACCGCTATAATGGTCTCACCTACTTGTATCTAACTAAACATGGCTTTCTAGAAATTTGCTAGGAACTCCAGACTATTCTGTGGTGTATCTCTGCCAGAAGTTACCAAAAAATCACACTGGCAAATTAGGAATTTTCTAGGTCTTCCAGGATGACAGGTTGCTGACCGGAGCAGCAGAGAGCATACAACCCCTCTGCTATGCCAGCTCCACTGGTTGCCAATCTGCTACCGAGCACAATTCAAAGTGCTGGCTTTAGCCTATAAAGCCCTGAACAGTTCTGGCCCAGCTTACCTGTCTGAATGTATCTTCTCCAAAGTCTAAAATCAACAGGAGAGGCCCTGCTCTCGGTCCCACCATCCTTGCAAACGTGACTGGTGGAGAGGAGAGACAGGGCCTTCTCAGTGGAAGCCCCTCGCCTGTGGAACTATCTACCCAGTGACATTATTTATTTATTTATTTATTTCATTTACTTATACCCCGCCCTTCTCACCCCGGGGGGGACTCAGGGCGGTTTACAGTGGGGCACAATTAGATGCCCAAAACAATACACAAGCAATATGAAACAATCAACAATTAATTAAAACAATAGTACATATTAAAACAATAAAAACAATCTCATGCTCAGGGTTTCAGTGTCACCATATTCATTCATTCCATTAGATTGGCCCCCTCCCTCTTATCCTGTAGAATGAAATTCAAAACCTGGTTGTGGGACCAAGCGTTCAAACAGTAGAGGCAACAATTTAGAAGGAGACCCAATTTGCGTGAATGACAATGGATTGACCTGGACTATTATTTCAAACCTCAATGATTTAAACAATGTTTTAGTAATTTTAAATGCATTAGCAAATTGCTTTAATTGCTTTTATCATTTTTTTTACTGCTGTTGGCATTGAATGAATGCCTGTAGTGAAGCTGCCCTGAGTTCCCCTACAGGATGAGGATGGGATACAAATATGCAAATATGTAAATAAATAAATAAATAAATAAATAAAAACACTTTATTTGTACCCCGCTACCATCTCCCCAAGGGACTTGGTGCAGCTTACATGAGGCCGAGCCCAAATACAACAAATAAATAAATAACTTCGTGGTAATTTCAATAGGGTTTGCTCTAATCCATGGTCTCTCATTTCCATGGTAAATTCAGGAATGTATCCCCCACGAGTAGCAGAGGTTGCACTGGAGTTAACTTCCTCCTCTTCCAATCATTGTGAGAACAAGCTTAACTGCCCCACTCTGCTCTGCATCTATCCTCCAGCTAAAAGCAGGTAGGCTAGATTAATTGTTCCATAAGTCAGTGTGAAATAGTAATTCTCTCATTTCAGCTTTAAGATTTTTGTATTGATTTCCAAACAGGAACGTACACTCTGTGTGTATGTAGGTGTGCATTTCAATGACAGGTGGTGAGCAATTGCGCTTGGAACTAAATGCACCATGCTTAACAATATCACCGGGACCCTCCCAGATTGAGGGTTTGGTCTGGAAACCTCCAGGCCTGGGACAATCCTAAACAGCAACCCTGTTCATTAAAGATTACAGGTTAGATCTCCAAGACTAACTGAAATCATAATTGCTACACTGTAATTAATCTCATTGATAAAGAATGAATAATAATTAATATTTAAACCTGACATTTTCCAAGTGCTCAGGGATATTTTGCATTCATTAACTCATGGATTCTTACAATATCCATGTAAAGTAGGATAGTATTCCTCTGTTATGAACAGTTGAGATTGACTTGTTTAATGACAATGAATTGCATGTAGGTGACATTTGAATCAAACACTCCCTGGAAAAGAGCTGCAGATATTAGCTGTATACACTATGATGGAAACATTTTGGAAGATGGATGCATTGGTCCCTGGACAGCTTTTTGAGTTGCATATCAAAGCTGTCTTGCCCATTTTCTACAAAGTCCAGAAACATACTATTATAATGTCGTAAAAGCTGAAAACCTCAGAAGTCTGTGCCAAGCCAAATTCTGTGATTTATGATATCATCACAAACTAGACTGATTTCCAGTTTCTCTGCTGAAATGAAAACCAAGCAGTTCAGAAAATACGAACCAGATCCCATGAGATATTAAATATACTTCATGAACAGACTCCGCGCCTTTTGTACCAATATTCAGTGACAACATGGCGTTCTTCTTCTAAAAGGCAGAGTTCTTTTCATTTGCAAACTGTGGATATAATCGGCTTTGTGAACCTCTTCTTCCCAGCAATTTCCCTCTCAAGCAGATTGTTATAACATTTGTAATTACTACTGAAAGTTAAAAAGCATTGGTCTCTGTTTCTCTAGCCCAGTGTTTCTCAACTTTCCTAATGCCGTGACTCCTTAATACAGTTCATGTTGTGGTGACCCCCAACCATAAAATTATTTTCATTGCTACTACATAACTGTAATTTTGCTACTGTTACGAATTGTAATGCAAATATCGGATATGCAGGATATATCTTCATTCACTGGACCAAATTTGGCACAAATACCCAATATGCCCAAATTTGAATATTGGTGAATTTGATGGTGGGGTAGGGTTGATTTTGTCATTTGGGAGTTGTAGTTGCTGGAATTTATAGTTAACCTACAATCAAGGAGCATTCTGAACTCCACCAATGATGGAATTGAACCAAACTTAGCACACAGAACTCCAATTACCAACAGAAAATACTGGATGTGTCTGGTGGGTATTGACCTTGAGTTTGGGAGTTGTAGTTCACCTACATCCAGAGAGCACTGTGGACTCAAACAATGATAGATGTGGACCAAACTTGGCACGGATACTTAATATGTCCAAATGTGAATACTGGTCATGTTTGGGGAAAACAAACCTTGATGTTTGGGAGTTGTAGTTGCTGGGATTTATAGTTCACCTACAATCAAAGAGCATTCTGAACCCAACCAACAATAGAATTGAGCCAAACTTTCCACATAGAACCCCCATGCTTTGAAGAGACGCACTGGCGTGAGCCTCCCTCCCACCTTGCATGCTCTCCCTTGCCCGCATATGCGCACTATGCTGCCATGCGCTGAGGTTCCCTGCTCTCCCTTCCCTGCTTGAAGTCTCAGAAACTGTCCTCTCCTTGGCTGAGAGGAAGGGAAAAACAGGCGGGGAGATCTTCAGCCTTCCTTGCCAAAGGGGTTTCTAAGGCAATCATAAGTATGTTTTCTGATGGTCTTTGGCAACCCCTCTGAAACCACCTCATGACCCACTCAGCGGTCCTGACCCCCAGATCGAGAAAACTGCTCTAGCCAGATATTGTTAATCAGTGTAACCCTGGATGTAGAAGACATACAGATTTACTCTTCTTCATACAGAACTTTTCACAATAATGCTGGTCTCCATGAACTCAGAAGGCTAAGGCAGTCTTACTGAAATTTAGTCTACTGCAACATTTATTTCGTAATAATATTTGATATTATGCCATTTAAGGTGAGGAAGAACATGCTTCCTATTCTAAGTACAACCGCCTTGGACTTTTAAACACTTGAAACCTAAACATGACGAACTCGGTTCACTGAGAAAGTATGAATTTGGTTTTTATTTCTCTCCAACTCTTTCTTCCTGTTTTGGTGTTGTTAATGTCCATTTAAGTATCTACACATGAGGCTGCAAAGCATGCTAACGAGTCTTGCTGTTTTCTAATGACAGTTTGCGCTCTGAAATCTAATGCCATTAAAATGACAGAACGCTCAACTTGGAAAACCTGTCTCTTTGTGACATCTGTTACCTTTTTATTTGCTGTAACAATTAAATGCAAGGCTTTGGAAAATGCACTTCAGATGACAGAACCGGCTCTGACAGGCCAAAAGGAAAAAGGATACTGGATTTAATGCTTTGAGGTTTCGGAAAGGCTGTGGAGTGAAAACTGTCACAAAGCCAAGCAAATACGACTGTTTCCTTTATGCTCAGAATACTCACTGGGGATTTCACTGCTTCCACATATAGGAAACAAGCATTGTTGTCCGAGACCACGGCCTTGTTTCTTACAATTTAAGGCATGACTAAGGCATCTCTCTCAGCCACTATGGCTACCCATCACAGTGAACTACAAAGGGAGACTATATACCCCCCAACATTCAGTACTGTCAAACTTTAGAAAGGGAGCATGGAAATGAGCCAAAAAGAATTTGCATCCCTGTAAATACAGTTTACTTGTTCCTTGCTTCATGCACTAAGAAGGCAGAAGGGATGGGGAAAATAACCACTGACCAAGACCAGCCTTTCAGTGCAATTTCTCCATGTGTTGTTGTTACTGTTGTGTGCCTTCAAGACATTTCCAACTTATGGTGACACTAAGGCAAACCTATCACAGGGTTTTCTGAGACTGAGATAGTATGACTTGCTCAGTGTGTTTCCACGGCCAAGCTGTAGTCAAACACTAGTCTCCAGAGTCATAACACTCTACTACTACTAAGTCCCATTGGTTGTCTCCAAAGGAACTTAACAGCGCAGAGCATCCATTATTGTCTCATTATTCCAATAGAGACAATTGAAATAAGAAAAAATGCTGCAAATGCAGCAGCTATGAAGGGAGGCTGGGATTGGAGAACAGGTGGCTTAGAGGTGGCATATTATGTCTGCCTTTTCTTGCCATCACCATTGATTTCATCAGACAGAACTAGGAGAAATGATGGAAACTATCTTCTTTGCAGAGTTTCATCTTGGAGAATTTACGTACCCCCATCACACAGGATTGCCTCCTCACAGCTCAACCATCCACTTAGAGGAGACAGGAGGCATCATTCTTAAGGGAGACACCATTTCTCTCCATGGGCTCCCTTCCATTCTCTTCCAATGCCTCGAGGAGACGGAGGTATCATTCTTAAGGCAGATCCCCCTTCTCTGGGCACCTATCTTTTCCCTGCCAACCTCTTTACACCCAAGTACACAGGAGATATTGTCCTTAAGGCAGACCTCTCCCCCTCCCCTCGTCTTCTCTGAGCTCTTGATGAGATAGGAGGCATTATTCTTGATACGGACCCCCCTTCTCTGGGCTCCTACCCTGTCCTTATTAAAACCCTTACTCCTGAGGAGACAGGGGGCACCATTCTTAGGGCAGAACCCTCTTATCTGGGCTCTATCTTTTCCCTGACAAACTCCTTACTCCCATGGAGACAGGCAGCATCATTAAGGCAACCCTCCCCCCTCTTGTCTAGTATCCTTTCCCTACCAAACTCCTTACTCCCGAGGAGATAGGAAGCATCATTCTTATGGCAGACCTGTTTTCTGGGCTCCTATCCTTTCCCAGCCAGACTCCTTACTCCCGAGGAGACAGGAGGCATTGCTCTCAAGGCAGACCTCCCCCCCCCTTTTCTGGACTCCTATCCTTTCCTCCCAATCTTTCCTCTCAATTGCAGAAGTCTGAAACACAAGTTTAAAAGTTTGCAGTAGTGCAGTTTCAAAAGCCAAGGAGGAGTAATGATAGGAAAAACAAAGTAGTGATATCTTGAACTTTCAGTATTTTGAATGTTAAATATAATGTTAAAAGATTACCATGCCAAGTTCATAATGCAGGATTTTGGGAGAGAAATGTCAATGCCTGGTAGGAGACCAATGATAGGAATGCCCATTACCCCACTTCATTGAAGCATGGTAAAATTGACATGCCCATCCCATGTGTTCCCCTCTGTTTTTTCCATTTTCTCCAGACAAGTAGTTTCCAACCTTTTTTTGACCTGGTACCACTTGACCAGGGACCACTTTCATCAGGGACCACTCTCCAACGTTAGCACCAAATTTATTTATTTATTTATTTATTTATTTGCTTACTGTATTTATATACTGTCTTTCTCAACCCGGGGGGGGGGGGGGGCTCAAGACGGTTTACAACATACCAATGGCAAAAATTTGATGCCAACATACATGTAAAAAGAAAAATAGTAATAACTAAACACTAACATATAACTATAAATTAAAATCATTTAACCATTAAACATGAGACATAAAAGGGTTACGAATCAGTTTTTGGTAAATTTTAGATTCGGTTTGGTTATTTGGGGTGCTGATACAGAAAATTGCATTGGGTAGACCACATCAGCTCTAGTTTCTGATACAGAACATATGCCATTTATTAGTCGCCATCTTGGATGGCCATCTTTCAGGGGTGCTTTGAATGCAATTTTCCTGCTTCTTGGCAGGGGGTTGGACTGGATGGCTCTCAAGGACTCTTTCAACTCAATCATTCTATGATTTTAATAAGCCTCAGCACTATAAGAGGGTTTCGCAAGACCAGCTGCTCTCGTTGCAATGGTGTAGTAATGGTGAAACCCCAGACCATACATTAGTTCTTGTGGAGCACTGGTGGTCCACGGACCACAGGTTGGGAACCACCGCTCCAGATGGAAGTCTATCTACATCGTTTAATTTGCTCTGTGATGCTTCAGTAGGAAACTGTTTTAGAAGTGTTAAAAAACTGGGGGTCAGGTGTGGAAATGGGACTGTCTGGGATAATGCCCGAAGTGAATCCAGTAAAAATGTCATCACTGACACAGTGAACCAATAAGATTGAGGTTACGAGGAGGCCCTTGCTGTAATTTGCCATGTCCAAGATGGTACCTTAAGCATAAGTCCAAATCTCTTTGAACTGAATCTTATTCAGCTGAATAAGAGAGAGAACAACAAAGAAATAAAAAGGAAAACTAAAATATCTAAATAAAAAAATAACTATGTGTGAATGTGGCATAACAAACTTGGAGGAACTTGTTATTTTGCACCTTTACTGCTCTTTTCATTGCACTCTGATTGATTCCACGTTACATTGGGCCCTTAGTTTTCACTGGGATTTGATACGAGGACCAGCCGCGGATACCAAAATCCGTGGATGCTGAAGACCAATAACATACAATGGCATAGTAAAAAGGTTGGCTTTTTTGAATACAATCTATATAAATTTTCAAGCTGTGGAAAGTTGAATCTATGGAAGGTTGAATCTGTGGATATGGCGGGCTCACTATACTGATTAAAAGCCTTTTCACTGTGCCATAACATACTCAGCAGGGCTCTTCTTCCCCTGTCATATTCCACTTTCTTTAGTCTGTGTCCAGCTTCTATTGAGGGAAAAGTAAAAAAAAAAGATACTTTAGGAAGCCGAAGTGACACAGCAGAAGTCGGGCAAGAGCCTGATGGAAACTGGCTGCAGAACTCCAATTCCTACATTACCAGCTATATAATCTTCAGGTGGTATAATACACTTTGTGTAGGAATCTACTGACATGTTTTGCTTGGTTTCTGTACCAAAGTATGAACCAAAAAGTGTCAGAAAGAAATGTCAAAGATCTAAAACATTTAAATGTGGTACTGCTGTCAGTTGACTTTGTCCTTTTCCCTCACACTATCCGCCCAAGATAGAGTGCCTTAGGGTATTTTTCTTTCAGTGTAGGCCACTGCACAAAGAAGTAATCTGAAAAGTGATAAAGAATCTTTCCAGAGAGGGACAGATTTTCCACCCGACAGATGCTCTCGACATAGACAATCGTTACTTTCTTCAGTCCCAGCATCTTGAGTAGAAGGGCAGATACACATATAGGGACACAGGTTCCTGGACCATTGCACAGCACCTGACAGAAAAGAAAAAAGTTGATTGGAAAATGATATCTACAAAACCCACCAACCATGAACAGTAAATACAATCAATTACATGAGTGATGACTAAGTATAAAGCTAAAGAAGATTTGATTTCAAACAAAAGGAAACAATAATTGAAAAAAGAAATCCTTTGACTCCCTTGCTTCATCTCCCTTTCTTGAAAGGTTGGGTAACTTTTATTACTGTCAAGGGCTGCCCTTTGTTTTATAAATTCTTTGTCTATTGATATCACCTTCCTTTTCTTCCCCTCTCTCTCTTTATCTAGTGCTGATACTTCCAAAGGAGTTAGAAATCAGTTCTCAAAATGAGGGCTAAATGCAATCCTAGGGCTAAAAGTTGCTTTATTGCTCCCACTGTGGTCCAAGTTTGGATGGAACAATTTTCTTCAATGCTGCTTATAAATTATTTCTTTATATTGCCCATCGAAAAGTAACATGCAGTGCTGAATATTAAACTGTCATGAGCACTGCCGATCATACATCATTGTCAATATAAGAGTTGCAGCACTGGTAAGATCTCTCTCCAACAAAATGGTCTTTTGGATCCCTGCCTTCTGACATTAGTTTGTCGAGTGGTACTGGAAACTGTATGTAAAATTTTCGCGCAAGAAATGTGCTGCCCTACTGAGTAATGACTTCTATAATAATAGCATTGTAAGCACGGGTGTACGTTGGAATGCACACATACACATGGGATACTCTCAAATAATTCACAGGATCACTGAACAGAGAAGGGGAGGGAGGAAAGCAATGAGCTCTTGATTCCTTTGTTACTACACATTTCCTGTTTCCTCTCCTTGGCAGCAATCTTGCTACCATCGCCCCTTGTGTCCTTTTGGCAGCAAAGCAGGAAACACATCATGCTGCGATGAAATGCTCTGGGGTTGGAACTGTTCACCATCAGCCCAATTCTCTTCACCCTTGTAATCCTTGCCATGAAAAGGTTCTGAAAGGAGAGGACAGGCATGGAGGCACATGCCACAGATTTCTAGTCTTCCCCTAAGCCTGGCTTTTGCAATCTGCCTCCCTCTTGCTATGCTAGACTTCAATATCTAACATCCTGGCTTCCTCCAGAAATTGTAATCTGACATGTGAAGAAAAGAGCTTGGTGAAGGTTCACCTAAAGGAAACATTGGTAGGAAGAAAAGCCTTCATCTTACAACAACAACAACAACAACAACAACAACAACAACAACAACAACAACAACATTTTATTTATAGCCTGCCCTATCGCCCTGAAGGAATTCCAGGTAACTTGCAACAAAATAAAACACACTAGCAAACATTCTTTAAAATGTCTTTAAAAATCTCTTTAAAATCCAACTTAAATGTTGGAGAGAAGATGGCAAACAGCAGATTAACAAAAGTAGATTTCAGCAATTAGGAAAGGGTGCATATAGGTATACTTAGTCCTCCCCCCCCCATAAGCTAAAATGCATAAATATGTTTTTAAAAGCTTTTTAAATAAGAGGAGAAGGCAATTTTTAATACTTTAGGGAGGGAGTTCCAGAGGTGGGGAGCGATCACAGAGAAGGCCCTCTCTCTCTCGTTCCCACAAGCCACGCTTGAGATGGGAGTGGGACCGAGAAGAGGGCCTCCTCCGCAGAATGCAGTGCTCATATTGGTTTATATACAGAGATGTGGTTTTTAAAATAATCTTGGCCTGAAGCATTCTTTGCTAAATAATATCAAGGAAAGGTTAAACTGGGAGTTGGGGTGGGTAGAGAGGCAAAACACTCCTCATTTACCCTTTACCATTTCACAGATACAAACTAGGATATGTGTGCCAAAGTCAAAGCAAACTGGGAGACAAAGCTCCATGTGTCAATGTAGACTGTAATTTGCTTTATTTGTTTTGAAAGCTGAACCTGTTTCAGCCACTAACCAAGGTGGCCTTTCTTGGAGGCTATGCTAAAAAAATATAATTCCACTATTTACACTATGCTGCGTAATACAGTATATACACATACTTTTACACAGAAACTTTTGGAATTGTATGATGCACTCTCCAGAGAAATGGACCATTAAGCAAAGAGAACTGGAAACTCACTAATGAATATCAATTGCTGCAAAAGCACTTAAATTTACTAAGTGTTCTAGAAAGTTAAAATTAACAAGGCTACACCTCCAGGATTATAATCCATTTACAAGAAGATCAAGTAATGAAAGGGGGCAAATGTACCACACACTAAGAGCCCAACATGGGAAACCTACTTTTGCTGATAGTCACATTTTCCCAAACATTGAGGTGAGGGTGTACAAATGCTACCTAAAATTGTATGCCTTAACCCTAGCGCAGAGAGACTGAGGTTCTGAGAAAATTACCAGCCAAAATGAGAGGAAAGGATAAAGGGTTCTGGGACTGTCCAAGATTTCTGCGGGGAGAAAAAGAATTGCAAATGTGGTTAGTATGAGTCATCCATGAATTTATTATAATTGGACTTCAGAGAACTATTTCCGTGGGCCGTGACGGAGATGAACAGCTAATAAGAAAAAGAAACAGCAGTAGTCTGTTTTAAGAGTCCCCCAGACTCCCTCTTGACTTACTCTTCCACTGAAATAAATGAGGATTGCTTCCTCCTTTAGGACAGAAGAGTAACATTATACGTTGTAGTTTTAATTTAGTCTTAGTTGTTCTGTTTCTTAGTCAGTGCTCAGCAGCTTTAATTCAAGAGGGAATTACTACACAAAGTATGCAAATGCCAGTGTTTTTCTACATTTTCCATATTACATGTTTATCAGGCTGCAATTTAGTACAGAATGACTTTCTTCAAGGGTTGGATCATCATTTACATTTATTTTAGGAATCAACAAGTGGCTGCCATTGGGCCAAGCATGACTCCCTGTAGTGTACCAATGGCTTCCCCTTCAGTTGCCAGCCCACAAGCAAGACATAAAGGAAGCAGTGCCTATAGCTCTTAGGGATTGGTGGTTTGGCAGGCTACCTTCCATGGCCTTTGGAGGACTCTGTTCTTTAATTAAGGCTGCAAGCTTTCCTTCATTAACCAGTTAGTTAACCAGATCTTATAAATCAACTCAGCAGGCATCCCTGACTGGTTTACTCAGCATAAAACCTTTTTCAAACTGTGGGCGGTACGGATCACCAGAGAAGGAGCGTTTCTCTCTTTGCTTGCCCACAGAAGGGTCTAAAATGGCACTTGTTGCAATAAGCACATGCACTATCGAAAAACATGAGAAGTAAGCTGTGGACTTCAAAACCATTGTTTTGAAAGCGTATGCTGATTGAAACTCATTTGGTTGATTTGGTAAGATTTCTTCAGCTGGTAGTCCCAGTTCTGTTGAATGGTTATAACTCACAGAGCAGCAAATTGCTGTGTGCCAGGAGCAGGGGCAGGGTGAGAGGGAAGTAGAGGATGAAAATGTGTCCTCCAGGATTTACCTATACTGCCCGCCACTTTCACAGGGCAGAAATGCAACACAGTGGAGTCCAAAAAGCCATCCTATATTCACTGGGATACTATCATTTGTCCTTAGAACAGTGTTTCTCAACCTGGGGGTTGGGACCGGGGGGGGGGGGGGGGGGGGGGGGGGGGGGGGGGGCGTCGTGACGTCGTGAGGGAGTGTCAAAGGGATTGCCAAAGACCATCAGAAAACACAGTATTTTCTGTTGGTCATGGGGGTTCTGTGTGGGAAGTTTGGCCCAATTCTATCGTTGGTGGGGTTCAGAATACTCTTTGATTGGAGGTGAACTATAAATCCCAGGAATTACAACTCCCAAATGACAAGTCTCTTTTCTCCAAACTCCACCAGTGTTCACATTTGGGCATATAGAGTATTAGTGCCAAGTTTGATCCAGATCCATCATTGTTTGACTCCACAATTTTCTTTGGATGTAGGTGAACTACAATTCCAGAACTCAAGGTCAATGTCCATCAAACCCTTCCAGTATTTTCTGTTGGTCATGTGAGCTCTGTGTGCCAAGTTTGGTTCAATTCTATCATTTGAGGAGTTCAGAATGCTCTTTGATTGTAGGTGGACTGTAAATCCCGGCAACTACACCTCCCAAATGACAAAATAAATCCCCCACCCCATATTCAAATTGGGCATATTGGGGGGGTGTTTTTTTTTTTTTGCCAAATTGGGTTCAGTGAATGAAAATACATTCTGCTTATCAGATATTTACATTACGATTCATATCATTAGCAATATTACAGTTATGAAGTAGCAATGAAAATAATTTTATGGTTAGGGTCACCACAACATGAGGAACTGTATTAAGGGGTCGCGGAATTAGGAAGGTTGAGAACCACTGCCTTAGAATGAGCTTTGCATCTCTCCAACATTCACCTAGTTAACAATCCATCCGACTGAGGAAGAGGGAAAGAGAAGAAGCAGGACTACCTCATCAATTCAGTTCTTCCTCTTTTTAGATTTTTTCTAATCTAAGTGATTGTGGTAATAAAATTAAGCATGTCTGCATTACACCTATCTTAAAGATGGCTATTACAAAGACTTCAATCTATTAAGAAATTATGCATTTTTGTGTTTTTCTTTTTGTGCAACCTTCCCTTTTTCTGTTGTGTCATGTCTTCTGTTGCGTCATGTCTTTTCAGGTTGCAAATATCTTTGAGTTTTTCCAATTGCACAATATGGTATAAATACTATGCATACATACATACAGGACTGTGTTAAAAAGTCTCCCAGCATAATCTCTATATAAATACACAAAAGCACAGAACACTCACATCTACACTTACAACACCCAAAGGAGACTACAGGTCTATCTGGTGTACATTCATCCTTGCTGGGCATATGGACAAAGGCAGAAGAAGCCATCATTTCTTCCCAGACTTGGCACCCAATGAACTCTGTCACTGCAGCTGGAAACTGCTTCAGTCTTTCAAATGTGGCAATGTATTCGGATGACATTTACTAGATCCACTGAAAAAAACAGAATTCCTTTGCCTTACAGGGATTAAATATCAGCCAAACTGGCTAGAGTAATGGAGGCAAGCCAGTTCTTGGATATGTGTTGGAAGAAATTAGACTCCTACGTGTATTTTTGTTACATTTTGGAAATCTCGAGATGTTCCCAAACTAAAAAGAAGTGAATAGAGGACATGGGCTTGAGGTCTTAAGTGCAAATACTAGTCTTTAATATGTAGCCATTTTGACGACGAAAGCTTTAAGGGCCTTATCAGAGCAGAAAACCACTGTAACTAGCCTTTGTGAGCCTAACAGTGGTAGGGCAAGACACTGTCTTTCCATGTTCCATGCCAAGGCCTAGTCCGGAGTGAAATAATTGCCTGAATTTTGGCAGTGACTCACACACCTAACAAACATCTTTGTATTCTCTTCTTGCCAGAGTCCTAGAAAACGCAGAGCAATTATAATGGCCTTTCCCAGAACAAGCTGGCATGGCAAAGTAGCTACAATGTCAGATTTGTCTGTGAGTTCAAATCCTGGCTTGGTTACTGCCAGTAGTTATGCACGCATGGTTTTACTGTAACTGATATATAAGTAAGCTCTTTATGGACTGGCAATAAAAGTGTTCTGCAAAACCTTAGGCAAGATATTAGTTATTTAAAATACATTGCTTTTACTTCACCACAACCATATACCCCACATGAGTTCACACTGAGAGGCTCAAACTATTAATATTTTATAGATCACTTTTGTAACATTAAACAGTATCAACATTTTACTTCCATCCCTTGCAAAGAAATAAAGGCCCCAGCAACACCATCTTAACTAGACTCAGATTCGGCTTGCAAGGAGGGAAGCACCCTAGATCTATCCTTTCCATCCCTAGTAAGGGTCCTAACATGGGAATGGAGGTTTGTCAGCTAGTTCTGGATGGGGTTACATCTCCAAATGTCAGCCCAGGTAGATGGAATGGTGAGGAGTGCTTACAACTAGCTTCTGCTGATCCATCAGCTGCGCCCCTTCCTGGATGGTAGTGCATGTACTGGTAACCTCAAAGTTGGCCTCCTGCAATGCACTTGGCTCCTTCTGTAGCAAGTTCAGAAACTCCGGTTAGTTCAAAACATGGCAACCAGATTTATCATGGGAACATCGAGGAGTGAGCATATTACACCCATACTAAAATCATTCCACTGGCTGCCAATTAGTGTCCAGAGTAGTGGCAAAGTGCAGGTTATGACTCTGTATGGTTTGGGTCCAGGTTACCTATAGGATGGCCTTCTCCCGTATCCTGGGGATTATAAGGGGGACATTTACTCCAACCAGTTGGAACCCATATGGGAACTGTGACCCAGAGGACCTTTTCATTGGCTGCCCCTTTTAGTAGAAAAGGGTTTTAGTAGAAAAACCTGCCAGAAGAACCGAAATGAGCTGTCAGAATTTAAAACACAATTAAAGCTCCATTTATTCCTGCAAGCCTTTTCTTCCTGCATCCATTCAATTTTAAACTATGAATTTTAAATTTACATACTGTTAATATTGTATTTTAATCCTTGTACTATGTTTTTAATATATGCATTTTATTGCAATCTATTTTAATATATGTATTTTATGGTGATGTGTTTGAACTGTGTTGTAACTCCACTTTGAACCGTGGAGTTACAACACAATAATAATAACAACAGTAATCCGCACATAGATCCCAACGCCACAGCACCACCTTTGTTAAATGTCACGTAAGATGTATTGTGAAAGTGGCTCTTCAGAAATGCAATCTGAGAGTTATTTTTGTTTTCATTATTTTGCACCTGGAGAAATCCAATTTGTGCATTCTATGGGGATCAGCTCTGCCAAAAAGCAGGAGAGAGGAAGCAGGGAAGTGTAGCAAGACATGGGCCTACAGTCCTTATGCTTATCTACTGCCGTCAGGTGAGGTAGAGGATGGTGCTGCACCATCAGCTACTCTGACAATCTTCATCTGCTTCTGCATATGGGATGGGAGGGGATGCCATCTTATATTTCATATCAGGGAGCAAAAGATCTTGGGTCAGGCTTTTAGCTTCTACTATACTGGCCTGTCCTGAACTGGTTAGCTAGGTGAATTGCAGTCCATAGGCAGACTGGCTGAACATTTTCTTCTTCCACCACCCTATGTTACCTTTACCACAAGCTCTGAGAACACATAAATAGCCCTGGAAAGTGTTTAGAACAGGATGAGTGATGGGTAGGTTTCTCTGCCTAGGGCTACAGAGCATGAGTGTAGAGAGATGGTTGCAGTTGATTTGTGACAAGTGGTGACATAACAATTGCATATAAATGAGAGATAAGGAAGCCTCGCCTTGTTTTCCATTTATATTTCCCTTACATTCTTTGTTACGAGAAGCATGGCAACGGAGCAGGTTTATGCTGCAGAAGAACTTGTTTTTCTAGCAGTATGATGTAAAATTGCCCCAGTACAACAACAGTTCATATTGGCCAATGAATGTGGGATAGGCCTATTAAAGTGTTGGCCATACTTAAAATAGGTTGAAATGCATGTGGGTTTATTCACAAATGCCTTATTCTTACACCAGAGCCTGCACTACAAACTAAGTGATCACTTCTTGATATTATTCATGCCTGTTCATTTATAAGGAAACACCATTTGCAGGCAAACAAAGCCCCATTCACTGGCTATACTAGGATCAGTAGGCAGCTCTCTCAAGAACTTGACAGGTGATCAAGGACATGCTTCAAAGTAGTTTGTCCTTCTACTGTATCAAAACAACATTCCATTGTGTCTAATGGAAAGGTTAATGGATAATTTGACAAGGTACTAAAAAGAACAATATTCAAATGGTTCTTTCCATTCCCAAGTAGGAGAAGTGCCAAAACAACCTGAGTTGTTCTTTTCTGCCTTCTTAGCAGTAGTAAGTAGGATGGTGAACTTACTCCTGTTGTCTAAAGACATCATTCCCAAAACTGGAATGGGTTACTTCACTGGAATATCTGGACTCCACTTTTGCGGTTTGGGAGTAGAGGACCTCTTCACATGGCCCTTTCGGGCTGTGCTATTGAACTGGCAATCGCTGGCGAAAGGGAAGGCGCGCGGGGCAGCTTGTGGTGACCAGCATGCTGTCCCTCCTTCCTCCATCATACAGTGGGGGTGGGAGAGGCCACATTGAAACCCTGTCCCTCTCCCATCACATGGGAGAAAGGGCAGCAATGTGTGCTGCCCCACCGCCCTTTCCATCATATGGGGAAAAGGGGAGGAAAGTGTGAGTAGTTCCATTGGAGCTACCCAAACTACACTCTCCCCCCCCCCCTGCAGTGGAGGAGAATGTGGGTGGGACCTCTCATACATTATGTGATGGCGCACAAGAGACCCTGCCCTTGCTGCACAACAAAGCGGCAAAACAGGGCAAAAATGCCTCATGTGAAGGAGTGAAACATAAACTGTTCCGGTGAATACAAAGCTAGTGCAAAGCAGCAATAAAGAACGTCCAACATTTGTTAAAAGAAACCAGGACCTATATGGCCAATGTGGCACTCCGAACCAGGAAAAGCCCTCAGACTTTAAACACCACACAGTTGAGTAGAACTGCACCCTGTTTATTGAAGATAATTAAAAAGCAGTAAAAAGTAAAAAGCACTTTAAAGGAATAGGTAAATCCAATTAGGTAGGAAGATAAGCTGGAACAAAATAGTCCAGGGAATTAGTCCATCAAAGTTCATGAAAAACAGAAACAGGAACAGTAAAATCGAAAAAACTAGAAACATGAATCCAAAGGACTTACACACATAATCATAAAATCCAAGAATAAAAACCATGAACGAAATGCACTTAAACATGAATCTTTTCAAAGCAAGGCTTCCAAGGAACAGGGACAAGATCTTGACTTGATTCCAAACGATGTTTCATCTGACTACAGATCCTGTACTTGGGACTTTTTATCTTCTTGTTAAGCTATGTCCCAAGTGGCTAGAAATTGGTTTTGCTTTAGCCTTGAATCCCTTATCTTTCTTTCTCTGAGCTGGGAAGAATGCCTGAGCCATTGATCTGCTTTCCTATTTTGACTAATAACATCCCGGCTATCTATTTGCTCACTAATTTCTGCAGCTGGTCCAGGTGCCGAGCTGTTCTCAAGCTCCAAATCATGGGAATTCTCTGGTAGCAATTCAGGAAGCACACATCATCCCCACACCCTTCAGGGACATTCTCATGAGAAAACACACTTTGAACAGGGAACTCCTGGTCATTCTCAGCATCAATATCATTGGAAACACCATTACCTTCATGATCCTCATTGTCATCATTCCCCACATCCAAAACACCCTGATCCTTAAACACAATCACAGGTTGAGCTCCAACAGCCAAGCAACATTGGAACGTGGGGAAAACAGGGGAAAGTTATTAATGAGGAAGAATGCAGAAAGACTGAGGCTGCTGCAGCTTAGATTTTGCTGAGTCTATTGTGAAGGGTAAGATTCTGTCCTGTCCTCTCCGCTACTTTTGCACTTTGAACCTGCAACAATTGAAGAAAGCTGAACACAAAGGGAGAAAGAGGGTGAAGAAGAGAAAAACCAAGAGATTTTGAAAACACTGAACAAGTGTGACAAAGGATTAAATTAGAATGTTCTGCCAAATTGGGGCATTTGGGGGGTATGATTATTCCAAGGCTCATGTCAGCTGTCTTGTAAATTTTTATTTCTGCAGGGTAATGGCTGTGAATATTCAGAGCTAAACCAGATTATTTTATTGCCTGAAGTGGAAAAGATGCATAATATCCAAAGTTGGCCCCTTTCCCCAGCACCTGAGACAGGAAAAACTGTAAGTGACTGAATACAATGAAAACAAATTAAATAACAGTTTTCTGTCCTTTGATAATCATTCAGATCTGCTGTCTAAAGCAGATCTTCCACTCTGCCTAACTGAAACTGGAAGGGGGAAATGGTAATAAAGATTGGACCGATATGATAAATTATATGCTTGCTGCAGCACAAGCTACAATCGCCTTGGGATAGAAAGAGTATAAAAATGGAATATACAAAAATGGTACGAATATTTAGCAGATTACGTGCTCCAAGATTACATTATGGATAGGAAAAATAAATATATTAATGGATATCCTAGGGGAAAATGAGAAAGGAAATGGGAAGAACTGAAAGCCAAGGTAAAGGGAAATATAAAATACTAGAAAGTGAACCAGACTATCCTTATGACCAAATAAATAGAATGAATGATATAGAGAATATATGTCTATTCGCAGAGGGAGAGGGTGAAAGGGAGGGAGAGAGAAGGGGGAAAACAGAGGAAAAGAGATGAATATAAGTAGGAGATAAGTGCTGACAATAGGGGACACCAGAAGGGGGAGAGTATATATGGAAATCTTTTTTGTGTATACATAGCTTTTGTAGTTTTCTATTCATTCTTGCAAGGAAATGTGAATATGTTATATTCTACTTGTATGATACTTTTTTTTTTTTAAAAAAAAAACCTGCAGGACTTTTGCTGCCAATATTTGTTTCTGCCTGGTGGGACTATACCACCAGACCAGTGGTTCTCAACCCGTGGGTCCCCAGGTGTTTTGGCCTACAACTCCCAGAAATCCCAGCCATTTTACCAGCTGTTAGGATTTCTGGGAGTTGAAGGCCAAAACATCTGGGGACCCACAGGTTGAGAACCACTGCACCAGAACCTTATCTATCTATCTATCTATCTATCTATCTATCTATCTATCTATCTATCTATCTATCTATCTATCTATCTATCTATCTATCGTAAATGTGTAGACTAGCATTGCAAAAAAGTAGCATGTCTCATAATCAAATAAGAGCATAGTAACATGTTTTAGATATAAGTGGTAGAGGGTGACACTGTAGAATTAATAGAATATGACATCACTTTAATTGCCATGGCTCAATGCTATGGAATCATGGGAGCTGTAGTTTTGTAAAGTCTTTGGCTATAATAATAATAATAATAATAATAATAATAATAATAATAATACTTTTTTTATATACCGCTCCACCTCCCTGAGGGGACTCAGAGCGGCTCCCAAGTCATATCACAAAACATACAGAGTAAAAACAACATAACCATAAGATTAACAAACAAAATATAAACATAAAAATTGTTGCCATAACACACATATATTACAAGTAATCCTGCCTGTTCAAGGCAATTAAAAATTTAAAAGACCAGGCCAAGATTTGTGCAAGCCCCAAAATTCTAGGGTGCCTGGTGCAATGCTATGGCAGGCAACAATAATATTAGGTACGGGTCTGTGGCTGTTCATTCCGGGGCCGATTAGAGGAAAGAATCTGGGTAACTGGTAGGAAGAATAAGGCCGTATTAGACAATGTGTAGGGCTGAGTTAGAACTGATCATTTTCAAAGGCTTGTTGAAACCACCAGGTCTTCAAGCTCTTACGAAAGGAGAGGAGGGATGGGGCCTGGCTTATTTCCTTTGGAAGGTGTTCCAGAGACGGGGGGCCACCACTGAGAAGGCCCTCTCTCTCATCCCCACCAACCGGGCTTGAGACGGTAGCGGGACCGGGAGGAGGGCCTCCCCAGAAGATCTTAGAGCTTGCGCCGGTTCATAGAAGAAGATGCGATCGCGGAGATAGGCGGGGCCTGAATCGTTTAGGGCTTTATAGGTCATGACCTGCACCTTGAATTTGGCTCGGCAACTTATCGGCAGGCAATGAAGCTGTTTTAATAGGGGTGTTGTATGCTCCCTATAGCTATCTCTGCCATTGAGTGCTAGTGCTTCACCAAACTACTTTTGTGTGTGTGTCAGAAGTGACTTGAGAAACTGCAAGTTGCTTCTGGTGTGAGAGAATTGGCTGTCTGCAAGGATGTTGCACAGGGGATATCTGGATTTTAAAAAATATTTTACCATCCTTGTGGGAGGCTTTTCTCATGTCCCCAAATGGGGAGCTGGAACTGACAGCAGGAGCTCAACCCACTCTCCCCAGATTTGAACAGCTGGCCTGTTGGTCAGCAGTCCTGCCGGCATAAGGGTTTAACCCATTGTGCAGCCGGGGGTTCTGCCATGGCAGTTAAAGTATTATCAAACTGCATTAATTCTACAGTGCAAATACATCCTAAGCTAGTTAAAGAAAGGTATGGTGGCGGGAATGCACTGTGCTTACCAATAGTTCAAAAACACATATCTGTATTATTGGCTCTCAAATCATATCTTCCAGATGTTCTGTACTCCAATTTTAATACAGCTAGTCATCAACAATATGGAGACTGGCATCTAAAACCACTGAACTATAAAGAGATGCAGTGCTATGTTCTGAGATCAAATCCCAGTATCTTTAGCAACTCTGCTAATGGAAATCTCATTTAGGCCTATAATTGAACCTGTGAGATAAGAATATATGATACTAATTTATATCAAGTCAGATCTTTGTTTACACTGGTCAGAACTGGCTCTTCAGAATTTCAGATGGTTGGCGAATTGTGTGCGTGTGGGTTTTTGGCAGTACTTACTAGAAATGCTGAAGATTAAAATTCTGACCTTTGGTATACAAAGTGTGCACTGAAGCTCATCGCTATAAGGGTTGGATCACTGGTAAATGTCCCCATAAAAGGGGGGAGGCATGCAAAAAGTGGGATTTTAGATCAAGAAATCAAGCCAAGAATGATGGAATGTCTTACAGACGAACTTAGTCCAAACATGCCATCTAAGGAACAGTCAGATGCTGGCAATCCAGGTTCAAATCCCCATTGAACCACAAAACTCTCTGGAAAACTTTGGATCATTTATTCCCTCTCAACTCATCTCAAGGAACTGCTGTATATGGATGATAGATATATGCAGCAGACAGAGATGGAATATGAAAGCAACTGACAACGTGTGACTGTATCCTCCTTTCCCATTATAAGGACAATGTTATTTCCCAATCTTATTTCCCAAACTATGGAATCTTTTAAAGGGAAGCAGAGGAAGAGAACAACAAACTACGATGCCCACACATATCCTGTGTTTGTTAACTGGGCTGTATTTCTCCTTTCTGCTACAGTCCGTGTAAGATGTCCTGATGTGGTGCCAATAGGAACTATGGATGGATGCTTATATAAATACAAAAGAGATACACACTTTCTTAAAACTACAACTGGCATTAAGTTTTCTGCATGAGTGCTGATCAAACTAACATTTTCATGAAAGTCAGTGGTGAATAAATGGGATTCCAGATTACATATATACAGATGTTGAACTCTGGCAAAAGACAAAGTTCTGGAACCAACAAGGGAACTTAGAATCTGATATGTGGCCATTGATGCCATCATCTCAAGGAGAAGCAAGAAAAAGGACTTGTTTGTAAAGAAAAACCAGAGGACTAGAATTCCTAAAATGTGGAGACTTAAAAGAGCTATCACTTCTTGGGAGAACTGGTTTGTAATGTGGACAATGTTACAAATCAGGAAAAAAAGGAAAATGTAGGAAGACTATCATTGGTACATGGTGCGTAGAAAAAACATGGCCTAGGCCAGCTCCTCAAAGGGGTTTTGTCTAACTGTCCCTCATATACCATTAACTCTCTGCTGCTCAAAAAGCCCCCCTCAGCTTATACTCGAGTCAAGGCTATTTATTACTTTAAAGTTATTATTATTTTATGACATTTATTATTTTACTCCATTTGTTATTACATTTATCATTTTACTCTATTTATCATTATTTTACTTTATTTCTAATTGTTAGTATTACATTTTACTCTATTTATTATTATTATTATTACATGTATTATTTTACTCTATTATTATTATTATTACACTTATTATTTTACTCTATTAATCATTGTTATTATTACATTTATTACTTTCCTCTCTTTATTATTATTGGAAGGATATGTAAGCACATTTACATTGAAGAAGGTTAGAATAATGGTTTAATCAGAGTTAAGTCTTAAATTAGTTTTATGTAAATATTCAAAAACATTTAACCGACTTATGCCTCAATTAATATAATTTTATTGGTATCTATTTTTATTTTGAAATTTACCAGTATCTGCTTCATTTCCCACCCTCAGCTTATACTCGAGTCAATACATTTTCCCCGTTTTTTGTGGTAAAATTAGGTGCCTCGCTGATATTCAGGGCGGCTTATACTCGAGCATATACGGTAATATAAAGGCTGTACTCTTAAATCATCTCAAGGATATTCTATGTGTTCTCTGGGCTTCTACTCTATTGAGATTCTCTTCAGATGCAAGAACGCAATTTCATGAAAGCTCGAGACAAGACTGAACTGTATGAAGCTGAAAAAATTTACACTCGAATGATTAATCCTAATTTGCCACCCTGCAAGCTGTTTATTAGAAGAATAGTGCATCAGACCGTGGAGTGTACTCTATTACTGAAAAGGAGGAGGAAGACTATCACCCGATGAGACCATATCAGGAAGGTTAAATACTCTCTATTTTGTTGTTGTGTGCCATCAAGTTATTTCTCACTTATGGTGACTCAAGGCATTATGAAGTTTTCCTATCAAGTTTTATTCAGAGGACGTTTGCCTTTACCTTTTCTCTGAGGCCAATGACTTGCCCAAGATCACCCCATGGATTTCCATGGCAAAGTGAGGATACAAACTCTGGTCTCAAGTTGTAGGGCAATGTTAAATCTCCAGGCTGAAGCTCCACTCTCCATTTCCGAAAAATTCTCTAACTAAAGAGAGACTGGATAGCTTGGCTATTTTCAGTGCAAATATCCAAAGGAACACAATTACTGCTGTTGACAAAACAAAAGAACATTCCGATCTCTCTTATATTATCATCACATGCAATTGCTTAGGTAATTACCAGCCACACGGTGTTCTTTATGAATTCTGGAGATGTTATCATTACTTCCCTTCCAGGTCTTTAGGAGGGGTGCTGTATTAAATCAGCTGTAACTGCATGTCTCAGGGTTAGCAGAAGGTGAGGAAGCAAAGCCATTCACAGAATTGGCATCAACAAACTAATCCCCAATGTGTTTTGTGGTAGTGGGGAGATAACTGGTTTTGGAAGAGTTTCACCATTATATATATATAAAAAAAAACCACATCAGAAATAAACTTAGTGGTAGGTGCCACATTAACACACAGGAATGGTTCCAATTTAGAGTAAATTAGTTGGACCTAAGTGTCATTTAAATCAATGTAACATAGAGCAATGTGATCATGTTGTTCTAAATTCTTATGAGTGGCTCTCTCTGGGGTAAAATAGTTTTAAAGAAAGGGCTGTGTTAATTTGTGTCCATTTATTAAACACAGAAAAAGAATAGTATGTTGCTTTTCGGTGACTTTGAGTCTGCACACACACGCATTCTGGACCTGCTGAAAGCCACAATATTAACATTATAGAACTGAGATTTTCAGCAGCATCCCTGTCTCAATTTAGCAGCATCCCTGTCTCTACTGCACACGGTTTGTAGTCTACCATCAAAGGTAGGCAGGTGCACACATGGATACTGGGAAGAAAGGTTCATTGTGTGAATTCATGGATGACAACTCACAGAACCACAATTACAGGAAAGTCAATTTCTTTTTTGTGGTTTGTGTGCTTTGCCACAAGCAGGTGATCAGCAAGCAAGTTAACTGGATGTGGATTTCATACCAAGCCAGAACAGAATAAAGAACTACAAATCTGAGGGCGGCATCTGCCTATGCTTTTCTATTTAGGCAGTAATGATGAAAGTTTGCAACGATGTGATTGTTCTGAGAGGTCAGGTAAAGGGAACTCTACTCTGCTTTGGTCAGTACTCCTCACCTGGAATACTGTGTCCGATTCTGGGCACTGCAGTTTAAACAAATATTGACAAGCTGGAAGGTGTCCAGAGGAGGGAGAGTAAAATGCTCAAAGGTCTGGAGACCGTGCCCTATGAGGAGTGTCTCAAAGAGCTAGGTATGTTTAGCCCACAGAAGAGAAGGATGAGAGGAGATATGATAGCCACGTATAAATATTAGACTTGTGCATTCGGGATTTACCTTGATCCATTTCGTGTTTGGGTTTCGGTGGGGGTCCCAATCTGTTTTCATCTGAACCTCCTAAAATTGGGAGGTCAGATATTTGGTTTTTCCATTTTCATTTTGTTTACATTTGTTGGAGGGGGGGGGGGCTTCACTTATATGCCCAAGGCGCCCGGGCCTGCAGCCAAGCACCAAGTAAGGAGCACTCCTTACTTGGCGTTTGGCTGCAAGCCCTGCCAGGCCCCACACAATCCATCTGAAAGGCAGGCCCATCTGCCTTTCATATAGATCGCATTTTGTTTCAGGAGGGTCCTTTCTGTTTTGTGCCATCCGAATGGACGGAATGAAACAGAAACATGAACGAAACAAATGGGACAAATTTCGGGTCCATGTCTAATAAATATGTGAAAGGATGTCATAAGGAAGAGGGAGCAGGCTTATTTTCTGCTGCCCTGGAGATTAGGACTTGGAGCAATAGGGTCAAGTTACAGGAAAGGAGATTCCACCTGAAGATGAGGAAGAAATATAGGTTGCTTACCTGTAAACATAGTTTCCCTAGTGGTCACCTGCGGATTTACACATATGGTAATTACCCGGCGCTCGCGCCGGCAGCAACGGAAAGTTCACGAGACCCAACGACAGTTGGAGCAGCCCCTCCCGCCCCTCTCCCCTCTATAAATAGCCCTCAGGAGGGGCTGCGGCCAGTTCTTCCGTCGCTAAAAAGCATTTAGAAGAGCTGGGGCATGACAACTAGATGTAGAGGGGAGGAAGGGCGGGTTGTGTAAATCCGCAGGTGACCACTAGGGAAACTATGTTTACAGGTAAGCAACCTATATTTTCCCCACGTGGTCACTGCGGTTTACACATATGGTAGACTTACGAGCTGCTAACCTTGGATGGAGGGCGTCATGCCACAGCTGTGAAAAGCACCGCCCTGCCGAAAGCTGCGTCTGCCTTCAACTGCACATCCAACTTGTAATGTTTCACAAAGGTCGTAGGTCTAGACCAAGTTGCTGCCCTGCAGATTGTTTCAAGCGGAACACCTCTCAGGAACGCCGTCGAGGTAGCCACTGCTCTCGTAGAGTGTGCTTTGACCTGTAAAGGTAAGTCCTTCCTACACAACTGATAAGCAAGTCTTATGGTCGAAACGATCCATGAGGAAAACCTCTGCGGAGATACAGGAAGACCCATGGCGTCCTTCCTATACTTCAGGAACAACCTTGTGGATTTCCTGTGAGCCTTAGTCCTATCAACATAAAAAAACTATTGCCCTACGAACGTCTAATAAATGCAGCTTCCTTTCTAAAGAAGAAGTTGGGTTTTGGAAAAAAGCTGGCAGTATAATCTCCTGCGACATATGAAACTTACTTGCCGCCTTTGGAAGGAAAGATATATCAGTTCTTAGAACTACCTTATCCTTGTGTATCCTCAGGTAAGGTTCATCGCACCTCAGGGCACACAACTCCCCTGCTCTCCGGGCTGAAGTAACAGCGATCAAAAATGCTGTCTTCCAAGATAAATATGCCAAATCCACTGTTGCTAGCGGTTCGAATGGAGGCTTAGTCAACACCGTAAGCACGAGTTCTAAGCTCCAAGACGGGGCAATTGGAGCTACCGGTGGTTTCAGATTTTTCAATCCTTTCATGAACTGAGATATCATTGGGTCACTAAAACATGATGGCAAACCTGCCTTCCTTCTAAACCAAGAAAAGGCTGCTAAATAGCATTTTATAGATGACCATGACAAACCCGAATCATCTAAATGAGCTAAAAAATCTAATATTAAGGGAGTCGGAGCCATCACGGGATCCACTTCTTTAGTCGAGGCAAATTTCGAGAATCTTGACCATTTGTAGATATATGACCTTTTTGTTGATTGTCTCTGGGCTGCTCCTATAATAAGTCTGACTGGGCTGGAAAAATGCGCCACGCTGTCAACTTCAGCGTCTGGACGTCCGGGTATAAAACCCGACCGTCCTGATCCGTCAGCAGGTCCTCCCTTTGAGGCAGCGGTTTGAATATCCTCTTGGACACTTCCAGAACCAGGGAAAACCATGGCTGCCTTGGCCACCATGGGGTGACTAGTATTCCCCGAGCCCGATCTTGGACAAGTTTCGATACCACCCGATGTATAAGAGGAAACGGGGGAAACACATAAATCTTCCACTGCCCCCAGTGTAACAGAAATGCATCGCCTAGGCAATTGGTCTTCAGATTCCTGTAGTCCCGGGCGCAAAACAGCTGACACTTTGCGTTCTGGGCTGAGGCAAAAAGATCTACTTCTGGTACACCCCAAGCCCGAAAAAGCAGGGCTGCAACTTGTCTGTTCAAAGTCCACTCGTGATGAGTGAGAGGATTCCTGCTCAAAAAGTCCGCTAACACATTTTGTTCCCCTGGCAGATGTATTGCCGAGAGGTGAATGTTTCTTTCTATGCACCAATTCCACACTCTGAGTGTTATTTCTAGCAGCCCTCTTGAGTGTGTTCCTCCCTGTTTGTTTATATAATACATCACTGTTGTATTGTCTGTCACCAATTGAACTACCTGATGTCTTAGATTCGGTTCGAATGACTTCAGTGCCTTTTCTACCGCTAGCAGCTCTTAACAAATTTATGTGATACGTGGCTTCTATTGAAGTCCATGTTCCCTGTGTTGTTAAACCGTCCATATGTGCTCCCCAACCCATAAGCGAGGAGTCCGTGGTCAGGATTTTGGATGGCCTGGGCAGATGAAAAGGAAGGCCAACACAGACATTGTGGTGCTCCACCCACCATAACAGGTGCTTCCGCTGCTGCACAGGCAAAGAGAGGCGCATACTGGACCTGTGTAACAACGGGTCGAAGACCGACAGAAACCAAGATTGCAGGGGCCTGAAATGCAACCTCGCGTGTGGAGTCACCGCAGTAGTTGACGCCATGTGACCTAATATTACTTGTATCTGTCTGGCCCTTACGGTATCCTGTCTTGTTGCCTGCAGTACAAGATCCTGCAGCTTCTCGAAGCGGTCATTGGGTAAGTAGGCCCTCTGAGTTTCCGAATCCAGAAGCGCTCCGATGAACTGTATTCTTCTTGACGGAATGAGATTGGACTTTCCCCAGTTCACTATCAGACCTAGGGACTGGAGGAGAAACAACGTTTTGTCGATATGTGAGAGTAATTTGTCTCTTGAATTTGCTACAATGAACCAATCGTCAATATACGGATAAACCGTTATTCCAGCTGTGCGGAGGTAAGCCGCCACTGTGGACATGCATTTTGTAAAAACCCTTGGAGCTGTTGCTAAACCAAACGGCAAAACGGAGAAATGGAAGGCCTGATTACCGACCATAAAGGCTAGGAATCTACGGTGTTGCACATGTATGGAGACGTGGAAATAAGCATCCTTCAAGTCTACCGTTGCAAACCATACGTTTTTATTTAACAAGGGAAGAATAGTTTTAAGAGAGACCATGCGAAACTTCTTGGTGTTTATAAATTTGTTTACTCCCCGTAGATCCAATATAGGGCGTAAGCCACCTCCTTTTTTAGAAACTAAAAAGTACCTCGAGAAAAAACATTGTCCATAAGCTGATGGAGATACTGGACAGATAGCTCCCTTAGAGAGTAAGATTTTAATCTCCTCCAAAAGTGCGGGAGAAGGAGATGTGGCTCTAACAAAGCCCACTGGCGGCAAACTATCAAATTCAATCAAATAACCATTTTTTACAATTTGAAGTACCCAGGTGTCAGTGGTAATACTTGACCATGCATCATAAAAAGGAGCCAAACGTGCTCCAAAATAAGGTAACTTTGAATCAACAACGTTAACATTGTCACAAACAGTAATGGCGCAATCTTGTATTGAAACAGAAGAAACTGGATCAGGCAAATCAAATGAATCAATGCCTGTAGGGAGAATGTCAAAAACGCTGTTTGCTTCCCCCCGGACGGTTGGATTTATTCTGATACGGCTGGAATCTATTCCTCGGCCCATAAGATTGCTTTCGTGGGACGTATGGCTTATTATTTTGAGGTGCACGTTGACGTTGTTGGCCTCCATAAAAATTACCAGCGCTTCTTCTGAAATACGACGGAGATGTCTGCCATCGAGGTTTCTGTTGAAAGTATCCCTGCCGTGGGAAACCATAGATTTGCATAGTCTTTTTCATCTCTTGATTATGCTTCAATCTTTCATCCGTCGTAGGATGAAAAAGACCTTCTTCGTAAAGAGGTAAATGTTCAGCTAGAGAACGACCTTCCTCTGATAGTGCAGACGCACGTAGCCATGCATGTCATCTTATTGAAGTTGCGTTACTAAAGATTTTCCCTGCAGTCTCTGCCATATGTTTAGCAAAGTCCTTTTGGAATTTTGCTAGTAGTATAGCCTCTGTATAGAAAGCTCGTGGCAAACGTTGTTCATTTTCTGGGATGAAATCCAAATATGGCAATACTTTATTCCACAAAAAGGTCTGGTATGCGCTCATGTACGTGGCGTAATGAGCCATCCTAGTAAAGAGTCCACCAGTCATGTGGGCCTTTTTTCCCATAGCATCTATTTTCCGTCCTTCTTTATCTGAAGGTGTAGGGTTTAATTTTTTTCCTTTTTGTCCATGTGCAACTTCAGCTATAACAGTATTGGGTATCGGTGGTCTTGCTATCCAGCTTGCAGAAGAAACATCAATCCTATAAAGGTTATCCACCTTTCTTGGAGTTGCAGGAGCCAACGAAGGAGAGCCTTCAATTGTTTTGGTAAGCTTCAGCAGATATGGTAGTGCTGGAAGTGCTGTTGAAGTATTAGATTCCTGCTGCTCTGCAGGAAACATGGGATCATCCACTGACTCTGGCTGCTTAGGAGTTGGAAGGTCAAGTGCACGTATCATTCTTGTGATTAATGATGCAAACTTATTGTAATCCTCATTCATGTTATCTTGCTCTGTCTCTCTATCGTTATCTTGGTTAGCCATATCCTCATCAGAGGACTGAGTGTCATCCAGGTGTGGGTTGTCAGTGATCAGGACAGGTGACATCTGATTTGGAGAGACTATTGGCTCCAATACTTGAGTATTTGTTTTCTTGCTTTTGTCTGAAGGTGACTTTCTTCGTCGTGTTGGCTCACTAATGTTCTTATTATTCATATTACTATTAGTAGTAGGCCATTGTGAAAGCATAGGTGCACCACAATAAAACATTTGACCATTTGGTGCCATTTGCCAGAAGCCTCCTTGACCCATGAAAGGAGGAAGGGGTTGATATTGCCCTCCTTGAATCATGTTCCCTTGGTTCATAAATAAAGCAGGGGGCTGGCACTGGCCACTTTGTGCCATGCCTCCCTGATTCATAAGCTGGAGAGGAGGCTGATATTGTCCTCCTTGGCCCATGCCTCCATAGGCCGTAAGGGGAAAGGGAACCTGACAGTGTTCATTCTGAATATTGTTTCCCTGGCCTTGGCTTCCTTGACTTTTCTGATGGGAAGAGGGGAAGCCTTGGCGATTCACCGCTCTTGGTGATCGGGAGGCGCCTCTTTGGCTTCCTTGGCTCCTCCCCTTTTTGTTCTTCTTCCTTAATGGGGAGGAGCTAGAGGAGGAGTCGGAGGAGGAGCTTGTAGCCTTCGACGCTGAGCGGCTTCGGCGTCGGCGTCCCTCATTCCTCCCTGCATGTCGAGAGGGTGCTCGATCCCGAGCGCGCCTCGGGCTCCTTTCCAAGGGCCTTGTAGGTGTGGAGGGAGCTCCCGATACCGGCTCCCCAGCATCGTTCACGCTTCGAGCTAGTGTCGTTGGGGACACCGATGCCTCAGAGTTAATCTCTTTTGATGCTGGGACCTCGGTAGGTGCCCCTTCATTTTTTGAAAATATTTCTTCAGCCTGCACCGAAAGCGCCATTTTATGTGGCGTTTGGCTTTGTAAGGCCATTTCACCCTCCTTAGAAGGAATTTGCGGCTTGACTTTCTTTATTTGACTGCTTTGAGCTACTTCACCTCTATCTGAGGGCTTAGTTGGCTTCACCTTCTTTATTTTAATTATTTTCTTTTTCTTTATTGTTGGATCGATCTTCTCAGTCGAATCCTCTATTGCCTTGGAAGTAGGTAAAAGAGCCTGTTCATATAGCGCCGCTTTTAAACGTAACTCCCTATTTTTTCTAGTTTGGGGAGTGAAGGCTCTGCAGATCTCACATGCCTGGGAGAGATGTTCTTCCCCCAGGCAAACAAGGCAATTAATATGTGTATCGTTGTCCGGGTATTTATTTGGACACGATATACATTTTTTGAAAGAAGTAGTCATTGTGAAGATTTAAAGTGTCTCTTTGTCCTTCCGTTACTGCTTTTATAGCGCGGATTGAAAGAACTGGCCGCAGCCCCTCCTGAGGGCTATTTATAGAGGGGAGAGGGGCGGGAGGGGCTGCTCCAACTGTCGTTGGGTCTCGTGAACTTTCTGTTGCTGCCGGCGCGAGCGCCGGGTAATTACCATATGTGTAAATCCGCAGGTGACCACGTGGGGAAACTTCTTGACTGTGAGAGCTGTTTGGCAGTGGAACTCTCTGCCTCGGAGTGTGTGAAACCTCCTTCCTTGGAAGCTTCTAAACAGAATCTGGATGGCCATCTATCAGGGATAATCTTCCAAATCTATAATTCTATGAACTCAGCACAGCAAAGCTGCCAACTTTAGAGTTGTGGAGAATAACAAAAAGAACCCATATGATCTGTATAGCATGCAAATCCACATCTGACATCCAGTGAGTCCAGCTCATTGTAGAAGGTAATGGAATATGTTTTAAGTTCACTAATCAGCTATCTTTTGTGTCAGCATATTTTATGTGGTCCAGGACAACTCTTTTTCTCTCAACGTAGCTCAGGGAAACAAAAAGATTGGAAACCCCTGCTATACAGTATGACCTCCCTAAACATACAGGACTGAGACCTGTATGGTTTCACTAACCTGCATTCAACAAAATGTGTCCCTCTTGGAATGTCTTAGATCTTCCAGACAATTCTATGGTATACTTCCATTGGAAGTTAAATCGAGTCATCCTGATGGGCCTATCAAATTCCTAGAAAGGATAACTATTTAGAATTTTTTAAGGTTTTCCATGGCAACTCTAATAGTTATCGACAGAAGTAAGTCATTTCAGTTGCATTCACTATTCTCTGTGGTTTCCTTGTTCCATGGTAAGTTCAGGAACATACGTATCTCCCACAGTGCATTGGCACATCTTTGTCCCTAACAGTTCAAAGAGATATTTAGGGTATAAGTTTAACAGATGAGAAACCTGTTTTACTTGCATGGATACTAGTGGATATTTCCCACAAAGGAGAAGGTTGACTCAAGCGAGTTTTTACCTCTTCTCAGGAAGATTCCTAATTTTCCCATACTGTAATGAATGCCGTTTCCCAAAAGGTTATGGCATCATTTTTCCAAAAGTTAGAACTACTGATCTGTCCACAGTAATAAAATATTTGAACACCTCAAACACTTGTTTTGTGGGAAAAACAGCATGCCCCACTCACACAAAAAACTAGCCAAGAAATATAACATTAGAGTAGCAGTTTTATGCAAGACATCTTATAGAGGGAAATCCCACAAAATAGTTAGCCAGATTTCTTCTAACAGAGAAAGTCTGCTTTTTAGAAATAACGGGGGGGGGGGGGGGGCAACAAAATTCTTATCACGTTACCTAAGTGACTTGTAAATGAAATCTTCCAAGATCTAGTCACACAATACCCAAATATATTGGAAAACAATCCAGTGTTTTGAACATATTCCACCAATAAAAGGGGAGAAAAAGCCAATGAGAATCACGATATAAAGAAACAATAGCTCATTTATCCATCCTAACATGCTACTGAAGTGCAATGAACTTAAGACATTTGGAGAACTGGAGAGAGAATGGAAAGTCTTAGCTAAGTGAAATAAAGATCGCCTTTCATATAATTCCACTGTGCAAGCGTTTCTATAACAAACGTGTCTGTTTGTTATGGTGAATTTAACAAGTTCATGAATCTGGCATCTTACATGGCTTACTTGTGTCAAAAACATGGGTTTTAGAAATGGGGGGGGGGATATTTCCCACATCCTTTGAGGTGTCTAACCTGGCATCTTTAAAAACGATGGTAACCAAATGGCAAGCAGTACTTAGTTAGGTCATTGAGTACCGTACTGTGTTCCACTGAACATCACAGTACTCTCAGCCTTAATGGAGATGGCTGCTTTTAGTCTACCAAGCAGTAACCAAGTATGAAATCTATTGAGGCTAAGGAGTCAGATGTAATTCTGTATATATTGGAAAACACTGGAATGAAAGCCAGTTCCCTGTGATGGACTTCCATCCCTTCAGGTATGGTATGTACATGTATGAGCATATGTATGCTTGAACATGACCTTGATAAAGGAAAAGACAAAAACTATAGCAAACAACTCAATTCAGGAAAATTGAAGGAGTCTTTTAAAAAGAAAAACAAAACAAACCTCCACAAAACAGGCAAATAAATTAAGAACATGCCATGCATTCAAATCTCAACAAAACGTACTTGCCAACCCTGAACGTACTTGCCAACCCTGGCCTCATTCATTTATATGGCACCCTGTTTTTTCCTCATTTGTGTCTTCTTGAATATAGCTCTGCCCTGTTAATTGTACATGGGTCATTTTAACCTTCATCCTAACTAGATATTTTAATTTCCACCAAGTCAATTTCGTGACAGAATCTACTCAGTACTAGACCTGTGAGGTTGGCATTTTACAACATTGCCACCTGAGGAGGTGTAAAGAATATTGCTGTGTTCCAGACACCTCTATGCACATTAAAAACAGCTGGGACAAAGATTGTTTCAACAAATCTATTGTGTTTATGTGGGTTGTATGTTTTGCAAACAGGGCTGGCTGAAGACATTTTCTGCCTCATGGATGTATGTATTTTCTGCTGAGGTGTTGTCAAATGCCCCAGATAATTTTTATGCCTGGTTTGGTGAATTCTCATTAAGTCAAAACCCTGTGAAATTCAAGGAGTTGCCGTAGGTTGACAGTTCACATAAACAAACACACCGAGCCCCAGATTAAGGAAGAACATGGAAAGGTATTTTTATCTCCCTGTTAAGCACATGAAACACAGTAAGATAGAGGGAAGGTATTTGTGGCCATGAAATGTATGATTTCAGCCCTGGTTATCCCTTGGCCAAGACCCACATTTTTATGTTATAGGGGTTAAAGGTGAGCAACCCCCTCCTCCCCTGTTATCTCCAGTAATAAAAGAACCTCCCTATACAGCTTTCTCTTCCTTCGGAAGGGACGATGGGGTATAACAAAGACAACCTCTCCCAGTCAGTGTGTTGTCGAAAGCTTTCATGGAGGGAATCACTGGGTTGCTGTGAGTTACCTGGGTTGTATGGCTATATTCCAGAGACATTCTCTCCTGATGTTTCACCCACATCTATTGCAGGCATCCTCAGGGGTTGTGAGGTCTGTTGGAAACTAGGCAAGGGAGTTTTGTATATCTGTGGAATGTCCAAGGTGGGAGAAAGAACTCTTGTCTGCTTGAGGCAAGTTGGCCACCTTGATTAGCATTGAATGGCTTTGCAGCTTCAAAACCTGGCTGGTTGCTGCCTGGGGGATCCTTTGTTGGGAGGTGTTAGCTGGATGATAGAAGGGAATAGATCTCACAACCTCTGAGGATGCTTGCCATAGATGTGGGTGAAACATCAGGAGAGAATGCCTCTGGAACATGGCCATACAGGCCGGAAAACTCACAGCATCCCATTTCCAGTCAGTGTTTGCAGGGGCCATCTGAACTTGAACCTCCTGCTGTTTGCCAGAAAAAATGAATGGATGAATTTGGGTTTCCAATTAAAGAATCATGCAGAGAAATATCATAGGGTGTTTTGGCTGAGCATCTAATTACATTGCCAGAACAGTATTCTCTGCCCCCATTTGCCCCTGTCTCATGTGTAGATGGCTTGGGAGGGAGGGGAGAATCCAGCTTCCTTGAGATGGGACTCCCCATCCCTGTGCTAAACACTAAATATTCAATGTAAGCATGATCCTTGCCCTGATTTCCCCCGAGAGATGCTCGTACATAGCATTCATTAGGGATGAAATAGACAGAACAGGGATGGATGGAAGGCCAAGGAAAACGTGGAGTAGATTGTATTATCGCAGACAAAGAAGCTAATGTTCAAGCATAGTGAAATGGAGCTAGGTCTCTTGAAATAAATGACACAAGTTAGCCACTATTAACTTAAGTCTCTTTCAAATAGATCTGTTGTCAGCATGACTAAGTTTGTCTTTAACCCAACATCTTTGTGTACTTTTGAACTCACACGTGAACCTAGAGACCCAGGGTTCAGCAGGGGCAAGGAGAGCACTTGCACAGTTGAAACTAGTATGCCAAGTTCCCTGAGAAGTCATACCTGGCAATAGTGACACATACTTGGATTACACCCTGTCTGAACGACTACAACGCCCTTTACATGGGGTTGAATTTTGTGTGAAAATATTGTGGGTAAGTGGCTGGCTGGGATAGGCTACGAGGAGCAAAATCTCCCTGCTCCCTGCAGACATCTAACAGCATGCTGTAAAAGTGGGGATGAGGGAAAGACCAAGAAGTGTGTCCTACCTTCACTTCCTTGGATGAAAAGCAAGATGCAGAAGCACCTAATAAATAAAATGCTAAATTTCAGAATGCTGAATTTCAGAGCCTATCACTGCACACTTGAACCACAGCCAATTGCAATAGTAGGTTATCATTGTGAGATCCGGTCTGGTGAACTGCTTGACTGTCTCCTGTTCCTACAAAATGAAAGCCAGGCCCTGTTGCCTGGATTTGCTTAAACTGTGCATTCTTTACACTCCTTGGATTTCTGCCCCAGTCAAGAGGAGTTTGGGAGGGCACAAGAATTTGCATGATCAGTTTTTAATCAACGAAAGTGACTTTTAAAAAGCATTCCAAAATCCTACTGCCTTCCTTTTTAGCAGTTTAGCAGAAAGACAAGGGGGTGCCTACACTGATTCATGCCTCAGCTTTCCATAAATTCCAGTGTGGCAACTATGCGTTTTTGGCACCATTTAATGCCTTTCTCCGATGTTTCCTATTTTTAACACTTAGCTGTTGAGTTCCATGGCAGCAGTCTTTGATAAATGCTGTCAACTCAGAACCAACTTTTTTCTTCCACTCCTCTGAAGGCTCATAAACCTACAGAGACCTGGGAAGCTGCCAAGAATGTGGCACTCAATTGTTCAGTAAACACACTCTCACCCAAAGGCAGTTAAATGTATGCTGGTCAACTCTCAATTCTCAAGCTACAAAGCCAAAACTCTGATTTAAATAAGTGTCTATGCCATATATTAATCAAGCAAAAAGATAACTGATTTGATTTTTTTTATAAAAAAAAAACAGCACATACAAACACTCCCTCTAAAAGGGGGGGGGGAGCTGATCAAATGCTACATAATTCTTCCATTCATTTGTTATCAGATCTGTCTTCTGAGACATGTTATAAAAGGAAACAATTAACATCTCACATACTTCAGTTTTACAACAGAAATCAAGTGATTAAAGGGAGAGGTGGGGCTTCCCTTTCAAACAGATTGGCCTTCCTCCAGATGCCTAAATCCTCTAAAGTAGTGTTTCTCAACCTGGGGGTCGGGACATATTTCCGATGGTCTTAGGAACCCCTCTGGCAGAGAAGGCTGAAGATCTCTCTGCCTATCCTTCTATTCCTTTTTGGAAACAGACAGCAAATCCTCCCACCAAAAGCTCTCCTCCTGCTGTGATTGGCCGGCCTCTCAGCCAAGGGGAGGGCTGTTTCTGAGACTCCAAGCGGGAGAGGAGAGAAGGCATGTGCTACGCATAGCAGTGTGGTCTGCATGCATGGGTTAGGGAGAACATGTGAGGCTGGAGGGAGCCTCATGCCAGCAAGTCCCCTCAAGGCAGGGAGAAAAGCGCCCGCGTGAGGTGGGACTGAGAGTGGTCCAGCATCATCAGACAGAGGAGCAGCAATAGAACCAGCTTAGGCATTTTGTAATGCTATTTATTAGAAAAAGTCAGTCTTTCCTTTTAGTTTTTTTTATTAATGCTCCCATTAGAAAATGCATAAGGATGTGGGTGAACTACAACTCCCAAAATCGTGGGTCAATCCTTCCCAAATCCCACCAGTATTCACAGTTGGCCATGTTGGACAAAATCAATCCCCCCCAACCCCACCAGTATTCAAATGTGGGCGTATCAGGTATTTGTGCCAAATTTGGTCCAGTGAATGAAAATACTTCCTGCATATCAGATATTTACACTAAGATTCATAACAGTAGCAAAATTACAGTTATGAAACAGCAACAAAAATAATTTTATGGTTGGGAGTCACCACAACATGAGGAACTGTATTAAGGAGTCACGGCATGTGAGGATTTAGCATGAGGTAGAGGTAGATAGATAGATCTCTAGCTTCTTGACCTCATAGGAAAGAGGAAGCAGCACTATCAAAGCAAAATAAGGAAGAGGGATTGAGGCTCAGAGGGCAGATGCCACAGAGGACATGTCCATTAAAATCACAGTGAGTCACCTGCGGCAAATGCCGGTCCATCCCTGCTTCAACCACTCCTCCTGGGAAAAGAAGCCATGAAGGGCAAAAGGGTCCATGCACCAGCCTGCTGGTATTCCCAGTAAATTTCCCAAAACGTCTTACCCTTTGGAATTATACCTTACCACACTGTGTGAATAGGGCCATTCTTTCAGCAATGACTACCAAAACAGTAATGACAGTAATGAATATTGCAAGTATGATAGAGGAGTGGCAGAAAGGAGTGCTGATTGTTTATGGCCTCATGGGAGAGATGGGCAGTAAGCCCATGATTTCCCATTTCTCTGTGGGAAAAATCTACAACAGTAGTAATTAATTATTCTGAAAATCTTTCAAAAGTACTTAAGAGATAGCCTAAGGGTTGGCACAGATTCTCTTTCTTTCTTTTTTTAACAGACACTAGTTTCTTGCTATTTGTATTAAATATACAGTAGGAATTCCCCCTGGGAATGGCATGCTACTTCCAGGGAAACTGCATGAGAAAAGGCATAGCTGTCCCCACAGAGGCAGGAATAGCTTTTTTCTGTACAATATCTGTGGAAACCTACTAGGGGTGTAGAAAAAAACATGGCTTTCTGCCTGGATGCATAGAAGCAGTCATATCACTTTTCTTCATTATGTCTACCCAGATGACACATCATTCTCTTCCATCCCTTTTGGGTAGGCACTTTTGGGTACAGGGAGAGAACTACTTGCATGTTACGGCAGCTCCACTGGCTGCCAGCCCGTTTCTGGGCTAAATACAAAGTGCTAGTTATTAGGTATAAAGCCCTAAATGGATTGGGCCCAGACTATCTGAAAAACCGTATCTCCGCATACAAACTAGCATGAGCACTGCGGTCCACACAGGAGGCCCTGCTCTCAGTCCCACCCCCATCTCAAGCACGATTGGTGAGAATGAGAGAGGGGGCCTTCTCTGCGGCCACTTCCCACCTCTGGAATGCCCTCTCTAAAGAACTAAAAATGGCCTCCTCTCTCCTCTCCTTCAAAAAGCTTTTAAAGACCCATTTGTGCAATATAGTTTACGGAGAGGAAGAGGATTAGCACATCTTATACAAATTCTCACCTTGACATCGGATGCTAGCCTCAGCCCGCCGATGTGATATACAGTACTATATTATGCTTTTAATGTATTATGCTTCAATTGGTTTGACTCCTTGTGTTTATTATGTTTATTTAGTCTAACCCTCTATTTTTGGTAGTTAATAACTTACATTGAGTCCATTTTATTTCATGTTGTTTGATTACTGTTTGTCTGTTTTTGGGCATTGAATATTTGCCCTTTTTTTTGGGGGGGGGGACCACCCTGAGTCCCTTTGGGGAGAGAGGGCACATTATAAATAATAATAATAATAATAATAATAATAATAATAATAATAATTATTATTATTATTATTATTATTACTACTACCACCATCACTTCTGTGGGGCATCCTATCTAGTAGTAATACTAATTAGGCAGGCAACTGTAAACGTAACATTACAAGAAAAGAAAAAAAAGAAGTATTAAGAGGGTTATCCCTTGGGCTACTTTGTCATGGAAATCAATAGCAGTGCAATTCTGAAATGGGAGCCTGACCAGTCTACAAAGGAAAGAGTAGGGGAGACCGTTCTAGAATATGAATTCCTCCTTTGTTGCAGCCACCGACGCAACTCAAATTTGTCTAGGAGAATTCTGATTCAGAGATCACAGTCTTACCCATCATACATATTGGTTCATTAAGCAGCTTAGAACCCACCAGGAACCAAAATACCTAGTATCTGTTGCTGTGTCTTGAAAGAACAGTGTGTCGCAGTTTCACAATTCATAGTCAAAACTGCTATCACAGGTTCATTATTACCACAGCACAAAACATACACAAGTGAGACCTCAGTGCAAAGTTCATGGTAGAACACTGTATTTGTGCCATTGCTCTAGCAAGTTAAAAAAAAACCCACAAACTAAGTTAAACTATCACTAGAAGAGCAAATATAGCAACTGCCATTCCCAGTAGAGGCTACAATTATTTTGTAACTGGCAATACTATATACGAATATTTCTTGCTTAGGAAAACTATTAGATTTATGGGGTCACCATAAATCAACAAGTGACATAAAAGCATTATGCATACACATGCACAAACAATGGATTGGTTGGCCACTGCAACATTTAGGTTACTGCATGGTACTTCTTCTCCTTTTTTTTTTTTTTAACAAATCATCTCCTTTAGTAATGTACTGCTCTATTTAATTATCCAGACAATTTCCCTTATGATGGAAACTCAATACCATTGATGCTAATTAAATTAAGCCACCACTGTAACAAGGCAATGCTCTAATGTACTCATCTCATAAAGATGGCTTGTTTAGTTTGATCTGGGGCGTTTTACTTCCTCTTTAATGAAAAAGGAAAATCAATATATAGAAATGGGAGAGACAGGGGGCACTAGAAAAGGGACCACAAAGACCATGATTTCATTTAAGACACCAGGTCAGCTCCTTGCTTTATGGAAAAGCCACTCTGAGGAAATGGAGAAAATGTTGGATCAGGGCTCCAGCCAACCCCAAACAGAGTCTATCTCTACATATTACTTTTGTTTCTGGGCAGATGGTAGAAGGGAATAGGTGACACCCCAAAGGAACAACCCGCAGGCTTCCGGTTGCTAATTCTATGTAGAGCACATATGGCAAACACAAGGCCTGTGGGCTAAATCCAGCCCACCACATTATTTTATGTGGCCTGCAAGGCTTTCAATGTTAGGGCAAAATGAAGGCAACCACAAGATTGATGTGGCCCTCAGTAAAAATGAGTTTGACACCCCTGATGTAAAGACATACAAAATGAAACATTTGGAAATGGGCAATAATTACAAATCCATTTTTTCATTCTCCAGAACTGATGATACCAAAATAGTGAAGCAATTTCCTCTTGGAACATATTAGCATTTCTTCATATTTTCTTTCTGTCTTGTATTGTTTTACATACCAAATCTGGCTTGAGTCTGAAGGCCAAAGGAAGTGCATAAAACATGGAATGCATAGTTGTTAGTACTGAAGAGCTCCACGACTGACGAACTTCCCGACTTCTAGGAATGCGATGGAGGGTGAACTAGGAAAAATAAGGAAAGAAATTGATTTACACAGAGAAATCAGTCTAATTACACCTGGTTTCATATCTTTTTTGTAGCTTTTCCAGCAAAACTCTTAATTTTTCCAAGAAGGAATAAACATGGGCAAAGCTCTGACTGGCTCCAGATTATTGTTTTGCATGGCCAACCCAATACATTCTTCTGCTGGATAAGAATAACACAGTGTTGCTCCCACCCATTCCATGTACAAAAAGCCCACTAGACTGCCAGCTGAATTTTTCTTTACGATTGGTGATGGGAGAGTGTCCACAACAATTCAAGGCAGCATGCTACCTTATCTGTATAAGGCAAGTTACATGGCACACATCTTTCTCCATCACTGTCTTGATGCCACCACCTAACAGCGCCAGCCCTATTATGTTGAATGGACTCTGCATTGCATCCTCATCCATATGCACACTTAACTACTAGTTTGGTACTGCACTTAAAGCAGGGCTTTCCAAAATGTGTGTAGTGTGTAGGTTTGTGGCGTGAACCTCTGAGTCTATGTGAAATACAGAATAAAATCATGTATTTTAAAAACTACAAATGAAAAGTTTTCATGAGATATGTTGTATCCCCATACATTTTGTTATTATAATTCATGTATGTGTCTGTATCTCTTATAAAGGGTTGATTTAATCCCCAGTGCAGTAGTAAAATTGAATTACTGTGTCACAAAATGATGCAAGTCTAAAAATGTGTCACAAACATTAAATGTTTAGAAAGCTCTGACTTATAGTCTCAAGGTCTAAGCCTGAGATCAAAGGAGGTACACAATTAAGGAAAATGGGTAACACAAATCAGGTTTGTATTTAGCATTTTCCCTAGCAACCAAAAAGCAACAAGAATCTCAATGTGTTGTCGAAGGCTTTCATGGCCATAATCACTGGGTTGCTGTGAATTTTCTCGACTGTATGGTCATGTTCCAGAAGCATTCTCTCCTGACATTTTGCCCCCATCTATGGCAGGCATCCTCAAGAGGTTGTGAGGTATATTGGAAACTAGGTGAGGGAGCTTTATATATCTGTGGAAATGTTCAGGATAGGAGAAAGTACTCGTCTGTTGGAGACAAGTGTGGCTGTTGTAATTAATAACCTTAATTAGCATTTAATGGCCTTGAAGCTTCAAGGTCTGGCTGATTCCTGCCTGGGGAAATCTTTTGTTGGGACGTGTTAGCTGTCCCTGATTGTTTCTTCTCAGTAAATTCCTCTGTTTTCAGAATATTGTTCTTTATTTACTGTCCTGATTTTAGAGTTCTTTTTAATACTGGTAGCCAGATTTTGTTCATTTTCATGGTTTCCTCCTTTCTATTGAAATTGTCCACATGCTTGTGGATTTCAATGGCTTCTCTGTGTTGCCTGACATGGTGGTTGTTAGAGTGGTCCAGCATTTCTGTGTTCTCAAATAATATGCCGTGTCCAGATTGGTTCATCAAGTGTTCTGCAATGGCTGACTGTGGGGCTACAAAATGTACACCCATAATGTGCGCTTGGTTGCAGGACAGCATGAAAAGCATGTGATAAAAAGATTCACATAAAATCCAGCATCAGGCAAAAATGTACTGCTACGGATCACTGTATATCCCAGTGCTCCCCCAAAAATGAAAGTTAATTGCAGTTTGCTAGTGTAGACTGCTTCAGCACTTATCCTTATATTTAAATCCTGAAACAGCTGGTGGACACACAGGTGGCTAAATTGAAGCAGGAAAGGAAAGCAATTCCCATGCGATTTCTCTCTAACCATTCCTTTGTTCTCATTTCCTGTGTATTTCTGAAAAGAAACAGAGCTTGAAATTAGACAGTGGGCAGCAGCATGTTGCAGGCAAGTGACCCCAAAGGGAAACAAGGTTCTAGAGGGCAAACTAGGTGGCACCAGGAATGAGGGAGAGGAGAGGCACATCAGCACCGCAACTTTGGCAAAATGCTTATGCATCTTGGAGAGTCATTAGGGGAAAAATAGAACTTCTGCCAGATGTCCCACAGTACCTTCTGCAATGGCTTTCAATTCGAATTAACCAAACCTTTCAGGATGCCGTGGGACCATTTCCCGGGACTAATAGCTCTGTGTGTGGACTCACTTTGAGATACAAGGGTATTTAATCCCACTTCCTGTCTGCGACCCTTCTACACTGCCATATAAAAATCTAGATTATCTTCTTTGAACTGGATTATATGGCAATGTAGGTTCATATAAAATCTTCTTTGAACTGGATTTTATGAACCTATAATGCCATATAATCCAGTTCAAAACAGATAATGTGGATTATATACTTTGATAATCTGAATTATATGGCAGTGTAGAAGGGGCCTGGAGGTGACCTGATGGAGCACTCCAACAGTCTTTTTATTTGCCTAGTTAAGCTTTTGTGTTCCTGATGGAGTAAGGCAAGAGGTGGCAACCTGTAGCCCACAGGGAGCCTGTTTCTGCCATTTTTGTAAGCCCAGCTGGTTGTATTTGCCTCTGAAATTCACTTCTTGGGTCTAGTGGGGCACTACAATGGTGCTCCCTGTCAAACTTCAATAGCACTGCAATAGTGCTCACTGTTAAACTTCAACGCTAGCAAGTCTTTTGGGAGTGAAGTCCTGAAAGTGGCCTTTTTGTGGAGTGACAGATGATTGCTCTTCAGTTCTGTTGCTCTTCTGTAAGCCTACTTTGGATTTACTTCCTTTTGGCTTTCTAAAGCTGGATCTACACTGCCCTATATCCCAGAAACTGATCACAGATTATCTGTTTATAGCAGATTATCTGGCAATGTAGACTCATAAAATCCCATTCAAATCAGATAATTTGGAATCCGATCCTGGGATATAGGGCAGTGTAGCTCCAGTTTACAAGGGTAGCATTCTGTGTTGCTTGGCTGACCATGAAGGACAAGGCTTTGCTACTCACACATCTGTGGCCAGCATGGAAATGAAGGTCATCACCCTCTTAAGGGGGCAGTAGAAAAAAATCTATTGTGCAATCACATTTTAAAGATTTTTTTTCAAGGCTGGAGCTGATGGAACATTACAATGAAACTACTTAGGAAACATAAATAGATGTTCTCTTGGTGTGTTCTTGAACAGGATATCGTATTCTCAGTTAATTGGAACTCAAGCAACTGGCAAAAAAGAAGAAATAATACTTTAAATAAAAATTAAAATCAAATCCATTTTTTCATATAGTAAATCAGTTTTATAATACAGTAAAATTGCGTTACATTAAATTGTCTTTGTATTAATTTGCTTTTAATTACTGTATTTCAATATTAATATCAAGTCATCAGAGTTTATAATATGATATAGTATGGGATATAGTATTCATTAGGCCTATTTTAATAGTAACTCTCAGGCACCCGGAAACTACATTATCTGGCACCTACCAATCTCCATGGGTGCCATTTTACTGTGGCCCTTTCTACACTGCCATATAATTCAGATTACCAATGCATGTAATCCACATTATCTGCTTTGATCTGGATTATGTGAATCTACACTGCCATATAATACAATTCAAAGCAGACAATCTGGATTTTATATGGCAGTGGAGATGGGGCCTGAGAGTCTACTGAAGCAGGCATTGCTCTGAACTATTATGTCAGTGCCCCATCTAGTGGACAACAAGATGAACTGTCAAAAGCAGATTAAACAAAGAGAGATCATGCTTTTAATAAAATAACAGGTTAACTCTGGACATTGCTTGAATTTAGTAATTTGATTTCTGTATCAAAGCTGAACTCATTTCGCATTCACATACAAGTCCACCCCTAATTTGCATCAAAATTCTGTTCTGTTCATTAGCCTAATCTAGGTAGCAGATTGTTCCTGTTGGGCAAGCTTGTTTTCTGCTGCCCTGTAGAATGGGGGTCCTTCTGCACAGCCCTATATCCCAGAATATCAAGCCAGAAAATTCCACAATATCTGCTTTGAACTGGGTTATCTGAGTCTACACTCAGATAATATGGGATTTTCTGTCTTGATATTCTGGGATATAGGGCTGTGTGGAAGGGCCCTAGGATGGCTTCAAATTACAGGAAGGGAGATTTCACCTGAACATTAGGAAGAACTTTCTAACTGTGAGAGCTGTTCAGCTGTGGAACTCTCTGCAAATCTCCAAAAAAGAAGCTGTCATGCGCAATGGGAAGTGGGACCACTATGAGTTTAGTGTGTTCAAATCTCCCCCAGAACCAGTTTACACATGTGATAACTAAATACACTGTCACAACCAAAATGGAAGAAGATATATATTGGCCCATAGTAGACTCTTGAAAAGAAAGGAACACAAAGTTAGATTTATAAAAGCCATGGAAAGAACAACTGGGCTCCTATTGGAGCCAAAACAACAAACTTTTTCCAGATGCACCAGTACAGAGACTTCTTGAGAAATCCAGTGCTCTCTGCTTTAAGAATGAACCTGTTGCTTCACAAAGGCCAAAGGCACCCTGAATTTCAATGAGTTATTTGATTATAGTTGCAATTTTTTGAGTTATATGTGCTATGTTTTGTGTTTACCTTGTTTATTTTATTGTTATTGAGTTATTTTTGACAGTGTCTGCATTTATTATTATTTATTTCTATTTTCTTTGTTGCAAGCAGCTCCGAGTCCCTTCGGGGAGTGGGATGTAAATAAAGCATCATCATCATCATCATCATCATCATCACCATCACCACCACCACCACCACCACCACCACCATCATCATCATCATCACTGTGCAGCTGTAAATGGAGTTTAAATTTCACTGTCTTTTGTCTCAGTCCCTACATGATCAAGAGGGGAGTGTCCTCTGCCTGTATTGACCTATTTCTGCACCAACTGAACTAAAATCAAAACAACATCTGATCTGATGACACTAACAATCTCACTTTTATTATCTGGTGTGAATTTTTAACATCTTTTTCCTGATGAATAAGCAATGGGGCTTGAATAACTTGCATGACATATTTTGTATATTTCGGTTGGCCAATAAAAGTATTGCTCTTTTGTGGACTTTGTATTTTAGTTTGTCTTGAAACATGAACTTTTCATACTCTGGGATATGGCCTTTTTTTTTTAAAGGCCGCAAATAATAGAGGATGCCTTGGCTGCCAGCTCTCACTCCCATCCAAGCCTTCTGTTTTGCTGTTTACTTCCCTCTTGAGTATGCTAAGAATGTCTACGCTTGATCTTTGGAATGCGTTATCAAAACAGAGAATTCCGAGCAGGAATTTTATTAAAGCTGGTATATACTGCCTCTTGTATTTGGACTCAATCTGGTAGTCTGATTTACCCCTGCAGGAATAATTTTAGATTATTTTGAACTTTAAAAATATAATTTCACCTCTAATCTTCCAGATCTGGAGACCCTTGTGGACAGAAGCAGATATCATGCAAGTATCTCTATCTATTCACATAAAATGGGAGTGTAATATTCTCAATGTCAAATTATCCAGAGGTGGAGGAATGTACCTGCTACAATCAGCTCTTCCAATCTCCAGATGGTTAGCACTGTCAAAGCTAGTCTCATATTTATGGCCAACCAGGAATCAATATGTGGGTGGAAGGAATGGAGAAGGAATGGAATGTTTTGTGCCCTGAATAAAAGGTAGGCAAACCACTCCAGAAGGAAAGCCTTCTCCTTCTCCATGAATCTCCAGTAGGCTAAGTAACATTTGTTGACTGATTTACAAGCCTATTTTTTTTTGTTTTAGCAAGATGTAGGAACATATGGCGCACCTTTTGCTGTGCCTTCCCCTTCCTAGGGCACATCTTTTGTGTAGACTGAAGTGAACAAGCTCTGGTCCTCTATTTGAAAAATGACTGGTTAGTTTACTCAGTACTCTGACCATTCAATGTGTTAATGTTACTACTGACGATCGTGCTATCACCACTTAATCAGGGAGCTTTGAAATGGTTGAACAGAAGCTCTCTGAAGCTTTAGGTGCTTTTACTGCCTATTACAGGGAAAACCAGCTGATTCCTAATCCCTCTAAAATGCAGACGTGTGCTTTTCATCTTAAAAACAGACAAGCATCTCAAGTTCTGCGAATTACCTAGGAAGGAATGCCATTGGAGAACTGCAGCACACCAAATACCTGGGAGTTACTCTGGACCGTGCTCTGACTTATAAGAAGCACTGCTTGAATATCAAACAAAAGTGGGTGCTAGAAATAATATTGTATGAAAGATGATTGGCACAATCTGGGAATCACAATCAGACACAGTAAAGACATCTGCTCTTGTGCTTTGCTACTCTGCTGTTGAATATGCATGCCCAGTGTAGAAAACATCTCACCACGTTAAAACAGTGGATGTGGCTCTTAATGAGATACACCACATTATCACAGGATGTCTATGACCCACATCACTGGAGAAATTACACTGTTTAGCTGGTATTGCACCACCTGACATTTGCCGGGAAGTATCAGCCCGTAATGAAAGGACCAAGGCATTGACATCTTTGGCCCATCCTCTATTTGGATATCAGCCAGCATGCCAACACCTAAAATCAAGAAACAGCTTCCTAACATCTACAGAGATACTTACAATAACACCTCAGCAAGTGAGATTCCAAAAGTGGCAAGCTAAAACCCAGCACCTCAATCAGTGGCTGAGACCGGATGAGAAACTCCCTCCTAGGCACACAGAAGAGTGGATGACCTGGAAGGCGCTGAATAGGCTGCACTCTGCTACCAGAAGATGCAGAGCTAACCTTAAGAAATAGGGCTAAAAAGTGCAGAGAAGAGCAAACCACAGACCACCTACTACAATGCAACCTGAGCCCTTCCACATGTACAATGAAGGATCTTCTCACAGCGACACCAGAGGCACTCCAAGTGGCCAGCTTCTGGTCAAAGGACATTTAGCATAAGGTCAACTTTTTTAAACTTTGTGTTTTTAAATGCATTTTAACTATACCCTCAACTCGCTTCTGACACAATACATAAAAATAAATAAAAATAAATACTGCTGTTCAGAAAAGTAGCTTGTTCCTAAGAAGTTATCACTATTGGTATGAATTTACCACTGGAAAAGAGAAAGAAATTCTCTCTGGTTTCCTCAAGTGGCCAAGTCATATGTTGCACACTGAACATTCTGTGGAAAATACAAAAGCCATTACAAGACAATCCTTGCTACTATAGCACCAGGTAGCTACCTTTCCTCTATTCCTTTCTATTGCTCAAATTGAGCCAGCGCACACACACAGTAATATGTATTTATGTGATTGAAAATGGTTCCTTACCCTAATACCGGAGTTCCCATTCATAGCCAGAAAGCAACCAGCAGTGATGCAATGACACTTCTGGTCACCAGCAAGATGCGTGGCACACTATGGCCCTCAGGTACTCCAGAGGAGAGAAAAACAGCACTTCGGTTGCTGGACCAGTTCACTCTGACATAAGAAAAGAATGAGGATGCCCTTTTTCCCTTTCATGGTCCACGCACTCTGGAGGTAATATACCAGGGATTATATGCTGGTGGTGGATGTGACCAAAGCCGGGGTAGGCAGTGTCATGGCCACATGAATGAGGCTTTTCCCCTTCTCTTCTCTTTTCTCCTTCCATCTTTCTTTTCCTAACTTCTGTTCTCTTCTTTCTCTCATCCTAGCAGGGTACTGGAGGAAGAACAAATTGCTCTGACCAAAGTGAGCTGATTACTTGCAGAGGGCTTTGAGAAATAGGCTGAGAACTACAGGTTGCCCAGACCTGATCTAGAAACAAGGAATAAAATCCAGAACTCTGGATTCATTTCTATGCACATTCTTCATATTCAGGTTAACAGCCATGCATGTTTACTTAGAAATAAGAACCACTGCGTTCAACTGAGTGATGCTCAATTAAACTTGAAATTAGTTGCAGCATTTTTATCCAGAGGCAAGTATCACTGTTGTTCAATGAGGCTTACTCTTAAGAAGTGTGCTTAGGATTGCATCCTTAGACTGAAATTTTATATCCTATTTCTGTTACCTTTGCAGATGTGTACTTGTATAGACATACATTCAATTAATTAGTTGTGTAAAACTTTCATTTGTTCAACAAGGAGCTCTACAAGTCTTTGGCACACGTTTAAATAAACACCTTGAAATACTATTCTATTTCAAAGCATTAATTTACTGCCTTTCAACTCACCAGGATCCCTGAGGCAATGCACAACTGATAAAAACATGTTAAATGCAGGAACTAAATAATTAAAACCATGCAGCTGTGGACAAGTCTACATAGGGACTACCAAACGTAGTGCCCAAACATGAATCAAGGAATATGGAAGGCACTGCAGACTAATTCAACCAGAGAAGTCAGTCATAGCAGAGCACCTGATGAACCAACCTGGACACAGCATATGTTTTGAGAACACAGAAATGCTGGAACACTCTAACCACCACGTCAGACTACACAGAGAAGCCATTGAAATCCACAAGCATGTGGACAATTTTAACACAAAGGAAGAAACCATGAAAGTGAACAAAATCTGGCTATCAAGATTTTAAAACTCTAGAATCCAGGCAGTAAATAAAGAACAACACTAAAAAAAAATGGGAATTCCAGACAGGAAACAATCAGGACCAGTTAACATCTCCCAACAAAGGATTCCGCCAGGCAGGAACCAGCCAGGCTTTGAAGCTGCAAGGCTATTCAATGCTAATCAAGGTGGCCATTTGCAACAATCACACTTGCCTCAAACAGACAAGAGTTCTTTCTCCCACCTTGGACATTCCACAGATATATAAACCTCACTTGCCTTGTTTCCAACAGACCTCACAACCTCCGAGGATATCTGCCATAGATGTAAGCAAAATGTCAGGAAAGAATACTTCTGGAACATGACCATACAGCCTGGAAAACTCACAGCAACCCAATGAAAACCCAATTTAAAAACATCCAATGTAGACTCATATAATGCAGTTTAACTGTATTACACTGCATTATATGAGTCTATAGCAGTGGTTCTCAACCTGGAGTCCCCAGATGTTTTTGGCTTTCAACTCCCAGAAATCCTAACAGCTAGTAAACTGGCTGGGATTTCTGGGAGTTGTAGGCCAAAAAATCTGGGGACCCCAGGTTGAGAACTACTGGTCTATAGTGACCATATAATGCAATTCCAAACTGGATTATATGGCAGTGTTGATCCAGCCAAAGCCTTGTCATTTGTACCCATCAACCTAGTGTCTTGAGATAGTGGGATATGTACGTAAAAGGATTTCTACTGATGATCTTAGATTTTGGGCAGACCCATATGGGAGAAGGCAGTCTTTCAAATATCCTGGCCCTAATACCGTTTTTCATTTTTTACTCCATTTCATTTGATTGAGATAACTTTTTTCATTTTTCATGATGTTGAAAGGGAGCAGATGGAGAATTCCTTCTATATCCATGCCGGACAGTCTATACAAAAGAAAAGCACCGCTCTGATGGGAATAAAAATTCCATCTTTGAGATCTAAGGCAGAACAGGGATCAATTACTTCAATTCTTACTGAAGTCACAGCACTTGAGATTTGATAGGAACTAGATCAGACAAGAACAAGAAACAAAAAAGAATAAAATAATATAATACAATACTAATTGTTACAAAGTAAAGAACACTCCAGTCGAGATAAGAGAATGCCTGAAAAATGTTTTCAAGCAAAAAACAACAAGCAAATATAGAAGCATGTAACAACGGCAAAAATGGAAAGCTTCAGAAGCCAGTCCAAGTGAAACATAGCTTTCATATTCCAGAGTTTGGGTTACACAGACTTGTTAGATTCTTAAAAGAAAACAGATGGGTGCTAATATACATCCACAATAGATCCTATCAGTGTAAATTCAACCCTTCTCTCTGACATTTTTGCTATTGTAACATAGTAAGAGGTTGAAGAAAAAGATTTCTTTGTATAGCTCCTCCCGCCCCCAAGTTTCTCTTTGCTGTAGAAACTGAATTGGGAATCAGATATATATCCACATTGAACTGATTAGAGACATTGGCAAAGTTGCAATGACGTTTAACTATGATTCAGATACAAAATTAAGAATGAGCATGTAACATCCACAACCTAGAGCAGAATTAAGCAAACTTCAGCGCTCCAGGTGTTTTGGACTTTAACTCCCACAATTCCTAACAGCCTATCGGGATTCCCCCAGGCAGGAACCAGCCAGGCTTTGAGAGTATTGCACATACTAATCATGAAATCTCAGCAATCAGTTTACATGATGTTTCATGGATAAGGATGGGGAACAAGTCAGATGACGAATAAACTACAACAATTAATTCAAGTGTAAGTGAAAGATAGTGTGTTAGATTCTATTAACAATAAATTTCTACTGAATGACAAGCATTGTAATCAACAAAATATTAAGAAATATTTGAATGGAAATAGCAACTTACCAAAGAATCTGAGAACATTTCTGCCCTTTTTTGCTCAAAAGAACAGATTTTGTCTTCACTCATTTTATCTGTATCAGCCAAAATATAATGTCTTGGACAATAAGCCTGGGAGAGGCTACCGAGTAACCTCAAGATTTCTGTAGTGTGTCCTCCTGAAAATTTCAGAAACAAGACAGTTAATGAAAGATTCATCAGCTATGTGATTTGTTGTCTTCGCTTTGGAACTTCAACATACAAGTGTGTTCATTACTTGGTGATCAAGATATCAAGTGGTGACTGACAGGTATTGTTGGAGCAATAACACATCAAACATCATAATTAGAACTTTCCCAATGTTTCAGACACAATCTTGTTCTATTCTGTTATTTCACAGACATGTGCCTTTCACCTTAAGAACAGACAAGCATCCCGAGCTCTGAGGATCACCTGGGAAGGAATCCCACTGGAGCATTGCAGCACACCCAAATACCTGGGAGTCACTCTGGACCGTGCTCTGACCTACAAGAAGCACTGCCTGAATATCAAGCAAAAAGTGGGTGCTAGAAACAATATCATACGAAAGCTGACTGGCACAACCTGGGGATCACAACCAGACACAGTGAAGACATCTGCCCTTGTGCTATGCTACTCTGCTGCTGAGTATGCATGCCCAGTGTGGAACACATCTCACCACGCTAAAACAGTGGATGTGGCTCTTAATGAGACATGCCGCATTATCACGGGGTGTCTGCGCCCTACACCACTGGAGAAATTACACTGTCTTAGCCGGTATTGCACCACCTGACATCCGCCGGGAAGTAGCAGCCAATAGTGAAAGGACCAAGGCAGTGACATCTCCAGCTCATCCCTTGTGTGGGTATCAGCCAGCACGTCAATGACTTAAATCAAGAAATAGTTTTCTAAGATCTACAGAGACACTCGCTGGAACACCTCAGCAAGCGAGAGTCCAAAAGTGGCAGGCTCAAACCCAGAACCTCAATCAATGCTGATACCAAATGAGAGACTCCCCCCTGGGCACACAGAAGACTGGGCGACTTGGAAGGCGCTGAACAGACTGCGATCTGGCACCAAGAGATGCAGAGCCAACCTTCAAGAAATGGGGCTACAAAGTGGAATCCACGACATGCAAGTGTGGAGAAGAGCAAACCACTGACCACCTGCTGCAATGCAACCTGAGCCCTGCTACATGCACAATGGAGGACCTCCTTGCGGCAACACCAGAGGCACTCCAAGTGGCCAGATACTGGTCAAAGGACATTTAATCAACTACCAAGCTTGCAAACTTTGTGTTTTGTCTATTTGTTTGTTTGTTTTGTTCTGTTAGAAATGTAATACAACTGTCTGGTTGCCCCTGACACGATAAATAAATAAATTTCACAGATACTTCTCTGAGCCCACAAGTGCTTGAATTAGCAATAGGTTAGGTAGCATTTCATAATGACACCCTTTACTGCCAAACACAATGTGTTTATAAGAGGTTTGCAGTCGGTGTCAATGTTATATTCTTTCTTTGTTTTTGCTAAGGTGAATTGCGTCCTACTACTGTGCTGCAACTGTCTCTATTGACTCAAAATAAGATCAAGTGCATGCGGAGATGCCTACTGTTAAATCAGTCCCTCAGTTTTATTTTTTTTTCAAAAAATAAAATAAAATAAACCATTCCTTTCCAAGGTAGGACTGAAAAGATACTATCATAAAATGCCAGAGAGTGAATTAAAGCACCATATTTAGTTTCTAGTAGAGAACTCATGGAGGGAGTGCCAACAAGACTGTACCCTAAATGGGCAACTGTTAAAAAAAAGTATTGCAGTGCTTGGGATATAGATCTTTGCAGAAGTACAAAAATATATTTTGGAAAATATCCCAAAGCACCTCTTTCCAACAGGCAAGTGAGGCTAATCCTACTCAGTACCCACTGGGGAGAAAAGGTATAGAGGACCTGTCACCCTCCAGGACTCCAATTCCCATCAGCCCTAGCCAGAACAGTAGTCACGAATGATGCAACTTGTAGTCCCTCAGTGTCTGTAAGGTCACAAGTTGTCCCATCCTTAGGACAATGTAACTTCCCACATCAGGTAGGATGGAAACTATTTTAGGAGAGAGAATCTTAAAATACTTTCTTGGTGGTTTGTTGTGGAAACAAGGATCAGTGATAAAGCTTCCATGGAAACACCTTTCCCCCCATGGTAACTCTCTTTCAGGAGTGAATTTCCCTTCCTAAGGGTAGATTTCTCTCATTTCCTGTTATCTCACACCTGTTCTTAACTACGGGTCATTTGTAAGATGGGTGTATGTAACTTGGAGACTACTTGTCATTAGATTTCTGATCAGAGACATTGCCAAGTTTATCTCAGAGGTAGCCAGGATAAGAAAACTTTTTGTACTAGACTCATGCTGAAACTAATGCCTTTGCATTAATGTGTGTGTTTTGCCTAGCACATCTTCTTGTGTCTTAACTCATGTAATAATATGTATTCACTTCAGTATCTTTTACCCTCCATTCGTGCCTCTTCAAATTCTACAGCACTGCTGGTCACAGCTGATCTCCAGCTGGAGCGCTCAAGGGCCAGGGCTTCCCAGTTCTCAGTGTCTATGCCAGAGTTTTTAAGGTTGGCTTTGAGCACCAGGCACCGCTTCGGCAGAAAGGTAACAGCGGTCCAAGCAGTCACGCCGGCCACATGACCTTGGAGGTGTCTACGGACAACGCCAGCTCTTCGACTTAGAAATGGAGATGAGCACCAACCTCCAGAGTCAGACACGACGGGACTTAATATTACATTTACCTATGGTGATCTCTGGCTTAAATGTACTTGGGGTCTATTAGTTCCCAAACTCTTGCTTTCTTCAATCTTTTGGATTCAATCCCCCAGAAAACTGGCCCATTTCCGAGGTTGCTGAGGCTTCTGGGAGTTGAAGTGCAATCCCTTTGGGCCTCACGCTGCCAAACAAACCGACTCTACAAAGGAACTACATTTCCCAGGACAACTTGCGAAAGCAGCGCTCCCGCATTATCAAAAAGCCCGCCGCTTTGCCTGCTGGGTATTGTAGTCCGCGTGGCCTACTAGACCACGCTGGCTGTTTTATGGGACTCCGCTGACTTACCGGATCCAGCCACCGCGAGGAGTTTGACGGTGCTCTTCCGTGGGGCGTGAGTCTCCTTCCGTGGGAAGAACCGCACCATGAAGAGCAGGAGCAGGAGCAAAAGGAGAGCAGCGGCGGCGACGGTGGCTAGCATTGCGTGGAAGGAGTTCATAGGAAGGCCATATCGAGAGAAGCCTCTGCTATATACGGGCACTACGGGAGCCGAGAGGGTTCAAAAATCATCAAAGTTCACACTACGATCACCACCATTCTTATCCATTTGTTGTCGTGTCCCTTTAAGTCGAGTCCAATGAATGAAGATCCTGTCGCAGTTTTCTTGGCTAGATCTTTTTTCAGAAAGGGTTTGGACTCACCTTCCTCTGAGGCTGAGAGAGTGTGACTTGCCCAAGGTTAGCAATGGGCCCCCGTCAACACTGTAATATAAAATCCAGAATATCCTCTTTGAGCTGGATTATATGGCAGTGTAGACTAATATAATCCAATTCAAAGCAGATAGTCTGGATTTTATATGGTAGTGTAGCTGGGGCCTGATTTTACAAATATCCACATGGGATGCCTCTGTTTCAGACTGATCATCATGGGAGCTGGGCTGGATGGCACTTGGGGTCTTTTCCTGTTCAGTGATTTTATGATCATTCACATATAAGGTAAAGATAAAGGTTTTCCCTGACATTCAGTCTAGTTGTGTCCAACTTGGGTTGTGATCATTTCCATTTCTAAGCTGAAGAGCCGCCGTTGTCCATGGACACCTCCAAGTTGCATGGGAGCACTGTTACCTTCCCACAGAAGCGGTACCTATTCATCTACTCACATTTGCATGTTTTCAAACTGCTAGGCTGAAAGAAGCTGGGCCTAACAGCGGGAGCTCATCCTGCTTCCCGGATTTGAACTGCCAACTTTCGGTCAGCAAGTTCAGCAGCTCAGCAGTTTAACTTGCTGTGCCACCAGAGGACCTTCATCCAGATACAGCAAGTGGCAAAAGTAATGGTGGGGTGGAGGCATAAATAGTGAACTCCTCTCCTGTACTGATACAACACAATGCCTGACTAGTAACAGTGTGCTGAAATGAAAAATGAATTTGTGTGGAATTCTATTTACATTGCTTTAGAGATTAGCTATCAGAAACCCACTGTGTTGCATGAACCAATGCAAAATTATTGGAAGGAGATCCACATTTTTTGAAGGCAGCACTGCAAATAATGTGATAGTTTGTTTCATTAATCATAAGGCACATGATCCCAAGTTTTTTGTATTACCGATTGTTTTTCTTTTTACCTTGACATCATTTCACCTTCTCTCCTATCCCATCTTTTATATCAACACTGAATCCTCCCACATACTTTCGGAAATGTGAGGGGATGTCAAGAAGGAAATATGTTCTCTCACCACACCAAATCACATGGGCACAATATTTTCACACTGACAACCAGTACAAGGTAATCTGTTAAATAGAGAATTGTCTTTTGCAGCTACCAACACGATCTTCAGGGCGTGTATCCAGAAATATCTGGAATGCAATAGGTTCTACTTCCACATAAAGATGGGAGTTAGGCATGTTCACTTAATTTCATTGGTTTTAATGCAGTTGGGTGTGCCAATCTCTGTGTAGGATCGTGGCTTCAATTATCTCATTTGCATTCCTCGCCTTTCATCCTGACAGCCTTGCAAAGCTTTCAGTTTCTTTCTTAATATTGCTTCTGTAGTTTGCAGTTTAGCATCCAGTGCTGTGAATAAATATTTACCCACACACCATTCAACCTTCACAGTAATGCATTTACTGGGCATTGTTAGCTCTCGAGGTACAAAAGATGTGCAGCGTTGGGAGGATGCAAAATCACTATATTGTGTCATAAATGTGTCATAAACAAAGGTAAACTAGCACTTGTAGTGGTTGCATCAGTATTCATCCCTCTAGCTGTGACACACCTATCCATGGTGCAACCCATGGCCTCCAAAGGCCACATAAGTTGTTGAACAGAGGAATGGAGTTTTACCTGTATTCAATTTCAATGCCACACAATCTCAAATTAAACACACAGCTTTTTGCAAAGCACTACAATCTGTTGGAGATCAGGAATGGATTGTCTTTGATGTCCCCTCCAATTCTAAGATGCTATGTTGGCTACAATACTTTTGGGACATCCTTCTGGCACAAGAAATACCAATGCTCTTGTTGGTGGAAGGAGAAGAAAGGGTGCAGGCACAGTGTCTGTGAAGGAGATAGCTTTGTGAAAATAAGATCGTTAAAACAGGAAGCTATATATTGCTGAAGGCTTTCATGGCCGGAATCACTGGGTTGTTGTAGGTTTTTAGGGCTGTATGGCCATGTTCTGGAAGCATTCTCTCCCGATGTTTCGCCTGCATCTATGGCAAGCATCCTCAGAAGTTGTGAGGTCTGTTGGAAACTAGGAAAATTGGGTTTATATATCTGTGGAAGGTCCAGGGTGGGAGAAAGAACTTTTGTCTGTTGGAGGTAGGTGGGAATGTTTCCATTGGCCACCTTGATTAGCATTTGATAAACAATGAGGAACACCTAATCACCTCTCAACAAAGGAATTTTCCATGCAGTAATAAGCCACACCTAAAAACTGTCAGGCCATCAAATGCTAATCAAGGTGGCCAATTAAAGCATTCACACCTACCTCCAACAGACAAGAGTTCTTTCTCCCATCCTGGACCTTCCACAGATATATAAATTAAATTTTCCAAGTTTCCAATAAACCTCACAACTTCTGAGGATGCCTGCCATAGATGCAGGCGAAACGTCAGGCGAAAATGCTTCTAGAACATGGCCATACAGCCTGAAAAGCCTACAACAACCCAGGAATTTTAATTATATTTTAACTATATTTTTACTTTTATTTGACAAATATTTATTTTTATAAACTTTTTATTTATATGTGTATTTATTTGTATTTTTTAAAATTCTGTTGTATTGTGTCGTGTCGTTATTAGTAGCCTTGAGTCCTTATGGGGAGAAAGGTGGGATAAAATTAAAGTTTACAACAACTACAAGATTTTGCATACTCTGCCTCTCTACATGAGTGTATATTGTCTGCATATATGTCCTGAGCAACACTGGTGTGGTATTCTTTCCTTGTGGCCCCATCTACATTGCCATATAATGCTGTTTCAGAATGCAGTTTAACTGCATTGAACTGGATTATATGAGTCTACCATGCCATATAATACAGTTATGCCGCTTTGAATCTCACCCATGGGATAAAAATTAATAATAATAATAATAATAATAATAATAATAATAATAATAATAATAATAATAAATAGGTACCATGACAAAGGATCTCAGCTGGCATTTGAAAACAATAAACATTGACAAAATCACGATCTGTCAACTGTAAAAAGCCACCTTACTTGGATCTGCGTGCATCATTCGAAAATACATTGCACTGTCCTAAATGCTTGGGAAATGTTCGACTTGTGATTATGTGATACGAAATCCAGCAAATATATCTCGTTTGCTGTGTCATCGTGTTTTTGTGTCAGTATAATAATAATTGCATTCTGAAATTGCATTGTTTGGCAATGTGGATGAGATCTGTGACTAGATTGCATCTTGTGAGGTTAGATGAAGGTGCTTTGCATGGACAGAAGGAAAATAGGTTAGGTGTGGCAGTAGAATAAAGTATGTAGCATGTGTCAATATATTATATATTATAATATGCTATAATTGCTGGGTATCTAAGTCATATGACATGTTCTGTCTTGAGTAAAGGAAGCTTTGCTAGATGAAGCTCAGTTGGTTTCCGAGTTGTCTAGAGCAACCATATATGCGTATGAAGGTCTTGGAGAAATTTGTTAAGACTGCAAAATAAGGCCATTATTGAACTGTTGGATGATCATGTCCCTTAAATTCAGGCAACAAGAAATGCATGGATACATGTTACATTTCCTTCCTTCCCTGACTTTTCCAATGGCCACTCAATCCACTCCACCAAGCTATCTAATGTTCATTGCAGTCATGCGGTTGGAGGCTCCCTTGGCGATCTTCTTTGGCTAACCTGCCTTCCTTCCCCAGCCTGTATTCCTTCTCCCATCTTTCCAATTGCTTCATCTTCCTCTGTCTTTTTCCTTTGTCTCCTAGTGCTCTGTCAGGTCAACCTCCATTCTTTCATTTGGTTGGAGCTCTTGAAGCAACCATAAAGAGGAAGCAGTGATGGCAGGCTCCAAACATTTTGAAAGCTACTCAAACAGAAGTTCTACCTCTGAAAAGAAGAATACATTGAGGAAAAGGAAGGCATATATAGCAACCTTAAGAAAAGTGCAACCAGGCCTCCACATTTGCTGGGGCTAGGGACACAGGACCCTCATGAAAGTTAAACATGTGCATTAAAATAGCTATTTTGAAATTATGTTTCATATCTACTGGTATTATATAAATCTCAGTAAATATAAAATTTTATAAAATTATTTTTAATGTGTTGTTGAAGGCTTTCGTGGCCAGAATCACAGGGTTGTTTTGAGTTTTTTGGGCTCTTTGGCCATGTTCCAGTAGCATTCTCTCCTGACGTTTCATCTGCATCTGCGGCTGGCATCTTCAGAGGTTCTGTTGGCAGTGAAGCAAGTGGAGTGTATATACACCTGTGGAATGTCAAAGGTTTAAAGCAAGTGTAAATGTTGCAAGTGATTACCATTGAGTAGCCTTGATTGACTTTTCTACTGCAAGGCTACTCAATTCTAATCAAGCTTACTAACTGCAACATTCATACTTGCTTCAAATAGACAAGGGTTCTTTTTTTACTTTGGACATTCCACAGATATATATACACTCCACTTGCCTCATTTCCAACAGACCTCTGAACAAATCTCTGAGGATGCTTGCCACAAATGCAGGTGAAACAACAGGAGAGAATGCTACTGGAACATGGCCATACAGCCCGAAAAACTCACAACAACCCAGTGATTCTGGCCACAAAAACCTTCAACAACAAATTGGTAAATGTATCTTCTTTTTGGCTTTTGAGAATACAGTAACCCTCATTTTGGTCATTACTTCTGCCACTCCTGCTCATGCAGATCAGAAGGATGCATCTAAGAGATGGGGTCCAGATTAAACCTTCTGCTGTTATATACTTGTCTATGTGTACAAATACCAGATGGACCTCTTAGTTTCCTACCTGGACTAATATTTATTTATATTATTTATTTACTGTATTTATGTACTGCTTTTCTCACCCCTGAGAAAAGCAGTTTCCAACATAATAAAGGTAAAATTCAATGCCGTACATACATGTGAAAACCAAAATATAATAACTAGACAATAACATATAACTATAAATTTAAAACCTTAACCATTTTAGAAAATAAAGCTGAAAATAACATGTATGCATAAAACATAGATTTAAAACATCAATAATACAATGACATTTATATTAAAACCCACACATTAAACAACACAATTTAAAACCAATTATTAAAATCACGCCATCCAATAATAATAATATTTATTTATTTATTTATTTATATTTCACCATTCTCCCAGTAGGGACTCAGAGCAGATCACAGTATATAAACATACACAGGCAAACATTCAATGCTTTGTTACATGACATACAATGAGACGCAAATACACAGAGAAGGCTTCTCCTTTCATTTCCTGCTCTGGAGGCGGTACTCATCTCTGGCTCTGGAGGAGATGCTCTTTCTGCATTTCCAAACCGAGGAACCTGCATCCGTAGACACCTCCTGGTTGTGTGGCCAGCATGACTACTTGGAGCATTTTTTTTGCCTTTTCCTGCCAAAGCGGTACCTATTGATTTACTCACATATGCATGTATTTGAACTGCTTGGTTGGCAGGAGCTTGGGCTAACAGTGGGAGCTCATCTTGTTCCATGGATTCAAACTGCCAACCTTTGAGTCAGTAGTTCAGTAGTGCAAGGGTTTAATCCATAGCACCACCACAGCCCCCCAAACATTTCAGCTAGTTGTTACATCTCCTGCAATTGGAAAAGGGCCTTGCTTACACTCAGTTGTTGCTTGTTTGAAAGACAGTGCAGCTATGACTGCCCCATCTCTCTGCAATCATGTTTATTACACATGTCCTAGAACCACAAATTCAGCCTCCATTCCTGAGACCGAGGGCCCTTCTACACAGCCATATAACCCAGAATATCAAGGCAGATAATCCACAATATCTGCTTTGAACTGGATTATCTGAGTTCACACTGCCAAATAATCCAGTTCAGTGTGTATTTTATACAGCTGTCTGGAAGAGGTCTTTGAAAGAGAAAGTGTGTGAGAGAGATCAATAATCCTATAACTTGATAGTGAATGAATTTATTTATTTATTTATTGTGTCATCCGCAACCAGAACATTGTATTACATTTCTAACAGATACATCATATGTGAGTGAATGAATATCTCATTATGTTAATATGCTGAAGAAATGGAAATACTTTTTACATATGGTTGCATTCATAAGCATACAGCATGGGGCATTCTGCACTTTCTTGTATTATTCTGCACCCAGTATAGAGGAGGCTTTTAAAAAGTTTATTTATTTTCATATTTCTACCTTCGCCCATTTTCAAAGACCTCTAGGCAACATACAACATATCAACTCAGTAAGAAAAATGTAAACAGACTAAAAGCATATGAAATAATTGAATTAGAACAAGACTCTTTAAATCTAGTTGTTGCTGTTTAAACTATTTAAAACCATGTGTGAATGGATGGCATTGATCATAGGGTTGCATTGGAGCATCTAGAGATTTCTAGAGAGAACATATCAATCAAACCCATAAATAATGAACTAGACAAATCACAAACTCATAAATGTGGAGGGCCGACTGTAGTAATATATTCCATTCACATCAACAATGACGCTTAAAAATTCCTATTTCCTTACCTTGAAGATGCAACTGTCCTTAGCCCAGTGAAATGTTCCTGATTCCTGTTCATTTTGTAGCTAAAATTGTGTATATGTTATTACTATTTAAAAAAGTATCCTCTCCCTATAGTAAAGATAAAGATTTTCCACTGACATTAAGTCCAGTCATGTCCAACTCTGATCTCCATTTCTAAGCCGGAGAGCCGGCATTATCCGTAGACACCTCCAACGTCAAGTGGCCAGCATGACTGCATGGAGCGCTGTTACTTCCCACTGGAGTGGTACCTATTGATCTACTCACATTTGTATGTTTTCTAAATGCTAAGTTGACAGAAGCTGGGGCTAACAGAGGGAGCTCATGCTGCTCCCCGGATTCGAACCTGCGACCTTTCGGTTAGCAAGTTCAGAAACTCGGCGGTTTAACCCACTGTGCTACCGGGGGCTCCCCTCTCCCTATATCTGAGGATTATTCTTTTCCCTAGATGAATGGTTCCCAACCTGTGGTCCGTGGACCACCAGTGGTCCACAAGAACAAAAATATGGTCCACAGCCTCACCGTTACTACTACGGATAATAACACATCACAACCCCATTTTTTTCCTTGGTGTCTTTGTTTTTAGGCCTGTTCCTGGGGTTTTGGGGATGCTGATTCAGAAAATTGCATTGGATAGACCATATCAGCTCAATGTGGTTTTTTGTAGGCAAGCAGATGGCGATTACTGGATGGCATATGTTCTGGATCAGAAACTAGAGCTGATGTGGTCTATCCAATGCAATTTTCTGAATCAGCACCCCAAATAACCAAACTGAATCTAAAGTTGACCAAAAACTGATTCATAACCCTTTTGGTACTAATGTTGGAGAATGGTCCCTGGTTAAAGTGATCCCTGGTCAAAAAAAATAATAAAAGGTTGGGAACCACTGCCCTAGGTAATGTGGGTTAGGGACAATTGGAGAAAGCCCTTTAAAACTGTCAGGATATCTCAGTACATTGGCACGAGCTACCTAACCTTTTTAATTAACGGGATTTTAATGCTAACTTATCTTTAAATGTCTTAATAAGCCATTCTTTCTTAGTCATGTTCCAATTACCATCCGGAAAGATTCAGCTGAAACGATACCAGCTGTTTGGACATGTGCTAATGTAAAACCATTAAATGTTGACTAGTTTCCATTTAGAAAGAAAGGCTCTTCAGATGGGAATGGCAATTTTAAGAATCTGGATAAAGTCTTGATACCTACTGGTTTTATTTCAAAACTGAATAATCTAATTTGCAGTACTTGTCTGCTACAACTGACATTGTCTTTCTGTTCTGCACAGCATACGTTTTTTTTTAGTTTGCAGAAATATTTTATCTCTGGAGGTAGGAGCACAAGGCACAGCATGAACCAGCTCCTGAAATATGAGACATTCTTCCTTTACTATTTAATGAGGTCATGTTCTTGGAATGAAAAAGTTACAAAAGAATCTAACTTATTCCTTAAGTAACAAATATAAGGTAGTTATATTGTACATGTATTAGAAGTGAAAACAGTTGACAAGTCAGTGTTTTGCAACTAGGTAGTTCTCAGGTTTGTTGTTTTGCATGTTATAAAACAAGTAGGGAGCATATGACTGTTCAGAAGTTGATAGACTACATTTCCCATCACCCAGTAATAAAGGATTGTCTAACCATGTTCCCAAGCCAACTATAAAAAACTGTGATAGTTGTTCCCCAGTATTATTTCACAGTGTGAACCGCTGTGATATCACATATCGCAGGAGCCAATAGATATTTACTATTTATCATATCAGAAACGAACCAAGGGTACAACTTGGCATTATATTAAATGTCCTTTGACCAGTAGCTGGCCACTTGGAGTGCCTCTGGTGTTGCTATAAGAAGGTCCTTCATTGTGCATGTGGCGGGACTCAGGTTGCATTGTAATAGGTGATCTGTGGTTTGCTCCTCTCCATGCCCGCATATTGCAGACTCCACTTTGTGGCCCCATTTCTTAAGGTTGGCTCTGCATCTCGTGGTGCCAGAGCAGTCTGTTCAGTGCCTTCCAAGTCACCTAGTCTTCTCTGTGCCCAGGGAGAGTCTCTCATTTGGTATCAGTCCCTGATTGGGGTGCAGGGTTTCAGCCTGCCACTTTTGGACTCTCGCTTGCTGAGGTGTTCCTGCGAGTATCTCTATAGGTCTTAGAGAACTATTGCTTGATTTAAGATCTTGGCATGATATCCAAACAGAAGATGGGCTGAAGATGTCACTGCCTTGGTCCTTTCATTATTGGCTGCTACTTCCCAGTGGATGTCAGGTGGTGCAATACAGTATAATTTCTCTAGTGCTGTAGGTTGTAGACATCCTGTGATAATATGGCATGCCTTATTGAGAGCCACATCCACTGTTTTAACATGGTGAGATGTGTTCCATACTGGGCATGTGTACTCAGCAGCAGAGTAGTATAGTGCATGGGCAGATGTCTTCACTGTATCTGGTTGTGATCCCCAGGTTATGAAAGTCAGCTTTCGTATGATATTGTTTCTAGAACCCCCTTCTTGCTTCATATTCAAGCAGTGCTTCTTGTAGGTCAGAGCATGGTCCAGAGTGACTCCCAGGTAATCAATTTGAAATGTAATATTCCTATCTCTTTTCTATTGCAGTGGTTCTCAGCCTGTGGGTCCCTAACTGTTTTGGCCTTCAACTCCCAGAAATTCTAATCCTGGTAAACTGGCTGGGATTTCTGGGAGTTGGAGGCCAAAACATCTGGGGACCCACAGATTGAGAACCACTGATCTATTGGCTCCTGCCATTGTGATGTCAAGGGTTCTAAGCTTTCTTGTTTTCCTTTTCTATAGAGTGCCCAAGCTGAGAGGTCTGAGGATGAAAGTGTCAGCCTATATCGAAGTTATAATGTGGACTTATTGCATCTTGATGTAGAGGTACTTTTTTCAAGTTCTCTCGATATGTGGCAATATGGTGATTATCATAACTCCAAGTAGTGAAGTACTAATTAGAACAGAGACAAAAACAAAGGTCATGAAGAGAGATTCAAGTGAGATAAAAAGAAGTATGTCTTCACACAGTACTTATACAGTACAGATAGAACATGCCTAATCCAGACTCCCAAAATCGTCCACATGGGAGTCCGGGATAGTAACACATTTGCTTTTGGTGGTTCAATGTACACAAAATTTGTTACATACTAAAATTATTTAAATTTTGTAGAAAAATACCTTTAGGCTGTGTGTATGAAGTTGTATATGAAACAAAAATGAATTTTGGCTTTTGTATTGGATCCCAACTTCAAGATAGGTCAGGCATGGACAAATTTTGGCCCTCCAGGTGTTTTGAACCACAACCCGTACCTTGGGAAGTCTGACTTGGCCACGGTAGTCTACGCTCTGGTTACATCCTGTTTAGACTACTGCAACGCTCTCTACATGGGGTTGCCTTTGAAGACGGCCCGGAAGCTTCAATTGGTCCAACGTGCGCAGCCATGATACTAACAGGAGCAGGACACAGGGAGCATACAACCCCCTTGTTGTACCAGCTCCACTGGCTGCCGATTTGCTACCGGGCTCAATTCAAGGTGCTGGCGTTGGCCTATAAAGCCCTAAACGGTTCCGGCCCAAGATACCTATCCGACTCTCGGCCTATGAGCCCACGAGGACTTTGAGATCTTCCGGGGAGGCCCTGCTCTCGATCCCGCCTGTCTCACAGGCACGGCTGGTGGGGACGAGAGATGGGGCCTTCTCGATGGTGGCTCCTCGGCTGTGGAACACCCTTCCCGTGGACATCAGAATGGCTCCTTCCCTGATGATATTCCGCAGGAAATTAAAGACTTGGTTGTTCAAGAAGGCGTTCGAACAAGAAGTGCAATGATTGGTAATGACTATAGGAATGGAACAACGGAAAATGATACTGGATTGTGGTTTGGACGATGAGACGACGCGGAATGGCTTTTGTAGTAATGATGATGTTTTTTGATGATGATGTTTTTGTTAATGCTGGATTGTGGATCATTTTATATTGTGTCTTGAATTTTGAACCTTGTTCTTTCTATGTTGTACACCGCTGTGAGTCGCCCCCGGGCTGAGAACAGCAGTATATAAGCAAAGTAAATAAATAAATAAATAAACTCCCACAATTCCTAACAGCCAACGGGCATTGTAGTCCAAAACACCTGGAGGACTGAAGTTTGCCCATGCCTGAGATAGATAGTTCATTATGTGTGTATATGCAAATACGAGTTACGGTAGATCTACTCTAGATAGGGATACCAATAAGATTTGGGTCAATTCTTCCAATGCAATATTTGATGAGAGGGTGCATCTGGTGGTTGTATCACACCGGGCGATGAAGGTGAAAATTATGCATCAGAGATTTAGTTATACTTCATCTCCTGTTCTGACCCTTAAAAATCAGTCAGCTGCCCCAAGCAATGGAGTTTTGTGGGAGCAATGGAACAAGTGAAGGTGCAACATAAAGTTGTGACACAATGCCATAGGAGTCTTTTCTTCTGCTTCTCACACACTTAACGCACTGGTTGAAGTGGGATGGTAATGTCATTCTGCACAGCATTACAGAACTCTATCCCTCAAGATGACTGTCTGGCTTTTAAGAATGTTGCTAGGAAATAATTACATGGCCATACGTCTACATTGCAACATTGTGACTGACGAACAAGACAGTATTCCAAGCATTTTGGATAAGTGACATTCCGGCTGTACTACTAAAAGGTGTAGTAATGGCTACTTTATTGGATGGCCTTGAAAGGGAGTTAGAGTTAAATAATAAGTGAAGCTTCCGGTGAATACTAGTCATACGGACTTTATTGTTGTCTCCAGTCCCTGCCGGAGGTATGCTATTGAATATTGGTTTCTGAATATTGAGGAGATGCTATTACACTCCTGTTCTACTTAGGCATTTTTACAGGCAACTAGACCCTGTGCGAACACAATGGTGGGGCAAATTGGTCTTCGGTCTGATCTCAGCTCTTAAGTCCTCAAGGTGGTAGCATGCGTAAGAGAAAAAATATTATCTTTGGATAATGGAAATGCTCTATTCTCGTTATTCTTTCAAAGTTACAATCTTTTTTAACAAGTATAGTCAGGAGTAGGGTGGGAAGGGGAGAATTTCATATATAGCTACAAGTCAGGTTAAGAGTTCTTGGAACAATCTAGTTGATATGTGAGTGGCTCTTGGTCAATTAATTTGTGAATAATGATACTTGGATTTTCAAAGACCAAGAGAAGGGAGAAATTTTCTTCCAGAAGTGTAAAGAGGATGCACAATCTTAGCAATGGGGTTAAAGAGAAAAAGAGTTGAATAGATTTTATGCTGGGAATAAAAGATTGTCATCTTTATTACAGAAGAAAACATTGGGTGGCATCAGTTGAAACAAAATAAATCTTCAAAAGTCTTCATAATATCAACATATAACGCTGCATTAAAAATGTGCAATTTTGCAGGATGAAATTCGTAAGGTTGAACTATTCCTGCAATAACTGGCACCAGGCTTAGTTACTGCTCCATAGGGAGAGAGAGGAAAGAGAACTTGTGATATACAATAGTGTACATAGAAAATAACAAGAAGTAATAAAAAAACCCTCTAAAGTAAATAAAGAACACCACTCAGAAAACAGATGAATTCCAGACAAAAAAACAATCTGGACCAGCTAACACCTCCCAACAAAGGATTCCTCCAGGCAGGAAGCAGCCAGGCTTTGAAGCTGCAAGGCCATTCAGTGCTAATCAAGGTGGCCAACTGCAACATTCACACTTGCCTCAAACAGACACGAGTTCTTTCTCCCACCCTCAACATTCCACAGATCTATAAACTTCACTTGTTTAGTTTCCAACAGACCTCACAACCTCTGAGGATGCCTGCCATAGATGTAGGTGAAATGTCCGGAGAAAATGCTTCTGGAACATGGCCATAAAGCCTGGAAAACACACAACAACCCAAAACTCTTTTTAGTTTGTATTACTTTTTCTGGATTTTCATTTATTTTAAAATGTTTCTAAACAGGTATTTTAACCAAATTTTCAAGACAGCTGACAAGGTATATTGTAAGTTAGTATACAGAATTATAGCTACACACACACACACACACTTACTATAAATACAATTTGTCAGAGGATTGCTGCCCTGTTGAGAAACATGAGATGGAGCTAACGGGACAACCCAAGAGCTCTCCAGAAGAGGGCCACCTTAATCTGGTAGCCAGAAATATATAAAGAAGAGAGGTAAAATGTACTTATTTCAATCTTAAAGAGTACTGGAGTTTGACTTGATGATATATATCTTCAATGATGGTTTGCTCATGTTGCCTCAAAAGCATGCCTCATGTGATAATTGTTGTACAGCATTGTTGGTAACTAAATTTATGCAGTTTTGACTGCAGAGGTCTATCTAACATGCTGTTGACAGTATTTCTTCTCTGATTTTGCTCCCAATGTGAGCATGTGTTCAGAAAGCAATTAAAATATACTATCTCTATTGACAAATGATGAGACTAGAATATTTGAGGCAATCAGATCCCCTTGTCTCGATCAAAGAGCTAAGAATAATCTTGCATGCTGCATTAGTTCTGACAACGGAGGGGGCAAATAGCAATCGAAAGAGAAGCAGAGGAAAGAGCTCATATTTTCAGCATCCAGAATTCACGCATGTCATCTTCTACCACTAGGTCATTATAATCTTGTTTTGCTACATACAGAAGACGCATTGTATCCCAAAGGTTTATCAACACAGGTTTTCTGTGTGATGTGTATATTCCTTGTATTCATTCTTGCAGCTGTCCTTCAGGAATGGCACAAATAAACTCCTATAAATTAGTCATTATTCACAATTGTTTTAACCACTCTGTAAATAGAGTGAATACAATAGGAGCGGGGAAGTTTTGGCTCTTCAGATATTTTGGATGTCAACTCCATAAATCATGCTGAATAGAGTAGATGGATATCTGGTTGACCAAAAATAGATGTTTCTCATTTTTGGATTTAAAGTTCAATGCAAACATGTCCCTTATTCATTCCCAGCACTAGTTCATAAAATGGCCATTCTAATCTGTGTTCAGAGCCCCTGGTGGTGTAGTGGGTTCGAATCAGGGGAGCAGCATGAGCTTTGACTGTCAGCCCTAGCTTCTGTCAACCTAGCAGTTTGAAAACATGCAAATGTGAGTAGATCAATAGGTACTGCTCCGGTGGGAAGGTAACAGTGCTCCATGCAGTCATGCTGGCCACATGACCTTGGAGGTGTCTACGGACAATGCTGGCTCTCCGGCTTAGAAATGGAAATGAGCACCAACCCCCAGAGTTGGACACGACTAGATTTAATGTCAGGGGAAAACCTTTACCTTTACCTAATCTGTGTTGCTGCTTGTCATTAGAGAAAGTTATAATGTTATTTAGAATAATTGCAAGGTATCTTGGGTCAAACCCATAATCCACCAGTTGAAGACCAATGCCATAGCTCCAAGAGGAGCAAAATATCATCCTCCAGATTTTGTCGATTGCAACTCCTATCAGGGCCCTTCCAGACAAGCCCTATATCCCAGGATATAATCCCAATTTTTCTGTTTTAAACTGGATTATATTTATTTATTATTTATTTATTTGCTTTATTTCTATACCGCGTTTTTCAGCCTAATTAGGCGACTCAATGCGGTTTACACAATACAGGTTATCACAACAATAAACAGTTAAAACACATCATACACAATAGCAAAAACAACAGTTATTATCAATTCATGACGCCTCGATAACAGAGCAAAATCCATTCTCATAATCCTTGTGCCATTCCTATGTTCAATTTTACCGTCTTCCTGTGTTCAGTTGCACTGTTTAGCCAAACGCTTGCTCGTAGAGCCAGGTTTTAACCTTCTTCCGAAACGCCAGCAGCGAAGGAGCCTGTCTGATGTCTATAGGTAGGGCATTCCATAGCCGAGGGGCCACCACCGAGAAGGCCCTGTCTCTCGTCCCCGCCAACCGAGCCTGTGACGCAGGCGGGACGAGAGCAGGGCCTCCCTGGACGATCTTAATGTCCGCGTGTCCACACTGCCAGATAATCTGGAATCAACAAAAAAACCTGGGATCGATCCCAGGGCCTGTCTGGAAGGGTCCTCCATGAAAGGCAGTGATGAGGAATTCTGGAATGTACAGTCCTTTGATATCTGGAGGACACATTTTGTACACTCCTGCCTTGTATTGCAAAATATTGTGGTGAAAGGAATGAAAAGGAATCACAAACGTATATGGTATATCTGTGTGATATATCCCACAGCTCTCTACAAAGTGTTCTTTTCTTGCATACTAAGAGTTTATGAGAGTTTGCGTTCATGCAAGAAGTAGCATGATGCATGAACACAAGGGCTAATATTTTGTGTGCATGTCAGGTGTCTTGGTTTTTTTTTAAAAAAAGTGTACTACTTTATTGTACCTTTAAAGAGCCAACAGAAAGAACCAGTATTGTGCAATGGCTTGTTTGATGGATTAGACATCCAGGATTATATCTCCACTCAGCCATAAAGCTTACTTCTTTCTTGGGCTAGTCATTCTCTCAGGCTAACCTACTTTATTTTATTTCCAGTTTTTCTATCCCATCCTTCTCAACCTCCGAAGAGGGACTCAGGATGGCTTACATTTGGCACAATTTGATGCCATTAAATATAACAAAGCAATATAACAACAATAAAAACAATAAATAGAACGTTAATTAAAACAATAAAAACAATATTAACTGCTGTATCACCATTCCAGTCAAACTCCATATCCAAAACTCTATTTATGCCTGCTGTCCAAAAGCCTAGTCCCAGAACCACGACTTCAATTTCTTCCTAAAAGACAAGAGGGATGAAGCCGATCTTACCTCAGTGGGAAGCGAGTTCCACAGGTGCGGGGCTATAGCCGAGAAGGCCCTGTCTCTCATCCCCACCAGACGTACTGGCGACGATGGCGGGAGCGAGAGCAGGGTCTCCCTGGATGATCTTAAACTGCAAGGCAGGATGTAGAGGAAGATGCTTTCAGACAAGTAATCTGGGCCAACACCGTATAGAACTTTATAGGTCAAAACCAGCACTTTGAATTGAATTCAGAAGTGGATTGGCAGCCAGTGGAGTTGACACAACAAGGGGGTGGCGTGCTCCCTGTATGTCGCTCCAGTTAGTATTCTGGCTGCAGCCCATTGGACTAGTTGAAGTTTTTGAACAGTCTTCAAAGGCGGCCCCACATAGAATGCATTGTAGTAATCTATTCGGGATATAACAAGAGCGTGGACCACTGTTGCCAGATCAGACTTTCCAAGGTATGGGTGCAGCTGGCGTGCAAGCTTTAACTGTGCAAAAGCTCCCCGGGCCACCGCTGAAACCTGGATCACTCCCAAGCTGTGAACCTGTGTCTTCAGGGGAAGTGTAATCCCATCCAACACAGACTGTAACCCTATACCCTGTTCGGCCTTTCGACTGACTAGAAGGACTTCTGTCTTGTCTGGATTCAATTTCAATTTGTTCGCCCTCATCCAGTCCAGCACAGCGGCCAAGCACCGGTTCAGGGCCTGAACAGCCTCCTTAGTAACGGGTGAGAAAGTGTGACAGATTTGGACGTCATCTGTGTACAGATAACATCATACTCCGAAACTCCGAATGATCTCCCCCAGCGGCTTTATGTAGATTTTAAACAACATTGGGGACAGTACTGAACCCTGAGGGACTCCACAAGACAATGGTTGTGAATTTGAACAGGTGTCACCCAATAACACTTTCTGGGACCGTTCCTCCAGGAAGGACTGGAGCCACTGGAGAGCAGTACCTCCAAGTCCCATTCCTGCGAGGCGTTCCAGAAGGATACCGTGGTCAACAGTATTGAAGGCTGCCGAGAGGTCCAGCAGAACCAACAGGGACACACTCCCCCTGTCTAGCTTCTGGCATAGATCATCCACTAAGGCGGCCAAGGCTGTCTCAGTACCATGTCCCGGCCTAAAACCAGACTCTGCTGGATCTAGATAATCGTCCTGAAACTAAAACAGATTGCAGAAGAGAACCACATACATTCCTTTACTTCTTTAGAGAGAAGGCAATGCTGTAATTTTAATAATAACAACTATAAATATACTGTATAGTGTTAGTGCTTGACAGATTTTTTAAAAATGCTGGTTCCACACAATGTAATTGCTGGTGTACACTATTATAATGTAATAACAACCTGTGTAAAGGGGCAGCAGAGTTCTGTCACATCCCATACAAATAGCTACCAAAATCAACAAAAACTTCTGCAGGAAAAAGGATGCTGGAAAACACTGCATATACAACATGATTTTTTATCCAGAAAGTTTTAAACTGAATATTTGAAGTGTTTTAATATTGCACTGGTTTAATTTTATTATAATGTTAATGCTTTGTATATTTTAACTGAGTTGCTCAGTTAAACTCTGAGCTGCTTTGCACACATGCATAGAATCAGAAAATCACAGAGTTGAAAGAGACCACAAGGGTCATCCAGTCCAACCCCCTGTTATGCAGGAAAACTTCATACAAAGCACCCCTGACAGATGGCCGTCCCATGTTTTGTCTTCTGAGTTTTTAAAAACATATTTTCAAACTGGGAATGGTTGAATCTCTGGATACAAAGGAAAGACTAAGGGCCCTTCTACACAGCCATATAACCCAGACTATCAAGGCAGATAATCCACAATATCTGCTTTTCACTGGTTGTTGTGTTCCTTGTGGACAACAAGTTAAACATGAGCCAACAATGTGTTGTGGGAGCTTAAAAAGTCAATGGGATTTTGGCCTGCATCAATAGGAGTCTAGTGTCCAGGTCCAGGGAAGTCATGCTACCCCTCTATTCTGCCTTGGTCAGACCACACCTGGAATACTGTGTCCCATTCTGGGCATCCCAATTGAAGGGAGATGTTGACAAGCAGGAATGTGTCCAGAGGAGGGCAACTAAAATGATCAAGGGTCTGGAGAACAAGCCCTATGAGGAGCAGCTTAAAGAGCTGGGCATTATTAGCCTGAAGAAGAGAAAGCCGAGAGGAGACATGATAGCCATGTATAAGTATGTGAGAGGAAGTCATAGGGAGGAGGGAGCAAGCTTGTTTTCTGCTGCCCTGCAGATCAGGATGGGGAATAATGTTTTAAAAGACAGGAAAGGAGATTCCACTTGAACATTAGGAAGAACTTCCTGACTGTGAGAGCTGTTCAGCAGCGGAACTCTCTGCCCCGGAGTGTGGTGGAGGCTCCTTCTTTGGAGGCTTTTAAGCAGAGGTTGGATGGCCATCTGTTGGGGGGTGTTTTGAATGCAATTTTCCTTCTTCTTGGCAGGAGGTTGGACTGGATGGCCCATGAAGTCTCTTCCAACTCTATGATTCTGTGATCAGAGTCCACACTACCATATAATCCATATAATCCAGTAGAAGCGATACTCCTCCGCCATCAACTCCACTGGACTGGCCACGTTGTCCACATGCCCGATCACCATCTCCCAAATTCATTTATTTTATTCATTTATAGTATTTATATTCCGCCCTTCTCACACAGCAGGGGACTCAGGGTGGACTACAATGCACATATACATGGCAAACATTCAATGCCATAGACACCCAACATATATAGACAGACACCAGAGGTGGCCCTAGGTAATTTTCAACGGTAAGCAAACAGTATTTTGGGCCCCCCCCCCAACCAATCATTGATATATATTTCCTGTTCATCGTGGGAGTTCTGTGTGCCATATTTGGTTCAATTATCATTGGTGGAGTTCAGAATGCTCTTTGATTGTAGGTGAACTATACATCCCAGTAACTACAACTCGCATATGTCAAGGTCTATTTTCCCCCAAGAGCACCTCAAGAGTGCCCCTGGGCAAAATCAACTATACTGCAAATGCTTACTTTGCGTAATGGGTTGAACCGCCCCTGCACATCGGCCATTTAACATTCCAGCTTCATGAGGGTATTCTGGCCACCAGCAGAGCTGTCGCTTCACCGTCCATTTGTGACAGTGATGGAGTACTTCCTCATCCTTTGCATGTTTGCTGGAGATTTTTATGCCGTCCTAAATTAGTTAGTTACTTTACTCCCAGCTCAAGAAACATAATGTTTGTGGATAGGAAAAGAGATTTAAAGATGGGCTTAAAGCCAGCCTCAAAAACACCAAGAACTGGGAAGCCCTGGCCCTTGAGCGCTGTAACTGGAGGTCAGCTGTGACCAGCAGTGCTGCAGAATTTGAAGAGGCATGAATGGAGGGCGAAAGGGAGAAAGGTGCCAAGAGGAAGGTGCTTCAAGCCAACCCTGACTGGGACCGCCTTCCACCTGGAAACCGATGTCCTCACTGTGGGAGAAGATGCGGATTAAGAACAGAGCTGCACAGCTACCTAGGGGACTCACCGCCAAGAGGGCCACCATCCTCGAGCTACGAGGGATCCCCTAAGGCCAGTTCGATGTGGATTGCGTATGGAAGGCGCCTAGATGGCTCCGCCCTCAAAGCCCAGGTGTCGGAGGTGCGAGCGAGGGATGCTCCGCTGGGCTAAAGGATGAAGACGTGGCTGCCACCTGGCAGGGAAAAAGGGCGGGAAAGCCCTCGGTGGCCCCGCCCCCTTCCCCTTGCTCCCTGTGTGCGCGAGGCGGCCCCTCCCCCCTCCTCCTGCTGCCCCTCTCTTTCAAGCAGAAGGGCACGTGCCGCTCACCCCCCCCCTCCCTCCCTCCCTCGCCCCGCCCCTCCAGCGGCGCGCGCCTAGAAGCCGGGTGTCGGCCTGCTGTGCGGCGGCGGAAGCAGCTGGCAGCGGGGCCCTTTAAGGCTGGCGCAAAGGAGGGCGCGCGGCTGAAGGAGGAGGAGGAGGAGGAGAGGGAGAGGGAAAGGAGGGAGCCGTCCAGCCTGCAGTGGCCCCGCCGCCGTTGCCTTCGCCTCAACAGGAAGAAGAGCCGCAAGAGGAGCCTTTCCCGGCTCGTTGTGGGCGTGAGGATGGCAGGAAGGCGGCCGCGGTGAGCCCTTCCTCAGGTGAGGGAAGAAAAGGAAGGAAGGAAGGAAGGAAGGAAGGAAGGAAGGGAAGGGGAGAGAGAGATGGCTGCTGAGGGAGGCTCCTCACTGCCCCTCCTCGCTCTCATCAAGGCTGCAATGTGGGCCACGCCGGGATTTTGGCAGGGTGTCTTATTATTATGATGATGATGTTTATTTATACCTCCCCCCCCTTCTCTCCATACAAAGACTGTAGGAATCCCAGGCCCCTTCCACACAGCTGAATAAAAATCCCACCTTTTCTGCTTTAAACTGGAATATATGGCAGTATGGATTCAGATCCACACAGCCCTATACACCAGGATATCAAGGCAGAAAATCCACAATATATGCTTTGAACTGGGCTATCTGAGTCCACACTGCCACTGGGATATATCCCAGTTCAAAGCAGATAGTGTGGGATTTTATTCAGCTATGTGGAAGGGGCCTGGATCTACACTGCCATAAAACATAGGGCCCTTCCACACACCTATATAACCCAGAATATAAAGGCAGAAAATTCCACAATATCGTCTTTGAACTGGGATATCAGAGTCCCACTTCCATATATCTCAGTTCAAAGCAGAAAATGTGGGGTTTTATTCAGCTATCTGGAAGGGCCTCCAGTTCAAAGCAGATATTACTAATAATATTACAATATAATGGTATAATACAATATAGTAATAATTAATACTGATATTATACCAAGCTAATAATATAATATATTGTATGTATATATATTTTGTAAGCTGCTCTGAGTCCCCTTCAGGGTGAGAATATATAAATATAAATGTCGTAAATAAATAGATATTGTGGGATTTTCTGCCTTGATATTCTGGGTTATATGACTGTGTGGAAGGGCCCTGGGTGATCTGAATCTGAAAAACCCATTTCCAGTCCCTGTTTCCTCTGTTTTGTCCCCTTCTGTTCCAGGTCTGTCTTTCTCCTTTCTCCCTCCCTCCCTCTTTCAGCCAGGGATGACAAGGTTTGCCTTGTCAATAGGAAATCTTGTATGAGGGCCCTTCCACACAGCTGTATCATTCAGAACACCAAGGCAGAAAATCCCACTAGATCTGCTTAGAATCGAAGCCCCTTCCACACAGCTGTATAAAATCCACATTGAACTGGATTATCTGGCAGTGTAGACTCAGATAATCCAGTTCAAAGCGGATATTGTGGATGATCTGCCTTGATGTTCTGGGCTTATATGGCTGTGTGGAAGGGCTCTGGCTTATCTGAGTCCACACTACCATATATTCAAAGCAGAAAATGTGGGATTTTATTCAGCTGTGTGGAAGGGGCCTTAGAGAGAGAGAGATCTTATTCCTTGGTCTGACTGCATCTTCTGCAAATTGGGATACTGGGTTCCCACTGAGGCTCCTTCCACACATTGAAATCTACATTGAACTGGATTATTTGTCAGTGTGGGCTCAGATAATCCAGTTCAAAGCGGATATTGTAAATTATCTACCTTGATATTCTGTGTTATATGGCTGTATAGAGGGGCCTGCCTTGAGGAAGAGGGGCCTCTGCGAGTTGAGCCCATCCAGGGCTTTGGGAAGTGTCCGCACTATGTTTCCTTAAAGCTGGCAAGATCTATGGAATGATGCACCAAGGATATGGTTCATTTCATTTTTGCAGTTTGAGGCTCACGGGCCCATTCCACACATCTAAATAAAATCCCACATTATCTGCCATGAACTGGAATATATGGCAGTGTGGACTCAGGGCCCTTCCACATAGCCATATAACCCAGAATATCAAGGCAGAAAACACCACATTATCTGAGTGTGGACTTAGATAACCCAGTCCAAACCAGATAATGTGGGATTTCTGCCTTGATATTCTGGGATATAGGGCTGTGTGGACTGTCGATTCCTCACTGAGAGCTTTTTTTTATTTTTTAAACAACAATATTGGAGAACAATATGGCCCATTCAGCTTATAAGATCTTACGTCTTGGCTCCCGGCTCCCTCTGACCAGCACTGCTGCTGTTTTAGTCGTGTAACCTGTTTAGCTTTTGGCGTGATGCTGCTTCTACTGTACCATCCGTCATCATTGTGTTCAGAAAAAAACTGGCTCTTTGCTCCTCTCTGTTGTGTGCATATACCTCTGAGTTGCCTCTCAGCTTATGACAACCCCATGAATTCTATAGGGTTTGCTTCGTTGTCACTTCTTTCCTCTGAAATATAGATTACAACACTTAGCATTCGTTGGTGATCTCTCTTCTAAGTGCTTACTAGCCTTAACCTTGCTTAGCTTCCAATAGCAATCAGGATCTGGTGCTTTAGGGTATGCTGTCCATTGTTCATCAAGTTGGGCATTTCTGTCTTTGTGCATACTAATTTCCTTTTATGAGTCAAGAGGGGTACACATTTCTAATTAGGTTGACATTGTTCACAGCTCTTTTTGTTCCTTGGGTAAAAATTCAGTATGACTGTTTATATCTTTGATAACAGCCATACACTTGTTTATTCTCAATAGGTTGCATGGCCTTACTCCTAAGTAACTGTACATAGAATTATACTGAAGTCATTCTGTGTCTTTCTACCTTAGAATTTAAAATTAGATTTAAACCTCGTACAATTGCCATTATGAAGGGGTCTTAGGATTCTAAATATTGGCAATAAAATGAATACTTAACAACTGCAGGGCATGAAAAGTTTTGAATATGGACAATTTTGGATTGCAGCTATTCAAATGTTTAAGAATTGTTAGGAGTGGAGTTGGGATCCACAAGATAATCTTTGCATAATTTGAGATGTGTGTGTGTGTGTTTACAAGTAAACCAATTGATCAGTTATTCCATTATATTGGGCAGAGTCTTGGGAATGTCTTCCTTTTTGTCTGACCTTTTCACCTTTGTAATTATATATTCAGTAGATGTCATTTCTGTTTGACCTGCTCCTCTTGGTGCCACTGGCTGATTTGCTTTAGATCAGGGGTCCTCAAACTAAGGCCCGGGGGCCGGATGCGGCCCTCCAAGGTCATTTACCCGGCCCTCACTTAACCTAAGTCTGAAACTACTTGAAAGCACACAGCAACAACAATAACAACAACAACAGCATCAACAGCAATCCTATCTCATCAGCCAAAAGCAGGCCCACACTTCCCATTGAAATACTAATAAATTTATATTTGTTAAAAAATTCCTTTATATTAATTATTGTATTGTTTTTAAGTGGTTTTGCACTACAAATAAGATATGTGCAGTGTGAATAAGAATTCACTCATGTTTTTTTTTTCCCCTTCAAATAATAATCCGGCCCTCCAACAGTTTGAGGGACTGTGACCTGGCCCTCTGTTTAAAAAGTTTGGGAATCCCTGCTTTAGATGCACTCTCTTGCCATTTTTAGTTGCTTTGGTGCCATAAAGGGCCCATTCAGTTTGAGAGCTAAGTGGGATCTCGAATTCAAGTTCCACTTGTCTACTTTGAAGGAGGTTTTGAATCAGAGATTCATTTAGTTGAACTTCCTATAATTTTGGGTGAAAAATAAGCAACTCTTGTTGTTTAAAATATTCCATTGGCAGGATTCATTAGTAGGGTAATTAGTGATTACAATAGCTTTAGTTTGTGTGTTCATAATGGACACATGAGTGATATATTGTACACTGCTTAAACTCTGTGCTCCATGTGTACAGTATCTAGAATAGCAGAACTTTAAAGGATATTTTAATAAAACTGAGTTTGATTTTGAGTATAATTTCATACTCTTTATATGGATCTTGCAGTCTCATGGAAAATGGTGAGCCATACTCTCGCAACTTTATAGGAAAGCAATGGCAACTCCCCTCTAAATATATTTTGACAGGAATACCCCATGATAGGTTCTTCTTAATGTCACCATTAGTTGGAAATGAATTGAAGGGACACAACCACATTAGCTGCTTTGTACAACCATCTCTGTTTTGCACATGTATGAAATATACATGTGCTGGTCCATTTTAAGGTATTTATCTTATAATACAGCATCTTATTTTGTGTGCCTTCAGGTAGTTTCTAACTAATGATAAGCTTGTCACAGGGTTTTCAGATACTGGGAATGTGTTACTCACCCAAGGCAAACAAGTGGGTTTCCATGGTTGAGTAGGGAATTGAACCCTGGTCTTCAGGATAGTAGCCTAATGTACAAGCCACACTGGTATATGTGGAAAAATGTTCAGTAAGGTTGTTATTTTTAATGCTAGGCCATGCCTTCCTAGTCATTCAGAAATTGGTTATGCAAAATTAGCTCAAAAGTTACTGCTTCAAATTAGAGTCAACTTCATGTATAGCATTACAATGTTAAATATTCATTGGGCATATTGTGTGCCTTTCCCTCAACAAAGCAATAAAACAATGTATCAAAACACAGTAATGTAGCATGTGAAAAATGTCAAGACCTCTCATTGCTCGATGGGTCAAGATAAAAAATATATTTAAAAGAAATGTAAAATATGGAAGCATTTGGGCCTGACAGGTATCATCATAGAGAAGGCCCACCTCCATGATTTCATTAAATAGAAATCCTGGCATGGAGAACAGAGCCTCCATTGGAGATTGCAGTGGCCTTGGCAATTGGTACTGCACAAAATGTGTTTTGTATTTATATTAACGCTTTAATCCTTACTCAGTAGCAGACTGTCAGTCAAGGGTAATTAAACACAAGTGTAATATATATGCAGTAAAGCACCCCAGTCTTTAACTGAGCCACTGCAGCCTCTAAACCAGCTCCACATAGACCATAACACAGTTATTTAATCTCAGGGGTACCAATGCAGTTTGACCTCTGTGTCCATGGGAATAATGTTACAGAATTCGACGTTGATACGCAAAATTGCAGACAATCGCGAACTGTGTGGTAATGAAGGACTTCTCATGACATATGGTCATGCTGGAGGACTTAGACCATGTCTGGTTTTTGGATGTGGATAAATGAAACCGCAGATACTGAATCTGTGGAGGTGGGTGTTGTGTTGTATGTAGATCATGGTCACCAGCTTATACTTTTCAAGGCACAGGCACATTTGAGGGTAGTAGCCTAAGCAGTTAATAGACATTCCTAGTCACTTGGGATTGCAGCAATAGCTGTGAACCTGAATGCATCCTTAAACGGCAGGTCTGTTATTTAGGGAGAGTTCAACACTAGCCAAACTTTATAACTTTCCTAATTTCTTTACCCAAGAAACTTGTCCAGTGTGCTTCTGCCTTAGCAGGATTAAGCTTCTGCTTATTGGCTCTCATCCAGTGCAACACTGCAGGCAAGTATTGACATTTTTCCTGATTTGGATGTTGGAGAGAAATTGAGTAAATGTTACCCACATAAAGGTTATCTACTTTGTTCCAGATCCCTTATAATGACCACATCCAGCTACTTCATGTAGGTTTTAAGAAGCTTTGAATACAAGATGGTGCCTTGGAGCACCTCACAACAAGACTAGTGCACAGCGCCCAACACAAACTACTTTGTAAGATACAATTGGAAGAGCCCCCCAGTATGTTTGAAAGTAACAGTGCATTCCTGTAATGTCTTCTTAGAAACTTGGTTGAATTTACTGGAATGTACTCTTTGTGTATAGGATTGTGGCTCTTTGAGTTCAGAGATGTACAATATTAGCTAGCTTCTATAGACAGCTAACATGTACTCATTAAATAACCAGTATATTTAAGGGCATTACTCAGTCTTTCTACGTGTCTAAAGATGTTTGTGTCATGTAGTTAGACATAATGAAAAATACGTTGATACCATTTATTCATATTGAATCAATAAATATGTACAGTATGTTATTCAGTGTTAGATAACAGCCAGGAGAACTATTCTTGCAATATCATTTTCCAAATGGGAAACTTGAAAATGGGGTACAGACGCTTGTTAATGTGTATATATTAGGCTAGCCAAATTGATCTGGTAGAGATCAGCAGCAAGACGATTTGCTTTGAAAAACAAATGCATTAAACAGCCAATAATGTTTTCTTGTTTTAAGGACATTGTTAATTGGTACAGCTGAAATTGATTTTATTTTTCTTGAATCAGGCATTCTTCTTTCAAAGTAAAAATATATATTCATTTATGCAATGTCTACATACTTTTAGTTGTAACTGAATATCAGATAACGCTCACCATTACATTTTCCCAAGGAACTCACAAAATGGTAGAAACAGATATTACTAAAATTGATACTAATATTGGTAAAGATATTATTTTCACCCCATCTTAAATTTTAAAATGTTCTGTTCCTTTGAAAAGTGTGCCAAGAGCTAAATTTAATGTAATAAATTTGACTTTATTTTGTTCTACCTAGAAAATTAAATCAATATATTTTGAATACATATTTTTCTAATTTGTCAATCCCGTTTGGAAATTATTTCTTAATAATTTCCTATTAATAAAGTCTGTAAATTGCACCCAATGGAAGAGTAACACCTCAATTGATTTTCTATTGAAATTACAGCTCATATATTCAAGTTTGTAATCTTGTCCCTGAGGGCTAATTACAACAATGCAGTTTTTCTGGGACTCGGGAAGCTTTATTGCTAAACCTATTTAATGAGACACATAAGTAATGCTGTTCTAATATAGAATCTGTTCTTTTAGGACTATGTCTTATTCTTACACAAGTACTTTTAATCCACACTTGAGATTTCAAAATAGTGGTCTGGACCCCTCAAATTCCTTGGAAGTTTAGCAAGCTTGAAGTGCTTCTTTTATAGGGCTTAAAATATATGATATGGGCGAGCAAAATGAACATCAGTGGCCCTTGTATTCCATTTGTGATCCGTCATTTTTTTTACACGGTGATTTCATATTGCTAGAAGCTCCAGCTGGGCTCAGATGGTTATCCCTTATTCCCTCTTTACTAAGAGCATTTTTTGTATTCAGTCTGGATCTCCAAACTAGCGTATTTATTTATTTAACAGTTTAAATCGCTTCTTCAGGTTTCTACCAAAGGTTGCATCTTTACTCCGTTCAGCAGAATCAGAACTCAGACAAACCATAAATGCTTTCATGCACTTCTGGTTTAAGCAGGATAGCAATTAGTCCCAAGAGGTCTAGTCAGCACTCTGCAGAAGCCAATGTGCTGCTTAACACACCATCTAGAGACACTTGAAGTTCCTCTGATCCAAACCAGATGGGATTTCAATCCACACCCACAACTGATAAACAAACTCTTTTAATTGACCAAGAATGTAATGTTTTGTAGTGTAGCGGACAAGTTTTCTCAAGCACTTGCTTGCACAAAGTGAGGGCTGGTTTCCTGATGAATTAGTGATCCTAACAAAATTTGACATCTGATGTTAATTTCAGTTTGTTATGAATACACACACACACACATATATATTCTTCAAATTTCCTTAATGAAATGACAGAATACTAACCCCCTCCCCAGCCTCTAAAGTTCTGCTAGGACTGTCGTGAGTCTCATCGTTTTGCTTGGTTAGAAACGGCCATTTCGCTGGAAGTTTGGATGACATTGAGTCATTATTTCACTGACACGTTATTTACCTTTAATTCTCATTCTGGCTCTTTCTTTAGCAATAGTTGTTCAGGCTTCCCAAATTTAAAAAATCTATCCTGCACATCCTCCAACTGTGGTCATCTGTTAGGGACAGGGCCTATTAATACAGCTGGTCTTGTATATTTGCAGATTTGACTTCTGTAGTTTTCATTATTTGTGGATTCCTCCAGGGTGACTCTGTGGTCAACTTCCTCCAGAATTTGATCATAAAGTCATGCCGAAGGACATAGAGAGAGCACCTCTCTATATCCTTCAGTGTGATTCTGTGATTAGCCTCCAGTGGAAGTTGACCATGGAGTCATGCTGGAAAACCTAGATGTTCCTAGGTAGATACCTGTATTCCCTTAGAACAACAACAACAAAACTACCACATTTTATTTGTGGTTTTTCATATTTTTGAGGGGTCCTGTCTTCATAACTACAGCAAATATGGAGAGCCGATTGTATTTTGTTGTTCCATTTTAGCTGCTTTTAAAATTTGCAAGTTTGTTTCCCCTCTCCACACTTTCCCGTTTGTCCTCAGCTTGCTTCAGATGGTGCAAATTAAGCCTGAAGTGCAAAAACAAGTACAGAAAGAAACAAGTAATAGGTGAGAAGGAGAATCTCACCCATCCCAGGGTAAACAAACAAATAAAACTGCTGCAACCTCTCCTAACTAGTGTATTCTTTCTCACTATTTTTTGTTATCTTGACCATACAGTAATTGTTATTTGGCAACACATCTTTTGGTTTTCTTCTGTGAAATGTTCAGTGCTATCTTGTCTTAGTAAATGAATGCATGCCCTTCAACAATTCACAGATGAATATCAGGACACATGAGAAAGCAATATCACAGTATGGCTAAACTGGTAAAAGATATTAAAGAGAACACATATGCCTAGGAGAAGCTGCTGCAGCTTGATTATGCCTGAGTCTTATGTAAAGGGAAAGAGTCTGACCTTCCTCTATATTTTCTCTCATTGATTTAATTGGATGCATCTACTTTTGTATTTTGAGTGCATTTTGCAGCAATTGAAGTAAAGGCACTTCCAGACAGCGCCAAAATGCGTGATTCAAAATGGGCAAAAAATCTCGGGACTTGACAGCAGGTCCACACTCAGACTTGTAAGTCCTGGGAAATGCTCCCCCATCATTGTCACTGCTTTCTTTGAAGTGGATCAAAATGGAGGGCAGACAGGAGATATCCAGCAGAAGTATCTTTTTAATTCTCTCCAAGATGTGCTGGACCTCATGCACACTTGTGGAGATCCCTATGTAAATACAAGCAGATTTCCTATCTCTCTCTTTACTCAACTGTTAATTCAAGCTCTGTTTAATATTATAAAGGTCTACATAAAGGAGTGGTTGCAGATAGTTCTAATTGCTTTCAAATTCTGCTTCCTTTTAGCCACCTGTATGTCTGTGGGTCTATTTTTTGACAGTCTGAGCAGTTGTTTTGGGCTTTAAAAATGTACATGTGCACTAGAGCAGTCCACACGGGGGGGGGGGGAAGAAATCATGTGTTTTGCATGACTACTGGGATATACAGTCATGTGAAGGTGTGCATTTTGGGGTTTTTAAGTGGACCTTTTAAACATGTGCTTTTCAGCCGTTTGTGCCCACACTTTTGCTAAACATCATTTACCCACCCCACTCCTTTTATCTTGGTTACTTCCAGGTTTTTAGGCATGTGTAGAACGATCCTAAGCTGAGGTCAAGGGAGAAACATGGGAGGAGGAAGCAAAAATGTGGACATTTTGAAGGAAACAAAAAATGGGATGATAGAAAATTAATTGGTATTGTTCCTCCCAAATCAAGATAAATAAATCTAAATGAATTTGCATTGTATTAGTCCATCTAACACAGGGAAGTTTGCTTATGCCTGATTTAACAGAAAACCCACTGCCTGTTAGTTTATCAATGCTACCCAAAACTAGGGGAGTGGTTTCTGTTTGATCTAGGAAGGTCCATGGTATTGTAGTGGTTTCAGCTAGGACCACAGTTAGAGAGGTCCTTGTCCGAGGAGCATCCACTAAACCAGATCCGCCAAGACAGAGAAACAAGCTTCCTAGGTTGAAGGTAACACAGTCAAAGGTTTATTACGATCCAGCCAAAAAGGATGCAAGTAAAAGCAATTTGCTTCAAAAGGTACAAGCATAAACTCACAGAGGAATACATAAACTTGTATACAGTTCTGACAGCTATTCAGACTTCCCACTCCCTCCCCTGATTGGCTGAAAAAGAGCAGGCTAGGATCTGTGCCCGAATTTCCCAGGGATTCCCTTGAAGTTACAGCCTGCAGGAAGAGATTCCCGTGATGGAAAGACCAGCAGGCAGTGGTTGGTCAGCTCAAAGAACCAGTCCATTGCAGAGACGCCTTCTAGTAAGGCACAGTCCATGAGGACATAATGATACAGATATGCTGATGAGTCTGATTAACTTGTGTGCCTGGTTCCGTTTGAGACAAAGGTACAAGACTCAGAAGACAAAAGTGGTGATTTTGGACCAGGAGTCCTCAAACTTTTTAAACAGAGGGCCAGGTCACAGTCCCTCAAACTGTTGGAGGGCCAGATTATAACATGAAAAAGCATGAATGAATTCCTATGCACACTGCACATATCCTATTTGTAGTGCAAAAACACTTTAAAACAATACAATAATTAAAATGAACAATTTTAAGAAATATAAACCAATAGTATTTCAATGGGAAGTGCAGACCTGCTTTTGGCTGATGAGATAGGATTGTTGTTGTGTGCTTTCAAGTCATTTCAGACTTAGGTTGACCCTGAGTGAGGGCTGGGTAAATGACCTTGGAGGGCCATATCTGGCCCCCGGGCCTTAGTTTGAGGACCTCTGGTTTAAGGTTTAATGAAGTTGGATTTCTGACAAGTGAGGGTTTGCACCCCTCAGCAGTTGGCAGGAAGAATTTTGCTCATAGTTTCACAAATGTGTAGGGTTTTAAACGGAATTGTATGTGTGAGGGAGACATTCTTATATATTCTTGAAACCATGGCTTCCCAGAGGTTGTTGAATGGCTTCGCCTGCCATCCCTTATTGATGGCTAATGTGACCAGGGAGATGCAGTCCAGCATTGCTGCGAGGCCCACATATTTCCCTACTGCTTGTATACTCATGCATAGAAGATATCAATCATGATAAAAGCAATACGATTTTACAAAATTTGCCTGTATCCCTCCTGAGCCAAATATGAAAGTATGACAGGAGACATTTCCTCTGACTTCCCAGCAAACCTTGTTTTATTCTTTCCCCTTTATCTATTTCCTAGTTTGGGTTCACCAGGCGCAGGCAGTAATGCTTGAAAAAATTTTTAAAGGGTTTGATAATCCCTGAAAGACTTCTTGCTGGAGCTCCAGTGATGAAGTTGTATGAATAAAATATTCCCATATAGCCTTCATATGGATTGTGTTCTGCCAGCTTTCATTGTGAACTCATGGTGAAGGCACATGGGGTGAGTAGCACGTGTGGGAGAGGCCATCTGTTTCAACCATCATTACCACATGTAGTTGACAGAATCACAGCTTTTCTTGAACTGTGATATAGAGGGAGATCTGCCCTTATCACAGAGAAAGAAGGTGGGAATTCTGTGTTTCCTTTTGGAGACCTTGTGCCTGAGAGAACTATGTGACAGCTGAAAGCAAAAGAAGATGATTTCCCCACTCTTGCAGCTCCATGCTGCATAAGAATGCATCTTTTCCTACCATACGTTATGAAAATGCTCAGATTCTCTGTTAGAACAAAATTGTGGCCTTCTCACTGAGGATCAGCTGGCTCTTTGTTGAACTTTGCCTCTGTGGTAGGAGTCACTTACATGTTGCTTGAAATTGGGGATGAGCCTCATGTTGAGTCCAACAGGACCTATGCCTACATTCTTATTAAAGGTAGACAAGTAAATTTTGAGACATAGTACTGGGTCAGTGTGGTACAGTTCTTTGGGTGTTGGATTATGACTCTAGAAATCAGGGTTTAAATCCTTGCTCTGGCAGGGAAACCGACAGAGTGGCTTTGAGCAAGTAGCACTGTTAGCCTCATAAGAAGGCAAAGGCACGCACTGTCTGAACAATAAATCATAGAAATTATCATGATAGGTTTATTTTGGAGTTGCCATAAATCAGAAAGGACTTAAGGCATGCAACAATAACACCTATATGGTAGTTGGCTAAAATGACCTGAAGCAGGGTTGTCCACACTTTTTAAGCTGAGGGCCAGTTCACGGTCCCTCAGCCTGTTGGGGAGCAGACTATAGTTTGGGGAAAAAACATTAACACATTCTTATGCACACTGCATATGTCTTGTTTGAAGTGCAAAAAATGAAAAAAAAAAACCCCAACAGAATATATAAAATGAAGATAAATTTTAACCAACGTAAACATACCAGCTTTCAGTGGGAAGTGTGGACCTGCTTTTGGCTGATGATAGTCAAGTTAATTAAGATTGTTGTTGTATACATTTAAGTAATTTCAGACAGTGGCATATGCTGCCTCAGAGTCTGGTGGAATCTCCTTCTCTGGAAGTTTTTCAGTAGAGGCAGCATGACACAGAATTCACCCATGCAATGTACAGAGATGCAATGGAACTATATCTCTAATGTCTGTAACTTCTGTTACTGTGCCCTTCGTCACAAATGTCAGGTGTTCAGTGAAATCTGTTGCTGTGATTCCTGGTATGTGTGACAACTAGTATGTGACATGACAAAGAACAAATATACCCTGATGCCAACAAAGTGGGGCCGTGTCTTGTTTCTCTGAATGTTGTTCATGTTGGTGATTAAGTTTGAACTTGGCATCATCTGCTAACTATACATATCCTGTTACCTGCTTCCACTGTGGCCAGAAGAGATGTCTCAAGATTTTAATTTCACTTCTATGAATGTCTATACAGTTGTTGTATGTCAGCATACAAGAGGCTTGACCTAACTCAGACGAGGATAGGCTTCTGAGAAAGCTGGCCACTCAATTCCTTTATGTTGTCATAGTAACAATTGTGTAGTAGTTATAATGACCTAAAGTTATGACAGCATAATGAAACCACTACACCATCAAAGTTACTATTCTTGAGTTATCATGGTGTATTCAATTTTGTGCAAAACGTTTTCTTATCCAACTGGCATAATTTGAAGACAGCATGACACAGCAGGTTTATTTAGAGTGATATTGTACACTGTTTGGAAAAAATTATGGTAACGAAATATTGAATCCAAGAAAACTGTAACGGGGGTAGGTACAAATATGAATGTAGGCCTAGAGCACTTACAACTACAGGCATGCTGTGCAAATTGCGACATTGGTGTGAATGTAGTTTATTGTTACTTTTAAAATTAGCATAGCTGTATCCTTGTACATACATCACTTTCAATCCATGTCTGAACTAAGAAACTCTGTGTTTTTCAACAGGCTGAAAAATGATGGCTACCTTCAGTAAACTCAATCTGGCTGTTATCATTAGCAGTTTTGCTATATTTCAGTTCGGCTTCCACTCACTAAGTGCTTGGATTTCTTCACGTGTAACTTCTGGTTTTAACAATCTTGACCAAAAGAAGAAAATTGAATGGAATTCAAGGTAAATGTTTCTAAATAGGAGTACAAAAAAAGAAAATCAGATAATTTTACTACAATTAAACTGTGATCCCAAGTATACTTTAGGATTTTTGTGAAAAGAGTGTTTTTCCTCACACAGAAATCCTTTTGGTACCTTAATGTATAAATATGGATGTATATTTTAATACCAGTAATAACTACAGTAAGCACCCAGAAACACATTTCAGATTACAGTAAATTTATATGGAATTGAATAATAGTTGAACATTGTTTCCCATTAAGAAGATTTTATCATAAGATATTGTGTATATAACACATGTGTGTGCCTTTCTATTTGTGGGCTTGTCAGTAGAACAAATATCCAATTAACTAAGAGTGCTATCTTCTCTCTTTTTTTTTAATTGACTTACTCTTGTGCTTTTGATAGCAGCTTGATGCAAACTTTGTAGCTGAAGTTTTTCCTGATAACATTGGCTTCTGGCCAGAAAGTTTCATCTGACAAACCTTAAATACACAAGCAAAGGGTAAACAAGAGGGAGTACTGTCTATTGTAAACAAATTGACTAATCATCATGTAGCTCATTTCATAGAAGAGCATTTTATAGCAAAAGTGGATAACGTTGGCCTTCCAAATGTTTTAAACTAAAACTTCCATAGTTCTTTGCCCTTTGACATGCTAGGTGAGTTTGATGGGAGATATAAGCCAAAACTTCCAAAGGATCTAATGTTCCAATGACATTAGAAGGTAGTTCGCATCTGGAAGACTTGTACAGAAATATTGTACCCTGACTAATCTAATTTATTTTATTTATCATATCAGAAGCTAATTGAGAATATAGTTCGAATATATAAAAACCACATTATACTAACTTTTCTTTGACCAGAAGCTGGCCACTTGGAGTGCTTCTGGTGTCGCTGTAAGAGGTTCCTCCATTGTGGATGTGGATGGGCTCAGACTACATTGTAATAAGTGGTCTGTGGTTTGCTCTGCTCCACATTCACATGTCATGGACTCCACTTTGTAGCCCTGTTTCTTAAGATTGGCCCTGCATCTCATGTTCTAATCTAATTAAAATATGTCTAAAACATAATAAAAATAACAAGCAAATTGCACAGCCAATTAAAACTTGAAAACCTTTCTCTGTCTGCTGGTGAAAAGAATGCAGAGAGAGTGCCAACGAGAGCAATATGAGGGAATTCCAAAGATTGGGAGCAGCCACTTAGAAGCATCTCTTTTGTGTCCTCATCAATTGCACCAGCAATGGTGGTAGGACCACGAAAAAAACCTTCCAGATCTTAAGCTCATGTGGGGAGATCTTTTAGATATGTGAACTGAAGCTATTCACCATTGATCATGGAATATTATTTTCATTGTTTTTTTTAATTAATTTGTTTGTAGTGCTCTTTTATAGCTATCCTGATCATTTTTAGTGGAAATGTGATTTTAGTGGAAAAGAGATTCCATCTAAACATGAGGAAGAACTTCCTGACTGTGAGAGCCGTTCAGCAGTGGAACTCTCTGCCCCGGAGTGTGGTGGAGGCTCCTTCTTTGGAGATTTTTAAACAGAGGCTACATGGCCATCTGTCAGGGGTGCTTTGAATGCAATATTCCTGCCTTCTTGGCAGGGGGTTGGACTGGATGACCCATGAGGTCTCTTCCAACTCTATGATTATATGATATTAAAATGTTGAGAAATCATCTATTTCTTTCTTGAAGCTATTTCATTTGATTTGAGACAAAGAAAAATATTGATCCTTGCTTTTAAGAGACTGCATGATCTTCATCTTTCAGTTTTTCTTGGAGTGATGACAAATTAAAGCATTTTATTCAAAAGCACAGCATTATAGAATATAATGGTTTAAAAGCATTTCTTAACTGAAGCCAGAAAGGTATTAGAAAGTAAAACTCTGAAGAAGCATTATTTTAACATACCGTCAAGCAGATATGAGGTAAAACACAAAAGTGTAGGTTCTTTACATGGCTGTCCTCAGGAAGGATTTTTACACTATAACCTTTGGTTCCATAGAGGTTCAGAGGATCTCTGATGCATGCATACAGCTTCTCTTCATCCACTTTCATTATGGGGGTAGTTTTTTTGGTGAGGTTCGTAGAGCCAATGTCACTGTCATTTTAACTGTGGGCAAAAAACATCCGATAATTTATAACACCTCTAGAATAGATTGCAATATTTTTCTCCTGCAAGAGTGGAAAGTTCTTTTTTAGTTGAAGAACAGTGGAATCCTAATGAAGATTTCTTTTCTCTCTTTTTAGGACAGTTTCTTCTTGCCATGCCTTGTTGGTTGGAGCATTTTGCATGTATATTCTATTATATGATGAAGCTGTAAATGCTGACCATGTTTGGTAAGACAACTTTTTGCTTATAAATCCCTCTCCTTCATATCTTTTCTCTTGGCCCATCACATTGTTATCTGTTCTACTGTGAAATGATCTCTACAGACATAATTAAAATGTATGTCTACTTACTGTACAAATCCCTAACATTTATAGAGTGTTTTAGAGTCTTTCATCTTTGTTTCAACTGTAATATAGAGTAATAGTTTTGACATTACGGATTCACAACTCTAAATATCATTAAGCAGCCTCAGCACTAACAACATCAGAAAATATTTGATTATCTGTTATATAGTAACAGAAACAAATGTGTGTAAAGAAATCTATTTATAGCACTGAGAGCTTCTAAACCTATCGTGTGTTCTTTTTTTCAAAATGTTATTGGTCCAGGGAGTTGATATAAGATCCATATGAAATTCTACATTTTAGTCTTCTTTTCAGAATCTACATTTGGGGCCATCTTGTTCCCCCTAAAATACTGTGAAGGTGACATAAAAGCTTTGAACAAAAGAGTGGTTTGTTTCAGAAAATGAATGTTGCTATTAACCTATTATGTATTTTAACTGAAGGCAATGCAAAAGAAATATGGCTAGTAGCTATTCAAAGCAGTTCAATTTTGGGGGGGCATTGTGTTCATGTTGGCTACACTTAGTTTCACATGGAGAATGTTCATTCATCGGGGTGAAATATTTCTGGGGGGACGGACAAATAACCTTTTTAAAGTTGAGAAACTGCCTTTTTTAAAGCTTGGAAAATATTTTTTAAGCTGAAAACTAAGCTAAATTCCTGATATAATAGAAAACTTGACAGATAAAGCTGTCTTTGATTGCTGAAATGGGAAGTGTTCTTTCTATGAGTTCTCAAATAACTTTAAAATGTGCTTAGCTGTGATTCAGCAGGTTTGTAATGGAATAAGGATAAGGTTTAAAGGCCACAAGAAATTGTTTTTCCAGCAATATGTCAACTGCAGGAAAACTATAGTTGCTTCTATGTCCTCCCAAAATCATGTTTTTAATGGCAAGATTAGCAAATAAATGTAAGATTCCACTCCAGTAGCTGAAGATAAATGCTTAATTAGAAGCCTTCACATTCACTGGGAAGCTCCACATTTTTGTAAATAACTGCAAACAATGCATTTTTGAAGCAGGGTAGTGTGTATACATTTAATAATTTTCCTGTAGTATTAATATTTTAAAATTGCTAGCACAGCCAGGTTTTTAAAAAGTAGGTGGTATAAGGCTTTTCAAGCCACATCCAGTTAAGTTTTATTCATGAACCCACATGCTGTTGTCATGTGCAGCCTTGTCATCAAATCAGTCATTTTGAGATGTGGGAGGAAAGTGGTTGGTCCAGGCAATAAAATGTGTATATCATGTATTTCCTAAGTTCATCTGTTGTACCTGTTGTAAAACCTTTATGTCATATTTTATCTACATTCATCTGTCATGTATTACCTACATTCATCTGTTGTATTATAGTATACTTAGTGGGCAGGGCAGGGTGGGTGTGGAATGTGTCTAATATTTGAGGGTAATTAAGAATGAAACTTCAAGCATTATCACTTTTCTTTGCAAATAATATTTATCTAAAACTTCACGTTAACTTGCTATCTTGATTTTAATGTACCTGTGATCAAATGCCATTCAGATGTAACACTGGATTGCTTTTTAACCCCACAACCGAAGTCAAACATAGTGCTGGGGAAAATAATTAAACTTAAGCTTGTCCACAACTCCCATGTTCGCCAGCTGTTTTTCAGCCATGATAAAATCTGAATTCCTCTGTGGTTTTTAAGATTGCATCTCCGCCATCTAAAATATAGTGGAAAAAATTAGGTGTGTTCAAAATTTTGGAGGTCAGTTATATCATTCTAGAATGATTGAGGATGCATCTGCACTCTAGAATTAATACAGTTTGACACCACTTTAGCTACCATGGGTCAATGCTATAGAATCATGGGAGTTTTCATTTTATGAAGTCTTTAGTCTGCTAAAGAAAGCTGGTGCCTCAATAAACTGCAAATCCTAAGATTCAGTAGCATTGAACAATGGCAGCTAAAGTGGTGTCAAATTTCTCAGATGCATTCTGAGAAAACTCAAATCTGGAGAGGAGGAATCGCCGCCTCCTTGTCTGATCACCTGAACTATATAATATTGTCACGATACAATATTTGATTTTATCTTTAAAATTTGGGGTCAACAAGCACTTACACACTATTCTTGTAGGTGTTAGGTATTTTACAGTGTGAGATTCTTCACTTTGATGATCTCATTGCAACTGTATATATATTTTAAAGTACTCAATGGTAGAATACTGACATAATGACAGAGGTGTCTCCCAGGTGCTTTTCTTTTTAAGGATATCTTGGGATACCTTTGACTCAAAACTATATTTTATTAAAAGATTAAAATGAACATGGGCTATCTTTAAGAAATAATAATATTGGCTATATTTACTAGGATTAAAGTAAGATGCTGGCTTGTCTCTTGTTTTCTAATAAACTTTATATTAGTGTAATGTATGCATTTTATGTAGTTTTCCTTGTAGTATTGTCATTAACTCAAATTCCCCCTTTTACTTTCCTTCTGAAATATGGTACATAGAAATGTGCTATGTCCTAATTCCATCTTCTTGCCATAATGAAGACTCCACCATGGTTCGCCTTTAATTTACCACCAAAGACATTATCATAATAATGCATCATCATTTACTTGTTACATTTATTTTCCACCTTTACTCCAGGAAATTCTAGGCAAGCTGTTTTCTCATTAGGAATCTAAGCTACAAATCCGTTTTTTGGAAAATGCTTATGAGGAAAGACTGTTTTTTCTCTCTCTGTCCTAGAGCTAAATACTGTTAATTGCAAAATGGAAAAGAGTGACATATATGAAGATAAGAAAAAAGGGGAAAGTTAAAGGAACAACAGTTACCCTTAGAGTATATCTGTTTTTGTAAGATAATCACACTCTTAGACCCAGGGTTTCAATGCAGAGTGACATGTCAGTGAATTGACCCCCAGGTTTAAGTTTAGATATTGACAACTGTGAAACTGAACGTTATTTTGGACTTATTCGTAAAGTCTACATTCTTGTTTCACAGTCCAAAACTTCTTCCTGTGAGTCATCATGAAAACTTTCCTTATTCCATTTTTAAGGAGATCCTCTTATCAGGTTGGTCTGTGATTGAGTTACTGATCAAAACTTACTTTCTTTGCCATTATCACACAAGAAACAGGTTAAAAGGAAGAAAGAGAAGAAAATGTATATGTGTAGTATGGGGTATAGATTCTCCAGTTGGACCAAACCTAAGAAAAAGTGGTTATGAGCCTGCGGTTATATGGCATTTTAGTAGTCTTCTGTGTCCTGTTTCTGAAGCTCACTTCTAGGACAGATACTTTAAGATCTGCAAGTCTACATGCATGTACTTTGGACAAATTAGACAGTCTCTACACATGAGAGGAAATGACAGTAAAATTGGCAACACTGAAACCCATGTAGTGGAGCTTTTTAACTTTCTTGGTAGTTCCTTTGCTTTTCTTCAGAAGGGCTATGAAGCAGTATGAAATTGACTAAATTAAAGCACAATGGTTGGTTGTAGTCTCAGAGCAAGTGCAAGTACAAAATACAGCATTTCTTCAAAACTTTTCCTATATAAACATTTGTAAAAAATAGCATGCATCTTAGAATTGCAGTTGTATCTTACATATTTTCATTGGTGGTTGTGGTACTGAAATTAGGATGTGTCTTACAATCGATGGCATCTTACAAGTGAATAATACAGTAATTGCTGTAAGTCAGCTTCTGAGTGATGCAGAGTTTGAAATAGTGGCTATTTTTTCTTCTTCTTAAGACTCTAAGGCTGCTTCTATCCATGCCTAAAACCTGAAAGAAAATGCTAAACGGTGGCCCAAAACCCCTCTGAGGCCGGGGGTGGGGAATTGGCACTGATCCCCCCCACCACCACCACCCCACAGAATTTTACTCTAAAACCTACCTTAGAGATCTGCAAATAGAGGCAGGCCTCTGCTAGAAAGCTCCTGTCATGTCAAAATGATGCAAAAGGAGCTTTGGAAAGGAGTGGTGGAAATATTTCAAACAGAGGCCTGCCTCTGTTTGCAGGCCTCTAAGGTGAATTTTAGAGTAAAACGAGGCATGGGGAGGGGAGGGCACTACTGTCATTACTCCCCCCCCCCCAGCTGCCAAAGACTGAATTGGCAGGGTGGCTGTGGGAATTAACCCTCAAGATTGCGGTTGGCGATCCCAAGAATCAGTCCCCACATCTCCCATACCTGAGAAGGTGCAGACTTTCTTGGAAGGTCTGCACCTTCCCAGATATTTTTTAAAACTTGGAGTAAACCTGTATTTACAGGTTAAACCAGGTTAAACTGGATTGGCCTGAAAAGTTGTTTGAATGTCTCAGGCAAATATGTTTTCCAGTCTTCTTTTTATGACTGTAGATGGGGCCGAAATCAAGTATCTTATAGCTGAGCTCATGAATATTCAGAGTTACTCCTTATAGTTTTGAAGAGAATCATTATAATTTACAAAACTATAAAAAAAACCCCTGCAGAATCCTGATATATATTTTATATGTATTTTCTATCCTACTGCTTAAAAACTTCACCTAAGTGGCACAAAAGAAAACATAAGACTTCTGCAGAGCAAAACAAGTGTTGCAACCCAGAAGGACCCCCTCCCCCATTATGCTCATTAACCCTCGCTCCCCAGAAACTGATACTTTAAGATAAAGAGAAAGATATCTCATTTTAGTTTAACCAGGTTCACATTAGTTGACTTTGAAGCACCTTGATGTCATTTCTTTTTGTCTAATCTTCTTGTTAAACTCTCACACACAACCTTTATTGGCATACAACAGCAAAATCACAGCACAGGCATATACAAGAAGGGGAAGTAACAGATAAAAAGGAAGACGTACTTAAAAGTTACTAATCTCAAGAATAAAATTTGCAACAGTCTCACATAGCCTTGTTAAAGCTATAACCAGAAAAAAATCAAGAGTATGTTTGTGCTTTAAAGAGTAACTTTGGTCCCCAAAGAGTTTGTGCTGACATGGAAATCATACAGCCTCAGCAGATGATGTTGGACTGTAAATTCCAGCAGTGCTAACCAGTATAGTCAGTGTTGGGCTATGTTGGGAACTGAAAACCTAGCAACATTTCGTTGTCAAACACAGTACCCCCCCCTCCCCCTGCTTTCCGGATTCATAGTTTTCAAAGGACGGACCACCAGAATAGAATATGACAAATGTCCCTCCCCTAGGTGAAGGTCTATTTAACCTACAATGGACCAACAGCAACCCAAATCCTTCCCAAAGACTGCTCCCCAAAAACTATAACTCCTTTTTTGGTTTGAATTTTCAGATGCGAGCAGATTCAAACCAGCACACATCTCAAACCTCTCAAAAGCAGTCCATTTACCTTTTCCCACACCTTTGCAACTAAGTATTCAGTTCCCTGAATAAATTGTATCTTTTTGCCTCCAAAGTATGCCTTTTAATGAATTTCTTGTCTTTCTCTATCCTTGGCTATACCTTGCTCTATCTATTTGAGCTTATCTGTGTTTGTGTTGATTCCCTGATATGCATGAGCGCATAATATGGGCTTTAAAAGAATAAAGCATATGAACTGCATAATCAATGTGCTACAATTCCAGAAATTTTATACATATATACGATATTTTATTGGACTCTGTCCTTGAATGTAATATAGGGCAAATGACATGAACTGTTTCTTCACCTCTTCCCAGTCAGGGCAGTGACTCAAAAGCAATTATCACTTTACAATAGATCTTCCTGAACGATTTAGATTTTATCTGGATCTCCCCTCTAGAGATCCAGGCCATAACATGGTGCAAAGAGAACTCTGTTTGTCTGATGGTCCCCAATAGACATCTCAGGACCTTCTCATTGTCTGTCCAGTCTGAAAGTGGACAACAAAGATCAACATTCATTGTTCACAGGAAAACTGGACTTAATCCCATCATCTGTGCTGTCTGGGTCCCTAGTATGAGCAGAAGCCTGCCGGTGGCCCCTCTCCACCCTGGCAGCCTCAGGACTGCCCAGCCCAGCTGGGAGGGGAACCCCAACCGAGCCATAAGTCCTTGCTCCAGGCTGCCTCTGGACCAATCACAGGAACGGCAGAGTGGCTAGCCTCTCAGCCAATCAGAGGCTGGGATTGGGAAAACTTGAGCTCAGACAATGTTAATGCATGAGATTTGAACTGTATAAGAATAGTTGTATGTCCCATAATCCTTATGCTTGTACTTTTTGGGCACCCGTTGCTGTACATGCATCCCTTCTGTAAATTGAATTAAGGTTCTCTCTTTTGCCTTCTATTGGCGAGTCTAATGTTCTGAGAACATTGGGTTAGCTAGGCTGGCCAGGTGGTGACTCGCAGAATCGGTATCCACCATCTATACAACCAGTAACCATGGTCTTTAGGATTCAAATTCTGACTTCAATCTGGAGGGTTGTATGATTCTCATTCCTGGTTTATGCCATAATAAAAGCAGTCTTTAAGCAGTCTTGTAGTCCGTTGCTAAAAAGAAAGTTTGACAGAGCAAGAACCAAGGTGTAAGTCACAATCAGAGGGCCATAGGCATTTTAAAGTGAGGGTATACATTTTTAATCAATAAACCAATATGAGCAAAACCTGAAAGAGGCATGGAAATTGTAATATGACTCAAGAGAGAGATATTGCAGCCCTGTGTTGTGACTTCTTGAAGGCAGCACAATACATAGTTGTATAGTTCTAAGTGTTGTGGGATCACAGTGAGAGACACAGAAGAGGATAACAAAGAAACTGGTCATAAATCTTTAAAGGGATTGTTTCTGATAAGAATGTATTGCTTTAACATCTCAGCAATCATTAACCGCTACCAGCCTGGCATCAGTTTACAGATATTGTGTAGAATAATTCCGTTGAAGTGAGTCTGTCTTAACAAGAGTATTCCTTCCTTTCTATTTCATGCTAAAACAGACTAATAGCTATTCTTGGAAAAGTGTACTGCAGCTGCTATTGAAACCGAACATCATGGGAAGCTGTCACTATGCCCGGTAGTTGGCATTGACTGCTGGAGCAGGGAGGGATCTGGAAAATGGTTTGCCCCTTGCAGTTCCCACCCCCAAAGAGTACAGGTGGGACAAGGGGCAAATCTTCAAATGTGTAGTATCTAATGTACACAAATACATTGTATTAAGTCAATGTTACATTTTCTGTTTATCTTTTTTTATAGGGGTGATGCTTCTATAGTGCAAATAAACCTTTCTATTACTTCAGGCTACCTCATTTCAGGTAATGTATGGGACAATGTGTAAAACTTACTGTAACTCACATGTACAGATCTAACGCGTTACACAGCATGTGATTACAAAGAAAATATTAGCCTTTAGAAGAGTAATGCCCCATCTACACTTCCAAATAAAATCTAGATTATTTGAACTGGATTATATGGCAGTATAGACTCATATAATTCAGTCCAAAGCAGATAATCTGGGATCAGATTCTGACATATGGGGCAGTGTAGATCGAGCCTAAAGCTCTAGAAAGAAGAAATGTTGTTCTTATAGTTTAATTGCCGTCAACTTATATGTGATGGCGATTGAGGAGAAAAAAGGTCACTTAATTACTGGCATTACTGTATTGTAAGTATAGAAGCCAATTTTGTAAATTTTGAAATTAGATTTTATCTCCCTTTCTGTTTTTTCACAGCAGCAACCCCGATCTAATATCAGTAACATGAGAACGGGTTGTAATGAAGGAGGAGGAAAATAAAGATATTTAATTCAAGAAAGTGTACTTCATTTTCTAATTGTATAACTCTTTCGGGTTCACTGGAAAAGTGAACCTGACCAAACCAGATGGCAATCATCTTTATGTCTATTGAGTTTCAATTCTTAAGTGAACTGAACCTCTCCTCACTCACATTCTTAAAGAGATATATCAGCATATATGAATGCATATCTCTTATATCCTAACAAATCAAAAATAGTTTCAAAAGTATTTTATGAGCAGAGGTTGTTGCTACAGATATTGTATTTATCTAATGACAACATATCACTTAGCTTTAATTACTGACTTGCTTATGTAAATTCTGATGATAACATTAAATTGAGCTTCATATTATATGGAAGGAACACTATTTTATGACAAGTGTGCCAAAATGCAAGCCACGTAGCTGTTTTTCTCAGCCCCATATTGGGCTGGTGAGGGTAACTGAGATGTTGTAGTTGTAATAATATGACAATAATATGACACTAGTAGGTTCTCCTTACCAGTCTTCTGCTACTTTCCTTGTCAACAGTTCGGTGTGCCCTCTCTGTGGAGAAGACACTGCAAGGAGATGTTTCAGACTTTGGTTTTCTGAACTGATTGCATTAAAAGTAACTCTGGTAGAACTAGCAAGTGATCTATTTTGTTTTAAAGTACATTTGTTATTTCAAATTTATAATGTGTGTGCTTTATTTTATACCTGGATTTACTAACTCTATATATACTAACTCTAAGTGATAGGGCAGTTTGTGGGAATATACGAGCAGACCTAAATATATAAAGTGCTTTGGAGGACAAAGTGCTATGGGATCATTATTCTGGGTTTAAAGATGGGTTTAAAGCCAACCTTAAAACTGTGGCATAGACACTGAGAACTGGGAAGCCCTGGCCCTTGAGCGATTTCACTGGAGGTTATCTGTGTCCAGCAGTGCTGCAGAATTCAAAGAGGCATGAGCAGAGGGCAAAAGAGAGAAACGTGCCAAGAGGAAGGCGTGTCAAGCCAGGGATGGGAGGAAGGTGGCGGTGTGGAGGAGCTGTCCATGGCTTTGTTGCTATGGACTGACCATCACCTGATCAGGTTTAAATTTACTGCGCCCCCTAACCTCTGCAAGGATGGAGGACCCATTAAGATGGTCCGCCCCAGGAGACTTACGGATCCGGATGGACTCCTGCTGGCTCTTGGGGAATTTTCCGCCACCTTGGTAGGTGATCCTGCTCTGGTCTCTCTCTAGAATAGGGAGCTGACTAGGGCAATAGACACGATTGCTCCGGAGCATTCCCTCTTGAGTAGTTGAGCTAAACCATCTCCTCAGTTCAATGAAGAGTTGGCAGCAATGAAGCGAACAAAGAGGAGACTATAGTGCATGTGGCAGAAAAAAACCTAGTGAGTCAAACCGAGCCCGACTATGTCTTTATCTAAGGACGTACGCTGTGGCAATAGAAGCTGCAAAAGGACTCTTTCTTTGCGGCCAATATTGCGTCCACAAGGAACCGTCTGGCAGAGCTGTTCTGAGTAGTCAGAGGGTTGAATCCCGCCTCTCAGGACGGGTCCCTGATGACTCGGCAGCCCACTGTGAAGCATTTGCTCAGTTTTTTGCGGACAAAGCCACTTCGATCTGCACTGGCTTTTACACCATGTTAACGGCAGTCTCTGAGGATATAACGTGAGCACCTTCTTGTCTGGTTTTGATGGATTCATTTCAATTGGTGCAGCTCGAGGATGTGGACAAGATTCTTGGAGCAATCACATGCATCCTAGACCCCTGCCCATTCTGGTTAGTAAAGGAAACCAGAGGGAGTTTGGCAGAGCGGCTGAACGTGGTGGTTAATGCCTCCCTTCGGGAAGGCAACATTCCAGCCAGCTTAAAACAAGCTGTTATAAAACTGCTGTTGAAAGAACTAATCACTGGACCCCACTCAATTCGTCAGCTAATGGCCAGCTTCCAGTCTCCCCTATTTGGGCAAAGTCCTGGAACGTGTGGTGGCCTCGCAACTCTTGGAAGACACGGATTATCTAGATCCGGCGCAATCTGGCTTTAGGCTTGGACATGGTACTGAGACTGCCTTGATCGCCTTAGTGGGTGATCTACGCCAGGAACTAGACAGGAGGAGTGTGTTCCTGTTGGTTTTGCTGGACCTCTCATCAACCTTTGATACCGTCGACCATGGTATCCTTCTGGGACGCCTCGCAGGAATGGGCCTTGGAGTTACTGTTTTGCAGTGGCTCCAGTCCTTTCTGGAGGGTTGCTCCCAAAAGGTGTTGTTTGGGGACACCTGCTCAGCCCCATGGCCATTGTCTTGTGGAGTCCCTCGGAGTTCAGTACTGTCCCCTATGTTGTTTAACATCTACATGAAGCCGTTGGGGGAGATCATCTGGAGTTTCGGGGTGTGGTGTCATGTGTACGCAGATGATTTTCAACTCTGTCACTCCTTCCCACCTGCTACTAAGGAGGCTGTTTAAGTCCTGAACCGGTGCTTGGCAGCTGTAATGAACTGGATGAGAGCGAACAAATTGAGACTAATCCAAACAAGACAGGTCTCCTGGTCAGTCGCAAGGCCGAACAGGGCATAGAGGTTACACTCCCCCTGAAGGCCTTGGTGCGCTCACTGTACCCAGCTCCCACTTGCCCTGAGGGCACAGGTTCACAGCTTGGGAGTGATCCTGGACTCATCGCTGAGCCTGGAACCCCAGGTTTTGGCAGTGGCCAGGGGAGCTTTTGCACAGTTAAAACTTGTGCACCAGCTGTGTCTGTACGTTGGGAAGTCTGACTTGGCCACAGTGGCCCATGCTCTGGTTACATCCTGAATAGATTACTGCAACACACTCTACTTGGGGTTACCACTGAAGACTGCCCAGAAGCTCCAACTAGTCCAACGCTCGGCAACCAGGTTGCTCATGGGAGCTGGGTACAGTGAGCGCACAACTCCTCTATTACACCAGCTCCACTGACTGCCAATTAGCTTCCGAGCACAATTCAAAGTGCTGGTTTTAACCTATAAAGCCCTACACGGTTCCGGCCCAGTTTACCTGTCCAAACATATCTTCCCCTATAATGTGAGAGGCCCTGCTCTTGGTCCCACCACCTTCACAGTCGCGTTTGTTGGGGACAAGAGACAGGGCCTTCTCTGTGGTGGCTCCCCGGCTATGGAACTCTCTCTCCAATGAGGTTAGGTCTTTCCCCTCCCTCCTGATCTTCAGGAAGAAACTGAAATCCTGGCTTTGGAATCAGGCATTCGCAGATTGATGGATTGAACCAGCAAAGACTAAGAGTTATTGGATCACAATGTTTGGATTGAGTTGGATGATGTTTTTAACTCAGCAAACTGTCTTTTATATGTATTTTATAACTTATTTATTATGGATGTTGTTTGTTCTAAATAAATAAATAAATAAATAAATAAAATAAACCCTGACCAGGACTGCCTTCCACTTTGCACTTGGAGGACTATCATCCTTAGGCTACAAGGGATGGCCTAAGTAAATTTAGAGAAGTATTACTTTGTCAGTTTTTAATTTCACCTCTCAACACATACTACCCCCATAAAGACTGTTAAAAGCTGTGAGACAAAAATATAATTGCTGAAATTTACTGAGCATTTCTTTTTTCTTTTGTAGATCTGCTGCTTCTTATTTTCTACTGGAAGGCAATTGGGGATATATTTTTTGTAATTCACCATATCGTAGCTCTGTATGCTTATTACTTTGTACTGGTGAGTTTCTCGTTAATTTTTCACTCGCATAGCAATAGACAACTAGACCTTTAAATGGTGGTGAATCTTATAATGAATGTATGTGGCACTATTCATATATATTGTGCTTAACAAACAATAAATGTTTGCTTTTTGTTGTCTAGTTAACAAAAAAAAGGGGGGGGAAATTAAGTTTTTTTAAAAAATGAAAAAGATGCAACTATTTTAATTATATGTTTAAACCTAGTTGCATTCCTGAAAGACTTCATCTTGAGAAATAGCATGAGATCTCATATCAGATCTTGCTTTCATTCTCATAACGTGATCCCATTTCAAAACTTTGCCCTGGACCTGTATGAAGCAACCATGGCCAGCCATAAAGGCATGGTCGAAACATATCTCTTAAAGAAACATCAATGTAAGCAATGCAGTTTCTAGGAAAGGAAGCCATGACAATTGTTACTGAAGACCAGCATTGTAAATCCTGTATTTTTATTTGTGTAGATAATTTTTTAAAGCAGAACAATTCTGCATATGTCCTTCCTTGCTGAACTGCTTCCCATCAGCATCAATGTGCTGACAGATAAAAGAAAACTTATTGAAATGTTTGCAAGTATTACATAAGATCTCAGCAGAGAATCCAGTGGCAAATGGAGCTCATTTCTTCAACTGGAAACAGAGCTTGGGCCACAGAGTTGTAGTTCTTTTTTTGTTTGTTTGTTTTACTTCTGATTCTAAGACTATAAATTCGTATAATTCTCTGTGCCATAATTTTGTAACTCATCTGTCTGCAACAGATTACTGAGATGTCCCTGACTTTGCAAACAGATTTAACTCAACAGAATAAATAGATACTCCATATGACAAATGGTCAGTTGACTTGAAAAACCCCTCCGCCTTTATGGCAACAGCAGAGGGAAGGAATAAATACTGTAGCTTGCCTATTTTTTTTCTTAAGGTGGAAAAATATTTTTATCCTTCTTCCATTGTATCCAGGCGAAATTCCATTGCAGTGAGATGATTTTTATAAGTCTTCCATGCAATATTGACAAGATTTTTTTCTCTTTAAAATGTTTTAAAACAAAATTATGTTTATGTAGGTATATGCACAGAGGCACATATAAATATAACAAATGTTTCAACATCTTGTTCTCTCCAAGATGCAATTCAATGTGTTTATTATAACATTTTTCATTGCACTTTTTTCTTACGGGAAAATTAATATGGAAAAACATTTACATGCCCACAGTATAGTTCATAGTATACTGAGACATGTCCACTAAACAGAAATACAATTGATAACCTGTGGCAGCATTGTATGTTCCAGTAGATTTTTCATGCTCTACGCTGACTGTTTATTTTAGGTTCTCTTTTCTCCCTTGACTCCTCATTCATATTGCTAACAATATTGCATGAATAGTTACAGCTACTGAAAACAATTACCACAGTATATGAACCAACAGAATACATATTAAATCCCATCAGTACTATTCTACAAAACTACCATCAGAATATACTTGGGTTTGTGATCTAACTATATTTTAACCCTAATTGTGCATCATACAAATTGACATCACTTATAATAGCTTACTTTTAAGGCGACAGCACAGTTCATTTTCTAAGGTATAAGTTCAGTCTAGTGTATATGACTTTAAAGAGTATAGGTATGCCTAAGAAAAGAATATTCATAGGCTCAAACTTCCCACCTAAGCAGAATGGATAAGGCAGGAACTCATAATATTTTTCTACCCGTCTCAATACACACTAGTTTGAAGATGTGGGAGCTCACAGTACAACCCCTACTGTTGCTTCTGAATTCCAGTCTTGGGAATCTCACTTCCACTAGTCCTATTTTGAAGCTCCTGTGCCTCATCCTTCTAACTACTCATCAGATTTTCCTTACAGTGTGTTTGTGCCTTCAAGTCACCTGTTATCTTATAGTGATCCTTAGAATTTCATGGGTTTTTCTTGGGCTATGCCAGCCTTCCTCTGGAATGTAGCCCACGGCATTCATTGCATTATTTCATTCAAGTATTAACCAAGGCTGACTTTGTTTAGCATCCAAGTTTAGACAGTATTGGTGCCTTTGTAGCAGCCGAAATATTCCAGCCATCAAACCTGTGCGTCCCACATATCTTGAGTCTCCTTAAGAATCCTAAGGACCTTTTACTAAGGTCCTCAGCCTTCTGTTTGATAGCTAGTCTTGCCAATTCTGAAACAGGTTTGGCCTCTTACCAAGCCTGTTTTTTTCTATAAATCTTGTTGTGTATAGAGGCTGTCTGTAAATATAGGTTTCAAATTACAATATGGTGTGTGAGAGAGCTCTAGTGAGAAGCTAAGTAATCTGTGAGATTATGTTGTCTCAGGAATCCCAATTATATTAAAAATCTCCAAACACAGGAAATATTCTCATCTTCACATGGTTTCTCTCTGCAAGAAGAAAGTAACAAGATAAAGGAGAGAGACCAGTGTGCACCCCTTATGTGTTCCTGCTAAACTTATCCTGAATGCTTTAAAAAGGATTTTGTTTATATAAAATGTAGTTTGTCTTCATCTGAAATAGCATATCTCATCACTTCATGGCATTATGTCTCCATTACAAAGAGTCTTAATGGCACCTGGATGAAAGTTGGGGCATTTGTTATTTTCAGATAGTAAAGGATGGGCAAAAGGTATTCCATCTCTGCAGCTTTCACCACTGTTCCCTTTGTTGTATCATGAAAAAATACAACATTTTGGAATTCATAATCATATGAACTTTCAAATGAAATTACCTTCATTTAAAGGAGTTAGTAGAAATACATCAAGAATGTTTCACAGTATATAGACACTGCAGTCATGTGGAGCTGGTTTAATTCATGTTTGAAAGAGTTTTGATCTTTAAAAGAACTGATCAGTCTCACAATGGCTTTGAAATATTGCATTAAAGAGCTATTCTTGGTTCTTAAGGGATTTGTTTCCTAAGAAGTGTTCTATTGAATCTTGCAATTGTGCTAGCAGTAACTGGAAAAAGAATCTCTAATCATATTTTCCCATCCAGGAACTTGAGACAATTACTAGCATAGCCTTGTCTGTGTTTTATTGTTTTAAGGATATTAGTACTCTGAGGATGGCTAATGAATAAACACAGTACAAATATAGAGACAATTAAACAGCAATGCACTAAGAACACAGCCTCAGAATATTGGAATAAAACCAATCAAGAGTCTTGAGAAAATGAAAGCACTGAAAAATGTAAGATTAAACATTAGCCAAAACTTTCTCAGAGTGAGTACTCACAAGTAAGAGAAAGATAACCTTGGGGTCAAGCAGTAATTTTCCAGCACCATTTTTTCAAATTAGCATTTTATACTGAAAACACTCGACTATATTTCTGCTGATTCTCAACACAGACAGCCTAGCTAGCTGGATTTCATGAGGACCTTCCACACGCCATATAATCCACAATATCTGCTTTGAACTGGATTATCTGAGTCCACACTGCCGTATAATCCAGTTCAATGTGGATTTTATACTGCTGTGTGGAAGGGGTCATGGTTGGCAGAAGTGGATTTAGATAGCAGGCTTTGTTTATACAAGTTGAATGGCACTTCCCTTACCCAAGAAGAGAATTTGGGATGGGTGAATAATGTTTACATGTTACAGACAAGATAGGTTCTAGAGGTTTGTTCTTAAGTTGAATTTGTATGTAAGTCGGAAAAGGTACAACTTTAAGTGCAACTCCAATAAAAAAATGTTTGTTTACTTTTGGATAGCATAGGGAAGGGTTAACACCCCTGTAACGTTTCTTTTGCTTTATGCCCCTGTTCAGAAGATTTTACCTCACTTTCTGTCCCAGTGATAATTGGATTTTGAAAATTTTGGCTTGTCGTAGAAACAAGAATTGGTGAGAAAGCTTCAGTGGAGACCCCTTTCCACCATGATAACTTCCAGGAGTAAATTTCCCTTCCTAGGGTTAGATTTTGCTCACTTCTTGTTGTCTCACTCTTGTTCTTAACTATGAGACATTTGTAAGTCAGATGTCTGTAACTTGTGGACTGCCTGTATATTGTTTTCTTAATCACTGATTGATACAAAAGATGTCTTTGCCTAAATATTAATTTATCACAACATTGGTATACCCTTAGAAGATGAAAGAGCAACATACAAAATCATAACTAACTAACTAAATAAGCATGTTTATGCATGCAACCGATATCCAGCAGAGTTTCTGCAATGCTATCATTGCATGCCCCATAACACCAATTACAATCTCATTTTTATTTTCTGGGTTAAGAAAGTCTCCCATCCGACTAAAGTTTCTGATGTGAGCTTGACTGTATCATTCTCATTCTGCCTGTTACCAATATTAATGGGTTGAATCACGTAAACTATATCCCTAAATCCAGTAATCATTTATGCTATACAGTTGTAGCTTATGATAGCACCTCCCCCATCATAGCTCAGTTTAAAGGGCCAAGATTTTACATATATTAAATGACAGTAGACAACTCATCCTATAACTTTGAGTCAACAACTAAAAAAGCTTGTTTGTAATGGCCATTCTACTAGTAATGGATAAACTCATCAAAACCCCTTTGTACCAAATCTTAAAAAACGGAGCATTACACATAGTAAAAACTATCCTTTATTTCACAGTTCATAATCTAAAATGTTGAAGTTAAGCACCCTCACAATAGCAACCAATGGGATTTAAACAGTTAAGATAATTTGAAGTAATTGCAGCTTATCAACAACTGTTGTGGGTAACAGCACATAGAGTGTACTGTAGCAGTATGTCTTCAAAGACATATACAACAAGGGTCTGAGTGGAATATGTCTTAAATAGATGTATCTGAGACACAGAAGTGAGGTGATGGGAGAGATTTGAGAGAAGGGTTTACAGATGTTTCTGAACAATGTTCTATATACTTTGTATACTTAGTTCTTCACTTGATAAAGATATTCAATTGCATGTTTCAAGTTACATATCATATTTCATCATGTATCATATTGAAGTACCTTATGTATTAATGGATACTCATGTATAAATGGTGGACAGGTTTTACAACCCCCAAATTATAGATTTTGATATGACCCGTGGATAAGTAAACATCTTTCCACACATATGGGAAAGCACCAATGCTGACTTGGGGGCAAACACTCCTGGCTACCAACACCATTCCCCTGGCCAGGTATTCATTTTTTGACTAAAATTCACAGACATGAGTATATGGTATATTTTTGTAATTGTTTCATTTTTTATTGCTTTCCTGAGATTTGAAATCAAACTTTCTGATACTTGTCAATGTTTATTTCATCATCTAGCGTTGGGGATTGTTGGCATATTTTGCCAATTTTCGTCTGCTTGCAGAATTTTCTACCCCTTTTGTGAATCAGCGGTAAGTGGCATTTTCATATATTCATAAATGGCTAGATATCGCTTTTTGCCCTGCAAGGGTATAGCCCAGTGTTGTTGACTGGGCCCAGCAAAGTGACTCTTTGCATACCCAATCAGTGCTTTTTTTGTTGTTGTAAACTGCAAGAAGAATTGCAAATGACTTCTCTAATGGGAATGTTGTACTTTTTGAATGTGCCCATTTCACTATGTCCTCTCTATATCTGTCAGAGTGACCTATGTATTGTACATGAAAAAGGGGAGCTCAATACCCATGGACAACAATATTTGTGACAGTGTTATATGTCTATACATTTTCAAGTTCTTGAGATTGTTTTCAATGAAAAAATGATACAGTGGAAGAACATCATGATGTTGTGGGACGAATAATGTTTAAAGTTTTTTGGGGGGCACTGCCACTGTCTACATTAATAAAATATCAGTAACTAGAAAGGTTTTATATTTTTTAAATTTATCATTATGGTGCTATAACAATAAAAAATAACTATTTTCTATTGTAGATTTATAGCATTATACGTTAAAGCTATGACTTAAAAATGAATAATATTGTAGCATATTTCGATATTGCAGTGTGACATTCATTCTAAAAGTATGGGAAAACATTTTAACACTAGTTAAAATACTTTAAAAAAAATATGGTTATGGCATGCTGGTCACAATAAGTTGATTTATTTATTTTATATAGATTCAACCTTTCTCCCAAAACAGGATTCAGGAGAATGGTTTGATACTTGAATCATACTTGACCTGTTATAATTAACAGGACTTAAATTAGTCATAACTGACCTAATTGTAATTGATCTCAGGGGATCTGCTCTTATTATAACTGTGTTTGGATCCAGTGAAATCTGAGAGAGCTGATATAGCTTCACTTATCTGATGTCACTGCCTGTGGCAAAATCCTGCACCTCTACAGAGACCAGGCTTCTACCCTTGATGGAGATTCTGTGATATACACTTTCATTTTCACCTACTATTATTTTAATCTTTTGCCGTGTGTATCCCAACCCCAAACTCCTCGTCCAGTGGCGTTCTGTTCTAAACTCTGTCACTACAGTACCATCTCAAATACATCAAAGGTTTTCGGCAAAAGCTTAAGACAAAACAGTATCCTGCTGCACATGTCTGTTTTTCCTGTTATTAGTAAGGCCAACAAACTTTCTTAAAAAGTTGGGTTGCAAAACTTTAGTTGTTTCTGTATGTTTTATAAAATGAAAAGTATGTGTAGAGCCATACTATGTATGACCATATGCACCTTGTTCAGCATTTATTGATTATAGATAGTAACTATAGATACTATTTCTGTATTTAAATAGACAATTTTTTGCATCAAGCTTTGCTCTGTCCACTTAGAATTTGAAGGTGCTAACTCATCATCATTCTTTTAATTATCGTGAATAATTCATGTCTGCAGTCTCTTTTAACTGCAGATATTTTTAGATGCAGCATCTCTTGCATTTCTTTTTAAGACTTAAGAAACCAGTTGTTTTAGTATTCCCTGATGTTGTCATCTTCTTACAGTCTGTGGTGTAGGCACCAAAAGATACAGCTAGCTTTTATTGCCTTTGGGTGAAGGGCAAATGAGCTTTGTCATGATGCTCTGTTCAGGTTTTACTATTTGTGTTTCCTTGCTCTCTCTGTTGTGCAATGGAGTAATAATAGTATATATCATTCAATTGTTTCTTATGACAATGAAGCCTGCTATTATATTATATTTGTGATATTGGAGCGATTACCATGAGGGAACAGTTGAAGTGCTTTTCATGTGGCAGCGATTCCAATGCTAGAAATGTTGTACGCCATTTTCATATTATATGAGTGAAAGGAAATATCTGAAATCTCTAAGTTAGACAGGATGAACTTTGGCTATGACATTGTCTTGAGGTTGGGCAGCACTTGTGAGGAAAACAGCTGTGCAGCTGGCTCTTCTCTGGAGGTGGTAGTGATGTTCTTTGGCGCTGTGTGAGACGAAACCACAGGGCAGAGGCTCTCATGCTATGAACTGTAGGTTGTATTATAGCCAAGACATAAATTAATGAAACAGTTCAGCACAGAAAGATGACATCCTGTTGACAATGGCTTCTTTGAAGTAAGAGCTGTATTTTATCATTTTATCATGATAAAAGAACCCCTAGGATGGCACCTACATAAATGAATAGTCAACAAATCCACATCCCCATGTGCAGAAAGATCTTGAAAGAAAAGTTTGGCTCTGATCTTATGCAAGTTCTACTGAATGCAAATTGCTTTTCACCATGTCACATCTCGTTCCAGGAATGGAGATAAGAAACCTTCTCAGTGAAAAAGGACAAGTTCCTCATTTGAAGCAAAGGGTTATAAAAATAAGTGGTTTCTTTACTTGACAAAATGTGTGCAGAGAATGGCCACGTTATTAGACTGATGGATCTGTTTTCCTATCAGCTTGAATGTGTACATTCATTAAATTTGAGAAGAACCAGATTACCAGTAATGTAAATTGTTGATAATGCTGGCATACGTTTATGTGTCTGTTTATATCATTAACAAAAAGAAAACACCCAATCCATCTTGTTTAGTTGTATTTTTAACTTCTGAACTCAGTGACCTCTGTAAACAACCCAAGCATCTTTCTCAAATCGGCAACTGTAATTATAAAAAGTATGACATGTCAACCTAAACCAAATCTAAGCTTCCTTCCTTCCTTCCTTCCTTCCTTCCTTCCTTCCTTCCTTCCTTCCTTCCTTCCTTCCTTCCTTCCTTCCTTCCTTCCTTCCTTCCTTCCTTCCTTCCTTCCTGAATCTTGGGTAATTTTAATGAGAGGATTGTTTCATAGAAACCATGGTACTTACAATGAATGTTTAAACAGATGGCATGCTTATATGAAGAGTAAGTGACTATTACTGTAAGCTACTTCCACTTTCCTACGGAACCTTGTTTATGTGTAAATGAGACTTTGTGTGAACAAATTTGAATTAAAGCCCACGTAGTCCTTCTTTGCTAGTGCTTTGCTGTACCTCTAGGCTAATGTGAAGTATAGTGTGGATAGCTTGGTTGCTGCAGGTCCTTCTATGACTTCATCCCATGCAGTTCTAGTTAAGCAAAAAGGAGAAAGTATGTGAGAGTATAGCATAACATGGGGAATGCCATATCAGTGCCAAAAGCTGTTCTCATCTTCCCACACATCATCAGGGAAAACAAATACTGTAGCACAGATTCTTACGTTATGAGGGCTGGTCTTATTTTTGCCCTTGCTCACCCCCATTACTGTATTGCGCTCCAGTCTGGTAAAGTAGGAATATACTCCTTTCCTTCATTTCTTCCCAAGATGGGCCATTCATAGACACTTCCTCATTATTGTGATTCCCTTAATTTGAATTTGCTGGTTAGATGAAGATAATATTAAAAAGCCACACTTATACAGTTGCCAGAGTAGTTTACAAAATGTTGTAAGAAATGACACTGCCCATTCTCTGTGTATGTGATCACAATCCATATTACCAAATCTGAATGAGTTCTTTAAAAAACTTATTTGAAGCTTTTTAGCTGCCTAAAAGTACTAAAAACAATTCTATAATAAAATGAAGATTCAAAATGAAGTTCCTGTTGAGGTGATTCTTTTTTCCAAATCTCAAACTATGTTTGTTGGGTCAGCCTTTAAAAAAATATATATCTTGATTTGATTTCTTTTAATCTTTTCTGTTTTGTAGATGGTTTCTTGAAGTTCTGTGCTACCCCAAGGATTCAAAATTCAACATCATCAATGGAGTACTAATGACAATTGCGTTCTTCCTGGCGAGAATAATAATCATGCCAATTTATTACGCCAATGTTTACGCTGAGTTGGGAACAGAAGCTTTCTACCGATTGGGATTCGCGGCTCAGTGCGCCTGGTTTTCTTCCTGCATTGTCTTGGATGCCATGAACTTAATGTGGATGGTCAAAATTACAAAGGGTTGTTGCAAAGTTCTCCGTCTTATTGGACAAAGAGCCAAAGCTCTTAAGAATGGCAAATCTGACTAGAAGACTTTATATCGATATCTACATATCTATACTAGAGCACCTTTGGGTACATTGAAAAAACAATGGGAACTTTTGCCATAAAAAAGCTCCTTTTAAGGACATAAGGTATTACCTCTTTTGAATTTAGCCCACCCCTTATCGCCGTGGCCTGGGCGCACAGGGCCACTGCATTAGAAGACTCGCATTATGTGGAATGGGAAACAACAACACGCTGCATACACTGACCTTAGCAGTGTGGTCTAAGCACTTAGTAGACAAATGAACCTGCAAAGGAACAAACTCTTCTAGCACACTGTTCCTAGGAATTTTCACTCAGGTTTCTTAGACTGATGTGTTTTTAATGCCTGTGAATGTCAGGATCTTTGGTTTACGTTCTGCTAATACAGCAGCTTTCCTGGCATGTTCTTCTGCTTTCTTAATGTTTGATATTCATAACTGAAGCTTCATCTTTTGTCAACTTTTTTACATTTTTGCAAGTAATTTGCTTTGAATCTATAATATTTTACTGCATTTTCTGCTGCCTTATATGCATGCACATGATCTTCGGGGATTTACATAAACATATACATTTTACATAAATATGTAGAATTTTGAGGTTTCTTTTCAAAGGCCAATTACTCATACTAACTCTTGCTGTACATAAAGAATGACTGGAGTTGTTTTCAGCTCTCCCTCCCTATATCTGAATTCTACTACATGTTAGCATGATAAACAGTATAGAAACGAGCAGTTTCTTGTATCAGTGTTCCTTCCCTTTTCATAATTATTGGGACCTTATGTGTTTTAGTGCATTGTCATATCACTATGTGGTTTTTTTGTGGAGTGTACATTGTTGAAGGAAAGAAGGCATTAATCTGTTTGGAATATGTAGATTGTTATAAGAACCACTGAATCTAAGAAATGTATAACTTGTTATTTATTTTCATTGCCATCCTGCTCTCTTCTACAAAGCAAACTAAGAAATAAGAAATTGCCTCATAAAATGGCAAAACCCTTAATAAAATCATAGATGCAATTTTTAATTTTGTATTAGAGCAATTCTGCAAAACTGATACATTGAAACAACCATTAGAAAGAAATATTGAAGTCATCCAGCTCTTGACAGATATCTATAGAAGCATTATTTCCTTTTCAATGAGAGTGATATGTCTAATGTTACTCTTACAGGAAAAGTACAAGAAGCTGTGTCGTTCTGTTGGCACAAGTAGAATAAACAACAGCTTAGTTTGATGTCATAATGTCTTGTAAGGGCAGAGCCATTGGATCTTACACTTGAAGAAGGATAAAAATGGGATTTTACCAAATGGCAGAGGTTTGCCCTTTACAGTTGTATCCAGTGACACTATTGGATATGATTAAGTGAAAAGAAAATATTTGTAAGAAAAACCAGCAACTGAAATCCTATTTGTTTACACTGATTTTACACATTCTCTACTCTCATGATCTCCAGCTTATTTTATTTTTTACTCTATTCTTGAATGGTATCTTGAATCAAATATTCACCTAATGTGCCATTTGTCTTAATGTTTTAAATAACGTGGGTCATAACTTGCTGCTAATGTGTTAATTTTCACATTTCTATAGAAATAAGCAAGAACATTGTAGAGAACAGACTGAATTCCTGTGTTTTGTCCAGAAATAATTTCATGTTCCTATAGTGTGATTTCTTCTTACTATTCCTTTTCTAAGACCTATGTGCATGCCCATGGTTTCTAGATGATATAGGTTTAAAGAAGGAATTACTGTGAAGGGCACATTTTCCTTTTTCTCGCAGTATTTATATTTCTTTATAGCTTGTTAAACAGTGTCACATTTGCCAGATTAGAGCGACTGCTACCTGTTCAATGGAATTACATAGATTGTCATGAAAATTCATTTTCCTTTTCATTGGTGGTCTTGTATCTTATGTGTTACTGTAGTAGCATTTGTTGTGTTCAGAGATGCATTTTCATCACTTGGCGACAGAAGCATATTATGTATTGACTTAAACACCACAAATAAGGTGTTTCGTATGACACTGTTTGTGTACTACATACACTTAGCTATGAGTCTTTAAATGGTGAGCGATCAAGTGATATATGTGCATGTGTGAACTAAACAATTCTTCTATTTTGTTTTGTGTAATTATAAGCCCCCCCCCCCCCCCGCCAGGCCTTTGTGTGTGTCAGAAAGCCTAAAAATGCAAAATCTAAATAAACACTTGCAATTTGTTTAGATGGAAATGGGGAAATGGTTAACAATCAACAATTTTGTAGGCTAGGCTTGGGTGCTTGTTATTCCCCTTTGATTTGTTCATTTTGATTGCAAAGTGCCTGACGCATTTGTTATCCATGAATTAGCTACTTTTTGTTCCATCTCTGAGACAGAACTAAATAGTTGTTAATGATCTTAACTAAGTTAAAATAGTGACCTAATGTTAAAGCTGCTAGAGTAAGACCCTTGTATCTGCAGAGGATACATTCCAAGATGAATTGCAGCTACTGGAAACTGTGGATATTTCGGAACACCAGTAAAATAATTTGGAACACCACGTCACTACAAATGAAGTGCTCATGTTCCTGCTAGAGTTTTTATCTCTCACAGAAAATATCCAGGTTACAAAGTGAAGTCTTGTTCTGTTTCATAGGAAAGTAGCAGAACCTACTAGGACAATAAGGACCCATAGCTAAGCATTTGACAACTGGGTGACCTGGCCACTGTTCAGACTTGTTTGGTGGGTTGCTCACTTCTAAGTGTTTTTTTTTTAAATCTTGCTTGGGGGGAAGTTACCATTCAAAATCTTTCAGTAGTTTTTTTTTCCCAACAATAACTTTAAAAGCAAACTATTTTATGTTCATTTTAGTTAGGATATTTTGTTTCTTCAGCAGTGACAAGTTCTCTGGTTTCTGAAGAGGTTTCTTAGAAGACTCCTCCTAGGTTTCTGCTCTCAGACTTTTCAAACTTAAAAATAATATGAGTGACTTGGATTTTGTCCACAAAAGTAATTTCGATTCTGTATAATACTTAGATCGATTTCAGCATGTTAAGTCTCCCTTCTTTGAAGTTATTGCGATTCATGAGTATTAAATCAACATCAGGTAATATTAAATGTTCACATTTGTGCTCTTGTATTTTTTTCTACCCCTTAAAAAGGCAGTCCTATACTTACCTATGACTAAAAACTATTCAATGAGGTTTATACCTGAGTAGGTATGCATAGGATTACGCTTAATATATTTAGTTTGTCCTTCTGTTTATATATTAAGAGTTTAAAATACCTTTATTTTGGAAGGTTACAGAATGTATTATTACAGGTTTTAATCAGAAAATGCAAGATACATAAGCTTGTAGCCTGCTTGACTTTATTTATTCATTTATTTAATTTGTAAATAAAAGCATTTCTTTATTTCAGTTTAAGATCTTTTTTATATAACTGCTAATTCACAAAAAAGTTGAGTTCCTGAAACACTGACCATTTTTAAGTATTTATCTATGTAGTTTCTTCAATAATGCTGTCGTCTTATTCTAGTTTTTAAATATGTATCTTAAACGTAATGAATGTCACAATGTGCATTCAGCAATTGATTTGATAATTGTCAGGGATGGTTAACTGTGATAATAGGTCTGTATGTAGCTGTTAACATTTCATGTTGCTATAATCCACATTTTTGTTTATTTGTGCCATGACTAGGAACTCTGTGGATATGGAACTCATACTGTATTTGGAGAAATGACTGCAAGATAAAGATGTATGGTCCCAGAAAAATAATTGCCATGATCCTAAAAATAATGCAACTAATTGTGTGCTTTTAAGAGGGCTGTGTTTAAATGTGTACTTTCCTAATATTGATTACCATGCTATGGGTGATAGATTTTTTGCAGTGTAATAGTATAAAGAGATTTCACATCCCTTCAATGCATACTGCACTCCAAATTATCATCTTCCCCTGTTTAGTCCCCCTCCCCAACCCAAATATAGCTATGTGCTTCTCTTTTAGTGTTATGGGGCCTCTGGTGATGCAATGGGTTAAACACTTGTGCCGGCAGGACTGCTGACTGAAAAGTCTGAGGTTTGAATCCGAGGAGTGGGATGAGCTCCCGTCTGCCAGCTCCTGCTTCTCATGCGGTAACATGAGAGAAGCCTTGCACAGGCTGGTAAAATATCTGGCCGTCCTCTGGGCAATGTCCTTGTAGACAGCCAATCCTCTCACACCAGAAGCGACTTCCAGTTTCTCAAGTTGCTCCTGACATGGAAAAAAAACTTTTAGTGTTAATTTATAGTTTAGCCCTTAGAAGCCTTCCATGCCACTGGGTAACTACTACCTTTCAAGCTAAGTTTCAAAATAGACATGTGATGGCTGCACTTTCTGTGTGAAGGGGGAAGTGGAGAGTAAAATCGAACCTCAGTTATTTACTGATACAAAAATCCTTTGAAACGTTGTAAAAATTGACCTCAGTGCTTAAAGAGGTTTGTCCTCCTTAAACCGTTTAGAACTGCAGAATAAAACAACAAAATATATCCTTGACTGATAGTGGAAGGTGCTGTCTTGAAGCACCCCTTGTTTTCATAAAACCATTACAGTTGCAAGGCAGACATCAGACCTCTGGTGCAGAACTATACTGCTCCTAGTAATTTAGCAACAGTATCCAAACAAAGCCTAGGATTGCAGTGGGATCATTTGATGTCCTTGACACAGACACTTGTGAAATACAAAAGCCGAGAATATCTGACATGTAATGGGAGTTTTTGTGTTCAAGCATTTGATGTTATGTTTCTTTGTTAGGCCTATCTAGGACCCACTGTGGGTCAAATTAGACACAATGCACATTCCATTATTGGAATTTCTAACATCTTTTCCTTAACAAGAGATACATGGACTCTGAACTGGAATAAAAGAAAAGTACCTACATTCTTTCTCTGTGCTTTCCGTCATGCCTATAATAGGTACTATTTTCCCAAGATGGAAAACATATAGATTTTACTTTTGGATTTATCAGGTCCGGTGGTCTTCATCATATAAATGGGCCTGATGTAGATTTGACCAAGTTTTGGGGAGGTCTTAAAATCCCCTCTGCCTACGATGCTTACTGTGGATTGTGACAGCTGCTGTTCAAAACCAAGCTCTTGGATCAATTGCCTTTTATAAAAGAAAAATATGCTGGAGATCAGATTATGGAACTCTGGCATCAGGTATAATTTGGCCCTGATTCTAAATAAAATAAGGCAGATTTTGTGACAAAGGGAGTGGAGAGTTTTCTTTAAAAACAACTACTACTCATACCTAAATTTGGTATTGAATGTGTTCATAGATGTGATCCAAACATATCTTATTCCTTTCAAATGCATGTTTAATAAGATAACATGTATGCCAGGCAGCACATATTCCACCTCATCTACCTTTGCATTTAAAAGATTTTCTTTCAGTTCACAAAATTAAAATGAGTACAATGGGATGCTCTGCTGACTTGTGAAATCCACCTTGAAAAGTGGTACAACAGAATCCATGATAAGAGGACTGACTAAATCTAAGCACAAAGTTTGATGAAGGTAATGCAAAGAATGAAGATGTTGACTGTGAATCTTAATACACTGAATCAAAAGACTGAAACAGCACTGAGTTGATTCCCCCTGATGATAATGGCACAAAAAGTGGGGTCAGTACAGTTGACTACAGTAGTTGAACCATTTTCTAACCTTAGTAAGAACTTCCCATCTGTTTGGTTATTCTTTAATATTATTTGTGACAAGAGTCATCAAAATGAGTTTACGCTTCACCAGTATTTGAAAACTTTGCTCTTTGTATACATGTGTGTAGGCTGATCTTGTCAGGTATATGCAATAATGTCTAAGCAATAAGTTGCATGTATATTCAAGGCATTGGTAATTAAGAATAAAGAAAAAGTAATGCAGTGTTTTTTCCTCATTTTTTTCACAAAAATGTACTGAATTTGGTAAATCAGCTAAATCAATAGTGTTAAGTAAGTATAAGTTAATACATAATAATTACTAGCTTTTATTTTGAAAAATAAAAATGATTCTTTGGTATGGGAATTGACAATCCTGGGTTTAAACCTAGGTGATATCTAATCAATAGGCTTGTGCACGGATTTATTTTGGCTGGTTCCATTCAGCTCATCTGGCTGGTATGGCTTGTTTGGCTGGACGTAACAGCAAGGGCTCAGCCTCCATATTTTTTTTCCAGCCACAACAGAACAGCGGCTGTCGAAAACTGGCTGCTTTCAGTTACAAGTGGAGTGCAGGAGAGAAGCAGCTGCTCACTCGAAGGAAAAGTGTGTGTGTGGGGGGGGGAGGGGGGGACGGCTTGCAAATCAAGAGAAAAGAGAGGGCTTTGAAAAGGAAACCTAGGCTAGGATAGCTCCAGGTCAATTGCTCTTCCCTCCCTGGCAATTGGGAAGCCTCCTTAAAATGCCTTGGAAAGCTGCATACTGCAGGAAGAGAGCAACCTGCAGCACCTGTCTCCTCTAGAAGAGAAAGAGCTTTAACAAATCATTAAACCTCTACAGACAGAAGGGAAAGGATTGCAGAAAGAGTGGTATCTTAACTTTGATGCTTTTAATCTAGGTCTTAATTAAAGTTATAAGGACAGACAGGAAGGAGGGCCTGTGGGAAGTCCCCCCAGTTATCACCAATGGGCCGCATAGAAAACGAATCTTTCGGCTAGGTCTAATGTTGGATTCAGACTGTTGTGTATACATGGAGATATAAAGATATAGATATCCATTACCATAATCACTACCTAAAATACTCTTTCCTATTATGATTAGGTTTCATATGTTTTTTTAAAATATGCAATTGAGGAAATCTCTGTATAAACAAATATGCAACTAAGGAAGTCCTCAATATAAACAAATGTCATCCTTGACTCAAATGTTGCTATCCGTTTGAGCCTTGGATGACAAACCAAGGGTCAGGACAGACCCGTATGTGTGCATCAGTAAGGATTGTGACATCTCTATGTGTTCACAGTTTCGATATTCCTATAGACTAGTGATGGAAATCATGTGACCCTCCTGATTATGGATTGCAGTTTCCAGTATTTGATGCAGTTCTCCGCATGGACTATGCTGGACTGCTGGGATTTGCTATTCAACAGCATCTGGAGAACCACTTGATTTCCACTGCTAAAGGAGATAATGCAATTGCCTTATCAGAGGTTAACTGTGCAATCTGATAAAACAGCTGCTCAGAAGTGCAACCTGCAACTATTTTAGAGACATTGATTTCCTTTAAGTAATTTAAAGATTTCATTACAGTCTTTCTGTTTATTTAAAAAATGTGTGGGCTTGCTCTAGAGTTTAAAATCCTACTGTTTAAATGTAACTGACAGTCGACCTTCCACATTTGTGGACTTGACTTCTGCAGATTTAATTAAAATGATCCCTTTAGACCCTGCAGTATGATTCTGTGGTCAACTTCTCTAAAAATCTCATGGCTATCTGGCAGAAGCTGACCACAAAACAATGCTGGAGGACCTATAATCCTAGAGAAGTATTATCTTTGGTAATAATAGCTATTTTTATTTGCACTTCTTTACCTTCATAGTGGTCCTGTCCCCCTAACTCCAGCAAATGTGAGGGTTTGACTGTTCTTTTAGGAAGCAATGTATTGATGGGGCTTATTTTCTGAGCTTTGGGCATTGTTATGTTATATAATGCAATGTACTATTTATTTAATTTATTTTCAGACTTTCTAAATAGAGAACATATCTCCCGAACTTCCAAGCTGACTATAAATGCTCCTTTAAACCCCTTGGGTGACTATTTATGCATCACAAATGTGGCATCTAAATTGTGTACTGTCCTAGAAGGTATCTAGTGTTTTGTTTTTTTTTTGCATTAATTGATGCATATTTGTTCCATGGCCTAGGAGCAGAACATTTGGAATTCATACTCCCCTCAGTGCAACTGTCAAAGCAATTTATTTTATTTATATATTACATTGAAACATTTCTGTTCCAGCTTTCCAAATGAATATTTACAGAAAAGCTAACAATAAGGAGCCGAACTGAAATAATGAAGAAAAAACATAAAAATTACAACAAAACAGCATCAGAAAGAAACGTGCTAAGCAGAAACAGCAGTAAGAACATTAAAGATAATGAAAGCAGACAGCCACACATTGAGATTCCATTACAAATGTTTCCACCAAAAGAGAATTACTGCAATTTTCTCCCTCTATACTCTGTATATATGTATGTCTGTGTGTGTCGAAACAAAACAAAGACAGATAATAATGACTGTTTACTTGAATGTTCTTGAGGAGATTTCCATCAGCAGGTCATCAGATCATTGCATTATCTCCTAACTTCCAGAGGGAGGGGACATGTTCCAGGCTGGTGTCTCTGTGTGTATTTTGGCTCCTTTGTAACTGTGCCATGACCACCGTTTTGGACAACTAGAAATATCATTCCATCACTTCCAGCCATTTTCAACTAATTTGGGGGACTGAGAATAGATTTTTTTTAAGATCGAAAAAATGGATAAACTGTTGTGGGTTTTATTGTTGTTGGTATCGTGTTGGGATACCTTCACATTTCCAATTGCTACTTCTTGGAATTATGTCCAGAGATAAACAAGCCAATTAAGTCTTTTAAAAAAACTTCAAAATGAACTAGTAGAGTTCAACCAATAATTTGGTTTTGTCACCTATATTCCTGTGACCACATATACAGATTAAGTTAGTAGTCAGACTTAAGTGTAAGGGTATCTGGAGCCCATTCATGCTACAGAATTATAGTGTTTTGACTCCACTTTAATTGCCCTGACTCTATCTATGGAGTCCTGGGCTTTGCAGTTTCATGAGGCACTAGAGTTCTCTATCACAATTCCCTAAACTGCAAATGCCAGGCTTCCATACCATAGAACTATTGCAGTTAAAGTACTTCATCGCACTAGATAATGAATCCACTTTAAATCCGGTTTCTGCTTGCAGCAGAATCTGAGGTTTGTAGTTTAGTGAAGCTGTTAAAGGCTCCTCTCTAAACTACAAACCTCAGAATTCTGCTGGAGGCAGCAACCGGATTTAAAGTGGATTCATTCTCTAGTGTGATGAGGTCCAAAGTGGAGTAACAGCATTGTAATTCCATAGTGTAAAGGGCCTACTGGCATGTTGCTTTGTGTTGCCTTAGGGCAGACAAAGCCCTCCAGATGATGCTGAGCTGCAACTTCTAGCAATTCTTGCAATTTTTGAAGTATGCTGGACACCAACCTGTCTCGGACCTTCTACTTAATGTGTGTAAATAAAACATTAAAGTTCACACTAAAGCTTTCTCATTAGGTGACAACATTAAACATTCACTCTCTACCTAATTTCTTGTTTAATGTTTCCTTAACATGAACCAATAGAGAAAATTTCCTTGCTTCCTGTGCTTTTGCTAATGTGAATAACATTTATAAAGGGGACAAAATGCCTATGGAGTTGAGAAGGAAGACTTCAAACAGAGTTTGAAAACAAAGGATGAAGTCAGGAGACATCTTCATCTAATAATACCACTTTTTTTTTAGAAGTATATAATGCCAATCATGTAATGGAAAAGTTCTGTGCATTTCTAGGCAGAATGAACATGTCCAGCCTTTTATTTGGCCAATGTAGTATCCCCCTCCCCTAAAAATACATTGACTCACATAGATGGAGTCACAGTAACTGACGAAAAAACTTCCCTACCAAGATATGGCTATAAAAGTGTATGAGACACCCCCCCCCCCCTTACAATGTCCCTTGCAGAAAGGTACTCATAAACTTATGCAAAACTTCTGTATTTTGGAAGAAAACAACCACTAACCAAATGAAGCAACTTTTTGCCCGTTTGTGATTCCCTTAAACCTGTCTCCCTGGAGGAGATAACAGAGTGTCTCCCCTTATGCAGTGGGACCATGAGCTAAGAACATCCCAACTTATGAGCATTTTGAGTTTAAAGTTGTTGCTCAGCCCAGATTTCGCTTTGACATAAGAGCAGCATTTTGAGTTAAGACCTAGCACCAGAGGGAGTGCTAGTGCGAGAGTACAGGGCTTCAAGGGAGCAGCCTCCATGCCTCATGCTCTTATCCACTTTGGGAGATTGCTGTCCGCTTTGCTCTTGTCCTCTTTGAAGAACTTTGGATTAGCTGATTTTGTGTGGTTTTTGTTTTAATGGATTGTTTTGCTTTTAAGTCTCTTGGACTTTCTGTCCCATATGTAAGTTGCTCCAAGTCGCTTCGGGGAGATGGTAGTGGGGTATAAGAAAAAAATGGTAGCAATAGTAGTTATTATTATTATTATTATTATTATTATTATTATTATTCCTGGTATGTTTGGCTTCATGAAGAGAGAGAGAGAGAGAGAGGAAGGATGACAGGAATGAGTACGGTATGAAGAAAATTATGCTTCTTCATTCTGCCTCTTCACTTTTGCTTCCTGCTTCCTTGCCACAACTTTGTGCTTCAACCATTTTAAAGTTGATCTTCCTTTTTTTAATTGTTCCATGTGATACATTATTTGTTATTTATAAAGTACATTTTCTTATTTAAAAACATGTAACGAAAATGGTTGAGGGTGTCCGGGGTCTAGCATGGGTTGACAGCATTTCAATGCAAAGTCGCTTTGAGATAAGAACATTTTGAGTTAAGAGCTCAGTCACAGAATTAATTCAATTCTTAAGTCAAGGTATCACTGTAAACACTTGACTGAGTTCTGCTAGGGAGGGTCTCCTCTATTTCACCAATGAGGGGGGAAAACATTGCTGGATTGACATGGGAAAGAGCCGTCTTAGTAGCGGTACCTTGGATGCCCAATTGACATTGAAGTGGGCTTCGTTCCAGCACCAAATGAAAACATGGCTTTATAGTAACGGGGTTTAATTAATGAGGATTGATTAACTTCTTAAATTTTTAAGATGTTTAATATGTTTTCAATCTATTTAAATTGCTTATATAGTTTAGATCAGTGTTTCTCAACCTGGGGGTCGGGACCCCTGAGGGGGTCACAAAGGGATGTCAGAGGGGTCACCAAAGACCATCAGAAAAAACAGTATTTTTTGTTGGTCATGGGGTTCTGTTTGGGAAGTTTGGCCCAATTCTATCATTGGTGGGGTTCAGAACGCTCCTTGATTGTAGGTGAACTATAAATCCCAGTATCTACAACTCCCAAATGTCAAAGTCTATTTTCCCCAAACCCCATCAGTGTTCACATTTGGGCATATTGAGTATCCGTGCCAAGTTTGGTCCAGATCCATCATTGTTTGAGCCCACAGTGTTCTCTGGATGTAGGCAAACTACAACTCCCAAACTCAAGGTCAATGCCCACCAAACCCTTCCAGTATTTTCTTTTGATCGTGGGAGTTCTCTGTGCAAACTTTGGTTCAATTCCATTGTTGGTGGGGTTCAGAATGCTCTTTGTTTACATGTTAACTATAAATCCCAGCAACTACAACTCCCAAATGGCAAAATCAATCCCCCCGCCAACCCCACCAGTATTCAAATTTGGGCATACTGGGTATTTGTGCCAAATTTGCTCCAGTGAATGAAAATACATCCTGCAGATCATTATTTACATGGCGATTCATAATGTTAGGGTTATGGTTGGGGGTCACCACAACATGAGGAACTGTATTAAGGGGTCACGGCATTAGGAAGGTTGAGAACCACTGGTTTAGATCTTTAAATTGTATTTACTTCAATTGATTTGACCTGCATACCGCAATCCAACAACATTTTGTCTTCATTCTTTGTTGCCTGCATTTGTTGTGATATGTTTACATGTTGCAGTCTTCTATCATAATGTGATATTAGTAAATTACTCAAACTGAGATTTCATTTGAGTGTATGAAGGGCCATAAAGGAGAAACACTCTCTTACATAAAGGGTTGTGCCTCTTGTGCTCTGTAGAGACAGGTTATTTTCACTCAAAGGCATTCTAGAGTTTAGATCTGCATTGCAGCATTAAAGGAGCTGTTGGCTTGTTTGAACTGTATTCAGCTTTGGAAGCAGTGGCACAAACACAGGAGTACCTCTGTAAATATGTTGAAAGCAATTGCTTTCATTATTTGGTTAATCTAAGTACTTAGTGAGCCAAAGTCATGGGAAAGCAAATAGCAGAAATTGCTTTGATGCAGTAATGGCTTCTGTAGGCAAACACACAACACTGTAGGCAAACACACAACTTCTCATTTTGGGCACTTTATACAATTGAATGTACAAGCCCAAAACATAACATGGTCTCTGGTACAGTAACACTGTATTCACTGCTTCAAGCTACCATTTCATAATGAATAAAAAATATCTACAGCTACCACAGAACCAAAAGCCAAGCCAACCTAGTTTGTCAGGGCTATCAGAACTTAATGTGGGCTTTAGGGGATTGTTTGTTTTCATGCCGGCCACATGACCTTGGAGGTGTCTACTGACAACGCCAGCTCTTCACTTAGAAATGGAGATGAGCACCAACCCCCAGAGTCGGACATGACTGGACTTAATGTCAGGGGGAAATCTTTACCCTTATCTCTACCTTGTCTAATATATCAGCAAAACAGAATATGTTGGCTCCAAACTTTGCTCACTATCCCCGATAAATTTCCCTTTTTTAATGCACCAAATTAATTCTTCTAGAAGTAATAAATGCTTGATCCCTTTATATAAAACATACAACTTGGTTGCTATCCTGACACCAAACATGTTTAGTGTCAATAAAACAATGGCTAGTGTGGACTCAGATAACCCAATTCAAAGCAGAAATTGTGGGATGTCCTGCCCTGATATTCTGGGATATAGGGCTGTGTGGAAGGGCCCTCAGAATCAGGGAGCTCCACTGTTGAACATGTTGAGCTTGCATGGTCAGGAAGTTCTTACTAATGTTCAAGTAGAATCTCCTTTTCTGTAATTTGAACACATTGCTCCAAGTCCTAGGGCCCTTCCACACAGCCATATAGTTCAAAGCAGATATTGTGGGTTTTTCTGCCTTGATATTTTGGGATATAGGGCTGTGTGGAAGGACTCTTCCACACAGCCATCAAACCTAGCCCTATATGCCAGAATATCTGCTTTGAACTGGGTTATCTGTGTCCATACTCATAATGTGGGATTTCCTGCCTTGATATTCTGGGATATAGGGCTGTGTGGAAGGGCAGATATCAAGGCAGATAATCTACTACATCTGCTTTGAACTGGGGCCCTTTCCACACAGCTGTATAAAACCCCACTTTATCTGCTTTGAACTGGATTATATGACAGTGTGGATGCTATAATCCATTCCAAAGGAGATACTGTGGAGTATCTGCTTTGATATTCTGGGTTATGTGGCTGTGCGGAAGCAGCCTATGTTATCTGAGTCCACACTTCTATATATTCCAGTTCAAAGCAAGTAATGATTTCGATGGGGAAGTTCTGGTTCCATCTGCCACTGTTAAAAGCCTTGGGGTTGTGTTGGACTCATTGCTGACGATGGAGGGCCAGATCACTGTCATAAGTAAGCAGGCCTTTTTTCATCTTCGCCAGGCAAGGAAATTGGCATCCTACCTTTTGGTAGAAGCATTGGCAACAGTAATCCACGCAACAGTCACGAGGTTGGACTATTGCAATGCCTTATATGCCGGCCTTCCAAAGTCAACAACCCAGAAGATTTGGATGGTCCAAAATGCGGCCAGGCTGCTAGCGGGATCATCTATAAGATCCCATATTACACCAATTCTGCATCAACTGCATTGGCTACCAATAGAACATTGGATCTCTTACAAGATACTGATCCTGACATTTAGAGCTCAAAATCCAAGGACCTTTAAATCTTAGGGACCGCCTCATTCCTTTTCCCCATCAGTGGTCACCTCGATCCACCCAGGAAAATCTCCTATAAATACCGGGTCCTAGGGAGGTACACCTGGAAGCTACACGGCATAGAGCTTTTTCGACCTATGCTCCAATTCTGTGGAACTCATTGCCTCCATATGTTAGAGCAATGTCGGAGTTGCGACCTTTTGTAAAGGCGCTCAAGACTTGGCTGTTTGGTTGTGCATTTAAGTAATCAGATCTAAATTGCCAAATAGTCACTGTTGAATGTTTTTATATTGTGTAAATGCTATTTTAAATTGTAAGTTGCTTGGAGTACCTTGGTGGAGAGCGACTAATTAAGAAATAAAGTGAAATGAAGTGAAGAATGTGAGATTTTATGCAGTTGTGTGGAAGGGGGCCCAAGGACCCTTCCACGCAGCCATATAACCCAGAATATCAAGGCAGAAAATCCCACAATATCTGCTTTGAACTGGGTTACCTGAGTCTACACTCACACTATGTCCACACTGGGTTATCTGTGTCCACACTCAGATAATGTGGACATTCCTGCCTTGGTATTTTGAGATCTAGAGCTGTGTGGAAGGAGCCTAAGGCTCAAAGCAGATAATCTGGCCTTCATTTGGCAGTGTAAAAGGGGCCTGAGAGAGAGAGAGAGAGAGAGCGCAGAATCGTGACAGCAGAGAGCCAGCCTCGGCGGTTGGCGTGGCAACCGAGGCACGAGCCCGCCACTCTGCCCCTTTTCCCTTCAGCCGCTTCAGACCCCGCCCCCACAGCTCTTTCTGACGTTCCTTCCTTCCTCTCTCTCTCTTCCCCCTCCCCTCGCGCGGAAGGCGAGTCTCGCGAGAAGTGAGAAGTTCACACGTCTCCCAGGGTGACCGGCGGCCTACAGAGGTGAGTGAAGGGAGCCGGGTTGGGATTGTCAGGCCTCTCCACTATTATTTCTCTCTCTCCCACCCCCCCAAGTGTCTTTCAAGATCCCTTTACTCCTGAAGTGGAAGGGAGGATCAGGGTTGAACCATCACCAAAAAAGGGGAAGTCAGACTGGACGACTGAATCCTTGACTAGAAGCGGTAAGAGAGGAATCAAGCCACGCGGAGGCTTTGGACTACAACTCCCAGAACCCCTTGTCCAACCTAACCAGGTTTGGTTGGGCAAGGGGTTCTGGGAGTTGTAGTCCAGAAAAACAAACCCAAAACCTAGGTATAGAATGAACCGAAAAGTGTCTTGGAGAAGTCTTCATCTGTTGAAGTGGTGCCAATGTTAAAGGGAGCAGCTCTCCAAGGTTATTCTGGACAGGCTCTGTAGTACTTCCATACTAAGGGCTCTACCACACAGCCATATAACCCAGAATATCAAAGCAGATAATCCACAATATCAGCTTTGAGCTTGGACTCCTGCACAGCTGAATAAAATCCCACATTGTCTGATATGAACTGGAATGTATGGTAATGTAGACTCACATATTCAAGTTCAAACCAGATATTGTGGGTTATTCTGCCTTGATAGTCTGGGTTATAGGGCTGTGTGTAAGGTCCTGGGTTATCTGGGGGCCCAGGATCTGATCCCAGGTTTTCTGTTTATCCCAAATTTTCTGGCAGTGCGGACTCATACAATCCAGTTTAAAGCAGGAAACCTGGGATCAGATCCTTGGATATAAGCCCTGTCTGCAAGGGCCCTGAGTCCACACTGCCATATAATCCAGTTCAAGGTGAATTTTATACAGCTGTTTGGAAGGGGCCTAGAATAAAGTGCTAGCTATTGTTATTCTATAGATCTTATCTGCTCTTGGAAGCTACGGTAGGCTCAACCCTGATCAATATAGGCAATCCCCAAGTTATGAAAAGTATAGGTTCCGTGGGTTTGTTCTTAAGTTGAATTTGTATGTAAGTCAGAACAGGCACATTTTAAAAATGTAATTCTAGCCATCCACCCATCTTTGCATAGCACAGGGAAGGGTGAACACCCCTGCAGTATTTGTTTTGTTGCCTATGCCCATGTTCAGATTATTTCACTGCACTTTCTATCCCTGTGAGGATTGGATTTTGAAAAACTTTGCTTGTTGTAGAAACAAGGATTGGTGATAAAGTTTTAGCCCTACACATTGTCGAATACAGCCTTATTCTTCCTACCAATTACCCAGATTCTTTCCTCTAATCGGCCCCAGAATGAACAGCCACAGACCCGTACCTAATATTATTGTTGCCTGCCATAGCATTGCACTTAATTCCTGGGGCCCCTAGAATTTTTGGGCTTGCACAAATCTTGGCCCGGCCTTTTAAATTTTTTAATTGCCTTGAACAGGCAGGATTACTTTTAATATATATGTGTTATGGCAACAATTTTTATGCTTATATTTTGTTTTGTTAATCTTATGGTTATGTTGTTTTTTACTTTGTATGTTTTGTGATGTTACCTGGGAACTGCTCTGAGTCCCCTCGGGGAGATGGAGTGGTATATAAATAAAGTTATTATTATTATTATTATTATTATTATTATTATTGTTATTATTATTATTCAGTGGAGATACCTTTCCCCCATGATAATTCTTTCAGGAGTGAATTTCCCTTTTGAGAAGTAGATTTCTCTCACTTCCTGTTGTCTCACCCCCCCCCCCTCCCAAATTCTTAAGGATTTGTTTGTAAGTCAGAACTGTTAATGAATACCAGCTGCTGTTGGCTTGGTATCCACTATGGTTTGGTTCCAAGGTTACCATGGATACCAAAATCTGCCAATTCCATTCAATGGTGTAATAAAATGGTGTCACTGATATCAAATGACAAAATCAAGGCTTTCCTTTGGAATTTTATTATTTTCAAACCAAGGATAGTTGATTCTGTGGATGCAGAATCCATGCATGTGGAGGGCTGACTATATTTCAGAGGAAGAAACTTACAATCTCTCAAGTATTTGTTTCCTAAGAATACCCTATGAAATTCCTAGAATTGAAGCGAACACACATTGTTATATTTGCCCAGATGCAAACATAACAGCCAACAACAAAAAATGTTTTCTTAGTGTCTTTGTTTTTAGGTCTATTCTTGGGGATATTTGGGACCCGCATCAGCTCTAGGTTCTTAGATATGGTTATCATGGTTTTCTTCAGGCAAACAGAAGGCAACAGGTCGATGCCATATGTTCTTTATCTCAAAAAGAAAAGTTGATTGGTGAAAACTGGTACCATTTTTGGAATCAGCAGGTCGAGTAAACCCAGAAACAGCTCTAACATTTGAGGCACCAAAATGTATATTGACCAGTGTAATAGTAACTGAGACTATTCACAGGTCTGTTCTGAAAAATCATTTTTCAACATTGCAGCTTTTAAAATCTAATTATGGGTGCTAAATTTTAAAAAGCTGTCAAAATGTACCACACTTAGTTCTTTCAGCAACTGCATTACTCATTTCAATACTACTATAATTTTATCCAATCACATCCAAAAAACGCCAAATTAAGTTATGAAAAACCTGTACTTGATGGAGCAAATCTGAGATCATTTTTGGTTTTAGAAAGGCATGTTCTTATAAAACCGGCATACATTTCTTTAAAAAGTTTTTATGACCTATGGTTATTATAGCATCAAGCTGCATAACACATCCTTTGATTACTGTTGAATGCTATGCCAAAAGTCACTGCTTGTGATGAGCTGCTTCATCATGAAATGTGACTAAGAAGTACATTTAGGATTTTGTCTTGTCCTCCCTCTTCGTTGTTTATAACTTGTCTGGGAGTGTAGTACTGAACAGCATTGCCCACTCCTTTTCTATAACATCTATTCTACATAATGTCATGATGTATACTCAAATTATTTAGGGAGAAGAACATGCAATTTCACTTTCTCCAAATGTGATGCCCTTCAGTTGCGTTGGACTGCCTTCCCCATCATCCCCAAGGTGGGTTGAAGAGTTGTAGTCCAATACACATGGAAAGCATTAAATTGGAGAAATCCTTCTTGTGTTCTTTCAAGTCAATTCTGAATTACAATAACCTTATTTAGGATTTTCTTGGCAGGATTTGTTTAGAACAGATGTCATTGACTTCCTCTAAGGCTGAGAAAATGTTACTTCGACTTTTATCAGGTCATACAGTGAATTCTTCTGGCTAAATCCCAGTTTCTAAGAATCCTGCTTCAACACTCAAATTGTTAACATCAGATTGGCTGGATGTGTGTTCCTCAACTTTTTGAAAAAAGTACAATAATTATCTAAAGAAATGTAGTCTGCTAATCTTTAAGTACCAATTCGTTGTACAGTTTGAAACTAAGGCTCAATTTTCTTCCACTCCTTTTTTTTTTAAAGGTCTGAGGTGCTGTTGCTCTTCATGTTTGGTCCTTTGTTTTTAGATACCTTGCATACAGAAGATTCTTGCCATCCTAGGCACACTTGTCAGAGCTGAGGCCCCATCTAAACTGGCATATAATCCAGTTTCTGAATCCAGATTATCTGCATTGAATGGGATTATATGGCAGTGTAGGCTAATATATTCGAGTTCAAAGCCTGTAATCTGGATTCAGAAATCAGATTATATAGCAGTGTAGCTCCAGCCTGAAAGTATACCAACTGTGCTTACTAGTGTGCATAAAATACATTTACATTGATGAATGGGGATTATACAAAGTGCCAGTAGATTATGTCCCCTTCCACACAGCCCTATATCCCAGAATATCAAGGCAGAAAATCCTACATTATCTGCTTTGAACTGGGTTATCTGAGTCCACGACGTGGCTATATAAGTGTGATGATGACAATGTTGTATTGTAATATGTTTTTAATTGTGTAATGATGATGCATTGTGTGGTTTGTATTTTTGTATATGAACACATGTTGTGAACCGGATCTGAGTCCCTCTTGTAGGTGAGAAGATCGGTATAGAAAACTTTTAAATAAATAAATAAATAAATAATGCCACCAGTTCTAAGCAGATATTGTGGGATTTTCTGCCTTGATAATCTGGGTTATGGCTCTGTGGCTCTATATTACAATAATCAGATAGTGATTAGCATACCATACTTGGACCACTAACGTGGGATTCTTATCTCATATAGTACTTGTGTAGTGTTATAAAGGCAACAGTTTGACTTGTTTGAACTTCATCATTTGCTTACATTTATGGTTTTATAATTTATGAAATCATATGTCGATAAATTTCTGCTTATTTTTCCCCTGCAAGTAATCTGTCTTGTTTAGTTTCTCCTTCTCCTAGCAAACCATATTCTGATTTTTTGCATTTCAGATGTCCTGCTCAGAAATCTAATGTGAAGCAAGAACTAGAGATTGCTATGGGTTTGTCTGCATCTTCTCCCTCAATTGCCCTCCAGGCAAATATATCAGAGCAACCTAAGGCTCCACCTTCAGAATGTCCAATGCACCAAAAGAAAATGGAAGGTAATTGCTTGTACAACCTGGCCATCTAAGAAGTAATTTTATTTCATTTTTCACTAATAGTAATGCTTCTTTTTAACAATGTCATTTTAATAGTACTATTAATAACATTTTCATTCTACATCTCAATATGTTCTCACTCTGGTGAGCATGAGAAGCCCAGCCTGAGGTTTTAGTGAAATCAAGGCAGCTAGAAACTTAGCTTTGTGACTTTATGTTAGGCATGGTACATGGCCATATAGATCCCTTCCATACAGCTGTATAAAATCCACATTGAACTGGATTATATGGCAGTGTAGACTCAGATATTCCAGTTCAAAGCAGATAATGTGGATTATCTGACTTGATATTCTGGGTTATATGGCTGTGTGCACTGTAGAATTAATGCAGTTTCACATCACTTCAACTGCCATGGCTAAATGTTGTGAAATTATGGGAGCTGTAGTCTTCATGGTCTTTAGCTTCTGGCAAAGACTGCTGATGCCTCATCAAACTACAAATCCCAGGATTCCATTGCTGAAATTTTAATTAAACTTGAATTTTAGCCAAGAAAATTAAATATAAATACATTTTTAAAACCCTAACCTATAATTTAAAAGGTTGTCCTTTATTGCCTTTTGTAAATGTATCAAAAACATGTTAGCTCTGTTTTGTTGTGTTAGTGTGAGTCCTATACCTATGCCATGCCCTAACGGCAGTTGTCATCATAGATTATTGTGCGTTTTTCTGAGTTTTAAATTGTTGCTTTATGTGGTATTGGTTTTACTTTTTTGTATTGTACTGTGTGTTTATTTTAGACCTTATATCATATGTAAGTCATCTTGAGTCCCTATGGGAAGATGGAGGCGGGGCACAAAAAGTTGTTGTTATTATTTGAAACACAACAAGATGAGTCCACAGCAAACAAGATCCCTCTGCTGGCTGTTGTATGGGATCACTCGTCGGACACTTCCCAAATGTCTAGGATTGTGTGATGTATCGGTGAATAATGCGTGCAGATCCCAGTAAGGTGGCCTTTTGCAGCTGGCAGATGGTAATCACCACTGAGACCACCTTGACTGGCTTGTGCCAAAGTTTTTTGCAGTTCGATCTTTAAATTGTCATATTGTATCAGCTTTTCCAGTTGTTTCTCTTCAATCCTGTTGTTATTATTACGCTATAGTAACTGAACTACTGAGTTCTATTGGATGCATAAGATTTATCTTGGTGTTACCTGTTACAGGTTTTATAACTGAGGCACTGTGGAATTAATGCAGTTAGACAGGGGTCCTCAAACTTTTTAAACAGAGGGCCAGGTCACAGTCCCTCAAACTGTTGGACGTCCGGATTATAATTTGAAAAAACATTAGTGAATGCACACTGCACATATCTTATTTGTAGTGCAAAAACACTTAAAAACAATACAATAATTAAAATAAAGAATGATTTCAACAAATATAAATTATTAGTATTTCAATGGGAAGTGTGGGCCTACTATTGGCTGATGAGATAGGATTGTTGTTGTTGTTGTTGTTGTTGTTGTGTGCTTTCAAGTCGTTTCACACTTAGGTTGACCCTGAGCGAGGGCCGAGTAAATGACCTTGGAGGGCCGCATCTGGCCCCCGGGCCATAGTTTAAGGACCCCAGCAGTTAGACATCACTTTTAACTGCTGTGGCTCAGTACTATGAGACCTTAAGAGTTGTAATGTTTCAAGATCTTTAGTCTTCTCTGCTGAAGTGTGCTGGTGCTTAATCAAACTACAACACACAGGATTCCATCCTGGGTGTTGTAGTTTGATTAAACAGTTAAAGTGGCATCAAACTGCAATAACTCTACAGTGTAGATGCACCCCGAATGTCACAACAAAACATAGGTGGAATAACCCACTGATATTTCTTCTACAGTTACCAAGGCCACCCAGACACTGGAGTTATGAATAAATGTACTCATATGGACAAGTTCGAAGAGATAAATATCTTAGAGAAAATATTAAAGATGACAAGTTTGACTCCCCCATTTTGTAAGGATTTTTAAAAAAATTATAGTTGTTTATAATACTCTTTTCCTTCTTTGCACCTGAATCTGGAGTGCTGTGCTGTCCAGACATATTAGAAAAGGGAGATACCATAGACTTGTATTGTAGATCACCTTAGAGTTTGAGTAGGAACTGTAGCTCAGAATGGTGTTGAGAATCTGAAATCAACAAGAATGCTTCTTCCAGACACTTTTCAGTTTGTCATTGGTCCAGATGAGGGACAGGCGGTTTTGGGGGCTCCTCTCCATATCTTCACAATTGCCCCTGTTACAGTGGTAAGGAGGAAATATAGTTGATGCACTCTTCACTGATAGTTAGCAAGAGACCTGGAATGTGAATGAAGTTAAAAGTTCTTACCCCACTGAAATCCCTCAGAATTGTTGAGAAGAGGGAAAGGCTTTAGCTTTGGCCTCCTCCCAGTGTTTTCACTAGATGAGAAGACTTCCACTACAGCATCTGGAGTGGAACAGCTGACATTAGCAGAGTTATTTTCACATATTTTGTTTTCCAGTCTGAACTGGCTTTCACCAACCTGCCAAACAGTTATTTCCTGGTTGAACAGCAGCCCTGAGGCATAATGCACTGCACAACAATTTGGTCGCAGTCTTATCTTAATGGTTGCCTGTTCTTGATCCAGATTACCTACCCCATATCCTCACTGCACTCTTAGACTCCTTCTACACTGCCATATAAAATCTAGATTATCTGATTTGAACTGGATTATATGGCAGTGTAGTCTCATATAATCCAGTTTGAAGCAGATAATGTTGATTATCTGATTTGATAATCTGGATTATATGGCAGTGTAGAAGGGGCCTTAGAAGTACCATGAAGGTTGTCTTGCAAAATTAATTGCCAGTCTCACATATGCAGACTGTTTAAATTAAATTATTAGCAGCAGGAAATATTGAGTTAAAAGCTAAAGGGGGAAAAGGGAGCTGGTTTAACCGCCTTTACATTCTGCCACATGAATTATACTTTGCTTTGCTTTAGGCTGTCCAATGCACATGAAACCTAACCTTGATGTGAATCAGAATGCTTCTGCTCCTGCCCATCAAGAAAGAGCATATGAATATGTGGAATGTCCTATTAATGCTCAAATACCAGAGAAGATTGATCCTAGCAATATGGTAAGTTCAGAGATGGTTCTGAATCTACAGTCCAATAGGTGTTTAGGACTTCTGCTCCCAGAATTCCTTGCAGTTGGCCAAGCTGGTTGGAGCTTGTAAGAGTTGAAATCGTAAACATCTGGAGGACTGAAGGTTGGGAATGACTTCTCTGTCAAATACTGTGATGCATTAAACCTCACAAGTCTGAAGCGATTTTTATGTATTTCTCTTGCTGCATTTAAGATAAAACAAAATATTGATTCAGTTATTATGAACTAAGAACACTCTGAACTTCTTAGTGTGCAGTGCAGACAAGTGCTGAATCTTCCAGCTGAAATGGCAGCCTTCCTGAAATTGCTGTTGAAAATTGCAATGTTGTACTTGATTGCTCCCAGAAATAGAAATATTTATGAAACCATCACAGTGTTGTCATTTTTAAAGGGCTACTGTTTTTCAGTAATGTATAGTACTTGCAAGAAGATGTGGTTTTCAACCTTCCTAATGCCGCGACCCCTTAATACAGTTCCTCATGTTGTGGTGACCCCCAACCATAAAATTATTTTCATTGTTACTTCATAACTGTAATTTTGCTACTGTTATGAATCGTTATGTAAATATCTGATATGCAGGATGTATTTTCATTCACTGGACCAAATTTGGCACAAATACCCAATGTAATCCAAATTTGAATACTGGTGGGGTTGGGGGAAGGGATTGATTTTGTAATTTAGGAGTTGTAGTTGCTGGGATTTATAGTTCATCTGCAATCAAAGAGCATATTGAACTCCACCAACGATAGAATTGAACCAAAGTTGGCACACAGAACTCCCATGACCAATATGAAATACCGGAAGGGTTTGGTGGGCATTGACCTTGAGTTTCAGAGTTGTAGTTCACCGACATCCAGAGAGCACTGTGAACTCAAACAGTGATAGATCTGAACCAAACCTGGCACGGATACTCAATATGCTCAGATGTGAACACTGGTGGAGTTTGGGGGAAATAGACCTTGGCATTTGGGAGTTGTAGTTGCTGGGATTTATACTTCACCTACAATCAAAGAGCAGTCTGAATCCCACCAACAACAGAATTGGACCTAACTTCCCACACAGAACCCAGATGACCAACAGAAAATACTGTGTTTTCTGATGGTCCTTGGCGACCCCTCTGACACCCTCTCGCGACCCTCCCAGGGGTCCCGACCCCCAGGTTGAGATACACTGAGATAGAACCTTTGGTACAAACATATTTCTTCCTGCATAATAATTTTGTTGCAATTTCAGTTGTAAATGTAATAATGTTGATGACTCCAGGTTTATATCCCCTTTTCATTTCTTCTTTGGCTAGAATATATATATATATTGAAACAAGGCTCTCTTTTATTGTGATGTCTTTAATTTTCATTGCCTTCGTACCAGGGGATTTGTGTTGTTGAAGGCTTTCATGGCCAGAATCATTGGGTTGTTGTGAGTTTTTCAGGCTGTATGGCCATGTTCCAGTAGCTTTCTCTCCTGACATTTCACCTGCATCTGTGGCAAGCATCCTCAGAGGTTTGTTCAGAGATCTGTTGGAAATGAGGCAACATTCACACTTGCTTTAAACAGACAAGCATTCTTTCTCCCACCGTGAACATTCCACAGAGATACATTCACTCCACTTGCTTCACTGCTAACAGAACCTCTGAAGATGCAAGCCACAGATGCAGGTGAAACGTCAGGAGAGAATGCTACTGGAACATGACCATATAGCCCGAAAAACTCAGCAACCCAGGTTATTTGTGCCTATATCTTAAATATTAAGAAATACTTAAATGTTTCTCATCTCATCAGTTTGCTTCCCCATGGTGAAGCTACATATTAAACTTACTTCATTTCCAAAAAGATTCATGATCTATCCCAAAGCATACCCTTATGATGGCTTATGATGCCACCTGATTTAAAAGAAAACCAGAGGGATATAATTCCCTGAGCCCTAAAGGTTCCTCTTGACATTAAGTCTAGTCGTATCTGACTCTGGGGTGGTGGTGCTCCATTTCTAAGCCAAAGAGCCTGCATTGTCCATAGACACCTACAAGGTCATGTGGCCAGCATGACTGCATGGAGCGCTGTTACCTTCCCGCCGGAGCGGTACCTATTGATCTATTCACATTTGGATGTTTTCAAACTGCTAGGTTAGCAGAAGCTGGGGCTAACAGCAGGAGCTCACCTTGCTCCCCAGATTCAAACCACCGACCTTTTGGTCAGCAAATTCAGCAGCTCAGCAGTTTAACCCACTGCACCACTGTGGGTTCCTCCCTGAGCTTTAGCTTAGCATTATTAACATTTACATGGAGTCATGACTTGTCATTTGGCATAGGATGAAAGAGAGAGACTGATACTGCAGTCTAATAGACATTGATTCATTGTGCTTAATAGGAATTTCTCTTAGGTATATGATTGGAGTCATTGGGAAGTGTTTGTTTCTTATATCACCTAGTCTAAGTCTTTAACGCTATTCAAGTATTTTTACTGTTTCATGCCAACACGGGAATTGCATGAATGCAACAGTTCTCAAACTTCTTGCCTTGTTCTCCAGTCAAATCCCTCCCATAGGCAAATATTCCTGCTGCTATCTTGAATCTTCCTCTTGTTGCTAGACATGCCTAGACATTTCTATATAAATTTAAAATTATCTAGCTGTTTGCATTTAATAAATATAACACAGCAGTACAATGGAAGGAAACGTGAAGGTATACGGAACAAGGCAAACAACTTACATTTGTTTATTGTGTACAACTTTCCTTTTATAGCAATTATCAACAGTAATAAAACAATATGTCTAGGTGGCTCACGTTGTCATCTGTGGTCAATGGTTTCATAATCCTCGTTTTGCTCCCTGCAGACTGCATGGGATGAGGATGAGCTTATTCAAAGATGTTCTAGAAGTAGATAGTTTCAGAATCATCTTCTCATAGCACAGTAGTTCTCAACCTCTGGGTTCCCAGATGTTTTGGCTTACAACTCCCAGAAATCCCAGCCAGTTTCCCAGTTGTTGGTATTTCTGGGAGTTGAAGGCCAAAAACATCTGGGGACCCACAGGTTGAGAACCACTATTCTGGCGGTTGTTCTTCCTGCTGCATTCACTGAGTAAAAACTCATGGAGACAATTGGCATTGGGAGCAATGAGAGAACGTAGTGTGTGTTTGCATCCTTTCCCTGTGCAGATATTGTTTACAGTTTTGTGTTCAGTCCAATAAGTGTTTCTGTTTTTGGTATTTCTAAAACCATTAAAAGCATATACAATAGAAACACAGGAAAATTAATATCTGCTTTTAAAAGAATGGGACAAAAGTATGTTCTCCTGGAAAGCCAATTAGGAGAGGATAGTTCAACTGTATTTACAGTATCTTCTGCTTTGTAAGAAGATTAAAATGTCAGGGGGCATGTTTGTAATTTCTAATTAACTGACAAGATGTAAGCTCACTCTTTGTGTGTGACGCAAAGCTCAGATTGAAGAAAATAACCATACGCATGCTTTTGCAGATATTTTTTGGGTTTTGTACTTAAATTCCCAGGGGTTAATTATCAGTTTCCATCGCATTCACTTGTTATGTGAATGATATCAACTGAGTACCCATGTTCATGTTCTCTGTTCTTTCTTAGCAATCTGTACCCCCAAATTAATCTCATTAAGTTCTGATACCCTACACCTCTTACACACAGCTTTTGTAAAATGCTTATAACTATTCCTGACATAATTCAAATAATTATATTCTGATATAATGCAATTTATTTATTTATTTGCTATATTTATATCCCACCTTTATTGACCCCCGAAGGGACCCAAGGCAGCTTACAAATAGGCAACAATTCAATACCTTAACAACAATGTACAATTAAAATAAACATTTAAATTAAAATTAAGATCAAAATAGGAATACATTAAAACATTTAAAAAACATTACAGTCATTATAAAACCACGCTATCCGCAATCATAATCCAGGTCAACCCGGTAGTCGTTGCACATAATTCCAGTCCATCAATTGCAGTATAGTTCTTGTCCAAAGGCTTGACCCCAAAGCCACGTTTTCACTTTCTTTCTGAAGGTCAGTAGGAAGCGGGCTGATCTAACATTACTGGGGAGGGAGTTCCATGGCCGAGGGGCCACCAGTGAGAAGACCCTGTATCTCGTTCCCACCAATTGTGCCTGCGAAGGAGGTGGAACCTAAAGCAGGGCCTCCTTGGACGATCTTAATCTCCGAGATAGTTCATAGGGAGAGAAAGCTACCACTCTTAAACATGAAAGGTGTATTCGAATGAAGACAGGTCTCTGATTCTCAGAAAGCAGTATGCTAGGAAATAAAGGAAATAGTCTATGTTGGTAGCAACACAAATGAAGTGCCTGCAAATACAAATTGGTCTTACTGATCTTACTCATGATTACGAAGTGAAACCTGACTTGAATAACAAGTGACAAATTCTTTGAGACCTCGAACTACTTTAGACGAAATATAGTTAAAACCTTTCAGAAAGTAACTTTGAATATAGTGTATATGGAATTGGATATGTTGTTCTTCCCAGCAGATTGTTCACTGCTTTAATGTCTTGTTCTCCTTACTTTGCTTAGATGCCACCTCCTAATCAGGTTCCATCGCCTGATCAGCCATTTCCATTATCGACAGTGAGAGAAGAGTCTTCCATTCCTAGAGCTGCTTCTGAACAAAAATGGGTGTATCCTTCAGAGCAGATGTTTTGGAATGCAATGCTTAAAAAAGGGTATGTGGATTGCAAATGAAGTTATTACTGATACTGATAGAAGTAAAGAAAGTTCTGAAGCATGAAAGGGGTGTTTCCTTGTTTTCTGGAAGTAGGGGTTGATTCACAGGAATCTAAATATGTGCATTTCTTAGCCATGTCTCTTACATTATCTACTCTGCACTGCTGCTCTAGGCTCTTTTTTCTTCACTTACCAACTCCTAGTCAAAATATAGACTATCAACTTCTTAAGGGAAGGTAGCAAGTTTTAGGTGATAGGAAAACTGTGTCTCTAATGGCTCACTAATTCATGCAAGTCTTTACTTGTTGCCATTGTCAAATGATGAATGTGTGAACGGTATAAATTGCTAAGATTGTGTTCCCGTGCACAGCTATGCATGAATTAACCACACGGAACACAGTGGTACTTAAACGTTAGAAAAACTTGGATAGATGTTGGCTGTATATCAGATGTCATTACTTCCTAAAAGGATTAAGCTTGCCAAGATTTTAATAAAATTACTAGGCATATGCCCAGCAATCTAGACAAGTTTATAATTAAGTTTTTCTAACCAATTGATGGTTGATTGTGCAAAAGTAGCCTTCAAGTTGTACTAAATAGGCCCGTTAGTTAGACTTTGCAAACGATATCTTTTATGAAGATAAGACATAATTGTGCTGTGTAGATCTATCTGTTGAGATAATAGAGAGTTCTTATGTCATGTCCTGCTGTTGTCAGGGGTTGTTAGTGGTGATACAGACAGGCTTCTCAGCCAAAATATCCAAATTATGGATGTGGCAACCAGATGCTGTTGGTCTGAAATTCCCATAATCTGCCATTATTTTCTGTGTTGGCTGTAACTGGTGGGACTTGAAATTTAACAAAACATCTCTTAGAATGTGAAACTATGTCACCTTGGAAAATAGTATGACTCCTCGCTAGAGCTTAATATCATACTCAAAAGGATCATATATTTAATTGGGCCTTTTGGTTTTCAATTTTTTTGATTTATTGTTGTAATGTGGCTATACATTTTCAAATTTTGCTTATTTTTATACAACATGCTTTTGTAATTTTAGATTTTTTAAACTTGGTGTGTCATATGGAAGCCATTTTTTGAAAAACAGCTTATTGTATCTAAATAAAAATATGATACATTTGGTCTTTAAGGCTAGAAAAATAGTTTGGATTTTTTTAAAAAGGCAATTACCTGTTTTGGAAATACATAGTGTAGGAATCAGATTTAGTCATATTTAGAGTACAGTTATTAAAATCAGCGAGACAAATTTAGTCAGGATCAATCTATAATTTTGCTAAAGAAAGAAAAACTACAAAAGCTTACCTATTAGTTTTTTTGGTGTTACAATAATAGACACTCGGAAACATATTTCAGCTTTGGTAAATATAAGTTTTACTTATAATTTGGTTATGCAAAGGGTGGAGAATGTGGAGACGATGGACTTCATTTTATTTTATAAGATTCCTTCAGGTCACTTTTCTAATTAAAACAAAAGCTTGGAACGATGCAAAGCAGTTTGTCTCTGATGCTTACTAACACCTTCAATACTGCTTTCTTTAGATGGAGATGGAAAAAGGATGACATAAAGCCTGAAGATATGACCAATATAATTAAGATTCATAATCAGAATAATGAGCAGGCTTGGAAGGAAATTTTAAAATGGGAAGCACTTCATGCTCGGTAAGTAGACCTACAGTATTAAAATGTGTCTCCACACTGTTATGAAATTTTGTTATCAAATAATGTGCAGGTGAATTTTGATTTTCTTACAATAATAATTTCAGGGGTTTTTGCACTTTCCAAAAGAAGAACAGGAATGAGAAACTGATGGAATATTGCCTAGATAATTTCACTAGTCTTATTTAGCCTTACTCTTGGAAGTATGTTGGTCATTTCTCCTGTAAGTTTAGAACAGAGATGAATAGCTTTTTGGGTGTGGGGTACATATATTATAGGTCACAAAATTGACCTTGGTGCGACTTCTGAGTTTGATATCCTGGATTTATTTTGTTTTGGGGCCCTGGGGTCTGTATACAAAATGAGGGTCAGACAGTTCCAACTTTATTCTAGAACAAGCTTGCACAACATAGTCCCCTCCGGAGTGAGAAAGGCGGGGTAGAAATGTCGTAAATAAATAAACAAACATACAGCCCACAGTCCGCATGCAGCTCGCACAAACCATTGGTGCAGTCTGCTGAATGCTGCTTGCTTGAGGCTTCCCCTTACATGCCCATCACTACCACACACAGCTGCCGCTGCACTCAGTCATTGCTGTCACCTGCATTCACCCACTGTTACCGTTGCATGCTCTCAGCCACCACCATTGTATGCCTGCATCCACCCGCACATGCCACCACTGCATGCACACACATGCTGCATGCACACCCCTGCCGCCTTCCTCACTGCCCATCCCTGGGAAGGAAGGAGGGAAGAAAGGAGAAAGAAAGGGAACAGGGAGGAATATAGGAAGGCAGGGAGAAAGGGGAAAGAAATAAATAAATAGGCGTAGGAAAAAGAAGAATGGGATGAAGAATTTAATAAAGAAAGGAGAAAGGGGGGAAATGAAGAAAGGTAAGTGGGAAAAAGAAGGAAGGAAGAAAAGACAGCAAGAAAGAAAGAAAGACAAAAGTAGAAAAAAGAGAGGGAAGGAATTCAGAAAGAAGGATATAGTTGTTTTAATCTCGAACTATAGCGCTCAACCCACTGGGTGTCTTTAAGAAGTTGCACCCTCTCAGCCTCTGAAGAAGACAAAGGCAAATTCTATTTGAAGGATTTGACAAGAAATCTTGACCAGAAAACTCTGTTATAGGTTCACCTTAGAGTTGCCCAAAGTCTGAAACTATTTGAAGGCACACAACAACAACAACAACAACTAATTAATCAGTAGTTATAACTTGTAAACTGAGGTGCTCAAAACCTATTTCCCTGGATGGCGTGTTGTAACGTTGAATGTATTTTAATCAAGTTATTGTGCTAGTAATTTTTAATCAAATTCATTTTAAGTGAATTTTGTATGTTTTGAGGCACTATGTAGGTACCATTTGTAAACCGCCTTGAGCCCCCCTTGGGGTAGAGAAAAGGCGGGTTATAAATAAGGTAAATAAAATAAATAATATTAATTATGAGATCCTTGGTGGGGTGAGGAAGATTCCATGATATGCAGAAAGCTTAGTTTTATGCATGACCTGCTTCTCAGAAGTATTTGTGTTCCAATTGCTTTGGCCTCTTCCACACAGCTGAATAAAATCCCACATTATCTGTTTTGAACTGGAATATATGGCAGTGTGGACCCAGATAACCCAGTTCAAAGCAGATATTGTGGGATTTTCCGCCTTGATACTCTGTGTAATTTGGCTGTGTGGAAGGGCCCTTAGTTAATACCTGCCACTTATTCTAGAAATTGCTGAGGAGTAAGAATAGACATGAGATACATCCTTTGACTCACACTACTTTCTGAGAACAAATATTTTCTCCTTCTAACCACCTGCCACAATGAGCCCTTTCAGACCGACCCTAAATCTCATGATCTGATCCCAGGTTTTCTGCATGAAACTGGATTGCATCAGTCCCCACTGCCAGATAACCTGGGATAAACAGAAAACCTGGGATCAGATCCTGGGATATAAGTTGGTCTTAACTTGTTTTCTCCAGTTAGAATAAAAGTATAGTTAGATAGGATTAATCTTTTATGGCAGAACTGCTTTACAGTTATGATTACAGTATTTATAATAAAAATCATTCTAACTATGTCGTTGTTGATGATGTTGTTCTTGTTGTTCCCATGTGTTTTCAGATTATTTTCAATTTATGTAATCCTGAAGCAAATCTATCATAAGATTTTCTTGTCAAGATTGCCTTTCTCTGGGGATAATACTTGCCCAAGGTCACCCAGTGAGTTTCTGTGGCCAAGTAGGGATTTCAACATGGTATCTCAGAGTGTTTTAGTCCAACACTCAAGTCACTATGCTGTACTGACCCTCAACAACTATTTAGGTTCATAATATTTGGGTGTGTTATTTAATTGTCCCGTTTTATTGCTGTGACATTGAGGTCAAGAAGAGTATCACTGGCTACATAATGGATTGGGTATTCATCACAATTTAAATATGTTAAAGATGCAGTCCAGTATTGTTTCACTTTCTGTACCCAAATGGATCTTCTAAAGAGACAGGCACAGGATTGTTCTGCATGTGCTTTTTAATGTGCTAGTTTTGCCTAGATGGGTGATTGTGTTTTTCTGGAACAACTTTTCAGGGAGTGCCCATGTGGACCTTCACTTGTTCGCTTTGGAGGTAAAGCTAAGGAGTATTCACCAAGAGCCAGAATACGATCCTGGATGGGGTATGTTGCAGAAAATAGATTAAAATATTATCTTAAGAGTTAGAATCTTTGCATTCAATCTTTGTATTCAGTGGAGATGATGATGATGATGATGACGACGACGACAGCAGCTCGAGGTTAGATACAACAGGATTAAATCACAAGACTATTAAAATACATATAACAATATACAGCTAAAATGTAAGAGAGAAGGCAATCCTGTAAGTAACCTGGGTCGTGACTGAGATATGTTGAGATGTATACCTTTACCTTAAATTGAATGTTTGATATCCTAGGGATTGGAAATGGTTTTGGAACAGAATCTGTAGAATTGCATAATAGTTACAGCTGGTGGCCCTTGTTGACTAAGGAGATTTTGGTAGCCCCCAAGATACTTTCCAGGTCTGTGTCATAGTAATGATTCTGTACATCTGAGCTGTTTGTTTTAGTTTCAACACCATTAAAATATGTGCTTCTTTCTAGGTATGAGCTGCCTTTTGATAGACATGATTGGATTGTTAACCGCTGTGGAACTGAAGTCCGATATGTCATTGATTATTATGATGGAGGAGAAGTAGACAAGAACTATCAGTTCACCATTTTGGATGTGCGCCCTGCTTTTGATTCCCTGACTGCTGTGTGGGACAGAATGAAGGTGGCCTGGTGGCGCTGGACCTCATGACTACTTTTGTCTAGTATGAACAACATTTAGGACTATTTTATTTCAGAGTGGTGTTGCACTGACCTTAGACTTTAATAAAGTTTATGGTGACAACCTTTTTATTAATACTGTGCTTGCCATTGCGGGGCAAACTACATTTCTTTAAGCAGGGATTTGGTAAAACAAAATACAGTACATTTGCTGTCTGCTTTTGGTGGTGTTCTACTGAAACTATAAAAGTCATGGAAAACCGATGGTTCAATAAAGGATGCACAGAAGGCACTCAAGCTAGTGACTCAAGTTGCATCACTGCTTGGAAACAGAGATAGTTGAGATCTGTTATTAAAGAAGGGGAATCTTATGTATGCCTTTACTGTAAGAGCTTCATATTGAATTACAGTAATTTATTTGAGAGAGAAGAATGTAGTATTATTTAAAATAATACTTTCTAGCAAAAATAGGCAAAAGCAACAACATAAATATAGTTTAAATCAACAAGGTTAAATGTGTTTTGGACTAATTTATATACTGAAGCCTAAGTCCAATAAGGTGCTAGTATTGCAGTGCCTGGCTGATGAAATTTCCTTCCTGTTCTGCAGCCCTTAGAACACCGTGTCCCGGTGTTTTACTTGTTCTCTGAAGCATGTAGTCTTGTGGTCCAGACAGTGGTGTGCCACCATGTGTTTTGGATTCCAGCTCTCAGAATTCCTCACCATTGGACAAGTTGGCTAGGACTTCTGGGAGCTGGAGGCCCAAAGATCTGAAGGCTACAAGTATGATGGCTCTGTACTGTTAGATGTGTTGATCCCCCTCTTGCTTTCATTTTATTCTCATTTTCTGTCAGCAGCAGCCAAGAATTCGATCCTGCTTTACATTTTCTCCCAGATTACTTGTAACAGCACTTTACACAGAAATGCCTGTTATTGCTCAGTGGATTGACATAGAAGCAATCAGACTTCATCTGACTTTAGTTCGTCTGTTTGCATATAGTTTAAATTAAGGTGGAATTTGTTGAAGTAAATTATTAGTGGATCTCCTCTATCATCTCTGCTGACTTTAAAAACATTTCTCACTGTAAGCAAATTGCCATTTTTTAATTCTGAAGTGCCATCATATGTGACGCACAGTGATTCCAATACCGTCAACAGAAAAAAAAAGCACCCACAATTCTAAGACACACCCCATTTTAGAGACGTTTATAAGAGGGAAAATGTATGTTGGAGTAATACAGAAAATAATTATCGTATCGGTACACTAATCTGTGTCTTAGGAATTTCACTTTAACACTGTGCATTATTTAGGACTTCAGGCATGCTGACATACACTAACCAGGAGAGATTGCAGAATGTCCAATTTTGCTATAAACCGATGGATTAAAGATTCCCCAATAAAGTGACTACTTTCTATGCATGTTTTTGGAAAAAAGAGCTTTCAAATGTTGAACTATGGACTTATGCTGAAATGTTGTAATTGCCCTTTGAAAGTAATCAATATCTTGCATATTGGTATAGGAAGCTGCTTATACAATGGGGAAAAAAATTCAAAATCAAATGTTTTTCAAAGATGTTTAGTTCAGTTTTGAAGGGCTTTTTTTGTTTACAAGAATCTCACTATCCAGTGGTACTAAGCTTACTACTCCAAATACAGACAGTCCCCATGTTATGGACAAAAAAGGTTCTATAGGTTTGTTCGTAAGTTTAATTTGTATATAAGTATGTAAGTTTTCCTCACTTTCTGTCCCTGTGATCATTGGATTTTTAAAAATGTTTCTTCTTGAAACAAGAATTGGTGATAAATTTTCAGTGGAGACACCTTTTCCCCATGATAACTCTTTCAGGAGCGAATTTTCTTTCCGAGGGGTAGATTTCTCTCACTTCCTGTTGTCTCACCCTGTTCTTAACTATGAGTTGTCTGTGAGTTGGATGTTTGTAACTTGACTTCCTGTACAAATATGTGATAATTTTTCTTTACTACTTGTTCAACTAGCAAATACCTTTATGATGACCTGTGCCTGCCTATTATATCATCTGCCTGTTCATATTGCTATGGATGTGACATTACATTGTGCATCTATGCAAATGGATTGAAAACTGGAGTATATTTAATGCTGCTGTTTGAAAGCACGATACAATCAGTTGAAGGGGACACATACTGTCCTTTGTACTCATCACATTGATGTTATGGGAGTGCAAGTTGTTTCTGATTTACGACGACCCTAACACAAACCTATCGTAAGGTTTTCTTGGCAAGATTTAGCCAGAGGGGGGTTGTTTTACCCTTCCTTTGCCATATAACCCAGAATATCAAGGCTGAAAATCCCACAATATCTGCTTTGACCTTGGTTATCTGAGTCCACATTGCCATATATTCCAATACAAAGCAGATAGTGTGGGATTTTATTCAGCTGTGTGGAAGGCCCTAGTTCAATCCTGAAACTACTATGCCACCTTAGCTGTGTCTCATCACCTACAAGCTTTAAAAGCACAGCGTGCACAGGCTTGGCTGAATGAATTATTTTTTTTAAAAGGCTGTAGTACATAGCTTCTTTTTTCTGCATCTATGGTGAGTATATTTCTCAAAAAAGCTTTGGGAAAAGATTGCTACTAGCTGAAGCGGGGAAGAAAACATGGTGTAATGACAGTTGGAAATGATATTTATGGGGAAAACAAGCATCAGATTGTGCTCTTCCTAGTGGAGAAAACTATTTATAAGTGAAGAAATTGATTAGGATATCAAATAAAGTTATTATTTTGTAGTTCTGCCTATTCAACTTTAATCAGAATGGATTTTCAAACTTCAATTGCTTTTTAAAAAACCAGAGAAGGCATAAAATCAGCAAGTGTTCAGAAATATGAAAATAATTTTACCTCTTAATGTATGGCAAATGTTGAATTTTATTCATGTCAAAGGTGCACTTGCTGTGTGAGTTTTTCCTGTTTCATGTCATAGGGAAAGATACAATATAATTATGTGTTGACAGTACTTAAGTTTGACTTCAATAAATTCCTTTTTACTTACCTGCCTGATTTTAATGTCTTGACTTCTGTGAGTTGGTGGTAAATGTATCAATGCCCCCCCTCTAGAGAGAGACACAGAGTTGATTTCTTCCCTGAGTTTGCTATATTCTTTGTTTTCCACAGTTACTTTTTCTTAGGCCCCTTATACACTGCCATATAAAACCCAGATTATTTGCTTTGAACTAGATTTTATGGCAATGTTGTTGTTCATTCGTTCAGTCATTTCCGACTCTGTGACCTCATGGACCAGCTCTGTCGGCTGTCACCACCCCCAGCTCCTTCAAGGTCAAGCCAGTCACTTCAAGGATGCCATCCATCTTGCCCTTGGTTGGCCCCTCTTCCTTTTTCCTTCCATTTTCCCCAGCATAATTGTCTTCTCTAGGCTTTCCTTTCTTCTCATGATGTGGCCAAAGTACTTCATCTTTGCCTCTAATATCCTTCCCTCCAATGAGCAGTCGGGCTTTATTTCCTGGAGTGTATGGCAGTGTAGACTCAGATAATCCAGTTAAAAGCAGATAAAGTGGATTATATGGCAGTGTAGAAGGAGCCTTAGTTATTCCGTTCTCTTGCCACATTATGTGAAAGAACATTGATATTCCATCTTGTTTGGGTGATTTAGAGCAGTTTACAGTAGCAATCTATTATGAACTTTTTTTAATCCACTGTCATTAGTAGTGCATAAAGTCAACTCTCCATATCTACAGATTCAAACATCCACTGCTTGACAATAATTTTAAAAATCCAAAAAATCCCATTTATATAAGGGATATTACTACACCATTGTATATAATGGGACTTGAACATCCATGGATTTTGGTATCTATGGGCCCTTCCACACAGCTGTATAACCCAGAATATCAAGGTAGGTAATCCACAATATCTGCTGTGAACTGTATTATTTGAGTCCACACTGCCATATAATCTAGTTCAATGTGGATTTTATACAGCTGTGTGGAAGGGGCCTAAGATGTGTGTGTGTTCTTGAAGGAAATTCCAACAGATACTAAAAGTTCTTGTAATGGATATTCAGGCCCCATTTACACTGCCATATAAATTCCAGATTATCATCTTTGAACCAGAATATATGACAGTGTAGACTCAGATAATCCAGTTCAAAGCAAATAATGTGGATTATCTGCTTTGAAAATCTGGATTATATGGCAGTGTAGACCTTAGTTGCAGCTGAAGCTTTCTCCCTGAAGAGCAGGAAGGCCTCTGCTGCTATTGAATGGTCTGGCTGGATTGCAGCATGGTTAAAAAACAAGTGTTACGGATAGCTGGTGAAGTGTAATGAAAGAGCTCTTTGGGACCATTTAACATTCTGCTGTCCACTGATAGAGGATTGTACTTGGGGAATTTTTGTCTGGTTACTCAATGTCAAGGGAACCACCTTTACCTAGGAGGTCCTGGAACCAAATCCCACTGGATATCAAGGGCTGATTGTTAGTTGCTTCAGTTTAAAACAACTGAATGTGTTGAAGTTTGTACACACAACTTATGGAAGGTCCAACTAACTGTTCTGAAAACATTCTAACATGAATATTATGTTTGTTACACCATTGTAAACAGTCTCTATGTGTGTATTTCCCAGGCTTGTGTATTATACTTGATAGTTTGTTATTCTCATTATTATTTTAAGTGGTACTTTTGCCGAAGTTTATAGCAAAAGGACATCTTTAAATTCTCAGTTTAAAATAAGCCATTTCAATGGTGGTTTCTTCACTCTGCATCTGGTATGTTGAATTCTATGTTGTGCTCTGTATTAATCTTCTATTTTTGCTTTCATTCTTTCTTTAAAAAGAGGCATTCATAACACAGCTTGCGTGTTTTGGCACCAAAGGTGTATATTTCTTGCCTTGAGTCTCTTATCAGATTTTACTTCTAAGGAAATTGAGGAATATGTTAGCACCTGCGTGCCATTTGCTCAGATCAAAATGATTTAACTCCACCTTGCAAACTAGCATATTTTTCTATTAAAATGACAGCCCTGTCACTTTCTTGTTATGAAATGGAACCTGCAGTTAAGATTTTATGAAGATGCAGATGGGCTTGACTTAAATCTGACCTTTTTCAAATTGTAGATCTGAATTAATTCCACAGGATGATGCTATTGTGATTGCATTAACACCACAAATGTCATGGTAGACCATCAGATACTTGTGAAGTTCAGGAGCCACGAGAAAGAGATTAAAACTATATTTACAACCTTTAATTCTCCTCTGACCTTTGCAGAATACAGTTTACACTCCAAAGAAATAGGCTGGCTGCTTGAATAGCAGCAAATAAAATTGCAAGCAAAACTTTTGTGCGTGGTTTTCTCTAACACTGGCTCACAGAATTTCTTTCCTTTTTAATTTTGTTCTCCCTAATTTTGTTCTCCCTGAAGTGTAATTCCCACAAAAGGCTCCCAGATGTAAAGGATGTCCAGGTTCAGTGACATGTGAAGATGGCTTTAAGATGTCCATTCACTACATGTCTTTATTTTATGTTACATTCGTAGTATTGTAAGGAGTCGTGGTGGTGCAACGGGTTAAAATGCTGAGCTGTGGATCTTGCTGACTAAAAGGTTGGTGATTTGAATCTGCAGAATGGAGTGAGCTTCCGTCGTTAGCCCCAGCTTCTGCCAACCTAGCAGTTTCAAAACATCCAAATGTGAGTAGATCAATAGGTACCTCTCTGGTGGGAAGATAATGGCCCTCAATGCAGTCATGCCAACCACCTGACCTTGGAGGTGTCTACAGACAATGCTGGCTCTTCAGCTTAGAAATGGAGATGAGCACCACCCCCCAGAGTAGGACTCGACTAGACTTAATGTCGAAGGGAAACCTATACCTTTGCTGTTGCAAGAATGTTATCAAAGTCATGAAGAATCAGAGTGATTTCTGGATGCATGTGGCAATATTGCTGAGCCTTGTTTCTAGAAAGTTCAGTTCTGTCCCTTATCTCTGTTTGATATAACTTTAAGCCACTTACTCTTTGGGAAAAGTCAACCTGCTCCTCTTAACATTCCAAACAGTTCAGATAAGGACTGTGGACAAGTGGAGATTTCAACATTCACATTTCAAAATCTTTAATATGTTTGAACCTCTGTTGTGAAAGTTTGTGTGTGTGGAAAGTGTAAGTGAAATATTCTCCAGGGGTTTGTCTATAATATGGACTAAAAATTGTACTCACCCCATAGGCAGTGATACTGACACACTGTGTTCTTGACATTTTGCTTGCAATGCGGTTGTTTGGACTTTAATCCGATTTTAAAAACCCTTGCCTTTTAACCTGCAACTTTTCAGAAAATCTGGATTTTTGGTGTATGGCCAGCCATCCAGACAGCAACGCTTTACTGTGGAGTTGGATGGAAAAGTTAGCAGTGGGTGGAATTGGTGGGCAGAAGTGGTCATTCCCACTAGGAAGTGGCTCTTCTCTGGGTTGATTTTTATTGTTTGGAAAGAAGGTTAGGTTCTTACTGGGGGAAAAAAAAATCAAATTGCTGATAACCATTGCTCTGTGTCTAACCTTCCATCTTTGAGCAAGGTTCTGGTAATTGTGCCCTTTCAAGATCAAGTAGTCTTTGAGGACACCGTTTACACTGATCAACAGACTTTTTGGTGCCTTAAAGCAGAGGTCCTCAAACTTTTTAAACAGAGGGCCAGGTCACAGTCCACCAAACTTGGAGGGCTAGATTATAATATGAAAAAAAGTATGAATAAATTCTTATGCACACTGCACATATCTTATTTGTAGTGCAAACAACACTTTAAAACAATACAATAAATAAAATGAAGAACAATTTTAACAAATATAAACTTACTAATATTTCAATGGGAAGTGTGGGCCTGTTTTTGGCTGATCAGATAGGATTGTTGTTGTTGTGTCCTTTCAAGTCGTTTCAGACTTAGGTTGACCCTGAGAGAGGCCTGGCTAAATGATCTTGGAGGGCTCGGTCCTCGGGCCTTAGTTTGAGGATCCCTGCCTTAAAGGTTAAACTGTTTCTATTTGAACTGCTGGTTCCAAAAATGGCACTGTTTTTCCATATGCCAGAACATATGCCATTTACCAGTCACCATCTGCTTGCCCATAGAAAATCTTAATAATTACCGTATATGTGGCCCTAAGAAAAAAGTATTGTTTTGTTTGTGATTGGGCTGTGTTATTTGCATATGTCCCAAATTTGAGCTGTGGTCTAGTTTTGAAATAGAAGCAATTTATATCAGTGGTGAATGCCTTTTGCCAGGAATGGACAAGGACATTTCCATTATCCCTTTCCTCATGGTGCCTGCAGTTTCAGCACCAGATCTGCAGAGGTAAAGAGAAATGTGAGTTAGGGCCCTTCTAGTCAGGCCCTATATCCCAAGATCTGATCCCTGGTTTTCTGTTTATTATCTGGTAGCGCGGACTCACATAATCCAGTTTAAAGCAGAAAACCTGGGATCAGATTCTGGGATACAGGGCCTGTCAGGAAGGGCCCTTAGATGGAAAATGCATAGGCTCAACAGCATCAAAAAGCACATGCACTCACTAGGTATCTGTGTTCAGATGTTCATCCAAGCATGCAGCTGCAGGGATAATACCATTGGTAGGAACTTCATAGACGACTTCTTCTTGGGCCAGTTCAAGGCATTTTTGAGCTGGATGCCACAATAAGATCCCCTTGGTCCCCATTGTATGTATTGATGCTGACTGGACTGTGTCTTATAATAAAGCTGAATGGTGGGAAGGTTCAGCAGGAACCTTTAGAGCAGAGCTTTTCAAACCTTTCATGCTGATGTCATGTCATGCTTTTTCTCCAAGCACCAATCCTAGAAGAGGGTATATATATTCAAGATATATTATCTATATAAATAAAATGTAATGTTAGTTTGTGGGATTAACATAACTTAAAAACCAAATTTGGACACAATACACCTATCAGGCCAATGAGTGACCATCACTCATAAAACACTGAAAAACACAGCAGAAGAGACTTAAAAAGCCAAAAAAAATAAAAAATACATTACAATGCATGTGCATAACCATGCACACACATATATGCAAACACAGATATATAAACATATACACAAATATAGACACACACAAAACACATATGCACAGACTGGGCCACAGCAACGTGTGGCAGGGGACAACTAGTATATTATATAATTACTATATGTAGAGAGAGAGAAAGAGAGTGAGTTTCATATCATCTTTACTGTATAAAGAAGGTTTGGATTTTTTTTTTCCTTTAGAGTATATTACTTCTGTACTACAATTAATTATTGTCTAGTTTCCTCTATAACCACTCCATGTGGTTCATCACAGACATCATTGCCAACAGATCCCCCCCCCCCCTTAAATGGAAACTTATCCAGTTTAGCGGTAATTACTGCAACCCAGTCAGCAAATTGTGCAAATAACCTCACAGCCTCTGAGGATGCTTGCCACGAATGCAGGCAAAACATCAGGAGAGAATGCTTTTAGAACATGGCCATACAGCCCGAAAAACCTACAACAACTCTGTGCAAATAATAACTGCACCTACATATAAACAACACCAACACTTCCTTAATGCCAGAAGGAGGTTGGACTAGATGACCTTTGGGGATGCCTTCCAACTCTAGTGAAGTTCAGACTGCCTGGGGTCCAGTGCGATCTCCTCGTGGTTTTTGAACTGATACTGAATGACCATCTGTTGGGAGGGCTTTGAATGTGTCTACTTTCCAGACAGCCTTTGTTTGTGGGCGCAGGGCGAGTGGGGAGTATTTCTCATGCGACACACCTGTGGACTACAGGCAACACACTATTATCAAAGGCTTTCATGTCCGGAATCACTGGGTTGTTGTGGGTTTTTTCGGGCTATATGGCCGTGGTCTAGAGGCATTTCTCCTGACGTTTTGCCTGCATCTATGGCAAGCATCCTCAGAGGTAGACCTCACTACCTCTGAGGATGCTTGCCATAGATGCAGGCGAAACATCAGGAGAAATGCCTCTAGAAAATGGACATATAGCCCGAAAAAAACCTACAACAACCCAACACACTATTGTATCCCGACACAGCATTCGGAAAGCTCTGCTTTAGAGAATGGTGGTGCTGCCTTGCCATAGGTTCACTTTGCCTAATGGTAGTTCTAGGCCTACATACTTTCTTCTGCGTACCGACCTGCTATACATAAGTGAAATCTGCAAACGGCTAAGTGTGCACTGATGGATGATGCACACACTATGTGAGAGTGATGATAATAAAAGGAGCTAATAATATGCAGTTTCCACATAGCAGGCTATCGGCAGAATTGTGTGGGGGTTTTAATGGAAAAGAGATCTTGACTTCCCACATAATAAGAATGCAAAGTGAAGGCCAAGAACAGACATTCATCTCAGATTTAAATATTTAGCATTTTCGCACGTCTGTGACTACCTGAGAAAGTATTGCGTTTAGATGGGATTTAGAACTTTGACATGCGGCTGATATTTGCATAGCGTGACAAATATCAAACTGACATTACGCTGTCTCATTTGATGACTCCCAAATGTCAGAGTGCAGGAACTTGTGTGTGGGGACCTCAATATCTTTAGATAGTGTCAGTTTAAAAGACACTTACATTGACATGTTTTTTTAAAATAAAAAATATTAGAATTTATGAAATGAATTAAACAAAGCATATTTTTAAAAAAGAAAGAAAGGGGACTGTTGAAAACGCAATGGGAGGAAAAGTTTGCCTGGAATGAAAGAACAAGGAAAGTTTGGACTAGTTTTCAAACAAGAGTAATGCCTCACTTTTGACAGCCACTCTTTCCCTTTCTCGTCCTTTTTCTTTTGGTGCCCGATCATATTCACAGCCCTATCAGTCTCCATATATTTCTTCCAAACCGGCTGCATGAAATCATGAAAGATTGTATTAAGGCGCAACATTTATGGGGACTTTGTTACATGAGGCTGCAATTCCACATCATCTGCTTAATATCTTAGGGAACTTTGTTGCAGTATGTAAAGAAGTCAGTTATTGTTTGTGTATCAACTGTAAAATAAGATATATGAAGTTGAGTCACTGAGCTACTCCTGGGGAGATGGCCGAGCCTGGGACTTTTGGATACTGTTACATTTTTCAGGCTTGAGCTATGCACATGCTTAGAAAAAAGCTGAGAGAAGCACAGAAAGACAGAGTTTGGAGTGTACTCTTGCTTCATGAGCTGCTGAAAGAGATTATCCACATGGACAAAGAAAGACAATTTTAAATCTCATAAAAAAGACATTGTGTGAGTCGATGCAACGGATCACATGATTATAAATATATTGTTCTGAATTACGAAAAGTAAACTACTTGTTCTTTACTGTTCACCTGCAAAGCATATTTTCTTTCTCTGTGGGCTGATCAAATGTGAACTATGCATGATTTTCATTTCGTCACAAAGTTTACTATGTGAGTCTGCTATCCCACATCATCTCTATGATCAGAGATAGCTGCAACTTAGGCCCCATCTACACTGACCATTTAACACAGTTTGAAGGTAGCATCAAACTGCGTTGACCAGACAACAAACTCTCATAGAAGCTCTTTATGTGCATTTGGTGCTCTGTGGTTTGTGCAATCAAATTGGTTCCAGAGTTTCCTATGTAATCATCTGCATAACAAAACCATTATCTTCAATACTGGATTGAAACTGCATTAAATGGCCAATGTTGATGGGGCCTAACTAGCATAGGGACATAGTTTTGTACAATTATGACACTGCGGCAGTCCACTGTCCTGTAGATACATTTTTGGATGTGCCACTTTTGACAAATTATGTCAGATATTAACTTAGAAACACCCCATAGGGCGCCTTTACATTGTTTTACCTATACAAATAAATGTAACTGCATCATTGATTGTTCCAGCTTCCTGGCACCCGTGGCTCCTGTTGTGTCTCTGGTGCTGCTGATCTGCTGACCTGAAGGTTGACAGTTTGAATCTGCAGGATGGGGTGAGCTCCTGCTGTTAGCCCTAGCTCTTGCCAACCTAGCAATTCGAAGACATGCAACTGTGAGTAGATAAATAGATACCACTTAGACAGGAAAGGCATAAGACGCACCAAGCAATCATGCCGGTCACACGACCAGGAGGTGACAACGCAGGCTTCTCGGCTTGAAAATGGAGAACAGCACCTCCCACAGAGCCAAAGATGAGCACTGCCCACAAAACCGGAAATGAAAGTAGAAGCCTTTGCCTTTGTTTGTGGTTGTATTGTATTGCAGGGGTCCTCAAACTAAGGCCCAGGGGCCGGATACGGCCATCCAAGGTCATTTACCTGGCCCTCGCTCAGGGTCAACCTAAGTTTGAAATGACTTGAAAGCATACAACAACAACAATCCTATCTCATCAGCCAAAAAGCAGGCTCACACTTCCCATTGAAATATTAATAAGTTTATACTTGTTAAAGCTGTTCTTCATTTTAATTATTGTATTGTTTTTCAGTGTTTTTTGAACTATAAATAAGGTATGTGCAGGGTGCATAGGAATTCATTCATGTCTTTTTCAAACTATAATCCGGCCCTCCAATAGTTTGAGGGACTGTGACCTGGCCCTTTGTTTAAAAAGTTTGTGGACCCCTGCTGTATTGCAACAAGGCATTGAATGTTTGCTGGTATCTGTTTACACTGTAATCAGCTCTAAGTCCCCATGGGGAGAAGAGCAGAATATAAATGAAGTGTTGTTGTTATTATTATTATTTCCTATTTTTTCTTCCTTCAAATTTTAGTTCATTTTCCAATATAAACCATTTCTCTTGAGATCAAAAAATATCTGACTATTGCCTGTTTGCATTTAAAATTGCACCTTTCAGAGGCTAGGGTGACAAATCCACCAGTCTTCCAACTGTCAGTTGTTTGTCGTAGTTGGCAATCTGATGTGTTTCATGGTCAACAAGCCACAGAATAAACCAACAAGAAAGCAAGAATTACTTCTCAGACTTTTTGGAGAGGGAAGAAAGAAGACAGTAACTTGGCATTGGATATAATGTCAGGCAAAGGATAGAAGAACCATGAGTTGTGCAGTTGTTCCCATTTTCAGGAGGAATCCCGGAGGCCACTGGTTCTTTCCAAATAAGCCAGAGGTATGGTTCTCACCAAAGCGATCTGGCCACAACTATTACAGTATGAAACAAACATTTTTTTCCCTGCTCCTGATTTGAAAGTGTTATTTCCTGTTTAATTGTAGGGTACTTACTTTGAAACTAGTTGCTATACCCCAGAAACTTTGTTTTTGTAGTTGACACAAACAATGTTGAATTAGTTGAGACTCTATGAGATATTCACTGAGAAACGACAGCAAAATATGCTGCAGGATGCCCATCAAAAACAAAGTTTTTGCAGTTTAATAAACCTTTTTCATGTTTTTATGATAGAACCAATTAGGAAATGGCATTTACAACCCAGGAACAAAAAAAGTATTACATAGTGTTATTTTAATACACATGTCAAAAGGAATCAGTTCTGAAGACCGCTTTCCCAGCAGTAGCGCACATCTTGTATGATAATAGCCACTAGCTATTCCAGACTTATATTGTAACCTGAGGGATCGTGGTACGGTATAACAGCTGCTAATTGGAAATGTAGGAATGTGTCCTACAATAAAGAGAAACCATCTAACAGGACAATGGAGAAAATGAATATGCAAACTTTGTGCCATGCACAGGAATATTTAAAAAACTGCATAGTATTATCTCCAGGCTATGCATATGTCTATATGAAGCATAAATGAATTTTATGGTTAGAGTATCTCATTATGTATGTATGTGCAAATACAGCTATTCCAGAATTTAAAACAAATCCAGATCACTTCTGGACCCAAGGTATTAAACTTGTACTGGATCCTAGAAATGTGTTAGGCTACATTGCCATGTTCATCCATGACTCAAGAGTGCCCTATAATCTAAAACACATTAATCATATCTTAATTGCCTTTCTATCATCCAATGGAATGCTGGGATCTGTAGTTTCATGAGTTACCAAGGCTGAATGACTACACTAGATGTCTCTAACAAAGAATGCTGTTTTTGACTGAACTACAAATTACAAGATGCTGTAAATCAGTAGTTCCCAACCTTTTTTTTGACCAGGAACCACTTGACCAGAGGCCACACTCCAACATTAGTACCAAAAGGGTTACGAATCAGTTTTTGGTCAACTTTAGATTTGGTTTGATAATTTGGGGTGCTGATTCAGAAAATTGCAATGGAGAGACCACATCAGCTCTGGTTTCTGATCCAGAACATATGCCATCCAGTAGTCACCATCTGCTCACCCACAGAAAACCATATTTAATAAGCTTCGGCACTATAAGAGAGACTAGTCACAAAGGTGTAGTAACTGCGAGGCCATGGGCCATATTTTAGTTCTTGTGAACCACTGGTGGTCCACGGACCACAGGTTGGAAACCACTGCAGTAAATGACTGAAGTAAGGAACTAGGACGCAGAACAATGGCTTCAAATTACAGGAAAGGAGATTCCACCAGAACATTGGGAAGAACTTCCTGATTGTGAGAGCTGTTCAGCAGTGGAACCCTCTGCCCCGGAGTGTGGTGGAAGCTCTTTCTTTGAGGCTTTTAAACAGAGGCTGGATGGCCATCTATTGGGGGTGCTTTGAATGCGATTTTCCTGCTTCTTGGCAGGGGGTTGGACTGGATGGCCCATGAAGTCTCTTCCAACTCTATGATTCTAAAGGTGCATCTGTACTGCATAATGTAATTTCACGACCCAATTTCAACTGCTACGGGCCAAAGCTATTGTGGAATCCTGGGAGTTGTAGTTTTACAAGGTCTTTAGCTTTCTCTGCCAAAGAGTGCTAGTTTTTCACCAAAACTACAACTCCCATGACTCCTTAGCATTGGTGTATAACTACATTAACTCTCTTGTGCAGTGGATTGCAACTGTGTGGTTTAGATCCACTCTCTGAATGCAGCAACACCCAACAAAACCACAGTTCGGGGCCCTTTCTTTTGCGGTAAGTCAGATCAGGACCAAGTGTGTGCGCGCATGTGTGTGTGTTGAGGAAAAACCTTATGGTGTTGATTATTATGTACAGCTGGTAATGTAGGTCAACAAGCAAGCTTGGAGCACACCCAATGGGGAATACCTGTATGGGTTTTTTAAGAATACAGTGTGGGCAAGCTTTTTCTCTGAGGAGATCTATGCTCAAAGGCTTTGCTCTGGGAAGCAGCATGGAGAAGTTACTCTGAAGGAAGCTTTGGTGGAATAGCCATTTACTCAAGGTTTATTTTTGCTCTCTCATTTGATGTACCATGAAGATGCCTTACAACGACTATGTAAGTTTCTTGCACTGTTTGATTTTTGTATGCAACATTACAAATTTATGTTTCATCTCTGATTTATTTATTTATCGTGTCATCAGCAACCATACCACTGTATTACATTTCTAACCGAACAAAACAAACAAACAGATAAAAAAACACACAAATTATCCAAACTTGGTATTCTACTAAATGTCCTTTGACAGTATCTGGCCACTTGGAGTGCCTCTGGTGTTGCCGCAAGAAGGTCCTCCATTGTGCATGTGGCAGGGCTCAGGTTGCATTGCAGCAGGTGGTCAGTGGTTTGCTCTTCTCCGCACTCGCATGTCGTGGATTCCACTTTGTAGCCCCATTTCTTCAGATTGGCTCTGCATCTCGTGGTGCCAGAGCATAGTCTGTTCAGCGCCTTCCAAGTCGCCCAGTCTTCTGTGTGCCCAGGAGGGAGTCTCTCATTTGGTATCAGCCATTGATTGAGGTTCTGGGTTTGAGCCTGCCACTTTTGGACTCTCGCTTGCTGAGTTGTTCCAGCGAGTGTCTCTGTAGATCTAAGAAAACTATTTCTTGATTTAAGTCGTTGACGTGCTGGCTGATACCTAAACAAGGGATGAGCTGGAGATGTCACTTCCTTGGTCTTCATCTCTGATGAGTAAAAGAGTAAAGATTTTTCTGTTCATTTTTCCTCATGTCTGTGAATCTATTGCATTTGGACTTTGGGTGCTGGGTAAAATCCGCTGCTGTGCTACACCTTCCACACAGCTGAATAAAATCCAACATGATCCGCTTTGAACTGGAATATATGGCAGTCTGGACACAATAACCCAGTTCAAAGCAGATATTGTGGGATTTTCTGCCTTGATATTCTGGGATATAGGGCTGTGTGGAAGAGACCTATTTTTGCCTGGATGCAAGGCTGCAGCTACACTGTAGAATGAATGCAATTGGGCCCTACTTCAGCCATTAATTCAGTAGATGCACCTCTGGTTATTTATTCGGGATGCATTGCACTTGTGGTGGAGTTGAATGCCTTGCAGGGACTTCTTGCAGTCCCAAATCAGCCTGCAATTCAGAATAGAAGCAGCAGCGAAAGCGCCCGAGCGCCCCCTTGTGGCCGCGAGCTCCCTCTGCCTGCCTCTTGGCGGAAGAGGAAGAGGCGTTTTTCTCTCCTGGCGGAAGCAGCGAAGGCGATGCTTGGTGGCTGCAATGTCTGGACTGGCCTTGGAAGAGCTCTCGGCCATTGCCGCCATCTACTGCGGGCAGGAGGAGTGCCAGGTCCTGCGGGTGTCAGGTGACCCCTTCTGTAGAGAGTCAGGCACCCCGGCAAGGAAGGAAGAGCCCAGATCAACACCAGGAGAGGCCTTTCAAACATATTCTAGAAGCATTCTCTCCTGACATTTCTCCTGCATCTATGGCAGGCATCCTCAGAGGTTGTGAGGTTTGTTGGAAACTAGGAAAATTGGGTTTATATATCTGCGGAATGTCCAGAATGGGAGAAAGAACTTTTGTCTGCTTGAGGCAAGTATAAATGTTTTAATTGGCCACCTTGATTAGCATTTGATGGCCTAGCAGTTTCAAGGTCTGGCTTCTTACTGCCTGGGGGAATCCTTTGTTGATAGGTATTTAGGTGTTCCTGATTGTTTCTTGTCTGTACTTCCCCTGTGTTGGAGTGTTGTTCTTTATTGACTGTTATAATTTTAGAGTTTTTTTTAATACTGAGGAAACACAACCTACAAATTACTTACTACTCACTAAGAAAATCCAATAAATGCTACGTTCAGCAAAGGACAAAAGGGATCTTCTCACCTTTGCCGGAGTCTACCGTATACCATGCAGCTGTGGACAAGTCTACATAGGGACCACCAAACGCAGCATTGCCTAAACACGAATCAAGGAACATGAAAGGCACTGCAGACTACTTCAACCAGAGAAGTCAGCCATAGCAGAGCACCTGATGAACCAACCTGGACACAGCATATTATTTGAGAACACAGAAATGCTGGACCACTCGAACAACCACCATGTCAGGCTACACAGAGAAGCCATTGAAATCCACAAGCATGGGGACAATTTCAACAGAAAGGAGGAAACCATGAAAATGAACAAAATCTGGCTATCATTATTAAAAATTTTAAAATTATAACAGCAAATAAAGAACACAGGGGAACTCCAGACAAGAAACAATTCGGGACAGCTAATCACCTCAACAAAGAATTCCCCCAGGCAGTAACAGGGCACACTAAAAACTGTCAGTCCATCAAATGCTAATCAGGGTGACCAGTTGAAACATTCACACCTACCTCCAACAGACAGGAGTCTTTTTCCCACCCTTGACTTTCCACAGATATATAAACCCAATTTTCCTAGTTTCCAACAAACCTCACAACCTCTGAGGATGCCTGCCATAGATGCAGGCGAAACATCAGGAGAGAATGCTTCTAGAACATGGCCATACAGCCCGAAAAACCTACAACAACCCAGTCTCTGCTACTCCTGTGTTTCATACTTCAGCTCCCAGAATTCCCAGCAGTTGGCCATGCTGGCAGGAGCTTCTGGGAGTTGAAATCCCAAAGTCTGGAGGAGCCAAGGTTGGGCATCCCTGCTTTAAAATCCCACCAAGGTTGCACTGTAGAATGAAAGCAGTTTGACACCACTTGAACTGCCATAACCCAATTCTATGGAATCCTAAAGGCCCTGCCAGACTGGCCCTATATCCCAGGATCTGATCCCAGGTTTTCTGCTTTGAACTGGATTATATGAGTCCCCACTGATAATCTGGGATAAACACATCCTGGGATATATGGCCTGTCTGGAAGGGCCCTAGGAGTTGCATTTGGTGAGACACAAGCACTCTTTCACAAGCCCCATCTACACTGATGTATAGAATCATAGAGTTGGAAGAGATCTCATGGGCCATCTAGTCCAACCCCCTGCCAAGAAACCGACTAGATTGCCCATGCTGTCTCTTCCAACTCTATGATTCAATGATTCTAGAAGAAACTCTCAACATACAGTAGAGTCTCACTTATCCAACATAAATGGGCTGGCAGAACGTTATATAAGTGAAAATATTGGATAATGAGGGCTTAAAAGAAAAACCTATAAAATGTCAAATGGTGGTATGATTACATTTTAATTTTACAAATTAAGCACAAACATGTTTTACAATAAAAAAAGCAGTCCAGTACACAGTAACGTTATGTAGTAATTACTGTATTTACTAATTTAGCACCAAAACACAAGGATTCTTTCTTCCTCCCTGGACTGCGCTGGATAATACAGAATGTTGGATATAAGCAAAGGTTGGATAAGTGAGACTCTACTGTTACTACAGTTCCTGCTGAGAAGCAGGAAAACCCAGTTTCAGATCCCAGATTATTTACTTTGCACTGGTACAGCCAATGGGCAAATCAATAAAACGTATGTGTATGCTTTGAACTGGATTGTATCACAGTGTAGACTCATAATCCAGTTCAAAGCAGATAATTTAGCATCCGATACTGGATGGATTATATGACTGTAGATCCAGCCACGGAGAAAGGCTCAAAACCAGGTGAAGAAGGTACAGTCCCCATCACTGCATATAATAGACCCATGACAGTTAAAGTGGTGTCAAATTGCATTCATTCTTCAGTGTAAATATTGATTGTTGTATTTGTACTTTCTACTGTGTATTTAATTTTATAGTGGAGATAGCTTTCACTACTGTCGGTTACGTGTTTTGTATTGTTCTTTAACCCTTGATGTAAGCTGCTCTGAGTCCCTTTGGGGAGATGGGACAGGGTACAAATAATAATAATAATAATAATAATAATAATAATAATAATAATAATAAAGACTGGCACAAGCCTGTAAAGGTGGTCCCACTGGTGATCGGCACACTGGGTGCAGTGCCTAAAGACCTTGACCTGCACTTAAGCACAATCGGCACTGACAAAATTACCATCTGCCAGCTGCAGAATGCCACCTTAATGGGATCTGCACGCATCATTTGCCAATACATCACACAGTCCTAGACACTTGGGAAATGTCCGACGTGTGATCCAATAAAACAGCCAGCAGAGTGATCTTGTCTGCTGTGGATTCATCGTTTTGTATTTCAAATAATAATAATAATAATAATAATAAAAAATGCAACCCTTGGAAATGTTGCAGTAACAAGGATTGAAAGAAGGAAGGGAAGGTAGGAAGACAGGAAGAATTTGTAACTCAGCATCAAAGCAGATCCATTGCACTGCCATATAATCCAGATATCAAAGCAAGCAATCCAATTCTGCTTTTATATGGATTATATGAGTCTACACTGCCATATAATCGAATTCAAAGCAGATAATCTGGATTTTGTATGCCAGTGTAGATGGGGCCAAAGATAACCTTCGGTTTGCCAAAGCTCTGTAGCTGTGAACCTGAATTATTTTGAATCCTCAGTTGCAAGAGCGAGTTTGACTTCAGAAGTTCCTTCGTTTTCTATCCAAGACTTGGGTGTCATTCTTTGGTGGGCAAAGAGGGAAACATTTTATCTATTGTAGTATGTAGAAAAGCAAAGCAAGACAGACTTGCTTTCGCCTGCTGTTTATATTTTTATAATTTATTGGTAGATATATATCTTTTTTATTTTTTCAGTTTATGCTACTGTGTGTTTTACTGCATACGATACTTAATCAACACACATAAAAATAAAGGAAAGGGCATTTTTCAACAACACACAGTATCATAGTCTCTCTATTATGAAGGAAAGCTAGCTGTATGTTTTCCCAAATAGTCAGATTGGGCTCCACTTGAGAATGACATAAACCCAAACTTGCAGACAAAGTAAATTCCCAATGTCTCTTATTGAAAAATTAAGCTACATCACTTGGCATGAGTTCTTGAATTCATGAATTTTTAGGGGAATGCATGTACAGCGATTGCCAAACTACAAAACAAATACATCTGGCCTTCCCCAGTGACATGCTGGCTGGGTTTAATGAAAATCGTGGTACATCTGGAGGCCACCAGACTGGGGTAAACACTTCATTTGGTTTGCTTACAGTTAAGAATTTAGCCTCTAAAACAAAAACATCTCCTCACGCTTCCAAAATTGCTTTGGTTCAAATGCGATAAGAGGAATCTTTTTTATCAACAGAGATAAAGACGATGGTTTAATTTAAGATAAGATAAATGTGTGGTTATTGTTAGAAGTTAAGCCACTTCTGATACCATATTTCAGTCTTACAATTGAAGAAATATGGTTATTATTCACGGTTTTGGATATTCATAAGGGAAGGGTTGCTTTGTACTGGTGGATAGAGAAAATATATTACAGATTTTGGGTAGCTAAGTATGTGACCATGAATTTCCTTCTAACACAGTGTTTCTCTACCTTCCTAATGCCACGACCCTTTAATACAGTTCCTTATGTTGTGGTGACCCCCAACCATAAAATTATTTTCGTTGCTATGTCATAACTGTAATTTTTGTACGGCTGTGAATCGTAATGTAAATATCTGATATGTAGGATGTATTTTCATTACTTCTCTTTCTCCCTGGGATTCAGCCATGGAGGGGCCACTCCACCCCTCTCTAAGCCCTCCCCTCCCCCCAGGCCCCCCTTCCTAGCCCCCTCTTTTTCCTTCCCACTCCTCCCCCACCCCGAAATAGCAACTTTCTTCAAGCCTCCACTAATAAGTTGTTTTGAATATGATTCTGTTTGCTTACTATATTGTATATGTATGTTTTGGTATGCAACTTTCCCTCTACTCTGTTTCTTGTTGTTGTGGGAGGGACTGCAGACCATGTGATCAGATCTGGGATTGCTCAAAGCTCAGACTCCATTTTAGAACACAGATAAGCTATTAGACTTTGGACTGTTAAGAGTAAACTCATGTTGCTGTTGATTATAAGAAAGATGCTTTGTATTATCTACACAGAGAAACTACTTCAAATTCTATCTGTAACTGGATTGACAACTTATATACCTGTACACTGAATACATGAAGGTTGTGAGTAAACCAAATATGTTATTTTTAATGAAGTTTATTTTATTTTTGATATAGAAGCAAATTATTTTAATGGGAGAGTAGATTTTTTTGTCACTGAAAAGAACACTTCTGAAGAACTGCTATTTTTGTGTACTGGCATAATTTCTGTTCCTAACAGATCAGAGACAACTAGGTTATCAGTCTGACAACTGAAAGCCAAATTGCCTTGCATAAGTACATGTGGATATATACAATTGAAGCGAAGATTTCACTCAAAATGAGCTTTTGGCTCTTCTCTGGAAGATTATACTTTTACAAAAGTTTATGATTTTCAAGTGGTTGTGAATGCCATTTTTTCTCCAAAAAAGGGTGGTTTTCCAAAAGGTTATGATCTCTAAAAGGTCATAACCCAAAGGGGTCACGACCCACAGATTGAGAACCGCTGTTCTAACAGTTCATAGCTTCTCAGATGGGACCTCCACAAACCTAGGAAATGCTAAGCTGCATTTTCCGCAAAACATTTTAAGGATCATGTCAAAGTGGATACAGAAGGCCGGATGTATTGAACAAACATGTATTTCTCAAAACAAAGCAAAACAGTAGAATAATACTCAAATAATTAAATAGACCCTTCCTTATGTGACTTAAGTTGACTGTTAAATGTGAGTCCATCAGTGAAGTGATTTCAATCAACCCTTGGAAGAATAGTGCCAATTTTTAAATTAATAATAATAATAATAATAATAATAATAATATTAATAAACTTTATTTGTACCCCGGGGACTCGGGCAGCTCACATGAGGCCAAGCCCAAACAAAAAATTACAATAAAATAAAATACAATAAAATAAACAATATACCATCATGTATATTCTATACCATCATGTTGGGACAGAAAATTATGTAATGATGGCTGCATGGTGATATATTTTAGTCTTCATATGGAAGATGTCTTGTGCCATCTTCCATATGCTGTTATTCCATCTTTCCTTCTCCTTACCCTTGTGGTATGGAAATAAAACGGAAAGAAGTGATAAGAAAAAGATAGGAGAGCTAAAAATGGAAGATGACAGTCTGAATCCTTCCCACTTTGCTGATGTTCAGTTACAATTCTGTGAGCAAGACTGGACAGCTGAGTAATGAAATTCTTGCCTTCCTGAGGTGCGTTTGGTGGGAACGAGAGACAAGGCCTTCTCTGTGGTGGCCCCCTGGCTATGGCACTCTCTCTCTCTGGTGAGATTAGGTTTGCCCCCTCTCTCCTGTCATTCAGGAAGCAGCTAAAATCCTGGCTTTGGAGTCAGGCATTTGCAAATTTGATATAGACTAAGAGTTATTTGGCCACAGCGTTTTGGACTGAGTTGGATGTTGCTTTTAATGTGATGAATTGATTTTATATGTATTTCAGAACATATTTACTGTGTTCAATGTATTGTCGAAGGCTTTCATGGCTGGAATCACTCAGTTCTTGTGGGTTTTTTCGGGCTATATGGCCATGTTCTATTTATTTATTTATTTATTTACTTTGCTTATATACCGCTGTATCTCAAGCCCGAAGGCGACTCACAGCGGTTCACAAACAGTAAAAACAGTAGAAACAGCAGTGGTTTCATGCAACATATAACAATTGACTTAACACATTATCCATAAATTACCAATAAGCAATTACAATGCACAATTATTACGAAAATTACCTCACCTCTGAGGATGCTTGCCATAGATGCAGGCGAAACGTCAGGAGAAATGCCTCTAGAACATGGCCATATAGCCTGAAAAAACCCACAAGAACTGAGTATTTACTGTATGTTGTTTCATGACATTATTTATTGTATAGCATTAAATTTTGCTGTTAGCCGTTCTCTACCTCCATGGAGGTAGAGAAGAACAGGATACAAAAGTTCTACATAAATAAATACATTTAACTATCACTCACATTAAAGGCAATATAGGCATCTGTCTGGCTAGTCTCATTTTCCTTTATGTGAATGTTCACGCACATAAGTGTGTGAGTTTATTAAGGAACCACCACTCAAAACTGGTTCAAACAAGTAGAGCTGGTCCTGCTATTAGGAATCTGAGGTGGAGAGAGTATAGTTTTATGCAGCTTGCTTTGTGCCCTTGAGCTAGCCTTCTGCCTTCAGGTAGGATGGAAGATACACTTCCCATGCATGATGCAGATTCAGTCCCATTGGCTTTCATAGCTGGAAAGGGAGACAGTGGTGGCTATTCTTTGCTTCCGATGCAAAATATTTTGGGCTGAACATCCAGAGCAGTCCGTCTTTCAAAATATTTAGTGTTTGTATAACATTTGAAACTATCTGCCATTCTCCCATTCCATCTTTATTTCCTCCTCTATTTTCTCTCTCTGATTTTAACTTTCATTTCAAGCAAAGGGAAAATTGTGTTTTCCTACTGGATGTGTTTGCGCACATGCTTTTTTCCAGTCTCCCTAGCCTGGGGATAAATTAAATGATGTTTAGTTTTACTTATTTATTTCCCTTCCTCTTAGCTCAGATGCCTTGTAAACATGCAAAACCGTCTTGCTTAGTTCTCCCTTCTCATGTTGGCAGTGCCCTTTTACCCGGCTTCTCTGTCAGCATCTGCTGGCAAGTTGAACCAAGCGCTCTCCTGTGTTGTGAAGATCCCAAGGCTGCTTGGCAAGAGTTTATGGCTGGACTTCTAAACATCACTACTGTCCATGTCTCAGAAGCCAACGCTTCGCTTCTGCAGATGGCAATGTTTGAGAAGCATCTTTCTCTATCCAAACTTGGTTTATGTGTAGCATTGCTGTTTCCAAACTGTGCCCCAGGAAACCATGACCTGTCAATATTTCCTTAGTGAGAAGTCAGTATTGGCCAGTTGCCTCCCCCAAAAAACAACTTATTTGTCACTGTGATATTTGTTTCACTCATGCAGCTACTGGGGAGTTTGTTTTTAGGATAAAGATAGGATCTCCTTCCTTTTTGCGGAACTCTTAGGAACGTCTAAGAACCACTGACTGGAGCCTGGTGCAAGATAAACAGCCTTAACTTTGAAGTGACCTTGTGTAAGTCACACTCTCTCTCAGCCTCCAGGGAAGTCAAAGGCAAGCCTCTCTTGCTAAGAATACTATAGGTTTGCCTCAGGTCACTACGGAGCCCCTGGTGGCACAGTGGGTTAAACCGTTGTGCCAGCAGGACTGAAGGCCAACAGGTCGGAGGTTCAAATCCGGGGAGAGCACAGATGAGCTCCCTCTGTCAGCTCCAGCTCCCTGTGCGGGGACATGAAAGAAGCCTCCCACAAAGATGATAAAACGTCCTTGCATATGGCCAAAGGTTGGGAACCATTGATATAAACTTTCAATACCCAAATCCATAATCTTTCAACACCCAAATCCATTTCTGCTGATCTTCATCATGCAGTCAGAAGTTCAGACTAATATAACACAGAGGTCTGTGGCTATAGCCAAACCTGCCTCTTTCCATCTCTATTTCATGGCATGTTCTCACATTACAAGGGGCATCTCTGACCCACAGGACTAGTAAAAGTCCTCCATGACCTGATGAGAGTTCTGCCATTTATTTATTGATAATAAATCTATGATGCTGTTTACCAAATCAGATTTGGGGTAATGTAAAAAGCAACAAACATAAAACTTATCTAGATCCTTCTTATCAATTAGGATGATAAGAGATATGGAGAATGAAACAACATGAGGAAAAGCTGAAGGAATTGGGTAGTTTCAGCTTGATGAAGAGAAGACTGAACCATGACATGATTGTTCTTTTTCAGTATCAGTTAACCCATGTCTAGAACCATGTCTAATGGTTTGAAACTACAAGTGAAGAGATTTTGATTGAGCATTAGAAGAAATCTTGACAGCATTAAAATAAACTTCTTGAAAGTTTGGCAACAGAAGCACTTGTGTAGGTGACCTAGCCACCTAGTCTCCTCTGGATGTCTTCAAAAAGAGGTTGAGCACTTACCTTTTAGGGATGTTTTAGCTCCCTGATTCTCAACCTGTGGGTCCCCAGATGTTTTGGCCTTCAACTCCCAGAAATCCTAACAGTTGGTAAACTGGCTGGGATTCTGGGAATTGTAGGCCACAACACACCTGGGGACCCACAGGTTGAGAACCACTGGTTTATCTGGAGATTTTACATTGAGCCAAGGTTTGACTTGGTGGTCTCTGCCAACTCTATGATTCTATAATACTACTAGCCATCCCCTGCCACAGGTTTCTGTGGCCCAGTCTGGTGATCTGGAAAATAAAGTAATGAGAAAGTGGTGGTTTCTAATATATGTAATTTCTTTAGACTTGTGGGTAAACAGTCCTTCTTGTTGTTTCTTTGTCAGTGTTGATGTAGGGATTGTCTGGTTTGCCCTCTGGAACATGGAGCATATTATTGTCCTTCTTTAGGGTTCTCTTTCAAATCTATAATATTATATCTGTCATATGTGTGTGTGTGTGTGTGAATCATATCTATCTATATCTATGGCTGGATGGCTCTTTGTCTGGAGGGCTTTGATTATGGTTTCTTGCTCTGGTGAAGGGAGATGGACTGGGTGGCCTTCAGGAAGCATTTCACAATCTGGAGGTTGAGACAGAAGGGTGTCAGAAGGGTTGCCAAAGACCGCTAGAAAGCACAGTATTTTCTGTTAGTCATGGGGGGACTGTGTAGGAAGTTTGGCCCAATTCTATCGTTGGTGGGGTTTAGAACGCTCTTTGATTGTAGGTGAACTATAAATCCCAGTAACTACAACTCCTAAATGTCATTGTTTGCGTCCACAGCGCTCTCTGAATGTAGGTGAACTGCAACTCCCAAACTCAAGGTCAATGCCCACCAAACCCTTCCAGTGTTTTCTGTTGGTCATGGGAGTCCTGTGTGCCAAGTTTGGTTCAATTCCATCGTTGATGCAGTTCAGAATGCTCTTTGATTGTAGGTTAACTATAAATCCTAGCAATTACAACTCCCAAATGACAAAATCAATTTTTTGAGTGATGGTCACTCTTTGGGTTAGTACGTGTCTTGTGACCAAATTTGGTGGCAATTAGTGCAGCGTTTTTTGAGTCATTATGCCACTTAAAATGAACAGAGCACTTTGAGTCCCCCTCGGGATGAGAAAAGCGGTATAGAAATACTGTAAATAAATAAATAAATAAATAAATTTTATATAGATAGATGTAACACGTTTTTTGTTCCTGGGTTTTAAATGACATTTCCTAATTGGTTCTATCATAAAAACATGGGAAAAGTTTATTAAACTGCAAAGCCTTTATTTTTGCAGAACATCTTGCAGGACATTTTGCTATAATTTTTCAATGAATATCTCATAAGAGTCTCAACCAGTTCAACATAGTTTTTGGCAGCCAAAAAAACGAAGTTTCTGGAATATAACAACTACTTTCAAAGTAAGTACCACACAATAAAACAGGAAATAACATTTTCAAACCAGGAACAGATTTTCTTTTACAAATTTTGGTACATAGTGTTATTTATAATATATTCTTTTAAAAAATCTGGTTGCAACGATGATCTGACAGAGCTGTACTTAAAATTTGCCAAAATGATAATTTTGTACCAAACAATATTGTATAGTTGTATCATATGATGCATATAACACATTCAATGTTTCTAAAGTAAGAAACATTGAAGTAAGTCTCAGGCCTCCAAAACTCTTATCTCTCCTGGGGTTTAGCTGCAATAAACCTTTTGCCTCCTGAGGAAGAAATCAAAATCTTTCCTGAATTGCTATTTCAAGATACGATACAGTTGGAAAAGTGTAGGGTTGCCAGGGTTAAAACTGGAGGCAACTTCTTTACCTTTGATGATCCTGTAAAGGCAGGGATTTCAGTAGCTGATGCTTGTTATCTGGTTGCAGGATAAGCAATATCTTCTTGAAATTCCCTCTTCACTGCCGTCATTAAAGTGCCCTGTCCAGTTTTCACAGTGACAACCATAAAAAATAACATGAAGCACTTCCTTGGGAGAAAAAGTAGAGGTGTGCACATTGGGAGGAAAACTTCCCTGAAGGCAGACATCATGAAAAGCATTGGTGGGAAGATATTGTGACAATTGATCTAGATATGCCCCTACATTATGCACATATGCACAACAGTTCTCCAAAGTCCCTAATTCCATTCTCTTTGCCATTTGTAGTAGCGATGGCAAATTCAGTTGGGCTCCTTTTACTTGTCAGTTTTCAAGGCTGACATCTTTACCGTTGGCAGCTTTTGACATGGAGCAGATTCTAATGGGTGTCACTTTCCTGTCACAGTTTCCTCTCTTTTTTTCTTTTTTTTCTACCTTCTCTGATGGTAGGCAGCAAATTGTGATGGGTGAATGAATGACACTAGTCAGAATTTCCCTTACATGCTAAAAGGGATCTCTGAAAATTTGAGATGTATGCTCTGTTTTTCAAGGAGACATTTTTGAGGTTCAAAGGAAGAATGAATAGTCTTGTTTTTTGGTCTGTTTATATTTGCTTGTTATGCTAATATATATATTTTTAAATGTTGCCCATGTTATATTTGACTCTGTTTGCACAAAAGGGACCTCAATTTAGCACATATATTTTGTCTGCAACCCAAGACATACTCATTTGAAGGAAAGTCCACTGAACTCAGAGAGGTTTGCTTCTGAGTAGGCAAAACCTGCCTAACTATATAACTATATATGGGGGTGGCACAGGGGAGGAATAATCATCAGTCCCTAAGTACTGTAATGGAAGGTAGAGTTTCTAAGCAAAAATTGCTCCTCCTATGCAGGAGTTAGAACTAGGAAAAAAAATCCAGTTAGCATCACTGGCCATTTCCTCTCTCTATTGCAGTTGCTGCATTAGGGATTTTATTTTCTGGGATGGTGGCAGATGAGTTAAGGCTTCTCCTTCTCTTATTTATTTCGTGTCAAAAGCATTGCATAAATAAAACTGATAAAATTGAGGGAGCACAAGGGGCTAAATAATTTTAGACCGAAAATGGGCAACGGTGACGGCATTTAAACAGGTCCTCCTCTGTGCATGAGGCAGGGCACTGTGGCCAAGCCTCATGCACAGATGCAGAGTTGTTTGTTCTGCTCCACAGTCATACAAGGTAGAGGATTCTTCTAGGTAGTGCCATTTTGCCACTTTGTCTTTTGATCTGTCCACTACTTCTGAGTCTGTTCAGGGACCTCCCAAGTTGCCCATTTTTGGTTTGGCCCTGGAGGCAGAACCTCCAGTTGTAATTCCTTGATTTTTCTGCCCACAGGGATATTCTTGCTGTTTCTGGAGGAACATTTAGAGCAGGGGTCCTCAAACTACGGCTCGAGGGCTGGATATGGCCCTCCAAGGTCATTTACTCAGCCCTCGCTCAGGGTCGACCTAAGCCTGAAACGACTTGAAAGCACACAACAACAACAATCCTATCTCATCAGCCAAAAGCAGGCTCACACTTCCCATTGAAATACGAATAAGTTTATATTTTTTAAAATTGTTCTTCATTTTAATTATTGTATTGTTTCAAAGTGTTTTTTGCACTACAAATAAGATCGATGCATTGTGCATAGGAATTCATTCATATGTTTATCAAATTATAATCCGGCCCTCCAACAGTTTGAGGGACTGTGACCTGGCCCTCTGTTTAAAAAATCTGAGGACCCATGATTTAGAGGAGTGGTGGTTCTCATGAAACTCCCATGCAGTTCACCAGTTGCTAGGATTTCTGGGAGTTGAAGGCCAAAACATCTGGGGACCCACAGGTTGAGAACCACTGCTCTAGACATTTCTAGGGCTTCCAGTGTGATTGTGTGGTCAAGTTCTGCCAAAGATTGACCACAGAAATGTGACACAGGATGTAGAAATGCCTAGCGATAGCACTTTTCACACTTTTCAAGACCCTCCAGTGGAAGTTGTTCATAGAGCACCTAGTGTTCTCTAGCAAAAAAGAGTGCCTATTTATGTTCATGCCTAGGTGGAGAAATGGCAATGGCCAGATATGCCCTAAGAGGTGGCATTGGTGCTCAACTTATACATGAGATTTGACTTATACATGAGTATATATGGTTTCCTATTTCAGAGATCCAACTAAGCAGCGTTTCTCAAACTGGGGGTCGGGACCCCTGGGGGGGTCACAAGGGGGTGTCAGAGGGGTCACCAAAGACCATCAGAAAATACAGTATTTTTTGTTGGTCATGGGGGTTCTGTGTGGGAAGTTTGGCCCAATTCTATCTTTGGTGGGGTTCAGAATGTGCTTTGATTGTAGGAGAACTATAAATCCCAGCAACTATAACTCCCAAATGACAAAATCAATCCCCCCCCCCCCCAAACTCACCAGTATTCAAATGTGTGCATATTCGGTATTTGTGACAAATTTGGTCCAGTGAATGAAAATCAGATATCTACATTAGGATTCATAACAGTAGCAAAATTACAGTTATGAAGCAGCAACAAAAATAATTGTATGGTTGGGGGTCACCACAACATGAGGAACTGTATTAAGGGGTCACAGCATGAGGAAGGTTGAGAAACACTGAACTAAAGAGTATGTACCACTTATAGCTCTTCTATATCCAAAGTGCTATAAGACACAGTGTCTGTATGTTATTAATTCCTTGCCAGTCTTCAGGTACTAGTCCCCATATGAGCAACCAGCATAACCTTGAATATACTTATATGTGCACCTTGGGTGGTGAGAAAGTTCTTCCACTTCTCCGCCATCAAGAGACCTCTGTCCTGCTTCTTTTAATTTATCACCTACCCTTCAGGAAATAACTTTCCAACGATCTTTAGTTAATAAAAAATGCTTGGGAGACATAGTTCTATTACACAATTGCTTCAATGGTTGTGTTGACAGTCAGAATAGATGTTCCTTGAAGACTGATGAGTTTCAGAAAAGAAAAGAGATCTCTGCCTGTGCTCAGTATGCATAAAAACACAAGTTTCCCAAAGCTCACCAGTGGCATATTCAAATTTTTTAAAAAATGGTTTATTGAAAATGCTGTGTGTATGAATTTAAATAAGCTAATTAACAAATGTCCTATTGCATTTTACTTATTTTGGCTCCAAAGATTACTGTTGCAGATAGAATGACATAATTTACTTGTTAATCCACTCTTTCCTCCTTTCTAGTTTGCTCAGCTCTCTCGCCATGAAATATATATTTGTTCATCAAAACTTAGATTCTAGGAAGTAACTCTCAGAAATGCAAAACGAGTGTGCGACAATGACAGCTTGTAGGAGAGGAAAGACGAACCCCATCTAGCTGACACTAAACATAGGAAACAGTTTGAAGTGTGCTGACACTAAATTTACCAATGAAAATAAGGATGGAGTGATGGGGAGAAATGAGTGAGATTCTCCTGGCTTATTAGCACAGCAAATGCCAACAGAATAATAAATTGTTACTCTCTGTTTTAAATAGACCTACATATGATAGAACTGGGCAAATATAAGGTGCTATTATTGGTACTCAAGTGAGGAAGAGTTGTTGTAATCTACCAGTTTTAATTTTACCAAATGGAGGATGATTACTACTTTGTTGATTATTATTGAAGTCCTAGCCAGGGGAATATGATTGTTTTTCGCCTTTTATTTGCCATGATTTATGTAGCAAGAAGTGCTGTGGTTAGAAGTGGTCATGATAGTTTGTTAAGGAGATTTGAAGAATGATATTTAGGTGGGTAGATATTCTCCACCAAATTTTAAGTCTGTTCAGCTAAAATATACACTGCTCAGTTGATGGATTATTATGTGATAGTAACCATGCTGTCAAATACTCAGCAAAGTCAAAACTGCCACTGTGTAGGTAAAAACTTACTTTTGGTCTGCACAACAACATGCTGTGCTGCTTAGTGAGAAGTGCTGCTTAGTTAGAAATTCACATTTGCAGAACCCTTATCCTGTGTTGATTATAAGGTGTATTAATTCTTTGCAATTTGATTTTTAAAGTAACATATATGTCACAGCTTTACAATTTTGCTGTACTATTTTGGCCTATATCTAATTGGTAATCTAAACTAGAGTAAATAAATAGAATAGGTAAAGGTTTTCCCTTGGCATTAAGTCTAGTCATGTCTGACTCTGGGGGGTGGTGCTCATCTCCATTTCTAAACCGAAGAACTGGCATTGTCCATAGACGCCTCCAAGTTCATTTGGCTGGGACAACTTCATTGAATGCCATTACCTTCCTGTCTGAGTGGTACCTATTGATCCACTCACATTTGCATGCTTTTGAACTGCTAGGTTGTCAGAAGCTGGGGCTAACAGCAGGAGCCCACCCTGCTCCCGGATTCGAACCACCGACCATTTGGTCAGCAAGTTCAGCAGCTCAGCAGTTTAACCTGCTGCACCATGGGGCTCTCAGTGAATAAAATACTGAATGGTAAATCAACATGTATGTCTATCTCATTGACTGAATGAGCCTACCTTTATTTGGACTAGCAACTGGATTTTCACCAATGTTTTTGTAATTCATAGAACTATCAAAGTCTAATGATGTTGAAAATATGTCGCCGAGTGAGCAAGTGGGATTCAAATGGAATATCTTAATTTTTTTCATAATATTTAGTTGATTGACCAAATCTTTTTGGACTAATTAGATTTTAGATTAACCAGGCAGCAGAGTATGTGCTAAACCTTGAGTCTTGTGAAGCCACTGTTGCTGAAGATTCTTTGTCAACAACTCCTTGCCTTATTCTGTTAATAGTACCCAGTTTCTGAACCATTTCAACCCATCCCATTCATTGAAGAGGCTTTGTCTGTTGTTTTGTAGCGGGCACAGAAGGTTGCAAAGCCAGATCAGTCGGGAGGGCAGGGGAGAAGAAATCAAACATCGTTCCATTGCCGTATCAGGTGGAGGGGAGGGTAAAACATAGGCGGGAAGGAAGAGACAAGCCACTTCAAAAGGCTTCATCTGAAACTTAGGAGTGCTTCGCTGCACCTTTCAGATCTGTCTCTTCCTACCTTGTAGGATGAATCAACTTGACATTTTAGCAACTTTTTTCTAAGAATTTGGGGTGAAGTGGTTGGAACACATCAAAGAGAAGAGGCAGTGAAGATCAGAAAAAGAGCACCTTTTATCTTATATTCTTATCACTCCCCCATTTTAGTAGAAGCAGATGGGATCCTTGTCCCCTTTTAATATAGTGAAAGAGCTAGAATTGTTTTTCCTCAGCTTTATCTAAAACCAGTCTGACATGAACGGTGTACCATGATGCTCTTTTCCTTTAGTTTTATGATAAAACTACTGATACTAAGGAAACTAAAGCATTTCAATGACACATTCCAAAGGTTCACAGCATTTCATATACATCTTATCAGCATCTCCTCCGCCAAATGGACCTGCAAAATAGCACCAAGAGTAGCCCATCTAGAGAGTTTATGGCTCTGTTAAAATTTCTGGATTACAGTTTGTGTGGTTCAATATTATACATATATGACCAGTTTTATTTATGGTGACAATACTTTTAACTGTGATCAAGTTGACTTTGGGGTCTACATGAATGAGAGACTTCCAAGCAACTCTAACCTCAACATCCCTGCTGTGTCTTGCAGATCCAGGGCTGTGGCTTCCTTGATTGAGTTTGTCCATCTGAAATGTAATCTTATTTTCCTTCCATCTTCTACCTTACCAAGTGTTGTTGTTTTTTCTAGTGAGTTAGGCCATCTCACAATATGCCCAGAGTACAATAGTTTCAGTTCAGCCATCTTGACTTCTAAGGAGAATTCAGGTTTAATTTTCCTTAGGACCCATTTATTTGTCTTTTAGTAGTACACAGTAAACATAGAACTCTTCTCTAGAATTACCAATTAGTTGATTTTTTCTCAGGCTTTTTTGTAATACGTCCATCAACAAAGGTGCTAATAAATAATTAAATAAACAAATGGTGTGAAAAATAAAACTATAAAAGGTAAAGGTAAAGGTTGTCCCCTGACATTAAGTCCAGTCATGTCTGACTCTGGGGTGTGGTGCTCATCTCCATTTTTAAGCCGAAGAGCCAGCATTGTCCATAGACAACGCCGGCTCCAAGGTCATGTGGCTGGCATGACTGCATGGAGCACCGTTTCCTTCCCGCCAGAGTGGTACCTATTGATCTACTCACATTTGCATGTTTTCAAACTGCTAGGTTGGCAGAAGCTAGGGCTGACAGCGGAAGCTCACGCTGCTCCCTGGAATTGAACCTGTGACCTTTTGGTCAACAAGCTCAGCAGCTCAGTGCTTTAACCCACTATGCCACCGGGGGCTCCTGGACTATAAAAATACAGTCATGTGTATAAATTACCTTTAATATAATATTTGATAATGAGTGACTCTTGTGAAAATCTGTTCAAGCAACTTATACAACTAATAGTTGAGTGTTGTTGTAGGTTTTCTGGGCTATATGGCCATGTTCTAGAAGCATTCTCTCCTGACGTTTCACCTGCATCTATGGCAAACATCCTCAGAGGTTGTGAGATCATAGTTGAGTTTCAGTGAATAACCCAAGATTTGGGATTTCTGTCTCAGCTTTCTTATCCTGTATTGGGAGAATACTCATCATTTTGTCATGGATTTCTACATCACAGGCTCATACATAGTAACATCTCCTAGCATGGTCAGTGTAGACTAAGAAGAACACTGCTGGATCAAAATGTGTGTCCAGTTAGTCCAGTTTCCGAACAGTGGTATCAAGACACATTAAGAATGGTCACAGACAGGAAAGCACAAGAGTAGCAGTAGTGTTTTGGTCCCTTGCTTGTCAGTGTTCAGGTTCCCTCACCTGAACATGGACTTTCCATTGAGCTGATATGGATCCAACCATTTTTAATGGAATTTTCTTTTTGTCCACCTCTAAATTCTTTATTTTTTTTTAATTCAGCTGTGAAAAGTGCTTATGTCTTTAAAATAAAAATTCAAGGAGAATAAGAAAAGCTTAGTCCTTTGATGATGTTGTGCTCCTTCAAGTCATTTTTGACTTATGGCAATGCTTAAATTACCTAATCACAGGACTTCATTGGCAAATTTGTTCAGTAGTTTGTCCTTGCCTCCCAATATAGTTGAAAGAGCATGACTTGCCCAAGGTCACCCAATGGGTTTCCATGCCAAATGGGCATTTCCCTCTGGTGTCCAGTGTCCTAGTTCAAAACTCAAACCTTGCTGGCACCCACTTAATCCTTTTCCTAAATGTAATTAACAGATAAGTCATTGATTATGCATGCAACCAATAGTTTATCTTTAGTCTTACCATTGAAAATGTTTAAGAAACTTTTAAAACTGGTTCTGTTTTTATGGGGATGTTTTAGAGTATTCTCTAACCAATTGCTACTATTACCATTACTTTTAGATTATGAAGTTTTAATCCATATTGGAGGCTGCCTTGAGTCCCTTACTAGTAGAAAAGGAAGATGCTGAATGAATAAATAAATGAATACATCGCAGAATTAAGACCCATTGAGATGAGTGGAGCTTTTACCTAGCTAGCTGCAGACAGGATCATAATTTTAGCCACTGCAGAGTGTCTTTCAAACCTGATATGTGCATTATATATTATATAGTATCTTAAGTACAAAAATAATTCCACTTCAGCTGGCCCTTAGTCCTATGAAATATTGATACTGCTCAAGAGAGCATGCAAAACTTACCAGAGTTGTAGTGAATATTTCAGTGCATGTTCAGTTAACTTTATTGCTTTTGGATGTTTTTTTAGAGGCAGAAGGGATCTCATTCCGAATTCAGACCAGTGTGGAAGGACCTTTGGGCACAAATGTATTGTTAAAGCTGCTGTTTCATTTACCGAGCAGTTACCCGTCAAGCCTGCCGAATATCTCTGTTGATTCTGAGCAGCTTACAAGGACACAATGTATGGCTGTGAGAGGGAGATTACTTGAGGAAGCAAAGAGACATTTTTCACAACCCATGGTACACGAGCTGATTCTCTGGATACAGCAGAATCTTAAGCATATTATCGAGCAAGCCGAAACTTCAGTCTGCTGCCAGAAAAGCACTCTATCAACATGCACCGCTGAGGATGCCGCCGTCTGGACCATCCTTTTGCATTTAGATCATATGAGAGCGAAGGGAAAATATGTCAAAACAGTGGAAAAATGGTGTTCAGATCTAAATCTGACTGGAAGACTGATGTTCATGGGAAAGATGATTCTGATTCTTCTTCAAGGAGAAAGGAAAAACATTAAGGTGAAAACTCTCAATATGTTTTGGGTGGGTTGGGTGAACAGGTGGGTTCTTACATATTTCTACTAGACACTGGGGTACCGTTAACATTTTAGTTTTTTGTTTAACAAATTGTATTGTGCTCCCTTTTTTCCTCTTCTTCACCCCACAAATTCTTAATCGTTTTGGAATGCATTTAACAGAAATCTGGACAGCAAAGTCTTGAATTGTAGAAACCACATTGGCTTCAAGTAGTCATCCATATGGGCTCCACCAAGTAGAGGCTCTTTTAATCTCCTCGTCTCTTGAATGAACAGGAACTGTTGGCCGATCAGATATTTCTCTTTGTTTTTCTCACTGTGTTTGCTTCACACTTAGGAGTCATTAGGTGAAGTACATGATGTAGGAAACCCTGTGGCAATTCCTACTAAAGGGAAAGAATCTTGAAAACCATACCAGCACCTTAGCTTAGATGAAATAACACTTGTGAAGAATAAGCTGCTTTTCAGATGTGAGATCAGTGGCCCAGTTATTTATCCTAAATATAGGAATAAAGGCAATGATTTTAAGAACTATGTGTCTGGAATAACAAAATATGGTCATGTATTCCCAAGAGAACCATGAAAGCCAACTCTGTATAGGCCACTTTTATATGGCAATATTTGGGAATATATTATTATTATTATTATTATTATTATTATTATTATTAAAAAACTTTATTTATATTCCGACTCAAGGCAGATTCCAATAATAAAAGGCAAACATTAAATGCCTGAACATAATAAAAATAATAATAACCCAACATATAAAAGCAAATTGTAACTTAACAACTAAAGTTAAATGAAAAACACAACCTACTATATCAGACATGAAAGAAAACATGGAACAGAATAATCAGTTTCCCAGAGCCAATGGAATTCCTTGGGGGCAGATAAGATTGTTCAATCTTATCTGCTAACAGGGCACAGATAGAGATGGTCATTATTAATCAGAAACATAATGGCAGTATTGCCATCTATTCCTCCTCCTCCTTTTAAGCCAGTGAGCAGAAGTACGTCTTCAACTGTTTCTTAAAGGCTGAGAGGGAGGGGGCCATCTTTAATTCCTTAGGAAGAGAGTTCCAGATGTGAGGGGCAACCACGGAGAAGGCCCTTTCTCTCATTCCCACCAGCCGCACTTGGGACGGGGGACCGAGAGCAGGGCCTCCTCCGATGACCGCAGTGTCCGAGTTGGTATGTAGTGGGAGATGTGGTTTGTCAAATAGTCTGGACCCGAGCCATTTGGACCAGCCAGTATGGTCAATAGAAGAGGACTGATGGCATTGCAACCCATTATCTGATGGACCTCATGCAATGCACAGAGCTATGGGTGAATTGTGTTGAATTTGTAATTCTGTCCTCAAGTATTAGATTTCTCCACAGGCAGTACAGTAAAACATGATGTGGGAGATTTGTTAGCCATCCTGAGTCCATCTGCGGAGGTTGAGATAGGACGGGATATAAAAGCCCCAAATAAATAAATAAATAAATAAATAAATCCACGATGGGAACCTGTTCTCTTACATGGATTATATTGTTACTATTGGGGTGAAGTGTGCATGTAACTAGGAGTTGTGTAGGGAGAAATACAATACCACCTGAGGTAGAAAGCTTGAACACAATTCTGTAAACTGAAGGATTTGAATCTAGCTTTCCCTTGTCCAGTTCCAGGCCCCATGGCCCCCCTAAATGCTACTACCTTCCCTGGGTCTTCTTGCCACTAATGCCAAGTTTGCTACTATGATATTTTTTCACCAATTGGGTAAACCAAACCAAAATGCAAATGACTACAGATGCATGAATACATATAATTACAAAACTGTAATTATAGAAAGATAATGGTGAACCAAATATCACAAAGCCTATAAATCATGGATAAATACAAAGGTGTGATTGTCAAATTATCTACAAATGATTTAGGGAACAATCGGTATGTTACAAAAACATAATGTAACTAATTAAACCACATGTAGGATTAGATTAAGTCCTGTTTTGAAATATCCTTTTCAGTAAACTTCAGAAAGCTGAATCCACTGAAATAATGAGCTACTTCCAAAGTGGCTGGCAAGTCTCTTTCTTGTGTATGTTCTTTGCAAATAGAATGACAATTTCCCTTACAGACAATGTGTCCAGGAAATGTATTCCTTGTTTTAAAGAAAAAATGTTGATTTTTTTTCACTGCTGGCATAAAAGCAGCAAATTTCACAGTGACACACAAGATATCAATACAACCCCACAATGTTTGCACACCATGGGTCAGGCTGGTACACTATAATGTTTTATAGTAATGGCTGCAGTCCTATCCTACATACTTGGGAGAAAACCCAGTGGGATTTGCTTCAATGGCAAAGTGTGTAGGATTCTGTGATGTTCTGAAATGTTTTAAATTTCATTTTCCCCCAGCCTTGGGGAGATATAGGTATTTCCAAACCGTTTCTAGCCATCATATTGGTGCTTCCATGTTCCCACTCTGAGGATCAATTAGTGGTTTTTATTGGTTCTGAACCATTACAGAAGCTTATTTTACTTTAGGTGCTCTAAACTCTTAGGTCCTTTGTATTTATTTATTTATTTATTTATTTATTTATTTCCAACATTTGTACCCCATCCTTCTCAACCCCAGAAGGAGGACTTAGGGCGGCTTAGATCGGCAACAATTCAATGCCAACACATACAGAATACATACAATATATCACAACATTACACATTAAATAAAACCATTAAGTTAAAATCCATTTAAAAACATTATTAGCAACCATGTAGCCAAATCCAGTCCAATTCAGCGTCCAAAGATTTTTTCAGAGACTGTCTATCGTCAGTTCATGTAAATGTTGCAATCGCTATCAAGCATGCTCCCCAGATGCCTGGTCCCATGATTTAAGCTTCTTCCTGAAGGAGAAGAGGGGTGGAGCTGACCTAATCTCGCTGGAGAGGGTGGCCCACAGGTGGGGGGCCACCACCGGGAAGGCCCTATATGCCCCTTGGGTGCCTCTTGAAAGTATTTTAGAATAATTTTGAGGTTTTCACAATCTATGTGGACCAATTGTGAGCTATATGTGTATTGCCATTTGCTAGAGATTTGGTGGTTGATTTTGTTAAAGAAATAATGTAATCAAATCATGCAATAAATAACATTAAGAATAAGCTGTTCACACTGTGGTAGTGATAATGACCTTGGGTTGTCTCATGGAATGGATGGAATTGTCCTCTAGGAAATTGTGGTGGCCAAACTCATACTTTTGTAGCTCATACTTCTGGAGATAAAGAAAAGGGTAGCATGATCCAGTAATTGTATATGCAAATCTCTTTGTACCTCCACTTATTTAACTCTTTGGAAATTGAGTAAGCTGGAATGGAACTACTAACTTTAGATGGAATCCTGCAATTTTAAGATTTGGACATTGCAAAAATTAATATATGGGTTGCTTTGATAGGGATGACATGAAATTGTTGTTTATTCATTCAGTCGCTTCCGAATCTTCATGACCTCATAGACTAGCCCACGCCAGAACTCCCTGTTGGCCATCACCACCCCCAGCCCCTTCAGAGTCCAGCCAGTCATTTCAAGGATACCATCCATCCATCATGCCTTGGTTGGCCCCTCTTCCTTTTCCCTTCCATTTTCCCCAGCATCATTGTCTTCTCTAAGCTTTCCTGCCTTCTCATGATGTGGTCAAAGTACTTCATCTTTGCCTCTAATATCCTTCTCTCCAATGAGCAGTTGGGCTTTATTTCCTGAAGTATGGACTGGTTGGATCTTCTCATGGTTCAAGGCACTCTCAGAATTTTCAAATGCGTCTATCTTCCTTCGTTCTACCTTCCTTATGGTCCAGCTTTCACATCCATAGGTTACTACGGGGAATACCATTGTTTTGTCTATGAAGATCTTTGTTGCCAGTGTGATGTTGCACATGAAATACGTGCTGTAACTTCACATCCTGTTTCAGAAACACATTCAAGGAGACAGACCACTGTTTTCCTCACAAACTTTCCAAGTGACCATGGACATGTATACCTTCCACAATTTCCTCCCATGTGTGGGTAATGTTCGAGGGTCCAGGGACCAGTTGCACTCTCTCTTCCTGGACCTTCAAGATATTGCCAAACATTAGAAGAAATTCTGGAAAATGCACACCCAACGCATTCATGTCCATAACCATTTTGCAAGTTTGTGAGGTCTCGGGGGGCATTTTTACTCTCCCTTCCTGGACCTTGACAAGCTTATCTGGATGCTTATCCATCCCAAATTTATCTCTAACCAAAACATTTCACCAAGGAGAAGGCTGGAGGGAAGGAGAATATATTTAGAAAGTAAATTATACTTTCTTAGACTTCTGGGTCATTTAGAGGGCTCAATGGGAAGGCTCAGAAAGGGTCTACAGGGCCCTGGTGGGATCCCATCAAAATTTACATGGAAGCACAAATACAATATAGATAGACACAAAAGGATAGCATTTCCATCTGCCTTTAACAGAATAGCTGAGGCTTTATCTACTGATTGTAACAAAAGCATTAATTATTTTTTCACTCTTTTATTTTATCATTTTCCAGGGATAATCTGTATTAGAGATGATGTCTAATGTTCTGATATTATGTGTGCTTTGTAATTTAGGAATATCTCATCCTTCATAAAACTAGCAAAGTGGACGTGGATTCAAGTGGAAAGAAATGTAAAGAGAAAATGATTAGTGTGCTCTCGGAAACAAAAGTGCAGGCGGAACACAGGAGGTATAATTTAGTACTGTTTCAGCTAGAAAATCACCTTTGAATTGATAATTACACTCTGCAACAGGCACAGCATATTCATGAAGTCTCTCTTGTACAATGTAGGTTTCAAGAATTTCAGGTCAAAGAGTATTCGACTTTGGATGAGCTGCAAAATGAATTCAAGGTTGCAGGACTCGCAGAACTGTTCAGTGAGTTTGTGCTGGATCGGTTAAAGTAAATCTGAAGCAAACGCATCTGGTTGTGACTAAAACTGTCATTGAACGGAGCCGGTGGATGCCAAGAGAAGACAAAATGAAGGCTTTGGTAGTGAGCAGCATTTAAAGCATTTCTCTATTGCAAAATGTCAGGGGGAAGAAAAGTCTCCTTTGCCAGAAACAAAAGACTGTTCTTCCTATACTCGGAACAGACAATGCTTTTGACTGCCTGCACTGACATCTTTTTCAGGGTATTTTTGCAGTTTTTCGTCAGTTGATATTAAAGAGCTGTAGGTCAGCTGTGAAAGACGGTAGAGAGATCTCTTTTTATTGGGGCCTGGATAATTTCTTTTTCTCCTGCAATTAAAAATATTGCAAAGAAATTTGTTCTCGGATTCTTTTGACCCTGATTCCACTATAATCATTTACTTCTCCCTTTCACTTTAATTAAAAAAAGTAATAGTGAGATTAGGTTACAGCACATTCCCCTTTGGGTTGTTTATTTATCATCTTATACTTCTGTCCATAGAGCTTTTAATTTAGCTTTATTTGTAAATTTCCTTGAGTCTCAGTATTGGTGAAAAAAAATCATAGGATATAACATGATGATGTGATTTGTGTGTGTGTGTGTGTGTGTGTGTGTGTGTGTGTGTGTCAGGAGCGACTTGAGAAGCTGCAAGTAGCTTCTGGTGTGAGAGAATTGGCCGTCTGCAAGGATGTTGTCCAAGGGATGCTCGAATGTTTGATGTTTTACCATCCTTGTTGGAGACTTCTCTCATATCCCCGCATGGGGAGCTGGAACTGACAGAGGGAGTTCAACTCACTCTCCCTGGATTTGAACCCCTTTCTTGTCAGTCGGCAGTCTTAATTGCAAATATCATATATGTTTTTCAATGTGTTAATAATGTAATTCAAGATGGTTTCAGTCATGTTCATTTGTGTAGTAGATTGTTGAAGAGCCAGGCTTCTTCAACCTTCGGCTCTCCAGGCGTTTGCATCTCCAAATCCCAGAAGCCGAAGCCGGATTGTTTAATGGTGAGGAATACTGGGAGCTGAAGCCCAAAACATCCTGAGGGCCGCAGGTTGAAAAGGCCTTCTTTAAACAGTTCCCAAAAGTTCTGCCAAAGTAAATAGCTGACAGACCCCCCCACCCCAACCTGACAGAAGGGAACTTGTGCATCAGTACATAGTTTGTCTTATATGGGAAATGTGATAGATGTCTTAAAACAGGAGTGGGCAACTGGAAGTCTAGTGGGACACCTTACTCCCAGGATACCTTGGAGGGTCATCCTGACATCATCCACCATCACAGAAAAATGTCTCAAATGCCCTTATACATCCTTTTGGGGACAATTCATCAAGTTGGTGGACCATTTTTGGCTTAAGAGAGACGTTTCAAAACAACAGAATGTGCTTTCTGAAAAAGGTATGTTCTGGAATTAAATGTCCATAGGACCACACACAAAATAGAAGGCATTTGCATGCAAAAAATAATTCTGGCAAAAATTTGCACCCCCCTTTTTTTTCTCTGTGGGTGCAGGGCCTCTAAACATACCTTCTGAAATTTATTTTGGGGGCATTTTGGAGCAAAAGAAGATTGAGGAGGGACATTAATTATTTTGCAAAATAATTTTAATGTCCTAGCAGCGACCACATTTTGATAACCTTTGTTTAAAGGGCGTCTTTTAATAGAATTTATGTAGTGCTTCCAAATGGCTTGTAACCAAGATGGCCTTATACTGGACCAGACAATTCTTCTAACCCGGGGCAGTCAAAGTTAGACGGATTATGGAAGTCCGGGATTTCAGATGAAACCATTTTCATCCCTTCGATCTCAACAGTACTAAAGTTGACCCTTGGGCCTGTTTTCTTTTACTGAGCCGTTGCCCTTTGTGTTTGATAAGAATTATCTGTAGTAGCCAATGGGACACCACAGCTATATCAAAAAGAGAAGCTGCAAACAAAGTGTGATTGTTCAGAAATTGCCAATATTTAAAACAAGTCTTATTGTTTCCATCTCTAGAAAGAGGTTGTGCCCATCATTTTTGTATATCAAGAGAGGATATTGAAGCTTCTTGACTGTAAGTCTGAAAGTTGTGGTTCCATCTAGTTCAGTAGAAATACTTCTGAATTTAAAATCTGAAGAAAAACTAAAAAGATATAAAAGCTGAGAAAGATTACTTTTTCGATTGCAACTTCAAGAACCTGTTTCTATATTTCTGTGCTAAAAATATAGGAAGCATTATACTAGATATTTCACATTCCTGATTCCATTGCTGGAAATCTTCATTCTGGATCAGAGCTGCTTGTTCTTCCCTTGGTGCCTGATCTGTCACTTCTGACACTGCAAACCTCATATAGGAATGGCCCCAGAACAGATAAGAGTATATCCTTTAGAAAGCTGCACAAAACAGCTCTACAAAGTAAATGTAGCTCCAACTAGTAAGTCCTCTGCTTAGTTATATCCCCTTGCACCGTCTGTTTTGTATTTCCTAGAGATTAATCCAAGCTGCTGTTGGTGAGCCTTGTTTTTTCACTGCTCAGTGTGTGTTGCCCTTAACAAATCATGGATCATTTCCCCACCTTCTTAGTGATGTTGAGAAGTACTCAACTGCATACAATATGGCTGAACTTCTTTGGAGTTCATCAAGCTTTAATGAGCTTCATAATTTTTCGGCAGTGTTCTCAATTTCAAAACATATGGTAAATGTCATTTTAATCCACACTTCCTTATTTAATGAGACGACAATAAACCAGTCTCTTTATAGGTTTTTGTGGTAGACATTTCAGCATTTTGTCTATTGATCTATATGATTTTGAAACAGATTTTCCACATCACATTTATATCTTACGCATTTCAGATGGCAACATCTGTTTTTCTGACACTTAAGAACGACGAGCAAAACACAAATGCATGGAACATTTAAAGGGGAGGCGAGCATGTGTACAAAACATTTGTGGAGATGTGACATGGTCGATTGGGCTCAGGCTACGGATATCAAGAAAGCTTGCATATTTTATCTTGACTGAAATACACTAATAGATCTCATTCTATTTGCATAGTGATCCCTTTTTGCATTTGGGGTTTTTTCTAAAAAAAAGTTTGTCATGAAAACCTCAATGTTTTTGTGCAAAATACAGGGCTTTGCACAAAAATGTGTTGTGCAAAAAATGTTCCTGTACAAAGAAATGTATTCTGCACAAAATGTATTTTTTTTACAAAAAGGAAATTTTCGCCAAAAACATCTTGCATTTTTTATCTCATGTGCAAGAATAAAATAAGCACAAATTTCCAACCTGTCTCTGCGACCACATCTCCCCCTATGAACCGGCGCGAGCTCTAAGATCTGCCAAGAAGACCCTCCTCTCAGTCCCACCTCCATCTCAAGTGTGGCTGGTGGGGTCGAGAGAGAGGGCCTTTTCGGTGGTGGCCCACCGGCTTTGGAATGGCCTCCCTAAAGAGATTAGGTTAGCTCCCACTCTCCAAGCGTTCTGGACACAATTGAAAACATGGCTTTTTGTACAAGCCTTTGGACCATGATTACCATGAAACCCGAGGACCTAGTGACTGATTTATGTTAGCACTTTACTGGCTGAGATGCTACACAGCTTGTTTTTATCTTCAGCTTGCTTCATCTGTTGGATTTTAAATTGGTAGGGTTATATTAGTATGCTGTTTCATGTAAATGTGTGTTGTTTTTTATACAGACATATGTTGTTTATATAAATGTATGCTGTTTGTTGTGGCACTATGGTGTGCTTTTTGTGAGCCGCCCCAAGGTATAAATAAAGTTTTATTATTTTTATTATTGCTAGTGATGTCTCTCTTGACTGGCAGTAGCTGACCAATCTCTCGATTTATGGTTTAGCAGCAGCACTTTAAAAAGATTTGAACTTGAATTAGACATCTCAGTGTTAAACCCAACTTATCTATCCGAACGTATCTCAGCCTATCAGCCCACCAGGACCCTAAGATCTTCTGGAGAGTCCCTGCTCTCTATCCCACCGGCTTCCCAAGTGCGGCTGGTGGGAACGAGAGACAGGGCCTTCTCTGTGGTGGCCCCTCGGCTTTGGAACACCCTCCCTATAGAGATACGATCAGCCTCTTCGCTGATGGTCTTTCGGAAGAGATTAAAAACATGGTTGTGTAAACAAGCATTCAATTAGTTTGTTACTATTGAATTTATAGACTAAGGACTGGTTAACTATGGATGACGAACTCTGGACTGTGATTTTTTGTGACGAGAAGCATGGTATTATTATTGGTGGCCCAATAATTTGTATTGTTTACGTGTTGTTGTTTTAAATTGTACATTGCTTTTAATTGCTTTTAATTGCTGTAAACCGCAATGAGTCGCCGATTTAGGCTGAGATATTAGCGGTATACAAGTGTATTAAATAAATAAATAAATAAATAAATAAATAAATAAATAAATCCAGTGCAGAGAATGGTTAATGCCTTTATTACCTGCTACTGCAAGTCATCCCTCCCTTCTTATGCAGCCTGTGAATATGTACTGTTCTTATGCAGAAGGTGAGTTCACTCTTTCCCATACAGATTGAGCATCCCTTATTGGGAAATGTGAAATCCAAAATACTTCATTATTTGAAATTGTTCTAATAGGTGGCTGGGATACTGATGTGTTTGCTTACTTAAGGTTCACTGTACACAGTTTTTGATGCACAAAATTATTTACAAATATTGTATAATATTACCCTCAGACTATGTGTATGTGAAACAAATTCATTTTTAGACTTGGGTCCCATCTCCAAGATACCACATTTTGTATGTGTATGCAAATTCAAGTATTCTAAAATCTGGAAAAAAAAACTCACTTCTGGTCCCAAGCATTTTGGAGAAGGTATACTCAATCTGTACAAACTTATACCCACGCTAGACAAATCTGCTACAAACCAAAACTAAATTAGTGAACCATTTTCCTATATCTCCACATAGAATTTTTACTTCCCTCTCTTTTTGACTGGCAAAACTCTTTACTTTATTTCCTAGGATTCTTTAAGGGAAATTTGTTATGAATATATTTATTGATTGATTTTTTCCTATATTTTTTACCTCACTCTCTCTTACCCTAAAGGGGACTCAAAGTGGCTTCCAAAGTGACAACAGTTCAGCTTTACATGAGGGTTGAATGAAAAGTAATGCCTCCACCTTCGTAACTCCTCAACAGATGGCAGTACTGGTATGTGGCAGGTACTGGCTTGTTCAGTAGACTCTCTACAGTTCCATTTTGGTGGGAAGCCTTAGCATTGAATGGTTGTGTTGTTAAAGTGCGAAGTATGGAACCCTGCACAGACGGTCAGTCAATGCGACTTAAGCAACGTGCAGTCATTGAATTCTTGACAGCAGAAGGTGTCACCCCAAAGGAGATTAATCAGAGAATGCAAGCTGTTTATGGTGATTGTGTTGACGTGAGTACTGTGCATCGTTGGGTGAGTAAGTTTAAAGATGTTGAGGTGGGAACATCTGACTTGCATGACAAACAAAGAGTTGACGTCCTGTGACAGCAACCACCGAGTTTCACAAGCAAAAGATTGACAAATTGATTCAGGATGATCGTCGTACCACTCAGAGAGAAATTTCAAGCATAATCGGCATTTCACAAGAACTTGTGGGTCACCTTATTGCTTTGCTTGGCTAAGCATATTGTTGCTTTGGTTGGTTAGATCTGTGCACAATGGGTTACAGAAACAGTGTCAATTTCTTCTGTGACGGCTTCAGAAAACTTGTTAATCGTTGACAGAAATGTATCCAATTGTCTGTGGAAAAGTGAATAGTGGTAGTTAAAGAGCACATTCTAAGGATTATTTCTGCACTTGATTTATTAAAATATTCCCATCCAAATGCAAGTAACGAAGGTGGAGACATTACTTTTCATTCAACCCTCATAGTAAGTACATCCCATCAAGTATCAGATGAAGTTGTTGCTGACTACAAATGTTTATCCAAATGAACTGTTTTAATCTTCAAGGTGTTTCAAGAGTCTATATTGTCTTTCTTCATCAGAATAAAATATCTACTCTAATGGAAACTATTATAAATCCTACCAGCCTCATAAATATCTGCCAGTAGTTACAGACCTAAAGCTTTTCCTTTTCTCTATTTTGATGGGTACTACAGCAGTTTCAAATTTCACAATGAATCTGTGCCAACAGTTTATACATCTCAAGATTGTTGCCTGAAGAAAAGAACCCCTTCAAGAAGGCTCATAGATGCTATTTTTGGGAGCCTTGTGGCAGATGAGAATGTTATTGGGATGTAGTGTTTCATATCTTAATCTTAAAAGGTTTAGTGTTATATCTCAAAAATTTCTACTTTCTGTGAAAAGTTAATGACAGCCAAAATGAGGAAATTTCTGAGAGTATTTACAGTTACATATGGTAGTTTCATCCCAGAGAAAAAGATATATAAATCCTTTTTACAGATGCTAATGTTTCATGAGTCATCCAGGTCTCCTTGAAACCTCATTCACATTCAAGCCTTATTGCTATAAATGGCAATAGCTGTGGTTCACAAAAGTCCTTGCTGACTTGCCCTGTAATGACTAAGACAAGAAACTCATTGGAAGTTCTTAAGTACACAAAATGTGGGCTTTGGACATTCATAAATGAGGCACAATGCAAGGAGATGCATATTGCAGCTACTTTATAGTATCTCTTCATTCAGCCCACAAGAAGGTTGATTGTTTGTTCCAAGTAGCTTAATTATCTGCCAAGTCCAAAGATAATAGCAGATGTTTTGCTCATTGATCTTCTATCACCTGCTTAAATTGTTACTCACTGTTCTTAAATTACCTAAATTGACATATCTATTCAGCATAAGGCATGACTTGAGTTTTTTTGCTTAATTTGACATACTTTTAAAATTGCATGATGCGGATCAGACAGCTGGAGGAGGACATCAAAGTAGATGTCAATCTGATTTATCCAAGGAAATGTTCTTGCTTCCCTATCTATCAGCTACTGATATTAAAGGGCACGAGAACATCTTGCATTCAGACAAGCAACCAACATATTTAAGGAGTTGTCCTTTCTCAGCTAAACTGATGGATCATTTGCAGGAATTGTACACATTTTAAAGGAGAAATGGGTAAAAACCATTGACTCAATGTGTTAGACAGACTAAAAATACTTCATCAAGATATCTCCTCAGTTCTTATCCAAAGTAGGAAGTTGAAATGAGGGAATGACATTGTTGGCAATTGGAAGATATGTTAACCAGGAAGGTGTTTGGCAGTTGCAACCAACACATGCGATACAGAGGAAAAACGAGATGCTATTATTTATGTCATTGGCATAAATGAACATGTGTGTGTTAAAAAGAAGAATTGTTGCGGGCAGGATTGGATCTGGATTAGATATATTCTGTATGTGTATTTAGCATATTTAAACCAACTTTTTTGGAGCTTCCGGTGGAGCAATGGGTTAAAGCGCTGAGCTGTTGAACTTGCTGATCGAAAGGTCACATGTTCGAATCCAGGGAACGGCATGAGCTCCTGCTGTTAGGCCCAACTTCTGCCAACCTAGCAGTCTGAAAACATGCAAATGTGAGTAGATCAATTGGTACCGCTTAGGCAGGAAGGTAACGGCGCTCCATGCAGTCATGCCGGCCACATGTCCTTGGAGATGTCTACAGACAATGCCGGCTCTTCGGTTTAGAAATGGAGATGAGCACTACACCCCAGAGTCGGACACGACTGGACTTAATGTCAGGGGAAAACCTTTACCTTAAATGGATTTTAATGTTTCTGCCCTGATATTCTATGAGATAGGTTGGGATATAAGTATGAAAATGAATTGATACATTAGAATTGAGGGGAAATGGGTTTAAATCCTATCCTACTGGGTTCCAGTCACAATTGTTCATCCTCACAAGCATTTGTTTCCCTTCCTCCCTCCCTTGAAAAAAATGTCATAATTTGTGCTATGTTCTCACTGGAGGGTCAGATGAGACTCAAAAGCATTCCTTATTGTCGAGTTCCCTTGAAAAGTCACTATAATCTTGGTTGCTGTAGAATAGCAGTTCCAAACTTTGGTCCTCCAGATGTTCTAGACTTCACCTCCCAGAATTATTGAGTGTTGGCAGACCTATGTGAGCTGAAATCCAAAATACCTGAGGAACCAAAGTTTGGGAATCACTGCTTCTAAAGAAGTGCAAATGTGGTTCTTCTCCAGGATATCCTGCTGTTTTGGGGATGTGACCATTGGGTTTTCTCTCTTAATTTTAGGCTGCTGTTCTAAACCTCTTCCTTTTCTAGCTCAGCATTGCAGTACATGTAGGACAGATTGCTTGTTGGTGTCCTGGTTAAGTAGTAGGGAGAGCTGTTTTTTCTTTCCCCCTAGTTCCTTTTGCCCTTTGACTCAACTGGATCTAAGCAGCAGTTTCAAAGAGGTCCCAATGATATTTTTGCCTCAGTTGGGTCACAACGTTTTTTTTTAAAAATACAAAACCAGTTGCTATCTAGGTGTACCCAGAGTGAGATCCAAACCTTTAGCTGAACTAACCACAGTTCCCTGCTTGATAATGCATAACATGCCGCTTCCCGGATGTTGTACTGCGTTTCCTAACATATTTCATTACTGGCTATTCAAGGGAGAGCTGTTAGGAGTTGAAGCCCAACATCAACTATAATAATATAATAACAATAACTTTATTTTTGTATTTTGCTGCCATCTCCCTGAAGGGACTCGGGACAGCTTACATGGGGACCAAGCACAGTCAAACAGAGTTAAAATGTAACACACTAAAATACATATACAAAACATTATAAAAAACATAATCAGTCACATAATCCATCAATCAACAACCAGTAGCCGATCACAGTGGACATGTTCAGAACTGAAGGGGGAGGCAAGGGCTTGTGTAATAGAACTAGAAGGTTGATCTGTAGTATTTTACTGATCCATTGTATTAAGGTAAAAGGATCTAAGCCATTATGCCTTAAACAGGACTAATTCAGCATTAAAAAGGGTGAAGGTTTCCCCTTGACATTAAGTCCAGTCATGTGCAACTCTGGGGGATGATGCCCATCTCCATTTCTAAGCCGAAGACTCAGTGTTGTCCATAGACACCTCCAAGGTCATGTAGCCAGTGTGACAGCATGGAGCACCATTACGTTCCTCTATATGAATTTCCTCCTCTATATGAATTTCACATAAAATGATCAAGGGTCTGGAAAACAAGCCCTATGAGGAGCGGCTTTAAGAGCGGCTTAAAGAGCTGAGCCTGAAAAAGAGAAGGCTGAGAGGAGACATGATAGCGATGTATAAATATGTGAGAGAAAGTCAGGGAGCAGGGAGCAAGTTTGTTTTCTGCTGCCCTGGAGATTAGGATGCAGAACAATGGCTTCAAACTACAAGAAAGGAGATTCCATTTGAACATTAGGAAGAACTTCCTGACTGTGACAGCTGTTCAAAAGTGGAACTCTCCACCCCGGAGTGTGGTGGAGGCTCCTTTGAAGTCTTTTAAACAGAGGCTAGATGGCCATCTGTCGGGATGCTTTTAATGCAATTTTCCTGCTTCTTGGCAGAAGGTTGGACTGGATGGCCCACAAGGTCTCTTCTGACACTATGATTCTATGATTTCAAAAGTAGCTGAAAAAAATGGAGTCACAGAATTAATTGGGACTATCCTCACGAAATCCAAACAGGGACAGGCTTTCTAACTGCCATAATAATATCCTCTGCATTATGTGTGGATAGCATGTACAAAAATGGGAAGAAGTTAAGGAGAGTCCTAATGGAGACGGAAGTTAGGTTTTGAACCTAATTAGATGTAATTTGAGAAAAGCAATTGAAAAAGAACACCTGAAATGAAAGAAAGAGGGAAGGTACTACTCTCCCTTTCTATATCTGAAAACAGATAACACATTTTAAAAGCCATTTTCTTCATACCGTTTTGTAAATTAAAATAACACAACACTGTTGTTGTTCATGAGCATCTCACAATTCAACATAGGCCCAATGTTTCCCTCTGAACCTAAACTGGTAATTGTCTTGTTGACAATAAGCTGTAATGTAATAATCTCATATGTTTCATAGTATTACAATGAGTTTTGTTCCTTTTTTCATGTTTTACATGAATACCATTCTTTGGAATTTGCATTTTGTGTATTTATGCTTAATATTATGTTATCTTATGCAGGAAATATGTATTGTCTAACTTAATTATAGGATTTATAAGCGTAAATGGAACTTGAAATGGAAATATGCTAATAGAGTTTTAGAGTTATTGTTCTGAGCGGTTCTGAGATAGGTGCTCTTGAATCAATATTAGTTTGGTTGTCTAGACTCATTCATAGCAACATCCTCCAGCAAAGAACCTTTTTTACCAAGAGAAGGAAAGTAAAGAGAAAAAATGATTTGCCTTTAAAAAGAAGTGTTACATATTAATTCATGACATTCTTTGTATTTTAAGAATCAAATCCTTTAAGACTTTGGTTGTGGAACAATTATGTATTCATTGGCTTTAACATTATGCTAATCAGGAAACAAGGCTTTAATTTTTTCCCCTTTGTGTTGTTTGTAGTTCTTGTGCATAATTTAATGCAAATAATCAGTTCATATGTGGCATTAGCGTTCTGGTGATCAATTCTGCACATCATGGTGTGTCAGTATTTCTGTTATAAGTCTTGATTATCCTCAATTTGTAATTTAAAGGATAAAAAGGAATTCCAGAATGGAATTAAACATACTTTGAAGCAGCATTAGTGATTTTAGTGTTACTTCCCATTTCTCTTCTTAGATGCTGCATCTGTGAAGGAAAACAAAGGCGATGTGTGTTTCTACCAGTCTTTCGAGAACACAGCCTTAGCCATTACTCTGAATGGACTCACTTAATCTTTATGTACAGCAAAAGCTGATGTGTTGTCTCCACTGAATTGAGTGGGAAAACATTTTGAACAGAGTTTCTATAATTATGTATCTGAAGGCCAAATTGTTAACACTGACGGATGCAGAAAGCTGCAACTTACGCAAAAGCAGTGTCTTGTGCAGGTATTTCATACAGACATGTATGTGGCCAGACACAAGAGCTAGGATTGTATTATATTACTAGTGGATTCAGGAGCCCCCAGTGGCGCAGTGAGTTAAAGTGCTGCGCTGCTGTCACAGGTTCGAATCCGAGGAGCAGTGTGAGCTCCCGCTGTCAGCCCCAGCTTCTGCCAACATAGCAGTTCGAAAACATGCAAATGTGAGTAGATCAATAGGAACCGCTCTGACAGGAAGGTAACGGCACTCCATGCAGTCATGCCAGCAACATATCCTTGGAGGTGTCTACGGACAATGCCAGCTCTTCGGCTTAGAAATGGAGATGAACACCAACACGCAGAGTCAGACATGACTGGACTTAATGTCAGGGGAAAATCTTTACTTTTAACGCAAAAGTAGTGTCTTGTGCAGGTGTTTCATATAGACATGTATATGGCCAGACACAGAGCTAGGATTGCATTATATTCATAGTGGATTCAGCCGTCATTTCTTCCATTCAGTAGCCTTTTCTTCATTATGCACACTCAATCTTAGGCATGGACAAGCTTTGGCCTTCAGCTCCCACAATTCCTAATAGGCGATAGAAGTCTAAAACACCTGGAGGGCCAAAGTTTGCCCATGCCTGCTCTATCTCTTTCCATGCAAGCATTGTGTCTAAGAACATAAAAACATAAGATCACCAAGGGTTTGTTTAGCCTGTCTAGTATTCTTTTCCCTTCACAGTGGCCAACCAGATGCCCATGGGAAACCTAGTATGAGAGCAATACCACTTTAGTACTTTCCTAGAAACTGACTGGTTGGACTGGTGTGATAGTTATCAGCAAGGCATTGCTATTACTATAATATTTTTTGTATTCAACAGTTCTCCCAAAGTTGTGACTCATTTAATCCTTATAACAATGATATGGATTATTAATTAACATAACATCTCTAGAAGATGGCCACCCTCTCTTGAAAAGTTTGAGGTATGCAGAGAATGAATAAGGAATTTGGCAGAAGACAGTAAAGCAGTGGTTCCCAAATATGGTCCGCAGCCTCACCATTACCACACCGTTGCAACAAGAGCAACTGGTCTTGCGAAAGCCTCTTATAGTGCCGAGGATTATTAAATATGGGTTTCTGTGGGTGAGCAGATGGTGACTACTGGATGGCATATGTTTTGTATCAGAAACTAGAGCTGATGTGGTCTATCCAATGCAATTTTCTGAATCAGCACCCCAAATAACCAAACCAAATTTAAAGTTGACAAAAAACTGACTAGTAACCCTTTTGGTACTAATGTTGGAGAATGGTAGTTGTGTGTGTGTATATATACCTTGTAAGCCGCTCTGAGTCCCCTTTGGGGTGAGAAGGGTGGCATATAAATGTCGTAAATAAATAAATAATAAATAAATATACCAGGGACCACTTTGAACAGGGACCATTCTCCAACATTAGTACCAAAAGACTTGAGTATATCCATTAGATATCACCCAACTTTTAATAACTGGAATACTAGTGTACCCACTCTAAACCATTACAACTACTTTTGAAACACTCCAAACACTTGAAAAGCAGTTCATACAGCACTGGAAACAGTAAAAGGATATCTCTTTTCCTCTGGACCTCTGCTTTAGTCATATGGTAGGAAAGTTGACTCAAAGCCATAGTTCTTTGCATCTGGGCCAAATAATAATTAAAGGAGTAGCTATTCATTCAAAGGGATTCTTTAGATTCCAGTTTTGAAAAATGGGTAAAATTAACATGATGGAACAAATCATAAAAGCATGTTTCAACTAACATTAAGTTTTATATCAATTGAGACTTTTCACTTAAAGTGCATTTGTATTAATTGGCACTCTATGCTCCAGAAGCAAGAAGCGGTAGCCTCACAGTATGATAAGATGACCTTATTTAGAGCAACATTAAATGAAAATGCAGAATTTCTGAGGACACTGACGGCAAAATATAAAGAGCTCAGCTGCAAGGATGATAAAACACCCTTATCACAATTATGATGAAAATGGTGAAGCTCAGTTTAATTCTAAAAAGGGATATATCTTTAAAAGTGTGAAACTCTTCAATTATGGGATCCGAAGTATTAAAAAAATGGTGAAATCAAATATTAAACTAATAGTATTATTCATAGTAATTACATACGTACATTTGGCTGGATTTGGGGAAGGGGGTTGGTTGTCTAAATATTTAGATGTATACATAATGGTTCCTATAACTTATATATCTATATATTTTGACATAAATTATTGGTGTTTTTCAGAAGTGGTCTCTAAGATAATTTTTAATAGATATATTTATAGGTGCTGGTTGTCTGTCAGTAGGTGTTATCATCATCATCATCATCACCATCATCATACAGGCAGTCCCCAAGTTACGAGCAAGATAGGATCTGTAGGTTTGTTTTTAAAGTTGGATTTTGCCAGAACAGGTACTTTGAAAAAGTATAATGCCATCCATACACACACACATGGGCTTTGGATAGCAAAAGGAAGCTTTAACACCCCCGTGGTGTTTGTTTTGCTGTTGGCGCCCCTGTTCAGAAGATTTCACCTCACTTTCTGTCCATGTGATAATTGAATTTTGAAAAAAAAATGCTTGTGGAAACAAGGAGTTACACCAAAGAAAAATGATATTATCTCTAGTTAAATTACAATGTGCAGTTGGTCCTCTACATTTGCAGGTATGAAATTTGTGGATTTGATCATTCACAGATTTGATTAAAATGTTCTCTCTAAGTATCTTCAGGTTCTCCAGTGGTCAACTATGGTCAACTGCTAATGTTTTCCAAAAAGTCATGTTAGCGGTCCTAGAGATTTCTAGAGAGGTATTCTTAGTGGTAAAATAATATGCAGGTCCTTTAAATATTTTTGTGCAGGTTCTGCACCCTTAGTAAAGGTAAAGGTTTTCCCTTTACATTATGTCTAGTCTGGGAGGGGTGGTGGTGGTGCTCATCTCCATTTCTAAGCTGAAGAGCCAGCATTGTCCATAGACACCTCCAAGGTCATGTGGCCAGCATGAATGCATAGAGAGCCATTACCTTCCCGCCGGAGCGGTACCTATTGATCTACTCACCCCGCTCCCCGGATTCGAACCACCGATCTTCCGGTCAGCAAGTTCGGCAGCTCAGTGGTTTAACCTGCTGCACCACCATTCAGTTGGTAAGGCTTAGTGTAACTTAGTTACAGTTTCTTTCTTGAAAAAGAATTAATTACAAGTAACTAGTTATTTTCAACTTTTGACAAGAAACTACCATGTATATAGCCTCACACTTTCTACTCCCATCTTTTATCCTTTACTAAATCTCATTCATAGACTCTGAAGTCTAAAGTCTCCATGAATTTAGCTATTCCTCTGAGGACAACTCAAGTTCCGGCAGTCTTAGAAAGCTTATTTTATGGCCCAAAAGATCTATAGTAATATATGATATTCATTGTCTTTAATTAAACTGGGAATTTTCACTTGCTGGGAGCACTGCAGTGATATATATTTGTGGCATTATTTCCCTAGTATTCTTTCACAACTATAACAGAGCACAGGATAAATAACTTTTAGGTGGTTGCCGTAAACACTGTTTCAAAACAGCAGGATGCTTCAGATCCCTGCTTCCTTTCAGCTGAATGAAAAGAGCAATAATTTAAACTAGAGCTGGCAGATCTGAATTAAATCCACTAACAGTCGTTTTCTCAACAAGCATTATTAGTACACACCAGATAATAACGTGAGAACAGACTTAGCTTGTTTTTGTATTCATGAAATATGAAGCTCCAGTTTCATTAGCTTTATTTGCAAAATATTACAAAATGCTTGCAAGGTAAATTATGTCTGTTTTTCACTTAAAGGACCTTGCTCTATTTGTCAACATGACCAAGGGGTGCATCCTAATGTAGTGTCTCATCCGTCGAGCGCGTTTTACATAAATGCATGTGTGGATAATTGCAGACGACAATGGATTCTGGTGAGCCAACCGGATGCTATGCAGTCTGTAATACAGACATGAGTTAGAAAGACCATTTGTATTTTTATCAATTTTTCTGTTCATTTTGCAAAGTTTTATTTGGGGGGGGGGGAGATTGGGGGGAACTAGTACATTTAAGTTCGAAAATGACATACAGATCTATTGCTGCTCTCCATTCCTGTTGAATGCAGGATTCGAAAGGGTTTATAACACAGATCAAAATGGAAAACAGCTGAAAAACATTCACAATATTAGAGATAATCTCCTCCAACATTTTACTGATAAAAACTGGGACGTGTGGCCAAATAACACCAGAGCATGGTCAGGATGGTAAAAGTTATTAATGAGCAACTAAACACATGTGAGAAAGAGGTTGCAGCAGTTTGCTTTTGTCAGAGCCTTACGGGAAAGGCAAGATTTCACCTCCTTGTTTCCCTTCCCACTGCTGAGTTAATTTAGTGCAAACTGCTTTTGTGCTTTGAACTTGGGGCATTTCTACACAGGCACATAATGCAGGTCCAACTAGTAAGAAACATAACAGTTTGGGACTACACCATGGTCACACAGGAGTGTGGTCAACCACCTTTGGGGGCTCTTCCATACTGTCATATATATGTGCATCATGAGGACAACCAAAGGTGGAAACAAACAAAATGGGTTGAAGGCACATCAGAAGAGCCAAATTTTACATCTTTCTTAAAGGCTGCTTTTTTTTTTGTCGTGTCAGGAGCGACTTGAGAAGTTGCAAGTCGCTTCTGGTGTGAGAGAATTGGCCGTCTGCAAGGACGTTGCCCAGGGGATGCTCAGATGATTTGATGTTTTTATCATCCTTGTGGGAGGCTTCTCTCATGTCCCCGCATGAGGAGCTGGAGCTGGTAGAGGGAGCTCATCCTCCTCTCCCTGGATTTGAACCTGCAACCTGTCGGTCTTCAGTCCTGCCGGCACAGGGGTTTAACCCACTGCGCCACTGGGGGCTCCTTAAAGGCTGCTAGTTGGGGGCATACCTAATCTCACTAGGTAGCGAGTTCCAAAGCCGGGGGGGGGGGGGCAGGCACAGTATCCACAATATCTGCTTTGAACTGGATTATCTCAATCTACACTGCCATACAATGCAGTTCAATGTGGATTTTATACAACTGTGTGGAAGGGGCCTGAGGCACTACAGTTCAGCACAACTGGGAATTGGGCGAGATTCTACCCTGATTCTACCCTCCTAATATCCCAAATTCCCCTCTACTGTTCGTCCCAAGCTGCCCTGCTCAATCACATGGCACCAACCAGGAAGTATTGAGCCTTCCAGTACATGGGGATTTTCTTTCTTTTAGGGGGAATTTGGGGTGCTAGGAGGCACCCCAAATTTCATGCTGTCTGAACATGGAGAGTACATGATGGCTGAGGAGACATTATCCTGGATCTTGAATAGAGGCCCAGGATGGTTGTCTCCATTGCCCCATCACTGGAAAAGCTATCACTCCTGCAGTAGCCTCCAAACTTTCTCCTCTGCTTTTTTAACCTGGGGTGCAGCCTCATTAAGTGCATTACTCCTGATGAACTTGCATAGCTGATGCGACCCCCACACTGCATTAAATGACAGTGTAGAACTGCTCCCACTTATCCCAGCTGGAGTAAGATAAGGTTAAAGGGGAAAGATGTGAGAATGAAACAGAAACTTTTATATGCAAAGTTGCTCAAATAAATGGTACAGTTATCCCTCCATGTCTGAGGTTTTGACTTTTGTAGATTTCATTATTCACAGGTTTGATTAAAAATGTCTTTTCTAGGAACCTCTGGGTCCTTCAATGCTGTCAACTTATTCCAGTTACAGTAGAGTTTCGCTGATTCAACCTTTGCTCATCCAACGTTCTGTGTTATCCAACACAGTTTGCTTCCCGCCTGGATCCACAGCTATTTCAATACTTTGCAATGTTTTGGTGCTAAATTTGTAAATACAGTAATTACTACATAACGTTAATGCGTATTGAACTGCTTTTTCTGTCGATTTGTTGTAAAACATGATGTTTTGGTGCTTAATTTGTAAAATAATAACATAATTTGACGTTTAATAGGCTTTTCTTTAGTCATTCTTGATTATCCAACATTTTCGGAGCCCTCGGTGGTGCAGTGGGTTAAACCCCTGTGCCGGCAGGACTGAAGACCGACAGGTCGCAGGTTCGAATCCAGGGAGAGGTGGATGAGCTCCCTCTATCAGCTCCAGCTCCTCATGCGGGACATGAGAGAAGCCTCCCACAAGGATAATAAAACATCAAAATCGTCCGGGCGTCCCCTGGGCAACGTCCTTGCAGACGGCCAATTCTCTCACACTAGAAGCGACTTGCAATTTCTCAGGTCGCTCCTGACATGACAAAAAAAATCCAACATTTTGGCTTATACAACGTTCTGTCAGCCCGTTTATGTTGGATAAGCGAGACTCTACAGTATTATGGATCTAGAAATTTCTTGAGAGAACACCTTTGTAATAATTTCTAGGTCATCCAATGAGTTTCCAGCGGAAATTGACTGTAGAGTTATGCCGAAAGGCTTAAACATTCCTACAGAAGTTTTCTTTCGGTCAAAAAATTAGCATTTTTTTTTAATTCACAGAGTTCTTAAGCCCACAGCAAATGCTGAGGGATGAGTGTACATTTGAAGAACAATTTTCCCTGCCAAATCAAAACAGTTGGAAGGTATAAAAGAGCATTTTTTAAAAATAATACATCTCCATATTTTAAAAAAGGAGCCCCCGATGGTGCAGTGGGTTTGAAAACATGCAAATGTGAGTGGATCACTAGGTACCACTCCGGCAAGAAGGTAACAGCGTTCCATGAAGCCATGCTGGCCATATGGCCTTGGAGGTGTCTACGGACAATGCTGGTTCTTCGGCTTAGAAATGGAGATGAGCACCAACCCCCAGAGTTGGACACGACTGGGGAATACCTTTACCTTTACCTATATTTTAAAAAAGGATGAAATTGCAAGTATCTTAATATATATATATAACACATAATAAATAAGTGCTGCCCTAGCACTCTTATGGAGTAACTCTTAAGGAGTAATACAGTCTTTCAGGAAGTCTAGACCCAAGCCAATAATGAATAATGTTATTTCTGGTTTTGGCAGTATGCTGCTGACAATCTTAAAACTGAAAGCTGTTTTTATAAAAAAAATCTGTAGAATATAAAAATAAACTCACGATTGACAAAGTTAAATTCTTTGGTGTTCTAATGTTCTCAGCATGAGAAAGTTAAGCTTGTGATCTGTTTTCATTTTGGAACTGGAGTATTAAAAACAAATCATTGAATCAATGTAAAGACCCATTTCATTATACTGTTGCCACCTAGTGTCCAAATAGCAAATTAATTCTCCAGAGAAGTTATGCAATTCAGAGTTGTGCTTCTGGGGGCTCTTCTACACAGCTCTATATCTCATAAGATGAAGGCAAAAAAAATCCCACAATAACTGCTTTGAACTGGGTTATCTGAGTCCACACTGCCATATATCCCAGTTCAAAGCAGATAATGCGGGATTTTATTCAGCTGTGTGGATGGAGCCTGGGACAGTTTTTAGATGTGTGAAGACAGTTTTAAGAGTGTCAAGAGGGCTACCCAAGTGAGTGATGGTTGGAAGAAGGAGGCTAATCTGAAAAGAGAGCTGTAAAGTGGGTTCCACTCATACTGCTCTAGACATCTGGGATCTTTGTCTCCTTTATTTGAAGAACCCATATCAAACTCAACATAGTTTTGTTGTTATATGCAAGACCTGAGCAGGGCTGCTGCTGAATAGGTGACTTGGAGATCTCTCATTCATGGGGTCGCCATATATCAAAGTTGACTTGGCAGTAGTTAACAACAATTTATGGTGATGCTGTCATATGTTTCTGTGGATCTTAAATCCTTCTTTCCAAAAGTATAGGCATTTTTTCAACGCAATGTAGATCACTTTTGTTTTACTATGCAAGACATTTTAATTTGGGGATGCATAAATGTTATGTCTGTCAGTTAGCTTTGACCCTGTGGTGATCTTTTAGAAGTGGCACATTTGGCTGATGGCAGGTACACAGCACTGAGCTATGCTTTCAGTTATATAATGTGCCATTTTACAAAAGTTTTCCCCCTCAAAACATTAACCCACTATATAATTATATAGACATTAAAACTACTTTAGCAGCTATTAAATAGTATTTTAATTGGGCAGACAAAATTGCTTTTGGCTTGCCTTAAAAATCATTAGTATCTTATTTCTAGTAACAAAATAGTAATCAATGTTAAATTTCAAAATGTAACCAAAGAAGGCTGTATTTTTATTAACTTTGGAAAGATAATGAATCTGCCCTATATAAAGATTTGGTCTAAATCTTATGAGATGCTGGGGATGGTGTTTTAATTAAGGTAATCCTTATTTGCATCTAACAAACAGAATTACTACTTAGAAACTTAAGACCTTAGTGATGCATATTAGTGCATTACCTAAACAAATCTAATAGTGACTTAATACTTGTATTTGAAGTAGCAATCTGTCATAAATTAAGAGCATTTGCATAGTAAATTTACAGGTTGTTATTCCTTGTAGGGTTTTCTATAATTAAGGAACGTGCTAAGCCAAACCGTTCATAATTTTAATGGTGCAAGGGAACTAGGTTTTGATGTTAAAGTGGTCCCCACATTAACCAGAATCTATTCTCAAGTCTTTGAGAATAATAATCAGTTCAGGGTCTGAATAGCTTCTGTAATCACCAAATAAGAAGAGGAGGGGGGAAAACATGCCTTTAAAAAAGGAATAACTTATAATGAAGACTAGGCAGTTTCATTGTTTGGGTACCACTATGCAACTTATCCTTATTTTACTGTAATCATCAAATAAGAATCCATTTGGATCCTTAGTAGCTGAGAAGGAATAGGGAATAACCAGTGATGGTTTGTGCATTGAATTTGGAGAGTGTTGACTTCCTTTCATATGGTGGAAGGAGGTGTCTACACTTACAGTTCACTCTTGGGGGTGCACAAGTCCCATCTAATTGTGAATGTCAATCTTGCTAGTTCAGCATGACCCACACTCAGAAGCCAACTCAGTACAACTTCTCATTACCAGAACACAAGAAGTTGTGACACTTTTATCATTGTGATAGATTTTTCCATTCCTGGGGCAACGTTTAAGCGAAAGAAAAGAGAACAGCCTTGGCAGGAAAAAGCCAAACTGAATTGTTTCAAATTTGGTTAGTCATACTCTCCAACATTTCACAAATGCCAATTAGGATTCAGGTGGGCAGATGACATCATAGTGTGATCAAGATGGCCAAAGGATGAAAGAATACACAGGTTAGAAGAGATTTTGCTTTTGCCTGAGTCTACAGTCATCCGCCCACTTCTGTCGAAATTGCAGAGAAGTTTCCCTGCGAAAGTAGAAAAAATGAAAATATCTCTAGTGGTGGGGGAAATGAGGTGCCACTACTGTGGTCACTGGAAGGATGGGTGAGAGGAGAAGCTAGCCTCATGCACCACTTCACTTTCCTTGGAGAGCCAGCCTCCTTTTCCTTATCTTGTGTAGCATAGGTCTCTCTTTCATCCAGGAAAAGGCAGGATGATCTCGAGAAGACCAGAACTAAGTAGCACACTGGAAACACACCCACAGCATCATTTACCTTGTAGATCTGGGTCTTCCTCCTCTACCACTGTGCTGCGCGTGCCTGTTACACCTGGTACTTCTTTTCCTTTGTATGGGCAGCCAGAGACTGGCAGAACACATGAAGAGGAAAAGAAGCTCGATCCATGGGGTAAGTGAAGGGCATGCTGGGCTGGCTCCTCATCTTCCTACGTCCATTTCTGTGTCTGTTTCACCCAGACAAAGGAAAAGAGATACCGGGTGGAACAGAGACTTCCCAAATGCTTCCCAAATAACCTCAGTTCCTGAGAACAGGACTGCCATGAGAATATTCACATGACAGCCCCAATTTCAAACCCTAAAATAATCAATACTATGAATGTGAAACCAACAAAAGTGGAATGCTGACTGCACATGGAAGGCCAAGACTCACCCTGTTCTATTCTCCAGCTGAATTAACTGAGATCAAACTACTTTCACTCTTTAAAATAAGTTTGCTGTAACTGATGAAAGTAAGCTAAAGATAAATGGGAAAAGTGGGAGGATGAGAGAGAAACTGGCACATTTTAGCAGCAGCTCAAAAGTGGGATGAATTGGGGTTGCCTCTGTTAAATCAAGACAGGCCGGATACAGACAAGCCCAGGAGAATCCGCATTTAAAAAATATGGAATTTGCTGGGGGCCTGTCCACATCCACCCCAGAAAGCATGCATTTTCTGGGGTGGGTGTTCACATGTTCTATTAGGTCTAGCCCGAGAGAATGTCTGGAGGCCTTACTTCCCCTCCCCCGAAGCCCCCTTAGAAAAGTAATAAAAACTTACTCGGCCTCCATTACAAGCCTCGGCCGGCTCTCCCGGTGCATAAAAATGAAGTGCACCGGGAGAGCTATTCGAGGCTTGTAATGGAGGCTGAGTAAGTTTTTATTACTTTTCTAAGCGGTCTGGGGGCTTCGAAGGAGGAGGATGGTTTACCGGGCTTATTTAACCCGGTAAACTGTGGAATACTGTCTGCACTGCAGAATTCTGCAGTCCAGATACCAGAAATAGTGGATTTATTCCAAGAAGGTGCAGAATAAATCCACTATCAAATTAATTTGCTACAAACCAGGGTTTTCAGCATAAATACTGAAAGATCATTATCTTTTTGTCAGGATCAAGAAAGGTCAGAGTGCTTCATTTTATATTCTGTACGATGAATATATGGTTTTTATCCAGTCAAGCCATTCATTCTTTACACTGACTGGATTGTCATGACCTTAATTGGCAAATTACAGTGTTCACTGTGTTGACTCCTTTTTTAAAGGACAGCATTCCTCTTGCCTCGCATTCATTAGGGTGGAAAGATCAGAATGGATTATAAAAATTAAAAGTTAGATTTATATTTATTTATGCATTCATTTCATTTGTAGGAAGACCTTCACTGTTAAGGTCAACAATTTACAAACTTTACAGAGTTACATGACAAATTCCTTTCTTGATCTCTAGCAAGACAACTTGAAATAAGAGTTGCAAGAATAATTGTATGAGTCATAGGGTTAGGTCTCGGGGTCTACAGAGAATTTGTTTGAACTCTTGGCTGTATGCATTGATGATTTTCCATTAGCAATGAATTACGGTAGTAATTTCATTAATTTCTTCACCTCTATAAGGATATGTTAGTATAAGTTGCTTAACCGAGCATCAAAGGAACCATTGCATTTAACCTTTAGTCCTTTACAGTGTAACTAGAACCAGTTAAGAAGTAAATTAGTGTAACATCCCTGAAAAAAACCCTTTACTTTAGATAAGCAGTAAACCTAATTTTTGTGTGTCTTTAATTTAATAGGGGGGTTTATAGTTTTATGCAAAACCATTCCCATTACATCTGAACCTCTGGGAACTCATTCCCCCTCCCCCTAACTTGTATAAATTGGTGTCTAATAATCTGCTGCCTGTTAAATCCAGCACAGTTTTGATTAATGAATTGTGATGAACCAATGCATTCATTTACAGGTTTGCTCTAATACCCTGAAAGGCTATATCCAAGTGCCTGCAGTTATTAATGCAAATAAACTGCAAGAGGGAGAAAGAGAGAAAGCTACATGTGTGTGTGTGTGTGTGTGGGGGGGGTTTACAAATAGATAGCATTTGCTTTGGGTTGCTGTGAGTTTTCTGGGCTATATGGCCATGTTTCAGAAGCATTCTCTCCTCGTGTTTCACTCACATCTATGACCTCACAACATCTGAGGATGCTTGCCACAGATGTGGGGAAAGCATCAGGAGAGAATGCTTCTGGAAAATGGCCATACAGCCCAGAAAACTCACAGCAACCCTGTGATTCTGGCCATGAAAGACTTTGACAATAGAATTTGCATTGATTTGTAAGTTTGTGAATGAGCTTTCCCCCCATTCTTGCTGGATATACAAATGGATGGAAACCTTGTGGGGAAAACAAGGCCCAAAGTACCTTCTTCTACATTCTTCTAGAGCAGTGGTCCCCAAACTTTTCTGGGCTGCTGCCCCTCTTTCATCTTGGGTGACAACCCTAGGGTTCCTCATCAGCTTTTCTACTGTTCTACTGCAAATGAAAAACAACCAATCTAAGACTCTAAAAGTTAAACAAACATATCTATTTCACAAATGAAACTTTTGAGACACTTGTCTTTGTAAGACTATTTAATGCTTTTATTAATTATAAAAAATAAATTTGCATTTCATCTGTAAAATATTGTCTTCACAGTTTAAATGGGATGGATGTAATTGACGAGAATTAGATCCCTGCATTCAGTAATTTTCACACTGTTTCTTGACTTTGTTCCACAGTTCAGGGTAGTAAGCAGATTTTTTTTTTTGTAATCCAAAATCTGTTTTTGAAGTTTGTCCTCAACGCAAGTCATTTTTGGAGTGACATCAGTTCTTGCTCCACCGTTCCTGTTTCCTCCCTACTGATATCTAGGAATGGATTGATCACCCAGTCTGGTATCTTAAGCAAAAAAGCAAAAAAAGATCCTGAAATGTCTCAGACATGTCTTTGTGCAGCTTAAGGCTTAAAACAAAGGTGATAAACATGAGGCGGGAGAGCTGGCTTTTGTAATCCATCTTCCACACATGCCAGGAAGGGCCTGAAACATGCTCAGGTAGTCGAAGGCTTTCATGGCCGGAATCACTGGGTTGTTGTAGTTTTTTTCGGGCTATATGGCCATGTTCTAGAGGCATTCTCTCCTGACGTTTCGCCTGCATCTATGGCAAACATCCTCGCTACCTCTGAGGATGCTTGCCTTAGATGCAGGCGAAACCTCAGGAGAAAATGCCTCTAGAACATGGCCATATAGCCCAAAAAAACCCTACAACAACCCAATGCTCAGGTAGCATTGCCATGGGAGCAAGAGTTAGCCAGTTCCTCCAAGATGAGTACCTGAGCTTTGTGTACCACTCCTCACCTGAGGAGGGACAGTGACCTCCACGTTCACAAAAGGGCAAGATAATATATGATCCAGCAGCAGGGAGTTAATACATTACATTACTTGCATTGTGTTGTAACGGTGACTGTCCTTGTTGTCTCCCCTGAGATTGAGAATGACTTGTCCAATGTGACCCCCCCCCCCCCCAATGGGTTATTTTGGAATAGTCTTCTCTTCTGAAGTCCTAGTGACCCTCTGCAAACAATAGCTGGTGAAATTCCTGCAAGCTGACCACCCTACAGCTCTGGATCGCAACAGCTGAGTGGTTAATGAGTTTCTTCGTGACCGCATCTTCCCCTACGAGCCCACATGGTCTTTAAGATCCTCTGGGGATGCTCTTCTCTAGCTCCCACCCCCGAGGGATGAGGGAAAGGGCATTCTCAGTGGTGGCCCCTTGTCTCAGGAACTCCCTCCCCAGGGAGATCAGGCTGGCACCTCCCTATCCACATTTCATAAGGAACTAAAGACGTGGATGCTTTGCTGTGCATTTGATTGACAATTCCTTTGACAGATGGTCCTTAACCATGACCTGAATTCAAGTTCTTGTATTTGATTACTACACTTTTAAGTTAAGTTGAAATGATCCTGTCATAATTGCTCTATTCTTATGCTACTATATATTCTATCCACCTTATTGACCAGCCTTTACACACTAGCCCCCCTTTCCCCCCCAAAAAAATGAGATGAGAGGTATCTCTGTTGTTGCTTATGATGCTTGTTTGTTACTGTTTATGATGATGTTGTTCTTATGCTGTTTTAATATTTTATTTGTTTTTGTTTTAACCTGTATGCTGCCTTGTACTTGGCCCCATGTAAGCCATCCTGAGTCAGCTTCAGGGAGATGGATCCGGGGTAGAAAAATAAAGTTCTTCTTCTGAAAACTGCAGAAAACAATGGCAAATCAGAAGAAAGGGTTCTGTTAATGTCAGGTGACTTGGGCAATTTATATAACCACTAGTTCCTGAATTAGTCCACAGACTTTTTCAAGGTTTTGTTTTAAGCTGTAAACTTTTCCTTTGGTGCGGACAGGTATCTATGTTCCTCCATTGTTTGATCCAGCACAAATTTGCCAAAGAGCAAAATGTGCAGTTACTCTACACCTGGGTGACATCTTCCCAGTTAGACACTAGCTGCACATTTTACTCTATGGGATTGATCTCCCTCCCACCTCAGCGAGTTCCAGTTATGTCCTGGTATGTGCTGATCCAGCTGAATCAAAGCTCTCTGTACTCCCCCCTCGCCTCATCACATCCCTGTTATTTGTCTCTGTGCCAGAGAAGCATTGCTTCCAGCTGAATGAGGCAGTTACCTCATTTCCACCTAATGGTGAGGCTATCCCTGCCTTTGACTTTGTGACCTCAGTTCTTCTCAGCCATACATCTTTGTCAAGCTGAAGAGGGGAGCTTCGGACTGATTGCCGTTCATCCGCACTATCACATTCTTTTTCCTGTAGAGTTCCATTTACTATCGGAACTATTATTCTTTTTGCTGCAAACTTCTAGCCAATTTACATCTGCATGTTATTCAGTTGAGATTATTGCTTGATGGCTTAGTAAATAAATGAAAAATAAAAATACAGTATATATCTTGTGGGATACTTTCCAAGATCTCACACAATTACCTGAAAGTGTGGTTAATAGTGAATCCTATATTTTGACTATACTGCCCTTGGACTAGAAACTTTTCATAGACTTACTTAGTTAGTTACTTAGGTGAACCCTCATTTTCCGAGTAAAATTGTCCTCCAAGTGCGGTTTCCTGATGGTAGGTACGTGGGTGACTGTGAAGCCCTATTCTTGACCCGCATGTTCTCCTGCAGTGAATGCATTGATCTAGGTGGAAGGTGGTCCCGGTCAGGGTTGGCTTGATGCGCCTTCGTCTTGGCATGTTTCTCACTTTTGCCCTCCATTTGTGCCTCTTTAAATTCTACAGCACTGCTAGTCACAGCTAACCTCCAGCTGGAGTGCTCAAGGGCCAGGGCTTCCCAGTTCTCAGTGTCTATGCCAGAGTTTTTAAGGTTGGCTTTAAGCCCATCTTTAAATCTCTTTTCCTGCCCTCCAACATTCCGTTTCCCGTTCTTGAGTTCGGAGTAAAGAAACTGCTTTGGGAGACAGTGGTCAGGCATCTGGACAATGTGGCCAGTCCAGCAGAGTTGATGGTGGAGGACCACTGCTTCAATGCTTATGGTCTTTGCTTCTTCCAGCATCCTGACATTTGTCTGCCTGTCTTCCCAAGAGATTTGCAGGATTTTTCAGAGGCAGCACCAATGGAATCGTTCCAGGAGTTGCATGTGATGTCTCTATAGTCCACGCTTCACAGGCATATAGCAGGGTTGGGAGGACAATAGCTTTATAAACAAGCACCTTGGTATCCCTACGGATGTCCCGGTCCTCAAACACTCTCTGCTTAATTCAGAAAAATGCTGCACTCGTAGAGCTCAGGCAGAGTTGTATTTCAGTGTCAATGTTGACTTTGGTGGGAAGGTGGCTGCCAAGGTAGCGGAAATGGTCAACATTTTCTAATGTTACCATTAAGCTGTATTTCTGGCATTGCAGACGGATTGACTGGTGCCTGCTGGAAGAGCACTTTGGTTTTCTTGATGTTCAGTGACAGGCCAAACTTCTTGTATGCTTCTGTGAAGGTGTTTAGAGTGTCTTATAGGTCTTCTTCTGAATGTGCACAGACGACGTTGTCATCGGCATATTGGAGTTCTATAACAGATGTTGTTTTAACCTTGGTTTTGGCTTTCAGTTTGCTGAGGTTAAATAGCTTGCCATCTGTCCAATAGAATTTCATAGAATTGCACTGGAGGATAGAGAGAGGTGCCCAAACACTTCTGGGGTTGAGGTATGTTTGTTTGGAGTGTAAGTGAAACCATGGATATTAAATAAATGGTGACTGATCTCATATCTGATCATGATCCAGTTATAGAGCTTGCTTAGCAACTGAAGTCCTGTGCCCTAGGCATACAGTTCTCAACATTTGCACACCACATAGGGAGATTGGTCAAGATGGCTAAATTACCTTGTACATAATTTCTTGGCTTCTAAGTGAGGAAACTCTCATAAGCTTCCAAGAATCCTCAGGAGTTCAGAAGTGCAATTTAAAAAAACCACTGGATTACAGTGATCTCCATTGTGATTTAAGCTGAGTGCAATTTCACTCCAATTATACTATACAACTTCAATATCCTTTACTTTTGGAGAAGGACTAATTTATGCCGCTGTCTCATCTCTCAACTTTGATAGCATTCAGAGCAGATGATGATCCCATTAGATATTGTACCCGAGGCAATGTCTTTTTAGATTTGTAATAACTACATGCAAAGTTACTCAAGAGTATGGCAATTAATGCTGATGAACTTTTATTAAATTCTGTTGTCGGTTTGCCAGATATTGAGAGTGATCCCTAACTTTCATTTCTTTGAAAATCCCTTTATAATTTTTTCCTTCACTAAATTCCTGTCAGGGGGGATAAGCAGCCTGTTGAAAGTGTTGGATTAAGATCTGTCAATAATCTTTTCTAGGACTGAGGCATGTCAAAGTGTGATATCATAAATCAGTAAATCTATCAAATTAACTCTGATGGTGCAAATTTACCAAAGATGGGAAGTGAGAATAGGGCAAACTCCACAATGTACAGATGGATTAATGCTTTTCAGCTAACCACAAACAGCAGTCTCTAGACTAACACAGCAGTCTGCTGTCATGTTAATGTAGTTAATACCGAGTTGAGCATCTTTAATATTGCAACTATTTTCATTAGCACAACTGTTTTGGTTTGCCAAACTGTGATCTTATGATTACTCTTCCACACACCCTCGTGACCCCATCTTTCTGCATTATTCCCTAATCCAACAAAGCAATCAATTTGGGAATAGTGAGGAAGAGGTGCAAAGGAGGAGAATGCCACATACTGGTATGTAACAACAACAACAACAACAACAACAACAGCAACAACACTTTATTTATATTCCGTCCTTCTCACCCTGAAGGGAACCCAGGGTGAATCACAGTACATATACATGGCAAACATTCAGTGCTGCTTTGTATAGACAATACACAGACAGACAGAACAGAAGGAGGTGGTTTGTTTTGACTCAGTGTCCAACTGGTTTTTTTTTGTGTGCCATGGAAGGTTGGGTTCAAGTCCAGGGGGTGCTGTTGCACTATCCTCTATGACGAAGAGCTGTCAGGACTTCCTCCTTCCTTTTGGTTGCCCAGCATTTTCTGATCTTCTTTCTTTATGGCGTTGTAAAATACCTCCCTCACTTTTTAATGGAACCTAACTTCTCTAATTACAGCTAAAGCTGTTTTCGAATTGCTTAGGTAAATAATGAGCTAGGCTGACAGTCAACAGCTCACGCTGACCCAGGGCTTTGAACTTGCAACCTTTCAGTTGATAGATCTTATAATTGCTGGTGATTTACCAGCTGTGCTAAACCTCTGGCCCGAGGTAACATATTACTGTCATTGCTGAAGGGACTCATTGCATTATAGTAGTAGTGGGAAAGTAACAGGATGGGGCTTAGTGGTCAATAGCTAGGGATGAGAGAATAATGGGGGGTGGGGCAAAATGTTAGCCGGTTGCACACAGGATTGTGTAATAGCTATCACCACCAAAGCTAAAATGCCAGTTTGCCTTCCTTATGTGATAAAGTCCTAGATTTCTCTCTTCATTTCTTCTTTCCTCACAAATCTGTTTATTCATAGTTACCTTGTTTGTGGAACAGTATGGGCAGACTAGTTGTCATGTGTGTACATGATTAAAGATGCAGTTCTGACACCAGGTACACACATATTCTCCTGAGCAAGTGATTTACATACACTGTGAGAAGGGACAGTAACATCCAAGGTATGTCCAGGCATTGGGAAGGTCCCTAGCCTCATCTTCCCTTTTCTCAGGCGCTATCTTGCCAATCTAAGCAGCAAATCCTTAAGCAGAGATTGGAAATGTGACTTATTTATTTATTTATTTATTTAAAACATTTACATTCCGCCCTTCTCACTCCAAAGGGGACTCAGGGCGGAGCACAGCATATACACGGCAAACATTCAATGCCGGGACACAAATTCACATACACATACATAAATATTAAAAAAACCATTTATCAAAATATTAAAATACACCATTTAAAACCATCCTATTTGGACAGCAATTCCCAGGCTCAGAGCAACTGAACATGCTGAGAACTGAAGTCCAAAAAGTAACATTTTCTCAGCTTTAGCTTTGAGTTCTAGCTGCATTTTCTGGAGCAAGAGAAGCCCACTTAGTTTGAATGCTTTATCAAAGTCCCTGAGTGCTCAAACAAATGCACACAAAAGCTCATTCAGCTTTCCTTGTTCAACCCAGGCCCGTAGCCAGGATTTTGATTTGGGAGGGGGGTGAGTTTGATTTGGGGGGGGGGGGGGCTGAGGATCTACCCTAGCAAGCTGTCAGCTCACGATAGCTGGGCTCAATGATGACACGAGACTTCCATCATAATCAAAGAACTTTACTATCAGATACTAAGACACAGAAAAGCCGGGATTGCCTGGTCGCAGCAGGCAATCCCTTATATACACTCCCACCAGTTCAAAACGTGAACTCCCGCCAAACCCAAAACCCCGCGCAAAAGCTTCCCGCCACCAGACAACTGCCTCCCTCCAAGGCCACCAGCTGCAGATTCCTTATCGGGGTGAAACGTCAGGAGTCTAGTTTTCGGCGCCAAAGTCTGGACCGCGGAAACTGGATCCTGACACAAACCTTTTGTATTGTTATCCCAATACCCCCATGCATATGGGATATATTGAGCATGGTGATCAGATCATTATAATTTCGGGGGGGGGGGGTGAAGCTCCTCAAGCCCCCCCCCCCACCAGCTACACGCCTGGCTCAACCCATTTAAAATTGGTTAAATTTATAATATCCAGATTTCTTGCAGTGAGCTCAAAGTAATGTAAATTGCTCCTTTTATCACTTTACTCACACTTCACTCAGTGAGGTAAAGGTAAAGGTTTCCCCTGACATTAAGCTTAGTCATGTCTGTCTCTGGGAGGTTGTTCTCATCTCCATTTCTAAGCCGAAGAGCTGGCATTGTCCATAGACACCTTCAAGGTCATGTGGCCAGCATGAATGCATGGAGCGTCATTACCCTCCAGTTGAAGTGGTACCTATTGATTTACTCATATTTACATGTTTTCAAACTGCTGGTTGGCAGAAGCTGGGGCTAACAGCAGGAGCTCCTCCCTCTCCCTCCCACTGAAGCTGTACCTATTGATTACTCATATTTGCATGTTTTTGAACTGCTAGATTGGCAGAAGCTGGGCCTAACAGCGGAAGCTCGCTCCTCTCCCCAAATTCAAACCACCAACCTTTTGGTCAACAAGTTCAGCAGCTCAGCAGTTTAACCTGCTGCACCACCAGGGTATCCCTGGTATGTCATGCTAAAAATAGTGACAGGTCCAAGGTCACCCAGTAACTTTTGTGGCTCATTGTAGAACTTTGATCCTTTGGGCGTGTTGGACTTCAGAGTTCCTGATAGTTGGCCAATCCGGATGGTTCTTTTGGGAGCTGAAATTATGGACACCTGGAGGACCAAAGTTGGGAACCACTGGTATAGAGAGACTAGAATTAGGTCATCTCAAGTCTCAACAAGGGAGTGAGACACCAGCACACACAGGATACATTGGATGGACTGACAATATGCATGCCTCTCTCTCATATTTGCATGCTTTATTTTGGCACAATGCTTGAACAAAGCTGGAGATAAATGTGTATGTGAGAATATCTCTGGGTTGAGGCCAATACATTTTATGAACTCGGAACCAGAAAGCTACTTTAGATAGGCCAGGACACACATCTACACTTGAGATTTCAACAGCAGTTTACCTTGTAATGCAGTTGGGGGGGGGGGGTGTCATTCCAAAAACACCTGCCTCACAGCCAATTCGGATATGTCAAACTAATTGCATCTTGAATTCTCTCCATAATATATAGGAGTCTGGTAATAGTTAAACGGACACCAGTATTTTGTGTTTGAATTATATTTCCCTTTTTGCAAAACAATTAGCAATCAAAATAATAATTTCCAGCTTTTATTTGTGGCCTGCCTACCGTGGGCATCCAAAGCGCTTTTAGTTCCATGAGAAATTACACTGAAGCTCAAGCGAGCCAATCACAGTAATTGAGTCCTGGCATTCCCTGCTGGGAGTTGTATTGTATCAGTATCAGAGCAAAAGGTATTCAAATAGCAGAAGGGTGAAGAATAACATGAATGAATGGGGAGATCACAAATAATAGCTTTGCTTCAAAGCGTCCGTGATGGATGCTATGATACCAAGTGAGACTTAACAATTTTATATTCTAGCTGGTTGAAGAAAAACGACGTTTGAAATTCTAACTATGGAACTTTGCCTCTTTAGTCGAGTCTATTTAGCCTACATTCAGTGACTCCATTTCCCCCCTTCATTCATCTAATCCCCAGGTATCACCAGCTTTAGATGGTGTTATTAGGAACGCTACCATCCAGCTAGTCCTCCCTCCCCCACTGTTGATGTAGAAGCACTACCCAGACATTTATAACTTCAGATATTGAATTCCACTGAGTTCCCATTCATATCTCATTGCTTTTTTGTGCATTTCTTTTATACTGAATGCATATGAAAATTAGATTTCTCTTCAGTAGAGATTCCTAATAACAAATGCTATTCAACTGTACCTATATAGGGAAATGGATAATGTTCATTTCCTTGAAGTTAATATTGCTTTTAAAAGGCTGCCATTACTTTTTAACTTCGAACATTACTGATGACCTAAGTGATGGGCAGGGTATGCAAATATTGTGGTGCTTCCCCAGAGAACATGGACTAGGTTGGACAGAGAAACAGTGGGCCTTTGCTATCTGGACCTCCCATGGATGCCAAAAGCCATGAGTGCTCAAGTTCTATTATATACTAGCCGTCCCCTGCCACACATTGCTGTAGCCCAGTCTGTGTATATGTGTTTTGTGTGTATATGTGTGTTTATATATTTGTGTATATATGTATTTATGTGTGTTTGTGTGTATATATGTGGTTTTGCACATGCGTTGTAATGCATTTTTTATTTTTTGGCTTTTAAAGTCTCTTCTGCTGTGTTTTGCAATGTTTTTCTGAGTGATGGCCATTTGTTGGCCTGATAAGTGTATTTTGTCCAAATTTGGTGTCAATTTGTCCAGTGGTTTTTGAGTTATGTTAATCACCCAAACGAACATTGCATTTTTATTTATATAGACTATCCGTCTCCTGCCATGCATTGCTGTGGCCCAGTCTGTATATATGTGTTGTGTGTGTGTGTTTATGTGAATATGTTTGTGTATATATGTGTACTTGTGTATATATGTGGTTTTGCGCATGCATTGTAATGCATTTTTTTGACTTTTTAAGTATCTTCTGCTGTGTTTTCAGTGTTTTTATGAGTGATGGTCACTCATTGGTCTGATAGGTATCTTGTGTCCAAATTTGTTGTCAATTCGTCCAGTGGTTTATTGAGTCATGTTAATCCCACAAGCAAACATTACATTTTTATTTATATAGATAATGGTGTCCCTTATATAAAGTGGCTAAATCAGGAATTGCTTGTGGAATTTAACCCCCCACCCAATTTTTTCAAGCCATGGATGGTTGAATTGGTGGATGCAGAATCTGTGGAGGGCTGTCTATAATTCTTTCTATAATGGTAAACCTGTCCAGACTTTGCAGGGATGGAGAGGCATCCATGACTGAAAAGCTTCGTTCCTTTTGTCTAGTTCCATCCCATAGTGTTTTGTACTATGGGAGAGTGGACAGGGAAGGTAGATATAAGCATGGTGGTGAACAAGGATATAAGCGTGGTGGTGAACAAGAAGTAGATTGCAACTATTTATTTATCGTATCAGAAGCAAACCGAGGGTACAATAGTAATGTATTTAAAAGCATGAAGTTTAAAAACTTGACATTATATTAAATGTTCTTTGACCAGAAGCTGGCCACTTGGAGTTCCTCTAGTGCTGCTATAAGGAGGTCCTTCATTGTGCATGTGTCAGGGCTCAGACTTGTAATAGGTGCTCTGTGGTTTGCTCTTCTCCACATTCGCATGTCATAGACTCCATGTTGTGGCCCCATTTCTTAAGGTTAGCTCTGCATCTTGTGGTGCCAGAGCGCAGCCTGTTCAGCACCTTCCAAGTCGCCTAGTCTTCTGTGTATCCAGGAGGAAGTCTCTCATTCGGTAACACCCACTGATTGAGGTTCTGGGTTTTAAGCCTGCCACTCTTGGACTATCGCTTGCTGAGGTGTTCCGGCGACTATCTCTGTAGATCTTAGAAAACTATTTCTTGATTTAAGGCATTGCAACTAAAAGTAATTCATTCACTGCATTTATTAGTTAACCCTCTCTTTACCAGCACTGTGGTTCAAGTAAAAACCAGTGCCTTCTGCAACTGTATTTAAAAAGGAAAGCTGGTTGAGATCCAGGTGTGGGTCTCCTAACGCCATGGCTAGATTGGCTCGAAATCCAGAGACAGGAGAGTTAGTCAAAAAGTTGTAAAGTGTTTAGATATTCTTTAGCAGCTAAAACAAAAGAAAACTAAATGGATGCAATTATATTAATGTTAGGAAAGGATAAAATGCCTATAGTATTTTTGTTGAATTGCCATTCAAGTTCAAGTTAAACGCGTTGAAAGCCTTAACAGAATAAAGCTCAAAAATGCCTCTCCTGATTGTACTTTACTTCCCACTCACCTAGGCATCTTCCACACATCTGTATAGAATCCATACTGAACTAGATTATATGGCAGTGTGGACTCAGATAATCCAGTTCAAAGCAGATATTGTGGATTATCTGCCTTGATATTCTGAGTTATATGGCTACGTGGAAGGACCCCTAGATCTCTCCAGGGTCCAAAGGAAATAACCATGCATTTTTGAAAGTCCAATTTTTTATCTGGACTTTTTATAATTTTTTCAAAATTGGGTTGGGCATGAGGAAGGGAGAATCAGCTACTGAGACTTCAAAAGGCTTTAATCCAGTTCATTCCACTGGAATTTCTTCATGAGCAGGTGATTTGAATTGTGCAACCAAAGCACTATAATTGCTAAAGATGAGGAAAGATATGTTTAAGAATGTTTTTTTAAAAATCAGCGAATTCATCAACATCTGCTGAGCTGAAATAGGCTCATGAACATGTGAATGATATAGCATCTTAGTTTGAACCTTTGGCTACGAATATTTGAACACTGCTTATTGGAATACAAGACAGTGGAACCTTTCAGAATGCCAATCCTTTTTGTGCTCAGGGTTGTCCTGAACCTGAAAATCCTTAAGTTTATGACACCCCTTATACAACAAATATTGGGAACACCTTTCCCCCCACCTCTAATTATTTGTTTTAACCAATCTTGGTTGGATATAACTTATTTGCTAAATAATAGAGATAAATATTTGATCTGGTATATAATCCTCTTTGCTTATCCCCTCTAAGGTATTAAATTGAGATAGCTATTAACAAAACATGGAATTACCCTAATTCTCAATTACTCCCATGTTGGCTAGGGATGACAGTGGTTGCAGTCCCATGATACAAGATGAGAAAGAATTATTTAAATAAATATATAGTTCAACACGTCCGGATGACATTAGATTGGAGAGGAATGCCTGGTGAATAACATTTTACTGCTCTGGCTAATATTGTGGATAAGGCACAGCAGTGACAATGAGTATGTATACTGTAGCCTTTACAAAGTCCTTTGGATGAAAGAGACACATGACGCTACAGCAGCCCTTTGGTATCCACTGGGTTTTCATTTCCGGATTCCTGGAGATACATAATTCTTTGGAGGCTCAAAATGCTGGCTTTAGTCTATAAAGCCTGGAATGGTTCCAGCCCAGCTTACCTGCCCGAACGTATGTCCCTCTATGAACCATCATGAAGATTAAGATCTTCTGGGGAGGCCCTGCTCTCGGTCCCACCTCCTTTGCAGGTGTGGTTGGTGAGGACGAGAGACAGGGCCTTCTCAATGGTGGCCCCTTGGCTGTGGAACTCCCTCCCCAGTGATATTAGATCAGTCCCCTCCCTCCTGACATTCAGAAAGAAAGTGAAAATGTGGCTTTGTGACCAAGCCTTTGGACAATAATTATAGTATAATCAATAGATACGGACTATGTGCAATGACTACTGGAATGGCCCCAGATTACGATTGTGGATGGTGTGGTTTTAATAGCTGATGCAATGTTTAAATGTTTTAACATGTGGTTTTAATTTAAAGGTTTATTTTAATTGTATGTGTTTTTATGGCATTGAATTATTGTCTGTATGTAAAGCTGCCTTGAGTCCCCTTCGAAGTGAGAAGGGTGAGATATAAGGATGGTAAAAAAACCCAAACAAACTATAATCTATAACATTATTATTTATAGTAGTAAAATGGTGCCCTTAATCAAGGTTTGCATTTTGGAGTTTAAAAATATTTTCAAGCTGGGAATAAGTCAGTCTGTGGATACAGAAACTGTGGATATGGAGAGCTAATTGCACCTTCACCTACAAAATGAAAGACACATAACTACTGAAATTGCAAATCTAAGTGGAATTTGAAGAAAAGGAGCAGTTTTTCTATGGAGTAAGTGTGAAGGTAATTTTTCCCCATTCTTCCTCTCTGGCTAAAATTGATTCAGTCCTATGAGCTTCCATCCAGGCATAACAATGATTTTTGAGAGCATATTATAAACTCTCCCTGATATCTTAGTAAGATAATACTGTATTTCAGACAGGCAGACATATCTGGAGGTCTTGGTGACATTTTTATGTCTACGGGACTGAATTTTAAAATTTACCAAAAAATTAAGAAAAAAAGGTGTAATGGAAGTGCCAAAAGGGATGTGATCCGCATTGCATTTACCTTTTTGTTCCTTTTGTATGCCTTTGAATAACCCGATTCATGTAAGCTTCCCTCCCTCGCCCAAGGAATGTTTTTGCGTTTTGCATTTGTGCCTATGTAAAGCGCAGCCTGCGATAATAATAGGTGCTTAGCCGAGGTTCATAACAGGCTCATGCTTTTGCAAGCACTAGCTTTGACTTCAGCCACACCAAACATTATTCAGAAGTGTATCCTGTTCCCCTGTCGCGGCCCTGGTATTATTCAGTGTGTAATTATTAGTCTTCATGCATAAAATGAATGTGACAGTCTGGACAGATGTATATTGTTGGCTGTGTATCTTTCTTTCCCCCTTAGAGTGACAGCGGCTGAAATTTGCAATGATTACCATGACAAAGGCGAGGGCTTTCAAAGTCCGGGAGGTCTCTTTCTGACTGGTGACATGCCAGAAGCAGCAGTTCATGGCGGTTGCAAGACCACAAGCAGAATTTGCCTTTTTAATACAGTCTCTCTAGGGTACTTGGCCTCACAATGGCCGCTGGTTTTGAAAACTGCTAGGGAATGAGCATACACACACATACATACACTATACACGTACATATATCCACATTTGAGACTCTGAGTGCGATCCTTTTGAGTTTCCGCTAGGGGTTGCTGTTGAACTTCCAAAGGAAATGGCCATCACACACACAAAAAAACCTGGAAGAACAAATTGACAGATTATTCTGGCGTCGATCAAGTCTTTCTGATGCAATACATGCAATCTTTTGGATGTACCAGTAATAAATACTTCTTTCAGGAATCTTCATATCCTCTAGAGCTGGATGTCATACCCCAAGGGAAAGTAACACGAAGATATTAACAGCAGTATCTAATTTTTGCTTGAAAACTATACCAGGAGATACGTCAGGGTTATTTTCCTCTGGATAAAGTTTATCTTTCTCAAGCAAATGAATGCAGGGCTTTAATTAATTTCAAAGTGCCTTCCATGAGGCCTTTTAAAAACGTCTAATATACTAATGCCATGGTTTAAACTTGCATGATAAAGGTGACAAGCTGTTTTGAAAGGCTTAGCTGGTGTTCAGGCTTATCTTTAATCTGCACCTTATTGTGTTTACAGGAGAAAAATAACATCGGTCCTTATTTCTCCCTTTCTTTCCTCACCCAAAGCTTCCACCAATGTGATTTAATCTTGACTATATATTAAGGATTGCCTTCTGCTTTGTAAAGGGTTTCTTTTGTCCTTACTGATGCATAGTTATATATATATATATAAAAACAAGTAATGGGTTGGGAGTGTGCTCTTTTTTAAACATTGGACTTTCATTTCGAAATTCATTAAAATGGCATCACTGAAGAAGGCTTGAATTTTGTAACCCCAAGAAAACAGAAATCGCCAGCAGATCGCTGAACAATATAATAATATGTAAGGCAATGTAGCATCAATTGTTCCCGACTGGTTTTTCTTCTTTCATGAGCTCACCATCCAGTGTTTAATAACTAATGAGGAGGTTTTTAAAAAATGTGAGAGATACTGCCGATTGAAATAAGGCAAACTGCCAGCGATACAAACATTGTACATATTTCAGTTGAACGACTATAGAAAATCAATCGGAAACAACTGAAAATACCATTTTGTCTTATTGAAAATAAAGCCGTACTCGGTTGCAGAGTGTTACTAAGCTATATTTAAGGCAGAGTTTTTGCGGCGAAATACCTAATAATTAATACCATTGTCACAACTTCTGCTAGAAAAAAACCCTGAATGTTTAAGTAACTGCAGTCTGTGCAAACTGAGTAACATTTTATTATCTTGCCTTGATGCAAATTTAAAGAGGTCAGTTAGTAGGTAGGTTCTGCTCGTACTTATGAAAGTGGATATCTATGAACTGCATTCTGGGCTGTTAAAATACTGAAAAATCTTTAATCACAGCAATACTAAAGATATCCATTAATTTATAAAAATATTGCATCAAAGGGATTTTAAAACTAAAAACTGCTAGGGAATGAACACACACACACACACACGTATATACACTATATACACACATATCCGCATCTGAGACTCAGATACTTTCGGAAAGCATTGAATGCATTGTTTTCTTTGTTATGGGTTTGAAACTTCATTCCATTGAGAGGATGCCTTCTTGCTTCATAAGGATACAATGACCCGGCACTCTCAATCTCAAAATGTGGAATGTTTGCTGAGAAGAAACACGCAATTTCTTTGTAGAAGGACTATATCAATCATGATGCTAAATACCACACAGTGTAGGTCCAGCTCAGACTGTGTCTATGGAACTATGAAATCTGGGTGAAAAGTACAAGTCCGATTAGCTGTCGCTGCCTCCCATTTTTCAGATGTGCAGCAGCTCAGAACGTAAGACGGTATTCCTTCATACGGAGATAAAGAAGGCCTCTGGTGACAGAAAGCGCAACGTGGGCATGCCCAATATTGTCTGTGTACCATAGGACCAAAGTGGGATTGAAGAACATGCTGTATTTTCTGTCTTTCTTTCTTTGTGCCTGTTTATTATGGAATCATAGAATCAAAGTTGGAAGAGACCTTATGGGCCATCCAGTCCAAACCCCTGCCAAGAAGCAAGACAATCACATTCAAAGCACCTCCAACAGATGGCCATCCACCCTCTGTTTCAAAGCCTCCAAAGAAGGAGTCCACCACACTCCAGGGCAGAGAGTTCCACTGCTGAACAGCTCTCACAGTCAGGAAGATCTTCCTAATGTTTAAGTGGAATCTCCTTTCCTGTGGTTTGAAGCCATTGTTCTGCATCCTAGTCTCCAGGGCAGCAGAAAACAAGCTTGCTCCCTCATCCCTATGACTTCCTTTCATATATTTATACACAGCTATCATGTCTCCTCTCAGCCTTCTCTTCTGCACGCTAAACATGCCCAGCTCTTTAAGCCGCTCCTCATAGGGCTTGTTCTCCAGACCCTTGATCATTTTAGTCACCCTCCTCTGGACACATTCCAGCTTGTCAACATCTCTTTTCAATTGCAGTGCCCATAATTGGACACAGCATTCCAGGTGTGGACTGACCAAGGCAAAACAGAGGATGAAGAGGAAGCATTGGTGAGCACCCGTTGGATTTGTTCACTTAACCAATTACAGATCCGCCTACGCCTAGCCCACATTTGACTAGTTTGTTTGCCATTTTGTTATCTCTCTTTCGGCTTTTGTAAAACATCGCTGCAAGTGCACCTCCTATGTTAGATTCATCTCAGAGTGTTATCAGGTTTTCAAAATAGCAAAGCATAGTTAAAATTTATGACATTTTCAAATAAACCAGAAAGTAACTATTAATAAGTTTCGAACTAAATTGCAAAAGAAAGTATTAAACCTACCCATCTATTTCTATCCAAAAGTAACATATTGTTCACATTGCTAAATTGAATGATGACATTTCTATCTTTCTAAGGACCCACATCTCCAAATAATTGCATTTTTGGCATTTTGTTCATCCCATATAAAAGGAAAGTTTTTCTATCCCATAAGCAAGGGGTTTTCCTTCCAGGAAGGGACAGCTGCCAGCCTTGTAAGGGAAAAGCTTTCTGACCCTCAAGCAACATCCCATATAATAATAAGAAACACTTGGCTAATATAAGTGTACATTGTCCCCCTATGAACATCCTTCTTGGTGATGTTTCAATAGTACTGTATTTCTTTCTTTCCAAGTGTTAACAAGGTAAAAGCAACACCACTCCCAATTTGCATTGGCTGTAGTTGGCTTTGTTTATATATAGAGCTCATATGAGCTATTTAGGGCTCATAGTTTCCTTTCTTTGTGGTTTTGTTGTTGTTATGGTTTACACATACATATTCATCACCTTATGGACAGAGGAATCATGTATCTGAGGCATCTCAGATGTAATTCCAGTGAAACAAGTGTTGTGCCTTTTTTCGTCTTCTCGAGGTTGTTGACTCAGTCACTTAACAAAAATACAATATTCTAGATATTGCTAGAGACAGTCCCTTCAGTAATATTAGGAGAATATTCAAGTCCCATAGCGTTGCCAGCTCTAAAGAACTTGCTGTACGGCTGGCAGATTAGCTGAATTCTCCAGTTATGTGTGAATCCACTATTTGGTTTTTTAATTCCCCTTAGAATTCACTTGCTTTTTAAGTTAGGAACTTTGCAGAATTTCTACATGTACAGCTCCTCTTCCAGTTATGTGTTGACAGGTCTAGTGAGAAGAACCAATGCTTATGAACAAATGTGTAAGCCCCACTGAACTCAATATGCTGCATTGAACACATTAAGGCCGACTGAGCCAATAAGTTCAGTGGGGCTTATCTCCAGGTAAATAGGAACAGGTTGAGTGCCCTTTATCCAAAATGGTCAAAACCAGAAGTATTTTTGATTTTTTTCCCTCCAGATTTTGAACATTAGTATTTGCATAAACATACATAACGACATCTTTTGGAAATGGGACCCAAATATAAATATAAAATTAATTGATGTTTCATATATATACCTTCTACCCATAGCCTGAAGGTAATTTTATACACCATATTTTAATTATTTTGTGCAGGAAATAAAATTTATGTACATTGAAATATCAGATGGCAAAGGTGTCACTACTTCAGTCACCTATGTGGACATTTTTTAGTTTTGGAGCATTTTGGAATTCAGGATAAGGAATGCTCTATCAGTATAGGGTTGTAGTCCTCATGGGGTTAGCAGAAGCTCAAAATGGGATCTAAAATTTGACTCAGTTAGAAGGAATGTTAGATAGAAGAAGGGGCTGTGGTGGCGCAGCGGGTTAGATCGCTAAGCTGCAGAACTTGCAGAACCGAAGGTTGGTGGTTAAAACTCATGGGACGGGGTGAGCTGCTGTTGCTAACCCCAGCTTCTGCCAAACTAGCAGTTCAAAAAGATGCAAATGTGAGTAGATCCATAGGTATCACTTTGGCGGGAAGGTAACGGTGCTCTATGCAGTCATGCCGACCACATGACATTGGAGACATCTAGGGACAACGCCGGCTTTTCAGCTTAGAAATGGAGATGAACACCCGCCCACCCCAGAGTCGGACTCGACTAGACTTCGTGCAAAGGGAAACCTTTACCTTTACTAGATAAAAGAATTTAATAAACTCTTCCTTTTTTTACAGACATCAACTGAAATTAATTTATGTGTCAACTTCCTGACAAGATAGGAAAACTGCAGATTCAAGACAGATGACTGTCAATCCCATACGTTGTAAACATTATAACATAATGCATAGCTGTGATTGGGATAAAGGAGCAAGTCTGTAGATTTCAGGCTTTCTTCTCAGCCTTTCCTAACTTGTAACTTTGCAATGAAAGATCCAGAAATTGGAGCCAATTATCATAATATGTGGTAGTTTGGTGGGAGCATGTTCAACATCAGACAGTTAAAAGGTTTTATTGCTATTAGGAGCATGTTAATGCTCTTGATAATGTCTCCGGTTGCTTTGTAATGTCTCTTGTTGAAGTATAGAATTCTTTTATCTTATTACATTATGCAGGAACTTAAATTCAAAAGATATTTGCAGGAACATTTAAAGGAGTGTATCAATCAGTTTCAAAGAAGAGAAAATGTTCTTAGAATAGCTTATGAAAGGATAACTGTCAGTTTCCTTTTGGGCGAACAAAGGAAGCAACGTAAAAGGCACTTTATTATAAAAGCACAATGTGTAATTCAATAAATATTCCACATAAATATAAAGGAGAAGAAAGTTCATAATTATCCAATGACTTAAACGTAATTTATGTAATACCTGCCGAAAACACCAAGCTAGAAGAGACGAAATCTTCTTGCCACAGTGTTCTTTCCTCTTGGTGTAACTGGCAGTAAGTGATAACTTCTATCTTTCTAACAATGACTTGAATAAATAACACATAGTTATAATTTGTAATAATATCAGTGACGAATGTAACACTCTCAATAAACCATCTAACTGTGACAGGGGGGAAAAAACTCCATTTCATCACCTTCTCCACCCTCTCTTTTCTGCGCCATTATATCTTATTCTCCCTTTTTTCCCTCAGCTGTTAAATCCTGACAATGCAAGTGCGTTTAGACCTTGAAACTTGTGGGTCTTTCAGGACAGAATTAGAGCCAAACTAAACGCAACATTAAATGTGTCATTGCATTAAATGTGCGGGATTATTTTTTCAAGGCAAAGGCCGCTGGTTTGGAGGGTGCAGAAACACTAACAATTACTGGTTTCATAGAAGGCATGGGTAGTGAATCTGACCCATTCATCCCTTCCTGTAGTTCTGAAGAAAATCTTTGCTTTGAAGCTGACATTCGTTTTGGGAGTAAATTCCCCATTAGGGCCAATGTCGGATTTCTTCCTAAAGCAAACTAACACCTAAAGATTAATTTCCAACTACTATAGCAGAAGGAGAGAAAGGGTTAAATTCAGCCATTTGAAAGTTGTGAATTTAGAAATCATCTGGTAAATCTCTCTCCCCTATCCTTGGATTAAATATGAATTACAAAAATGCCTTCCATGTTACTTGCCAATTCTAATTTGGCCATTAAATGGTTGAAACATATGCACACATTGACGACTGGGGCAATCAAAGGTTTGCTCGTTTGTGAATATTGTTGCATGCCTTCAAGTTGTTTCTGGTTTATGGTGACCCTATGGCAAACCTATTATGAGATTTTCTTGGTTTGCTGTTGCCTTTGAATCTAAGAGTCTGTGATTTGTCCAACGTTTCTGTGAGTGTGTATGCCCCCATCTACACTGACCATTTAATGCAGTTCAAAGATAGTATCAAACTGTGGCAGTCAGACAACAAACTCCCACAAAAGTGTGTGAAAGAAAGCCGTTAATGTGCGTCAGTGAACTGCGTTTGTGTAATCACCATCTGGATCTCAAATTTCTTTCAGGTTTTCCTATGTAACTAAATGTATAGTGAAACCACTTTTCCCAATATTGGTTTGAAGTTGCATTGAACTGTCAGTGTTCTTTGGATCTTTGGCCGAGCGGAGGTTGAACACTGGCTTAGTACAGTCCTAGCCCGACATTCAAATTTCTACACCACACTAGGGCCCCTTTTACACTGTCACATAAAATCCAGATTATCTGCTCTGAACTGGATTATATGGCAGTGTAGAAAGGGCCTAGGTTTTAGCACAGCAGGTTAAATACTAGCTATAGAAGGGGCCAACCTAGCAGTTCGAAAACATGCAAATATGAATAGATTAATAGGTACCACTCTGGCGGGAAGGTAACGGCGCTCCATGCAGTCATGCCGGCCACATGACTTTGGAGGTGTCTATGGACAACGCTAGCTCTTCGGCTTAGAAATGGAGATGAGCGCCAAACCCCAGAGTCGGACATGACTTAATGTCAGGGGACAACCTTTACCTTTAACCTATAGAAGTGGCCAGCTGTAGCACAGAAGCTTAAACACCAGCTGTAGTCAATCTTGTCAGTCGAAAGGCCGCCAGTTCGAAGCCAAGTCAGGGTGAGTTCCTGGGCTTTGCGCAGCTTCTGCCTACCTTTGGAGGAAGTTATGAACTAGCTCTTCGGCAGGGAGATGGAGCAACAGCACCCCGCCATGACCGGAGCACAACACCTTCCAAGATGCTGGAAAGATGGGGGGAAAGCTGATATATATACCTCTTATCTATATATAATTGTCTGTCCAGTTGTGTATAAAACAGCATTGAATGTTTACTGCATATGTATGCTCTGTGATCCGCCCTGAGTCTCCTTTGGGTTGAGAAGGTGGGAATATAAATACAATAAATAAATAAATAAATAGGTTTTATTTATCTGTGCACCTACCTATTTAATTGCTCAGGAAATTTTCTGCTAGGAAAAAAAACGTTAGGAAGAAAATTAGCTAATTTGAAATTTGTTGGAAAAGAGTTCTGCAGATTTCATGGACTGCTAAAAACAAATCAATGGGTCCAAGAACAAACCAAGTCTAAACTCTTTCTAGGAGGCAAACTGAGGCCATTGTTTCTTGGCTATATCATGAGAAGGGATGACTCACTAGAAAAAACAATAATACTTGGTAAAGTGGAGTGCAGTAGAAAAAGAGGAAGGCCATATTCCAGATGGAGAGAGCCAGTAAGAGAAGCAGTGGTCCCAAGTTTTCAAGACCTGAGCAGAATTGTTGAAGAAAGTGCAACTTGGAGGATTCTCATTCATGGGGTTACCATATGGTGACATCACTTTGAAGGCAGTTAACAACAAAAATATATTTGCAAGAATTGTGTCTATGATCATTTAAATCAATTCCCTGTAAAAAGCAAATCCTAAATATACAGTGCAACCCTTGACCTACCTGTGCAAAGATAAATTCAGTGCAGCTTACATTAGGGCACGTAGATATAGGATTAAAGCCTTAGAAACATTCCCAGAAGAAAATGTTGCCAATAATTTGTTTCAGATTTCTTGATGAAAGACTTTTTTTATTTCTAAAATTTGGTCTCATTTGATTGTTTCTTTTTCCCCCATTAAAGTTTATTTATTTCGTGTCAAAAGCATTGTGTAAATAAGTACAAAACCAATAAAAAATAGAGGGAGCACAAACGGCTAAATAATTTTTGACCAAAACTGGCAACAGAGACCGCATTCTCTAAAACTTTAAACAATTCTTCCTCTGTGCATGAGGCAGGGCATTGTAGATAAGCATACGGATGTGGAGTTGTTTGTTCTGCTCCACAGTCACACAAAGTGGAGGATTCTTATATTCTCATGAAGGTTTTCCTTGATTTGAATCTGCTGGGAGGAGGTTGATAACCATGCAGTGGATGGCTTTTGTAATGTTCAACCTTATTTCACAGTTAACAGCAACTTCCCATTGCACATCGGCGGCGGCTGGGGGGGGGGGTCATTGCCAGCTTGCTTGTAGTCTATCAACAGGTGTAGGTTTGAGACATCCTGTGATTATTCTGCATGATTTGTTTAGTGCTATATTCACCTGTTTCGCGTGGGCAGACTTGTGCCAAACAGAGCAGGCATACTTGGTAGTTGAGTACGACAAAGGCAGGGATGATATTTTTTATTAATCTGGGTCTGTACCCCATGCGGTGCCAGTAAGTATATGCAGGATGTTATTGTGTGCAGATACTTTGTGCTTGGTGGAAATACAGTTGGATATACCCTGGGCAACGTTTCTTATAAAGTGCTAATCTTTCCAAACCTAAATGCATTGCTTTTAAACATTTTCATTAATGTGAGTGGGACTTTTGCAAATGTTTATGTCCAGATATTTTACTCATTTTTGACAAGTGTGTATAAAATTGCAAATCAAATGGAGCAAATCAATTTTCATTTTTTTACATTCATCTAAAAATGTGCAGATGAAGTCGTAGGAAACTTCATTTGGAATTTGGTTGTTGCTGCAAAGATAGTTGTTAACCAATTGTGGGCATGATCCAGAACCAGACAGTTACTTTGAATGATAGAGTTCAACCCTTGTGCCAGCTGAACTGCTGACCTGAAAGTTGCTGGTTCGAAGCCATGAGATGGGATGAGCTCCCATCTGTTAACTCCAGCTTCCCATGCAGGGACATGCGAGAAGTCTCCCACAGGATGGTAACACATCCGGGCATCTCCTGGGCAACATCTGTGCAGATGGCCAATTCTCTCACACCAAAAGCGACTAGCTAAGATCTGAAGTTTCTTGAGTTGCTTCTGGCACAATTTAAAAAAGCAAACCAAAATAGTAAGTGTCCTGTAGCTGAGCTTCCAACTGTAATACTGAACTAAAATGGTCCCCTTTCCCTCCTGAACCTGGAAAAAAGGGCAGAACTAAAACTTAACGATAATAGACAGGTGGCTAGCTCCATGACTGCAGCCTAGCAGGAACCATCCAACTGCAAAATGCATGGCCAGAACAAGCACATGGAAACGCTCAAAGAACGAAAGAGAGTTTGGAGCTCCTGGTACAGTCATACCAGCACAGTAAGCATATTAAAATACAATTAATCTCAGAAGAAGAGTTCAGTATCTGAACAAAATATTTTTAATTTCACTAGTGTTTGCCTGTAGCCCTGGTGTAGGCTCTCTTGTGCAATTTAAATCAATATTTTTCCTTTTTGCATAATTTCTAAGTTTTGTACACTTTTAAAAACAAAAATGGCTAGGTAACAAACAAATTAGAAGTCCAATGAAATCTTTCTGATGGTTTGCTTCCTTAAGGCACATCGGTGAGTTAATGGTAAAAATATAGCTCCGTTTAAAAAGTTTTTTTTCTACTTTTTCAGGAAAAATACATGGAGCCGAAGAAATAAATAGCAAGCATACAACGAAATAATATACTTGTTTACTCCGAGGTAATTCTCTTTGAATTCAGCGGAACGTATTTCCAGGTAAGTATATACAGAGGAAAATTGCAGCCATCATAATTCTAACTTAAAGATCTTCATTTCTGAATGATTTTATAGCTTGCAAACCTCTGTTGTTTTTAAACAGGTGCACTTACCATATACCCCTAACAGGAAAACTTGGAGTGATTTCCTCTTTTTTTTTAAAGACTCATAAGTTATTGATACTTCCTCCCTCTCAAGAAAGCAATAATTTACAGCCCGTAAGTTCATGAATTGTACACATCTGTACAACTTCGGAAAAATAAAAGGTTGTTACCATAGCAACTGCCACATAGTACGGAACCTGCTTGTGAAATCCAGAGCTTCATATTAAGGGCCCCTGTCTGTAGTATCCCCTCCCCTACGATATAAATTTGTGCTTTGCTGCTGCGTTTTTTTTTCTGTGCAGTGTTTTCAGCCTTTGCGTGTTTCTTTAATTACAGCTTTTCCTCGGTCGCCTTTGTTCTAAATTACACTCTTATCACTTGAATTTTGTATTGTGTAATTTTAAAATCAAAAGCATATAATCACAGAGCTTTAATGATGATGAAAGTAGACGGACAACCCAGGAGGAACCTTGCTCTCTCGCGAGTGGAATCCGACTGAGCTCCCTCTCTTCACCTCCCTCCGCCCAGCGCCTCTCTTTCGCTCAAACACTCATATGATTAAAAGCTTTCATAATAATTTCCAGCTACTTTTGGACCACCTTGGCCCACCCTGCCAAACTGTGGAGAGGGGAACCAGCCTAATCCTTTGGGGAAACGAACACCATTTTCGAGAACGTGTCCTAGTTTCATGTAGGTCTTTTTCATTATTATTATTGTTCCAGTTTCTGTCCATTGCAATATACGTTGTTGCTTGGTTTCTATTGTCCTCTAAAACCTCATTATTATATTATATATATCCCACTTGTATCTCTTGGCCAAGACACATAGCGGCTGACAACATTAAAAGAAAGCAAATTAATGGGTTGTTATACAAGGGTTGAATGAAAAGTAATGCCTCCGCCTGCGTAACTCCTCATCAGATGGCAGTACTGGTATGTGGCAGGTACTGCCTTGTTCAGTAGACTCTCCTCTACAGCTCCATTTTGGCAGGAAACCTTAGCATTGAACAGTTGTGTTGTTAAAGTGAACCCTGTGCAGGCAGTCAGTCAATGTGACGTAAGCAATGTGCAATCACTGAATTCTTGACAGAAGAAGGTGTCACCCCAAAGGAGATTCATCAGAGAATGCAAGTTGTTTATGGTGATTGTGTTGATGTGAGTACTGTGCATCATTGGGCAAGAAAGTTTAAAGATGTTGAGCTGAGAACATCTGACTTGCATGACAAACAAAGAGTTGGACGTCCTGTGACAGCAACCACCGGGTTTCACAAGCAGAAGGATGACAGATTGATTCAAGATGATTGTCGTATCATTCAGAGAGAAATTTCAAGCATAACTGGCATTTCACAAGAACGTGTGGGTCACATTATTGCTTTGCTTGGCTATCGGAAGATCTGTGCACGATGGGTACCCAGGATGCTGACGCCTGAAATGAAAGCACACAGACTTGAAACTTCAGGGACTGGATCTTACCACCATACGACATCCTCCATACAGTCCAGATTTTGCACTGTCTGACTTCCACCTGTTCCCGATAATGAAAGAAGATCTGTGGGGACATCATTATGCTTCTGATGAAGACATTGAGAGAACTGTGTCAACTTCTTCCGTGACGGCTTCAGAAAATTTGTTCATCGTTGGCAGAAATGCATCCAATTGTCTGGTGATTATGTGGAAAAGTGAATAGTGGTAGTTAAAGAGCACATTCTAAGGATTATTTCTGCGTTTGATTTATTAAAATATTCCCATCCAAACCCAAGTAACGAAGGTGGAGGCATTACTTTTCATTCAACCCTCATAGGTTTTTTTGGGCTGTATGGCCATGTCCTAGAAGCATTCTCCCCTGATGTTTCACCTGCATCTATGGCACTACAAACAAGATATGTGCAGTGTGCCTAGGAATTTGTTCATTTCTTTTCAGTTAGTTCACACAAACATTCTCCATCCATCTGCTACTGGCCAGACCCATTTGTCAAATTATAAAATGCAATGCGGCCCCTGTGTCCAAAAGTTTCTTTGAGCTCCATACGAAACTTTTCCTTCAAAAAGGGCTCAACAGCTTAAAAAGTTTGAGAACCCTTGCTCTAGATGAGAGCACCAAACCTAGCAAGATTATTTTGTGCTATCTAGCTACATTATCTCATGCCATCATTACCAAACATGGGCTTGATTATTTAGATTTTGCTGGTAACTGATTCTTATATTACATAGATCCCATGTTAAGAGAGAATGTTTAATAAGGTTGTAATGGAGCTCATCCCAGGACTTAAAATCAATAACTGTATTATAGATGAGATGTGAACTCGGGATATATTGAGAGTGAGTGTGATGTAGTGGTTTGAGCGTTGAACAATGGCACTAGAGACCATAGTTCATATAACTGCTTAATCATGGAAAGCCACTCGGAGAAATCATACTCTCAGCCTCAAAGGAAGACTAAGGCAAACGCCATGTGAACAAATCTAGTCAAGAAAACCCTGTAATAAATTTACCTTAGGGTTCCCATGAGTGGGAAATGAACATTGAGAAGAATGGGAAAAGCCAAGCAGCGACACAGCAATAACACATTAGCATCCAGATCACATGTAGGCAATATGATTACCTTGGTTCTCAGAGCAGTTTTTCAGAATAGCCAAGGATCTCATCACATTGAGGTCAAAATTGCGGGTGATATTGTGTGGATTCACCATGCATCATGGTGAATCTGAAGCCCCCGGTGGCGCAATGGGTTAAACCCTTGTGCCGGCAGGACTGAAGACTGACAGGTCGCAGATTCGAATCCGGGGAAAGTGTGGATGAGCTCCCTCTGTCAGCTCCGGCTCCCCATGTGGGGACATGAGAGAAGCCTCCCACAAGGATGTTGAAATATCAAAAAACATCTGGGCATCCCCTGGGCAACATCCTTGCAGACGGCCAATTCTCTCACACCAGAAGCAACTTGCAGGTTCTCAAGTCGCTCCTGACATGAAAAAAATAATGGTGAATCCGGTGTGTACTGCTCTGCATCACCTCTTAGCTATCTAATGGGGGGGGGGGGGATGTCGCTGCTCAGCTTTCCCCATTCTTCTCAATGAGAACACAGGACGGCTCTGTGTTCGCCTTGCTCCCTCTTATGACACTTTCATCTCAATTCAGGGATGGAGCCCCACTGGAAGGAAATCTACATTGTCTGATGGGATCTGGCAGGCTCTGGAGGGGAAAGTGTCATAGGACAGGTAATTTTACCTGTGTGATGAGGTTGCAAGAAGAGCTGCATCTGCTGAAGTTCCTTCTACTCAGTTGTCAAAGAACTACTCCAAAGATCTGGGCAGTCTAATTTAATTTTCCAAGGCCTTCTCACTGGTTGTGTATAATTTCCCCAAGAGCAGTTTATTCCACTAGAACAGGGGCACCAGAAATAGAGGTGCACTATGCTTCTTATCTTTGATAGCTGTGGAGAAGACAGACGCATTGGCAGGTACCACTGACAGTGGGTCAGACTGTTTTCTATTAAACAGTCTGGCCCACTGTTTAATAGAAAAGTTAACATTTTCAACACCCTTCCCCTTAAAGACTTTTACTTTCCTAAGTGAAGTGTTAACTCTAAAATTAGCTCCTGAAGACACCCTGGGCCTGTCAGAGATTAAAAAGGTCAAACAAGGAGTCTTAGAAAATAATGAAGTGTTTACACAGAGTCCCTTAGTTTTACATGTGCAGGATGACACGGGAAATTGGAACGAATTGTAATTGGCAAAGAGAACGAACTCTCTCGGCTCCTCTGACCTGTAACATTGTTCCCTCTCCCAGGTTCTCCCCCCTCCAAATTAATACCCATTGTAATAGACCCATGCTTACACTTCTCTTCTCATTTTGTCTTTTAAAAAACTAAACTTTGTACATGATGAACTTGAAGACCAAGTCTGGACTGTGCCCCCCCCCCCCAACCTCAAGTCACACTCAATCACACTGACATTTGAAGAATGTTTTGACATGAAATGCTTTTCTTCCACAGGGGGGTTGTGAGAGGCGGGCAAAGAAAATTGTCCCAGAGTAGTTAGGAGTATTAGTTTTGTGTAGTTAGACCAGCCTATGACAGTTGAAATGCTACTAGGCTTATAATGTGCCCCTCCCAACCCTTTTAGTGCCCCCCAGTGCTTTGACCTTATCTATCAGTCTCCCCCACCCTCAATTCCATACATGTTACATTAACCTGTGATTTTAAACTGTTTTCGAATCTGTTTTTTTAATAACTTCGTCACTGGGGAGCTGTGTTTCCCCCTCCCAGGGCACCTTTGCCCCGCTTTGTGCTGGTCAATGACCATAATAAAGTGTTGTTGTTGTTGTTGTTGTTATTATTATTATTTGAAACACAACAAGATGAGTCCACAGCAAACAAGATCACTCTGCTGGCTGTTGTATTGGATCACACATCGGACACCTCCCAAGTGTCTAGGATTATGTGATGTATCAGTGAATAATGCATGCAGATCCCAGTAGGATGGCCTTTTGCAAATGGTAATCTTGTCAGCGCTGATTGTGTTTAAGTGCAGGCCAAGGTCTTTAGGCACTGCACCCAGTGTGCCGATCACCACTGGGACCACCTTTACTGGTTTGTGCCAGGGTCTTTGCAGTTCGATCTTTAAATCCTCATATTGTGTCAGCTTTTCCAGTTGTTGCTCTCCAATCCTATTATTATTATTATTATTATTATTATTATTATTATTATTATTATTATTAGTTTTGTTTAACAAAGGAAGGAAGGAAGGAAGGAAGGAAGGAAGGAAGGAAGGAAGGAAGGAAGGAAGGAAGGAAGGAAGGAAGGAAGGAAGGAAGGAAGGAAGTTCTGCTATCTTTCATTACACCTCAGTCCTAGACATTTTCCTGAAATATTTGTGAATTTTCCCTCTTTCTGAAGATTGTGGTATTTTCTTTTTTCAATCTTCCCCAAGCCTTCATGAATATGATGGGAAAAGAAAACTCTTGCAGATCTTAAAACAAGCATCAGTTTAACTACCATTAAGTGTACTTGCACAAGTGAGAACTACATTTTGATGCACAAGTTAGTCCCCAAAATGCAGACCTTATCATTTTAATCATTTGGAAAGTCCACAATCTACAAACATAACGCTAATTCTATCTCTGTGCTTGATTACATATGGCTTAATTTATAATTGGACAGTAAGCCCTTGGTATCTGCTGGGATCTGGTTCAGACCCTGTCCCCTGTGTATACAAAAAACAGTGGGTACTCAAGTCCCACCATATTTACATGTGTAGTGTTATAGCTCCTGGTGGCACAGTGGATTAAACCGCTGAGCTGCTAAACTTGTTGACTGAAAGGTCGCAGGTTCGAATCTGGGGAGCAGCATGAGCTTCTGCTGTCAGCCCCAGCTTCTGCCAGCCTAGCAGTTCAAAAACATGCAAATGTGAATAGATCATTAAGTACTGTGTCAGTGGGAAGGTAACGGTGCTCCATGCAGTCATGCCAGCCACCTTGGAGGTATCTACGGACAACGCCGGCTCTTTGGCTTGGAAATGGAGATGAGCACCACACCCCAGAGTCGGACACAACTGGACTTAATGTCAGGGAAAACCTTTACCTTTACTTTTACCTAGTGTCATAGTAAAATGGTACCCATTACATAAAATGGGAAAGTCATTTTTGGGGTTGTGTGTATGTGTGGTATTTTGAAGTTGTGAGTGGTTGAATCCATGCATACAGAATCTATGGATTTGATGAGTCAGCCGTTCATTCATTCTGTGATGACTTATTTATTGAATTGTTTGTGGAAAGATTTGTTCATTTGGGGAAGCAGGAGGAGATAGTGAATCAAAGGGGTAGGAAGTGGGGAAAGTCACTTGACAGGCTGTTATCAGGTGTCAGTCTGTGTTGCAGTGTGTTTGGACAACAGACAGTGAGTGGCGCAGTGGGTTAAAACCTTATGTTGGCCGGACTGAAGACTGACAGGTCACAGGTTTGAATCTGGGGAGAGCACAGATGAGCTCCTTCTGTCAGCTCCAGCTCCCCATGGTAAAACATCAAAACATCCTAGCATCCCTTGGGCAATGTCCTTGCAAACCGCTTCGAGTCGCCTTTTTAGGCTGATATTTGCGGTATACAAAAGAAGTAAATAAATAAATAAATAAATAAATTCTCTCACACCAGAAGCACCTTGCAGTTTCTCAAGTCGCTCCTGATGCACACACGCACACACACACACAAAGTCCATCTCACTCTATTGTGGAATTACAGCTTTCCAGTTAAGACATGATATCTCTAGGTGATTTTTATTCAGAGTTCAGGGAGATTCAATGGTCTTTAGGGGTTGTGTGAGGTTTTTTCAATGGTATAACAAATCAGAGAAGAAAGGGATCATGAAATCATTACCTGCATGAAGAAAAGTATACGTGGGAGTGGGAATGGAAGTTGGAGAAGGATGAATAGCAGAGAAACCCACCACTATGTAGGATGGTTTCTGTGAAAAATAGAAGCAGCGCTGTATCATTAGCAAGGCTGATGAACATTTATTTTTCTTTCAAAACTCCTGAGGAATATATGGGACCTAAAATTGCAAAAAGATTATTGCCTATAAAAATGAGATTCTCATCTGAGATATTGCTGAAGGGGGAAAAACAACTTTCAACCATCTTACTTTTCTACCTTTTTTGATTTTTTTTTTTTGGTTAGGGGTCCTTTGATAGCATTAGCAAAATTTTAAGAGCTCTTCGTTTCTGCTTCTATTCATATCTGGCACATACTGGATTTTAAAAATGTAATTTGAACAAAAAAAAAAACAGGTGTTGCTAAGCAACAGCTTCATTCAAGTTGGTATCTCACTTCGAATTTGGGGGCCATCTTGAGAAACTTGGCTATATATATAAACTGGAGGGGTAGAAAGAATCGTGTTTGATCACAATGAGATACTTATAAAAAAACAATGCTGATGAACCAGATATAGTTGATCAGGTCTCTGATCCAGGTCAAATTTAAGCATTAGGTTAGATGTGTGGATTCAAGACAGTCCTAATTTTGCCTTATGCTCACACTGGAGGTTTTATGCAGAACTGGACAGTTGGATGAATTCTCCATCACAATGTACTTAATTTTCCCAAAGTTCCAACATCTCATTTCCAGAAACTCTGATTAGAAACAGATAGTATGGAAGCGAAAGTGAAGCATAGTTTCACAATATTAGTGAAGGTTGAACCATGATCACCTCCTGTTGTGAAGTCTTAACGCTCGCTCCTTGCTGAGATTTCTTTCATTAACTCTGAATTCCTTTTGGAAATCCTATATTCTAACATGGGCAAGCAACTTTTGGGGGATTCACATCATTATACAGCATCCCTTATCTGAAATGATTTTTTTTCTCTAGGATTGGAACCAGAAGTGTAGGATCCCCCCCCCCCCACCAGATTTAGAATTTTTTATATTCATAATGGGATATCTTAGAGATGGGACCTAAGTCTACACAAAAAACTGCAAAAACTGGAGGGCAAGAGGAAAATCTATAGCAACTAAACTCTACAGATAAAATTATGGAGCATTCCCCTGAAATTTCTTTGTCCCCTGCTATCATTTTAAAAATGATATTTAATTAATTATTTAGTTTATTTATTTATTTCTTGTATTTATATACTGCCTTTCTCACCCCTGGGGCGACTCAAGGTGGTTTACAACCAGAGGCAGCCCTAGGTAATTTTCAACGGTAAGCAAACTGTTTTTTGCCCCCCCCCCCCCCCAACAACCAATCACTGATATATATTTTCTGTTCGTCATGGGAGTTCTGTGTGCCGTATTTGGTTCAATTCCATCATTGATGGAGTTCAGAATGCTCTTTGATTGTAGGTGAACTATACATCCCAGTAACTACAACTCGCATATGTCAAGGTCTATTTTCCCCCAAGAGCACCTCAAGAGAGCCCCTGGGCAAAATCAACTATACTGCAAATGCTTACTTTGCATAATAGGTTGAGCCGCCCCTGTTTACAACATACTAATGGCAAAAATTCAATGCCAACATACAGTACACAAAGAAATCATAACTAATTACTACATATAACTATGAACTTAAAATCAATTAAAACCATTAAACGTAAGACATTCATATAATCTGAACATTCAGACAAGCATAAAATCATCCTAGTATAAACATTAAAATCCCATGATCCAGAAATCGTATATACCATTGCCATTCTGAATTGTCATTGCATATGTTCCTTGTACTGCATTATTTATTAGCCAAAGGCTTGATCCCACAACCATGTCTTTGTTCTCTTTCTAAAGTCCGGGAGGGAGGGTGCTGATCTAATCTTGCTGGGGAGGGAGTTCCATAGCCGAGGAGCCACTATTTCTTTAGGATTGGTATAGTTATGTTTCCTGGTACTGTTGGTTCATTTCATGGGGAGAGGAGGATTGAAGGAGTAAAACCAATTTCCCCTGCTTAATTGATATTCCCCCCACCCATGTCCCTGTTGTGGAGAAACTTTAGTTTATGATATGGGAAGCAGGTAGGGGGAATAACTGGCAAGTTGGCTGTTTGTAACTTGGGGACTGCCTGTACTCTTATTAGAATAGTAATTGCAGAGAAACAGTGGTGACAGAGTTTTCCACCACAACAAGGAGACTTCACAACAAGGAGACCTCCAAGTGTCAGACCTTCTACTGCTCAAGGACAGAAAAAGTATCCAGTGGGTCCTTCAGCTCCCACCTTAGGAACTTATGATTTCTTCTTTACCAACGCATTTATTCATAATTTAAAGAACAATCACATAACAAAATGTGTGTTTTCCAATACACTCGTGGAGCTGTCAAGGACTGTGTACCTTTGCATGGGAGGTCTTAGGAATGCTTGTGGCATTCACAGAGTGGTATGTCTTTGCTTAAAATTGGCTAATGTATACAATGCATTTATGTAATAGATTTTTCAAAGAAAGTGAATATGGTTACTTAACCCCAAGGCAATCTGTTTAGAACAAACAGATAGATACATACACACACACACGAGCACACACACATGCTCTTGCTTGTTACTGAAGTGGTCCACCGTATGTCACTCTATACTGTTTTTCCATAGTTCAGAAATAGCAGCATGGAGCCTGGGGAACAATACCGCGAGAATGCAATGTTTTCTGTGATATGAAATGTCAGAGGGAAAATGTGAAGGTTGGATCATTGTGCTGAAGCTACTTTGTGTGCTTCCAGATGAGGCTTTTATTGTGCAACTGCCTTGCCTGAAACATGGGTTGCTTCCCCCTCTTTCCTCTCTGCATTTTGTGAACTGTGGAATGGACTCCTGAACAGATCATGGACTAAGGCAGAATGTATCAGCCTGGTGCTTTCTACAATGCTGTACTACAACTTCCATAGCCCCACAACCAAATATGGAATTGTAGTCCAACCCATGGGAGTGGGAGCATCAGGTTAGGGGAAGGCTGGCATAGGATGTCAACAAAACCTTTGCCACATTAGTCTGCTTGGAAAACAATAGCACTTGGATTAGAAGGCTGAACATGCTTTGGCACAATTCATTTCCCGTCATCTGCTGTCCTTGAGTTGTAATGGGCTACATTCTCTATAATCTCCATATGGTTTTGAGGCATTATAGGCTAATGTCCAGGAAGAACAATAAGATGGAGATTACTGTTCTAGCAACTTTATCATTTGCCTCACTCCCTTGTTGTTGATGTTATGCACCTCCAAGTCAATTCTGACTTAAAGAACATTATGCTGGGATTTTCTTGGCAAAGATTTGTCCAAAAGGAGCCCACTACTACCTCTCAGATTTCCCAGCAAAATCAATAATAATATTTTTCCCATGCCCACCTTTTCTATGTAAGCATATTGTTGGGCATTTTAACAAAGTAGGGAAAGGGACCCAGCCCTGTCACCATCTGGCCATTCAAAGCACACTTTAAAGAAACCAATACTTTGATATGGAGGATATAGTTTTATTGCCTCCTTGCTTAAGAACCCTCTATGAACTCATCCTCTTTAAACAATAGTACATAACAATATATTGTACACTGTAGTGTGGCATTATAAGAACACAAATTTTAGCTCCTGCTTTAAAACCTGTCTATAAGAATCCTCTTCTTGGTTTCCTAACTGGTGTTCTTTGGTCTGAAAAAAATGTATACAAATTGATGATAAAATCATGCAAAGTTAAATAAAAGTTATTTTTAGAAATATTGTGAGGTTGCTTTTTTTAAGTGACCAAAGTTTGCAGATGCTCAGAAAGGAACTAATTAAAATTCTGCAGCATCTCTGTTTTGTGGAGGGAGGGAGTATAAAGGGAGAAAGAGAGATTGTGAGAGACCTTCATGTGTGGCTTAGCTTGCGATTTTAGTTGCTGAAACAATTATACAATGCAAATATTTATGAATCACTGTATAGGTTACAATCTTATTTGGAAAACAAGCATTACCTCCTTTATGTTTCCTAGGGAAAGGATTTTGATGGTTTATCTGGGATTGGAATGGAATATTTAAAAACATTTTGCTGCAGAAATACAGCTAAAATACCCCATGTTTCCTCTTCTATGATCAACATTTTGCAATGTGTTCTTCTGACAAGTCCAAAGCCATTACTTAAAGCTCACTGAACACACAATCTTAACCACCTAAGATGGTAACAATCCCAAGATAAGAAAGAAGCTTCTCGGCTGGGATCTGTCTCAATGATCCCGTAGGCAAGTATTTGTCCCTAAGTGCATCCCATCCCTGCCAAGATTTGAGGAAAGAAAGAGACAGTTGCACTTAACAGGCCTAAAGTTAATTTTTAGTACATTGGAGTGGAGCCCCAGTGGTGCAATGGGTTAAACCCTTGTGTTGGCAGGACTCAAGACTGACAGGTTGCAGATTTGAATCTGGGGAGAGTGTGGATGAGCTCCCTCTGTCAGCTCCAGCTCCCCAACCGAGGACATGAGAGAAGCCTCCCACAAGATGGTAAAACATCAAAAAACATCCAGGCATCTCCTGGGCAATGTCCTTGCAGATGGCCAATTCTCTCACATCAGGAGTGACTTGCAGTTTCTCAAGTCACTCCTGACATGAAAAAAAAGTACATTGGAAAACAATCATTGCTGGTCCTTCACACCAGATAACTTTAGAAGCACTGCTATAGACTACATAGAGTTCTAGCTAAAAATAAAATAAAATGAATCCCAGACTTTAGTAGATCTACTGAAGCCCCCCTGAATGGCCCAATGCCTGCCCTTTGGCCTGTGGATAAACAAATGCCCAAAGGTAGCAGCCTACAATTTATGGCTCCAAACACCTATCCTTATCCAGTATTGCTTACATGATTAGGACACTGAACCAGACCTTTCCCATTGTATCCATCCAACCCATATTCTTGAATCAGGGAAAATGAAAAGAAGAAAGAAAGAAGAAGACATGTCTAACTGTAGAAAAAAAATCATCCTCATCTCATTGGTGTACAATGTTCTTGATGTGAAATGTTCTTGACAATGCACTTGCAATGTGGTTCTTTAGGCTTAATCTGGTTTAAAAAAAACCTTGCATGATGTAGAGCTACTTCCAGCAGGGCTCCATGTTTTAAATGAAGTCGCACTGCCATAAGAGGCAGTGCCAGAAACATGTGTGGCTTCCTGTGTTCCATAGAAAACAATGGGGGGGAAGCAGTGCAGCGACACTTCTCCATGTAAGATGGGGTAAGGCATGATGTGGGCAATGTGGGTGATACAGGGTGTGGGTGATGGGCTCCCCATACCTCCTGCCAGATTTGCAATGCACCATGGCAAATTCTCCCACTATTGCTTGGCTTAGTGACCTCAATGTGATGAGGTCCAGAGATAGAGAGAGAAGTGGGAAAAGTATGGGGGAAATGTTGAACAAGTACTATGATCTAGGCCCTAGGGAGAAGAGGACCAGTGAGAAAGGAGGGGAAAAAGTGCCTATGAGGAATGATGTGGTGAATCCCGTCATCTCAAATGTTACTGGTATTGCTGAAAATGGAAGCCAATGTGCAATCATGGTGTGTAACACAGAACAGGCTCAGGATTCTAAAACCATCAAATACACTTTTGAAATTATTTTTCCTTAGAAACGACAGGAATGAACACCAGGCCAAGGCGCTTTTGAGAATATGAAACATACAAACCCTATTTTATTTGGAGATTTGGGGATAGCTGCCAAAAAAAAAAACAAAAAAAAAAACGGTGCTTCAAACAAACCTCCCTTTTCTTAGCAGCATCTTGTTCATATTAATCTGAATATATTTAATTTACCTGTCTCCTTCCTCCTAGTATGCTATTGATAATATCGTAGTGTGCAAGGATACCTTTTGTGTGCCGTCCTTTTGTGTTTGCATGCCGCATTTCTTTCCCTCATCCGTATTGTGAAATGGACAGAAACTATTATAGTGCTGACTGGTTCTTTTTTGCTTTTCTTTTTTCACTTCATTTTTTACTGAGTCAGGCAGTTTGTTCGGCTTTTTCTTTTTCCTTTTCAAGCTATTGTTCCAGTGATACTTTTAGTCTGTTGTGATATAGTGTAAAAGCCAGTTCATAACTATATGCTGGTAGTTATGTGTTAACTATATGTTAAGCAACAACAAAAGCTCTGTCAGTGAAAAAGAAAAGTCTCAAAGATATTGCAAAATACTAATTAAAAGGTTTTGGATGTGACAAAATCATTCTGAATAGTAATTTATGTTACATGTACCTTTGAAACCAATATGGGAAGCTTTCATGGCTAACATAAAATATCTCTATAGTGTCAATGCAACTTCACAGACATGTAATTTTGCCAGGTTTTCAAAATAGCAATAAGAGTTAGTAAAAATTCACAACATGTTCTGAGGACAGCATAGTGAAGTAGTTTGAGTTTTGAACTATGACTCTGGAGACCAAGGTCTGAATCCTTGCTTGCCCATGGAAACCCACTGGTTCCACAATCTCTCAGCCTCCGTCGATGCAACAACAACCCATTTCTGAACAAAACTTCCCAAGAAAACCCCTTGATAGGTTTGCCTTAGGGGCGCCATAAGTCTAAAACACCTTGGAGGCACACAACAATAAGCAGCAATAGGACTGGCAACCAGGAAGTAGCTATTAACACATTTGTGTTCTACGTAAATGAGAATATTGTGTTCAGTTACCTTAGTTATCTGTTTCTCTGCAGAATCAACATATTATCTGCATTCATTAATTACACAGCACACATTTCTGTATTAATGAAGGATCTTCAACACAAATACAAGATCTTTTTTTTGGGACATCTCATTCTCATAGCTGTCATGGAAATGCAGAAATTAAAATCCATAAAATGGCTCCTTAAACTTTGAGTTGGGGCGCTTCCACACAGTACCTATAATTCAGAAAAGTACGAGTTAAAAAGAGGGGTGGCCAGATGACGTTTGTGCTAAACGTGTGCTAATCACAGCAACAGAGGTCGTCCTTTATTCTGGTTTTGGATAAAAAAAAAAAGGATTTTCCCATGACTGTGTGGCCCTGCAGGCATGTGAAGTTTGGGATTTCCCTCTTTACCCCCTGTGGAGACTGCCTCCTACCCCTGGCTGGTTTTAAAAAGCCCAAAACAGCTGATCAGCTGTTTGGGCTCCTATGGAGACACAGCTGATTTCCATCTGGTTTCAAGAGAGGAAAAGTGGAGAGCCATTAGAGGTCTCTGAAAGAATTTATTATAAACTTTATAATATTAAATAAGCAATTGAGGAAAGAGGGAAATCCTGCGGCATTTAAAAAAAATCCCACTGATATGCGCTGTTGCATATATGTGCACATAGGAATTTCTCCATATTCGTATTAGCATAGTCACATGTATGTATATAAGCATCAGCACATAATTGAGTGTATAATTGATACTTGTTTTTATTAATTATAAGCCAAATGTGATGTTATTAATTGTTTATTGTTGTATTTCATCATTCTACTTTCACTTGACTTAGCCAATGGTTTGTTGACCGAAATAAAGGCTACTGACTGACTGAAAAAAACTTCTGGCAAATGTTCCCCATCCACCCTCTATTTTATCCGGAGACACAGAAGGGCTGTGAGGATACTGGGGGAAGAAAGTCCGGGACCAGCTGGTCCGTATGGGGACTTGCTCTGAGGTCCCAGATTTGTTTATCCTGCATCCTGCATTTTGGAGATGCCTGGAAGTGCCCTTGGTTGTATTCAGGAAACACACACACAATTATTATATTTATATCCCACTGTCTTCTGTTAAAGGAGACTCCAAAAGCTATATCTGAAAATAATAGGCAGTACACTATAACCTCAATTTTTTCACTGATGAAAACTGAGACACATGAGTCTAAGCAACATCAGAGTGTGATAAAGATGGCAAAAGATATTAAGAACTGCATTGAGTTTACACTTTTGCACTCAGTTTGCAGCAACTTAAGTAAGTTGAGACAAAAGGAGGGAAAGTGGGAGAAAGAAACTGGAATATTTTAAAAGCATCTGAAAAAGTGGAATGACACTTCATTGGGACAGCTGGAGATATTAACAGAGATTAATGCATGATATGCACACAGTCTAAAATGATTCAAAATAAGGTACCACTCTTCTGTGCATTCAGTGCTGTGTACAAGTATTAGATAATATCACACAGCATTCATATTCTACTGATAACAAATCTGCTTTCATTTGTAATGCATATATTTTATATTGCTTCCATTTTTTGTTTTAATATAATAAACAGATAGCAAAGAATGGAAATAAAGTGGTGGTAATCAAATATGATTTTGCAACAAGGGAGAGAACAAATGGGGTCAAGTAGGATGATGAATAGTTTCTCAAACATAACATTATTCGTCTCTAGACCTTAAAGATTCATTGTGTGTTGTTTCCCTTCCTTCTTTCTTTGTTTATTATACAAGCACCGTATAATACCACAAACTGCCAGCTGAAGTATTCAGCAAAGAACAATGAATACTGAGAGAGATCAGGAAAGGGCTGAAATCTAGGGGTCAATGGAAGTGTATAACCTGATGTTGGTGGGCTAAGAATTTCAGTTTCCTCTGGAATTTATAAAAGAAAGAAGAAGCTTTGCAATGGAAGACGTGTGTGTATGTGTGGACACTGAAGAGAATGCAATATTTAGTGAAACCTCTTTTGGCTCCCAAATGCCCAGGAAAATTTATGGGCATTTAAAAAAAATGAGAAATCCTCCAAATAAAAGAAAATAAAGGGTGTGCCTCACAGATATAAAGCTGAATTGAGTTAAGCACAGCTTTTGTAAGATGATTTGCAAACAAGGGAAGCAATCTAGTGCAGGATCTGTACGCAAATGCACAATAGCAAAAATTGTGCACACTCAGAATCATTTGATGGATTAACATGTATGTTCATGCAATAAAACCTTGATCTCAAATTTAGGCCCAATAAATATATAATTTAAAGACATTTTGTTTCTTGAGGATATTAAAGGCTGTTCAGTTGTGGTGTGATAAATCCAAGTGTATTCAGAACAGAAAGAAAACTATGCACTGGACCCCAAAAAACTGTAAAGCCACATCTTCCAACCTGGTGGACATGGCCTCAATTAAATACATTTCATAGAAGAACATTGGGACACACGTGGCTCAGCATGATCAGAGTGTGGTCAAGATGGCAAAAGTTCTTTATAAGGAAGAACGTACAGTTTTCGCTAGGCTACAGCAGTGGTTCTCAACCTGGGGTCCCCAAATGTTTTTGGCCTACAACTCCCAGAAATCTCAGCAAGTTTACCAGCTGTTAGGTAAACCACTGGGCTACAGCTTCTTTCTTTTGTCTGAGTCTATCAGGAAGGGCAAAATCGGCCCCTTCCTCTTTAGTCCCTCCTGCCAAGTCGATTGTGTGAAAACTATCTCAGTTTGCAAAAGCTGAATTAAGCTTGAGGACAAAATGGAACGTGGGCAAAGGGGAGAGAAACTGGACAAGTCTGTACTCGCTGCTAAATCCACTCTACCAAATCTACTACAGTGCCACATTGGTATCCTATCCGCACAGTCCAGCTGGACCAAAATTGCATTGGGCCTGTTGGACTGTTATCTCACCCTTCATTTTGTGAGAACCCTTGGCCAAGATGGCTATCCTGTTCTGACATCAGCAAGGGTACCTTTATGACCAGCAAGGAGCGGGGTGATTTTCCTTCCTTCTTCCTGATTGTGTGTCCAGCTCAGAGCAGCAGTGGGGATAATGTAAATGTGATCCATTCCCTGATGAGTGCAGGGAAAGGATGATTTTGCTGATGTCCCAACTGAACAGTGGATGGGTCAATTGGACCCACCCCTGTTGTCCAGGCTGCCTTGAAGCTGTGGGGTATGCTGGAGTTGCCAGCAAACCTTTAAGTATCACCCATGCTAGTTTAATACTGGGAACCCCATAATACTTACTGGAAGTAGGTCAATGATTTGGGAACAGCTAGAAATAAACTGAATGAGAGTTGAGTTTTCTTGCCTGTGAGACACACCCTGGTACATTTCAGAAGTGTCCAAAACAGGCATCCTTAAACTGCAGCCTTCCAGCTGTTTCAGCCTCCATCTCCCAGAAGTCCCAATGAGCTTGTTCAATTGTCAGGAATTCTGGGAGTTGAAGGCTCAAACAGCTGGAGGGCCGCAGTTTGAAGGTACCTTGACTAAAATATGAAATGACAGAGGATTATTTGGGAGTGTTCCTGCCAAATTGGGACAATTGGAAGGTATGAAATGAATCCTCTGCCCATATTTTGATAAACATTTTTTTCTTCTATCAAGGTTAACAATGCCTGATTCAGCTATGAGCATATCTTTTGAGCTTCCAAATACAAGGAGAAGAAGACCAGGGTCCCTTCAACACTGTCATATAATCCAGATTATCAAAGCGGATAATCCACATTATCTGCGTTGAACTGGATTCTATGAGTCTGCACTGTCATATAACTCCGTTCAAAGCGGATAATCTGTATTTTATATGGCAGTGTAGAAAGGGCCTCGGAGGGCAGGAGCATTGCTTGAGGGTGCAACAGGAATTTAATCCAGTGGCACAAAACTGGCTTTGGTCTTGCTCCTTGCCATTTATCCTGGGATTTTTGTTTCTTGTGGAGCCCTTCCACACAACCCTATATACCAGAATATCACGGCAGAAAATCTCACAATATCTGCTTTGAACTGGGTTGTCTGTGTCCACACTGCCATATATTCCAGTTGAAAGTAGAAAATATGGGATTTTATTCAGCTGTGTGGAAAGACCCCTGGAAGCACGATCTCTTCTGAAACTTTGCCTCTAACCCAGAAATCTGCTTCCAAAATGAGGGCATAATCCTGCAGCCTCACACAACAATAGGCCAAATGTGGACAAGTTGTGACTTTTAATATATGGGACTTGGATTCCCATCAACTCTAGCCAGACATGAGGGATGGTGGGAATTGGAATCCAACAAATTTTCTACAACAGGGACATTGCCTGTCCCTGTTGGAGAAAACGTTGGAACAAATTCTTTTAATCAAATAGAGCTTTGAAAATGATACATGCTTCAGTGAGAGATGCATTGAAGTTTTCTTGGTAGCAATTTGCTTTATTTATCTGATTTATATCGTGCCTCGGGGCAGCTTAGAACAAGATCAAAAGATGAAAAGGTATAATCTTAGAATGCTATTAAACTATTTGTAATATTGAATTAAAAAACATTTGAAAACACATTTATTAAACAGTGCAGCATTTTCTCTGAACCGTTTTCTGCTGTAATGTAAGAAGCATTCCTTAGATTTGGAAAATGGTCTTTAAAACCATCTGGAGCTGAAGAAGAAGCTGGACGGAAATATAAAGCAAATGGCAAATAATATTTTTCCCTGCACAAAACAAAAGTTTAAACAGATCTAGGCTCCAGTGCCAATTAATAAATAATTCAAATAGCAAAGTCTTTCATGAATTCAGTGGCCTGGTAAATAATGAATTTCTGGTTGAACTGTATTGAAGACATTGAATCATAGAATTGTGGAGTTGGAAGGGATCACAAGGCCCATCCAGTCCAACCCCATTCTGCCCTGTAGAATACACAAACAAAACACTCCATATAGATGTTCATCTAACCTCTGTTAAAAAAAATCCCAGAGAAGGAGGCTCTGGGCCTCATCACAAAGGCCAGGCAAATCATCCCGCTTCACCTGGCTTTGCTGAGAAAGGAGAGGGGCAGTGTGGTTAATTCATCACCCTGCACACAGCTCCCTCTTGGTGATGCTTTCCCTACCACATGGGGGATGTGCCGCCATCCCAGAGAGGCCTTCTGTATTGTGGGGAAAGTGTTCAGTGATGCTTTCACCCAAGTTGGGTGTGGGGCCTCTGCCAGAAGTCACACAATGTTGTGTGATGGCTGGTGCGGGGCTCCACCCATTAGATGGGGTGCAAGCATCTTAGGATGCTAAATTCCCCTGTCTGATGAAGTCCTCCATCACATTTCAAGGCTGCTATTTCTATTGTGAACAGTAGGCTTGGTTGATCCAGCTCGTTAATTTCTAATCTCATTAAGAAATCGTAAATAAAATACCTTTAGAAGCGATATCGACGCGTTTTGGCAACCCAGCAAAAAGTGTTTTTGCCATATTGAAGCCGTGTCCGCCATCTTCCTTACGACTTGCAGCAGTGAATCATAAATGCTGGGGGTGTGGCCTTCAGGAACAGCTGTTCTTACCCACACTCACCTCCTTCCTCTTTGCATCGGCGGCTTTGCGAGGTGGGCGGCTACCTCTCTGGCGACAAGCGGCGATGCGGAAGAGCTGGCCGTAGCCACGCCCACCTTGAAGCCCCCCTCGCAAAGCCGCCGATGCAAAGAGGAAAGAGGTGAGCGTGGGTAAGAACAGCTGTTCCTGAAGGACACGCCCCCAGCGACCTCAAAGGACAGCTGTGTTTGGCCACGCCCACCTCTCCCTTCTGCATGGAAGCTTGTCAGAGAATGGAAGGAAAGATGAGAGATTTTAAAAGTGTTAGTTTTAAAATCTCTCATCTTTCCTTCGCTTCCCTGGCAAGCTGTCATGCAGAAGGGAGAGGTGGGCGTGGCCAAGCACAGCGCTCCTTGGAGGTCGCTGGGGGTGAGGCCTCCAAGGAGGGCTGTGCTTGGCCACGCCCACCTCTCCCTTCTGCATGGAAGCTCGCGGCAAGGGAAGGAAGGGAAACTGCGAGATTTTAATGGTTCTGGAGGGAGGGAGGGGCACCTTCCATTAACGAAACAAAGGAAGCAATTCCTGATATTTCCGATCTTTTTTTAAAGAATATTTCAGAAATAATTTCAAAATCGAACCGCCAGTGCCCCCTATATACAAAACGAGTTTAGAACCATTTTTTTAATTGATCAACCAAGCCTAGTGAACAGCGCTTACCATCAAAAGGTCTTACTAATGTTTAAGTGTAATTTTTTCGGCAATTTGAATTGTTCCCTGTCTTAGTCTCTAAAGCAGCTGGAAACAAGCTTGCTCCCTCCTCAATGTCACATCCTTTCAAATATTTAAACATGGCTATCATGTCCCCTCTCAGTCTTCCTTTCTCCGAGCTAAACATATCCAGCTCCCTAAGCTGCCTTTCATAGTTTGGCTTCCAGACTTTTTACCATTTTGCTTGCCCTTCTCTGGATACATTAGCTTTCCTGAACTGTGGTGCCCAAAACTGGCATAGCAGTCCAGGTCCATATATAAAGACACACACTTTAAGATGTCAAGATTTTTCATGCTATTTCTGTTTAGTTACTTTCAAAGCTATCAAGATGTATAGGGTTATGTATGTGTGCTTTAAGTTATTTTACTAGAATGGAGCCCCCAGTGGTGTAATTGGTTAAACCCTTGTGCCAGCTGGACTGAAGTCCGACAGGTTGTAGGTTCAAATCTGAGGACAGCGTGGATGAACTCCCTCTGTCAGCTCCAGCTCCCCATGCGGGGACATGAGAGAAGCCTCACAAGGATGGTAAAATATCAAAACATCTGGGCGTCCCCTGCGCAATGTCCTTGCAGATGGCCAGTTCTCTCACACTAGAAGTGATTGGAGTTTCTCAAGTCGCTCCTGACACAGAAAAAAAACCCTAGAATGTATACCAAATAAGACTTCAAGTGGCAGATCATGTGGCATGGAATATGGATTAATTGTTGTGAAAAATTAAAAGCTCTCACCCACCTTTTCTGGCCTCTAAACAGAATCTTTTCTTTTTTTAAAAACCCCAAACAAACCACAAACCGCTGAATGATGGTTATTTGACTTGTGTTGGAAGACTTTTCTTGACAGGAGTGAGAAAAGACAAAACTCTACTTCATGTTATTAGCCTAGTGACTGCCAGACTGTTTGGGTTGTGAGTCTTTTCTGTTGGCTCATCCATTTTTGTCATAACAGAAATAACATGGTGGAGGAGAAGGAAGCAACCAGCTAGCTGAACAGAATGAAATGGCATTGAAATACTGTAGGCCAGAGGAAAAGAAATGTTCAAGCATTGTGCCCTTTTTAACAGATATCTCCATTATTTGGCAACACATCAGAAAAGGAACAGAGTGTGCAAGTAAACCATTAACCTTTTGCAGTAAATCAGTTCAGCCTGAGCACAGTCTGGGAACTGGTGTAGTGTAGATGGTGCTTTGTGCTAAATAAAACAAAAGCGAACAGAACCTTGAATTTACAAAGCTTTATTTTTGTGGGATAAAATGTACAGATGCTACTGGCACAGTTTGCACAGGGGGGAAATAACAACATTAACAACTACCAGTCTGACAATATATTTAAGAGTTTGTAAAAAAAGAGTTATCTAGTACAGGCAGTGCTATATATAATGTGATAGAGGAAAATTGGTCCTTTTAAATGTCTGGGTATGCAATATATGGAGGAGGCATCCAAGGACTTTATCACATGAACCCACTATCCTATGGCAGTTGTGCTGTTACATACTGGGATTATCATCCTTGCTATTGACCCTTTCGTAATTCACATTACTGTATCAATTTGCCCATCAGTGGTCTTGTGGCAGTATTTCCAATTGGCCTCCTAACTGGGCCCTTCCATAGTCCAGCAGTTCCACAATTATTTTACACTTTAAGAAAAAGGAATGCTCAGCACAGAAATAGAATGGGCTCAACCTATGAGGTAAGTGGTGCATTCTGTGGCTATTGACAGGTTTGCCAACAATAGCAGAGGATTAATTAATTGAGAAGCAGCAGATTGGAAACAGGACATGCATGTGCATGTTGTTTGAATCAAGGACCCCCCAAAAGTGCAGAGGTCCAAGAATGACCACTAATTATCATGCTCAACTTGAAAGACCAGGAGAACAACCCACCACTGACCCCACTGACAACTCCTCCTTCCTTTCCCAATAGGTAATGACTTCTGAGAAGGTTGCAGCTAAAGCCTCTTGCCAAATATGTGTTGGGAAGTCACATTCCTATCTGTCCCCACAATACACGTCTCCCTTGAGACCTTACACCCAGAGGCGGCCCTAGGTGATTTCCAACGGTAAGCAAACAGTATTTTGCCCCCCCCCCAACCAATCACTGATATATATTTTCTGTTTGTCGTGGGAGTTCTGTGTGCCATATTTGGTTCAATTCCATCATTGGTGGAGTTCAGAATGCTCTTTGATTGTAGGTGAACTATACATCCCAGTAACTACAACTTGCATATGTCAAGGTCTATTTTCCCCCAAGAGCGCCTCAAGAGCGCCCCTGGGCAAAATCAACTATACTGCAAATGCTTACTTTGCGTAATGGGTTGAGCTGCCCTTGCTAACACACATCTGTTCGGAAATATCACCTATTGTCCTACCAGGGGGATCTTTCCATTTGCCAGTCAATGCAGTCAATGCCAATCAACAAGCATTGTTTATCAAGATGATCCCATCCTGGATTGAGCAGAAAGGGATGGCGAGGATCCAGGAGACAGACTCCAGAATTCCTCCAAGGAGAACATTATTAGGTTTCTGCCACTCTGTGTACCAGTCAGAAAGTGCAAATGAATGCACTTTTGAACCAATAAGATTGTGGAACATAATTTACACCAATTACAACATCTCTATTCTTTCAAATGTAAATCAAATGTTCATGCTTGTAACTGTGAATTATGTCATATTTGGGAGATTTCTCCTTTCATTCCGCCTTGGCCTACAAAGCAATAAATCAATTTCTGATCCTGCCCTCAGTCTCTACATGTTTCTATGAGAAGCATATTGGAGCCAGCATGCCAAGAAAAATGAACCCAGAGATTTTGGACATCACAATAGGAACAATCACCATAGGCGTTGATCCTATTTCAGTGCTGGTTTGTCACTTTTGTGTGAATGCCATGATTTCTAGATTTACTTCTTAAAGATCGTTTTTCTCTGGTATTCCAGACATTGCTGATAAAGTAAGAACCAGTAGAAAGTATGCATTAAAATGTGCTCAGTTGCTTTTCAAAATACCTGTCCACATTGCTTTTCCAGGGAGGGGAAACTATAAACTTTGCTTTTTTAAAACTCTTCTATTACAAAATTTGTCTAAAGCTGCTTCTTTGTCTTATGACCTCATCACATTGGGGTTTTTATTATCTCTTTTGCCTCTTCTGGATGGGGCCTGCCGAGTGCCACCAAATAACGCTGGTTTGGTCCCGCCTCCATCCCTCCCGAAATGGAGGGGAAGCATTGCAAGAGGAAAGTGTGTTTTGGGTAGCTCCGACAGAGCTGCCCACATTTATTTTGCTCTATACTCCTTACTTACTTACTTACTTACTTATTTACTTAGGTGATCCCTCATTGGCTGAGTAGGATAGTCTTCCAGGATCAGTATTCTGGTGGGTCTGTAGGTGACTGTGGAGCCCTATTCTTGATCTGCATCTTCTCCCGCAGTGAGGGCATTGGTTTCCAGGTGGAAGGCGGTCTCGGTCGGGGTTGGCTTGACGCGTCTTCCTCTTGGCACGTTTCTCTCTTTCTCCCTTCATTTGTGCCTCTTCAAATACTGCAGCACTGCTGGTCACAGCTGACCTCCAGCTGGAGCGGTCAAGGGCCAGGGCTACCCAGTTCTCAGTGTCTATGCCAGATTTGATGGGGGAAAGGGCAATGTGGCAATGCATGATGTGGGAAGGAGGGAGGGCACGTAGGGCATCACAAGGCACCCCACATGTCTGCCATTTTGCCAGTTACTGTTGACAAAATGGCACAGCCCCAGGGGCTGTGTGAAGAGGTCCTAAGTAATATTACTACCATCTAATCTCACTGGATCCTTGTTTTTTTTTATCAGAACCTCTTCTGGCTTTCACTAGCTTTTACAGCAGGGATATCTTCCGAGCAAAGATTAGAAGCAGTGAGCCCTATAACTTCCTTCCTTCCTTCCTTTAACAAAGGTTTAATGGAGTTACATTTTGAAAGCCAGTTGGTTTTGGTTTTGGATGGAATAATAGTATTAAAGTTAGCTTTAAACATTATTTTGAAAGGGCTTTTAAAGCATCTAAGAGGAATTTGACAGGATTTCTCTTCTCTTCAACAGTCCATGGTGTTTAAAGGATAAATGAACAGTGTAATATTTGCCATAGTGGGGTGGAAAGAAGAGAAGAAAGGAATTGGGCAAAACTCAATTGCATATCCGTTGTGTTCCCCAACCCTCCACTTTCCCATAGGCCAGAAGTGCAAGGGTTCATGGCTAACAAATTGATTGGAATTGATTTCTTGAAGATACAAAATCTGAAAAATGCTGCAGAAGAAAATTGTTTCAAGGATAAAATGTACATTTGAAATATTTATGCAAGCAGAGATTGCAAAACAGAAAATAAATAATCATGGATTTTGTGAAAATTCTTTTGAGAGAAGGTATTGCATTTTGAAATGACTAAACAATAGTGTGATTTCTGTGGATAAATATATGTCATTGTAGATTTTGTGCAGCTAACATTACAGGTGTGAGTTCAAACATCCACATCAATGTATTGTGAAGGCTTTCATGGCATTATTCTCTGCGAGAAGGCCTTACTGGTGCATTATTTAAACTGTTATGTTTATTCATATCATGATCTGATCACCATACTCAATATATCCCATATGCATGGGGGTATTGGGGTAACGATACAAAAGGTTTGCTAGGGTAGACCCTCTTTCACTCAGACTCAGCCCCTCCCCCCCCCCCCCCCGAATCAAAATCCTGGCTACAGGCCTGTCTGACACAGTAGTTGTTAGAGGTGTGTAGCATTTCTATGTTCTCAGATCATAGGCTATGTCCAGGTTGGTTCATCAGGTGCTCTGCTATGGATGAAAAACCTACAACAACCCAGCGATCCACATCAATGCTAGTAGCACTCATTACTTAATTTCTCATAGCCATACAAAGATGCACTATGTACTTTTTGCTTGTACATTTTGATGGAATTTATGTACCTTACAGGCCGATGATCAAAATTTGTGGCTGTCAGAAATGCTCCTAGAACTACCAATTAGTGGGATGTCATTGAATTTTTGCTTTGGAAATGTACCCATAATGTGGTATATTAATTCATTATTTGGTGTTTGAGCTCACGTCTGGTGCTTAGTAGATTTCGAGTGCCAGGTATTGACAAGAAAGATTATTTCCTCACCCCAAGCAACCGTTCAAGAGCCTTAAAATGACTCAGCATGAACTACAGAGCAGAAAAACCTATTCCGTATGAGGAAGACTCAAGACAAAGAATCGAAAGACTGTCAAAGAATTGGAAAGAAGTAACCATCAAAGTAAGGCTTTCAGTTTGAAAAACCAGACAGATAAATTGTTTGGAGAGTGACCGTCAAAGAGACTTAAGTATAGACAGAAAATGTCCCAAACCCATTTTGAGGAGTGACAGAAAAGTGACCTTCATTCATTTATCATCTTTAAAATGTCCAGTTACAAAACACAAACTAATTCCAAAGAGATAGCAAAAGAGACAGCTGCCATATCAAAAAGGAGTAACCATAACATTTTGCCTGGCTGCACACGGCATTTTGCAAACGTCATTGAAAATGGTGCCCTTTTGATTGTCTCCTTTAAAAAATCAAAGGCCCCCGGGGAAGTGGAGAGGTGGTCAGGGACCTGCTTGTGTGATCTTCCTTAATGACAGGTTTACCAGATAATAGCTATGTGATGGGGCTCCACAGCACCTGTGCGAGAAAGTGTGACTGACAGTACAGTGGACAGAAGCTCTGACAGACATGAGTGAGGGTCAGAAGGGCAAGAAAAGGAGAGTTGATACATGACTGCAGTATTATTCAACAAAGCTAAAGGTAATATTTAAAGTAATGGTATATGTTTTTTTAATAATTAAGAAAATACCCAAATGAGCCTCATTGATTTCATTTGTTGTCATAAAGCAGTGAAGTTCCACCTTCACATATAAATTGGAGGTGCTTGGCATTGTGATAAATAGATAGTAAAAATATCAAGTGAGCATTTAGCTGCTGGAAGGGACAAGGAAGCTGAAATCCCCACAACCATCCCTCCTCCCCAGGCTCATTTAGTCCTTTAAAACAAAGGAAAAGACTTCATAGGAGCCACCAGGCTTGCCTTACCTTCCTGAAAACCCAAAATGAAACTAAAGTACTTTTGAGGGGGAATTTTCTTTAGTTTCATTCTCTAGCCTCATGAAAGTAAGGCAAGCCTCCTGGCTCCCATTGAGGCTTTGTTACAGTAAGTTGTAGCAGGACCAAGTGTGTGAGTGTGTTGAAGAAAAACCTTATGATGGTAATTATTATGTGCAGCTGGTAATGTAATGCAATCTTGGACCACACCCGATAGGGTATAACTGTAAATTATACGGTTTGGGACCTGTCTACCTTCGTGACCGTATCTCTCTCCATGAACCATCTCGGGCCCCCCGTTCTTCTGGGGAGGCCCTTCTTTCGTCCCCGCCAGTCTCCCTTGTACTCCCTTGTACTCCCTTGGTGAGTACAAGGGAGAGAGCTTTTTCCTCTGTGGCTCCCCGACTCTGGAACTCACTCCCTGGAGAGATTAGGAAAGCCTCTACCCTAGAAACCTTTAAAAAGAACCTCAAAACCTGGCTCTTCCGCTGCGCATTTGATGATTAGATCTACATCCTCATACTAGTGTTTAGTTTAACGGTTTTTGTTATTGGAGTGCATTCCCCCCATAGGAAAGTTTTGCTCCACGACCTCCACTAAAATGAGCTCTCCCCTGCAAATAATCTGTCCTTGTTTATCTCGTGTTTATCTCGCCTGAGTTTTTAATCTGTTTCTACCCAATTTTCTTTTATCCATTACATGTAGTTAGCCCATGTTACCGTGATTGTGTTTATTGTAATGTTATATTGCTATGTTGTCTTTTGTTTTATATAATTGCGTTATTATTGTTTATTATTTGCATTTTCGGTTTTGTTTTATTTCATGTAATTGTTATTTTGGGCTTGGCCTCATGTAAGCTACACCGAGTCCCCATTGGGGAGATGGAGCGGGGTACAAATAAAGATTATTATTATTATTATTATTATTATTATTATTATCTGTATGGGTTTTTAGAATACAGTTCTGGAGAGCTTTTTCTCTGAGGAGATCTATGCACAAAGGCTCTGCTCTGAGGAGCAGGTTGGAGGGAAGCTGTTATGCTGCTCTAAAGGAGGCTTTGATGGAATAGCTGTTTGCTCAAGGTTTATGTTTTGTTTTCTCATTTGACTTAAGATGAAGATGCCTTATTTTGTGTTACTTACAAAGACTATGTACGTTTCTTGCACTGCTTGTTTTTTGTATGTAACATTGTAAGTTACTCTGCTATTAAGAGTAAAGATTTTTCTGTTCATTTCTACACTTGTCTGTGTGTCTTGTGCATGGGCCGTAGCTAAGATCCGCTTGCTGCGCATCAGGCTTTTCTTTTATTTCTAAATGCTAAAGGCGGGGAAGGAGGGGAGGCAACCCCCATGCCCACCCCTGCTGATTATGAATCTGGCCACACACCCCAGCCAGAAAGGTGGTGTTTCAGCCAAAAAAAATGTGGGGAAGAAACATACACAACCCCCCACTAGCAATTTATAATGCCGTTTTTCTTCACTTTTGGGCCTTCAGTGAGTTCTTTGAGCCATTCTCCTCAATCAGTGTGGATAGGATTTCCCATAGGGAGGGTTTCTCAAAGCAGTTTTAGCTTCCTATCTAGGAGCTTTAAGGCTCACTGAACTTTATCCAAGATCCTATTTTCTGATAGACTTGGGATGTCAAGAAGTAGAAGTAGCGCAATCTGGTTAATCAAAAGGGATCATACATAGGCACACACTACTGTGTTGGAAAACTAGAGAACGAGAAACGTTTAACCATACAAGTATGACAAGTAGAATATAAAAAGGTACAGACTCCAGTGGTAACTATAATCTCTACAAGGAAATTGAGATTATTCAAAAGATAATGCCTTGTCTTTCAGTGGTGGCTTAATGTTTGCACATTTCTCAGGGCATCACATAAGTTATTGAGCATCTCACTGAACAAGCTTTGCAGAACAGATTTAAAAACAGTAGCAATAACCTTTTGTCCTTAGCGGTTTCCTTTTCCATGCATACTGACTCTTAATTTAATTAGACAACAGCAATGCACATGTAAACAATGGCAAGAGGGGGAAAATACTTGATAACAGATGAATCAAATACATTTTATAGTAATTTTTAATTGAGGTTTATAGTGAGGGTATCTCAATACAAGAAACGTGGCCATAACAACAAAAAGTCAAACTTCAAAAAAGGAGAGGTGGTTAAGATGTAGGTCAATGTTAACAGGCTTTGTTCATTTTTAATTTGGAGTGGTTAAGCAAGCAAATCACATTTACAATGATGTAAAATACAACTATGTATGACTGAACTTCAATTTCCTGCTCCTAATTAAGTAGAAAGCCAGTAGCTGTATGTTTTAGGCCTTTAGGAAGACAATTCCTGAGTCTAACTTTCTGTTCTACTTGATAACTTTTTGTTATTGTTTTGCAATGAGTGGGGCCAACGTGAGATCGAATTCCTACATACGTCAAAAATCTGGCTGACCCCCAAATGTGATAACTTTGTAATCTGTTAGTAGTAACACACCATTTATGTGTAAAGCTGTATGTGCTGAGCAAGGTGTAGATAGGAAATTAATAGACCAAGCCAGAACCTGAAGCTCAGAAAGTTCATAAAATTTTGTCTGCTCTTGGAAGAATGACAGACAAGTGATTAATTTAGATAGGAAAGAGAAACCAGTTTGTGAAGATTCACCGATATCCTTAGAAGTCTGGAATTAAAAACAGTTTGGTATTTTTTTTTAAAAGAAGCTATTTCTGTCTCCTCCTCCCCGCCCCCAGTCTCTTCTCATATCAGAGATGAGTTGATTGTTTTTGAGGAGGTATGACCTTTAAGGAGTGTGTGTGTGTGTGAGTGAATGTGTGAAACATAGTTACACCAGTGGTGCTGAAGATGAATTTGATGAAAATTAATTCTGTATGCCGTCAGGGATTGGAGGTTGTCTAGAAGGGCACAGAGATGTATTTGCTGGCTGGGAAAAGAAAGGAGAGTTTGGGGAATTCGAGATGCCTTGTGGCATATGTCACTCTTAGAAAAATGAGGCATCTAAGGGAGGAGTTAATCTGTACCAGTGTGTCCAAAAGCTTGCTGTTATTAGCAGCAATGATGGAAGGAGAATGCAGCTACAAAAACCTTTGAAAAACCCATCAGAAAAGCACTAAGACAATGACAGCTACATTTTAATCAGGTTGTAGGAACTGGACCCGCTTAAAGAGAATTTAATTACACCAGGAAGGGGAATTTCTAAGATAGGCACGGTGACAGTAGTAAATGAACACTCAGTGGACAAGTCAGGATCAGTGGCTGCTGATTATATTAATTTTTAACATCTTATTTCCATCTAACCCTTAATGCTCAGATGGATTATTCCAGTTTACACTGGAAGCTACTTTGGGCCATCTCTTCCATTCTTCTGAAATTTCCCAGTAGTTTCCATGCCAGCTAGATGTTGAACTACTGGTGTCAGGGATCTTTCACATGTCTGAAGTCATATGGATTAAAGTTGCCTAACTGTGTTTACATTCAACAGCCCTTTGAGTTTGAGGTTGAGTGTCTTCTGACTGAATATATGTTCTACAGTTCTTTTGTATGATTGTGAAAGCTGGATAGTAAAGAATGCTAATAGGAGGCAAATTTATTTGAAATATAGAAGATTTTTATGGATACTATGGACTGCTGAAAAAAAAAACAACAGAATAAAAGGCCTAGAGCAGGGATCCCCAAACTAAGGCCCGGGATCTGATACGGCCCTCCAAGGTCATTTATTCGGCCCTCGCTCAGGTCAACCTAAATCTGAAATGGCTTGAAAGCACAGAACAACAACAACAACAATCCTATCTCATCAACCAAAAGCAGACCCGCACTTCCCATTGAATTACTAATAAGTTTATATTTGTTAAAATTGTTCTTCATTTTAATTATTGTATTGTTTTAAGTGTTTTTTGCATTGCAGATAAGATATGTGCAGTGTGCATAGGAATTCCTTCATGGTTTTTTTCAAATTATAATCCGGCCCTCCAACAGTTTGAGGGACTGTGACCTGGCCCTCTGTTTAAAAAGTTTGAGGACCCCTGGCCTAGAGTAAATCAAATCTGAATGCTCCCCAAAAGCCAAGATGACTAAACTGAGGATGTTGTATTTTGGCCATATCATGAGAACAGATGACTCACAAGAAAAGACAATAATATCTGGTTAGGTAGAAAGCAACAAGAAAAGAGAAAGACCACATTACAGACAGATAGACCTAGGACCTCATCATATGGCTGCCAACAGTGGGTGGTGGTGGTACTCTCCTTAAGGGCAAGGCATGGAGCCCTCATCTTGCCTTGCCTCACTTTGCCTCGCCAGCTTGCATAACAATCACATTGAGGGAAATGAGGAGCACGTGTAGTGCGCACAGCTTCTCCCCATGGAGCTGGCATGGATCTGGCAACATGGGAAGCCTCCCGTGTTGCCAACTCTATGGGGGAAACTGTGTGCTACGCATGCTCCTTGCTTTCCTCTGTGTGAATGTTCTGCCAGCAGATGACGCGAGATGAGGGTTCCATGTCTTGCCCGTAAGAGAAGTGCTGCTACTGGCTGGTGGTGGCCGTGTGACTAGGTCCCTAATCAAAGAAGCCATGATCTTGACTCTGTAAGACCTGGAAAGGGCTGTTAAGGATAGGTTTTCTTGAAGGTCATTCATAGCATCAACCACATTTAACAACAAATTATAACAAGATTACACCCATTGCGGGTATTATTATTATTATTAGTTTATGTTTATGTTTATTTATATCTTGCTATTTCTCTTCATAAGGAGGCTCAAAGCAGTTAACAATAAAAGCATTACAATGCAATTTAAAATATACAAATATTAAAACAGTATTAAACGTAACTAGTATTAAAAACAATTCAGATTAAATCCCTAAAAACATATAAACCCACAACAGCCCCTGACACGATCTTAGTTACATGGTATGAAAAAAGAGGCATGTTTTTGTGCCTAATAAAACCCCCTCTTTCTTCAATTGGATGTATTCCTTGGATAGTCAGTTGTAGCAAAAGTAGAGAATTCTGTTTAGTTTCCCAGTGGTGGGCCTTCTGGAGAAGATAGGCAAGATGAGCTTCAGTTGTTTATGCCTGGATTCTATTCACACAGAATAATTACAACACCCTTTTTCGTAGGACTGATTTTAAAGACAACTTGATGCATGTCCTGAAGGTGGCAACTAAGGCAGCAGCTGGGAAAACTTTCATGTTATTAAGACTTTACATCAAGTTGGTTGGTGGCTGCCTCCCTGGTTTGTTTCTGGGATGAATTTGGTCCCAGATTAGTCCAGACACAGTCAGTTGTTCAACAAGTTTTTGACACAGTCAGTTGTTCAACAAGTTTTTCTGCCACAATAATCAGCTTCTGAAGGAGGGCTCTCATGTCTACATTGAATTGTCAAGCCTTGCTAAAGTGGACTAGGGGCACATGTATACTGACCCTTATGGCAGGGCCGATCTGGTATTCTGGGCACCAGATCAGCCCTGATAAGTGTCTGCTCAGGGAGTCCCTCTGCCACTACAGAGGTAGGAGGGAGTCCCTAATGCCCAGCTGCATAAACAGATTAGATGGGCAGTTAGAAGAGATCTGACCTTTTCATTAAAAATACATTGGGCCTCTTTCTCGGTTTTTAAATCTGTTTTTAGTGAATTCAAATGTATTGTTGTTCATTTTCAAGAATTATTTTTATTACTGCTTAGTTTTCTCATACTTTTTATTAGAATGTATGTGCTCCATCTTCCAGGAGCTTGGTTTGCATTGCCCCTTAGTTGCATGAAATAGCATCCTTTGCATTTCCCCCAGGGTTGCTACAGTCTCAGCAGCACTCTGAAAGTTAACTATTAACAGGGGCTTAAAGCCAGCCTGCAAAAGCCCTTTGCTGTTATTGGTTTAAAAAAGTATCTTTTGGTCTAGAGACCGCCCTTTTTCCTAGGGATGAGATCTCCATTTTGGAAAGGCTCTCCTGCCTTCTTCAGTTTAGAAAAAGCCTCAGATGTGCTTGTGGTAAAGCTAGGCAGCTTGGATAGGCCATCGTGAGTACTTACCCTCTTGCCTTTGAAACTGGTGCTGAGCTTAGATAGGGGAAGACCTGCTCTTTCTAAAAATAGCAGCTCAGCGCTGGGGCAGAGAATATCTCAGGATTTCTCTGCATTGGGAGAGGCTCTATTACTTCATCCCCAAACTAACCTTGAGCTTAGATAGGGAAAGACCTGCTCTTTCTAAAAATAGCAGCTCAGGGTTAGGGTAAAGAATCCCAGGATTTTTTCTACAATTGGGGGAAGTTAACTCAGCAGCTGAAGGAAAAGGGAAGGAAAGAACATCTACATGATTTCACAAGTTGACTGTTTGTGTTTGTAACTTCAACAAGCTGTGCCAAGTCTGCCAAGGACTTTGAGAAATAAATGTTCTGTTTGATGTTCAAATCTGGAGTGGCCTCAGTTGCTGAGAATCCTAAGCTTCTAAGAATCCTAAGCTTCTAAGTAAGGTACCCGCAGTTCACCTTAAGTCAATCCAGTCACCAGTGGCATCAACGTCATCTTTATTAGACACATATTGTATTCTTTTAAACCAAGGTGAAAGTAAAAAAGTGTAGTGTGATTGAATGTACTTCAAGGGCAAATCTCAGCATATATGCTCTCTCATTGTGCTATTGATGAATTGGATTAATAGCTGTGTAGATACGTATTCTGTTTTTGTATGGCTGTGATCTGAAAAAGCAAATTTTTCATTGGTAATGTGTGAAATGTCTCCTTCTGTGCTATTTCTGTTCATTTCAGTATATCATTGTTGCCTAATAGGTAACATGATTTTACAAAGCCCCTCAATGTCAGAAATGAAGAAGCACATCATTTGGGCTTCAAGTTTTACCATGGGATCAGGAGGCCTATCTTTTGGGTTTCAACAAATGCTCAGTTGAAAGAGAAAATATGTGGATGATTGAATCTAAGATATCACAGTATCGAAAGTATTGTAAAAGGTGTATAGTCAGTTGAGCTTTTCCCCAGGAGAAACCAGTAGCATGTTGGAAGATTTATAAGCTGGTTCAACTCCTATCAGATCAAAACTGAAACCAGAAGTTAAATTGCTTCGCTTTTATTATCGTCTTGATGTTCTGTGGCTGGAAGCTGCAGAGATTCAGGAAAAAACTCATAATACATCACCTGACAAAGAAACTTCCCTATAGAAATACCTGCACTTCCTAATATTATATTTTCGGCATTATTCTCCTCCTAATCAGTACCACTTTCATTAAATACTCACAACTCCCAGCTAGGATCTCTTTTTCAAATCACATTTATTTTCCTTTCAATACCGCAGTAATCAGAACTCAGTCAAGTGGGCTGGCTCTGTGAGTCCTGACATCAAAGGGCAGTGTGGTGTGATTGATATCACTCGGATGGCAATATTGTTTGAAGAAATGTAGTCAGAAGGCTGGCAATTTAAAGGCTGTAAAAAGTTACAGAAGTGCAGCGTTCCATACTGATTTCCAGTGTACAGGCTGTGTATTACAGGATTGGCAATAACATGACAATCTGGTCTCTCTCAGGCATATTAGGTCTTTGAAAGGACAGCGAAGAGGAAAATCGAGCTGCCGGTTTCTAAAGGTGGCACATTAACACAACACTAGCAAATGATTCCTTTGGCATTGTGGGATATGTATGATTTAGTTATGCCTTCTGGTGTGTGCTTGCAAATTTGTGTGTGCACATTTTCAAGCTATTCTTCTTTTGCCCTCCTATTCACTTGCCTATATAGTTGCCTTTTCTGTACTGAATTTCTAATCAGCTATGGTGACCAGGTGAGTTATTCATTATGAGGCTAACTTGGTATATAAGGAATTGTAGAAATTTTGCAACTGAAAAAAGAATACTACTTTTCCCAGAGGGTAGGAAAAAAGTAGAAAGGGGGCATGTACATTTAATAAACACAACATTTTATTTTAGGTCTTCCTGACATAAAGTCCAGTCATGTCTAACTCTGGGGTGTGGCGCTCATCTCCATTTCTAAGCTGAAGAGCCAGCGTTGTCCGTAGACCCATCCAAGATCATGTGGCCAGCATGATGGCATGGAGCACAGTTACCTTCCCGCTAGAATGGTAGCTATTGATCTACTCACATTTGCATGTTTTCGAACTGCTAGGTTGGCAGAAGCTGGGGCTGACAGCGGAAGTTCACGCCACTCCCTGGATTCGAACCTGCAACCTTTTGGTCAACAAGTTTAGCAGCTCAGCACTTTAACCCACTGTGCCACCTATTTTAAAAAGAACTTTCATTATTCTTGATATGTGTACATATACTTCAGGTTGCCTATCAACTTACGGCAATCTCAAGAATTACATAGGGTTTTCTTAGGCAGGTAATGCTCAGGGGCAGTTTACTAGTTCCTCTTTTTGAAATATGACCCATGGAACCTGGTATTTGTTGGCAGTCTCCCATCCAAACAAACCAGGGTTGACCTTGCCTGTCTTCCAAGATCAGACAGGATTTGGTGCCTTTAGAACAATGGCTCCCAACCTGTGGTCTGTGGACCACCAGCGGTCCTCAAGAACTAAAATATGGTCTGCACCCTCACTGTTACTACACCGTTGCAATGAGAGTGACTGGTCTCCCAGAAACCCTCTTATAGTGCCAAGGTTTATTAAATATGGTTTTCTGTGGGCAAGCAGATGGTGACAACTGGATGGCATATGCTCTGTTTCAGAAACTAGAGCTGATTTGGTCTATCCAGTGCAATGTTCTGAATCAGCACCCCAAATAACCAAACCAAATCTAAAGTTGACCAAAAACTGATTCGTAACCCTTTTGGTACTAATGTTGGAGAGTGGTCCCTTGTCTAAGTGGTCTCTGGTCAAAAAAAGGTTGGAACCACTTGTTCTCCAATTGTTATCTAATAAGTTTAGGAGTTGTTTAACTAAAAAAACCCCATTTTGACCAGTTATCAGTAGTAAAAGGACAGAAATAACCAATGTGTACTGATGGTTCTGTCACATTCAGCTTGCATGAAAAGTATTCTGTCTCTGGTATTGTGCCTATGAACACTTCTTCTTCACTGATCCTATGCAGAGAGAAATCTTTCTGCTTCAAGACAGCACTTTCCCTTTATATAGATGACTCTGACATCCTTTCAGTCTAAAGTGTACTTTGATGTGCTAATGCCATAGAACACTATTGCATTGCATCTATAACAATAACAAAACTCTTCCACAGCACCACCAATAGTACTGAATGAAAACAAATAGAAGAGTGAACAAAAAAGGGTTAAAAAGAGTTCATAAAGAGTCCAGGTATTTTTTTAACTGCCTGAAATTACATTGAAACAAGTAGAAGCAAGGGTAGCAATCATTCAGCTCTCCAGATGTTGCCAATCTGCAACTTCCAGCCGCCTTAACCGATGTAGTCATTGGTAAGAATGTAACTGCATTCTGACAACATCTGGAAGGCCATATGATTGCTACCCGAGAGGCAAAAATAAAAAGAACGAAAAAGAATGAAGAAAGGTGATGATGTTTCACTAATGGAGTATATTCTCTAAAAGGTAACAGGTCAAGGTATAGCTAAACAGGCATGAAACATCAGGGAAAGGAATCAGTAATACGTCTACACACACATACACACAGAAATGGGTTTCTACTGCATGAGGAAGGAATGTAAATCTAAACTGCTGACTGCAAATGCTGACTTTAATAGTGCAGTTTCAGGAAGCAGGAAAACGGCAATTACTGAAGGAATTCACATTTCAAGGTGTACGTGCTACTTAAATAATAGAGATGGCTAATAAAAGCACAGTACTGAGCTAGTTTAATGGAGAGAAAGTGAAAGAGAGAGAAAAAGAAAGAAAGAAAGAAAGAAAGAAAGGGAGAGACGGGTGGAAGGAGGCTTGGTTAAGCTTTCTGTCTTCTTGATCTCATATCTTTCCCTGTAATTATATATATTTGATAACAGCAGGTAACTTTCTATTTTAGCAGTAGGGTCACCAGGCAGTCTAATGGCTTCTTAAATCAAAAAAGAAAAGAAAAATTAGCCAGAAATAGCTTCAAAACCTGTATACATGTATTTTCCTAAGGAAAAATAAATCCACCACATCACTCTTTTCACCTTTCCCCCAAACACTGTAAACTGTGTTTCTTTTTATTTGATGTACAATAGTGAACATTTTTCTCTCAGTCTCTGGGGATAAAAATAGGAAGGGTGAGAATTTCATTACTGTTTGCTTTTAAAACAAAATTTGCAATCATTGTCATATTGAGGGTAGAAAGATTTGGGGTCTGAATACAGGAGAAATAGAAACAGGTAGATCCACCCAGATTAGAACTTTGAAAGCTTATCCCATGAAGGTGTGGTCTGAATTCATTTATGTTTAACAATATTTACATTGAATAAAATTTTTTAAATGAAAGACTTCTCAGATTTAACTTATTGCCAGTATTCTACATTGACTACTTAGGTCCTCATCACATGGAAGTCCTTAAACCAGGTTACAGCGCGGGAATCCATGGGGCAATGGGGCAAATCCATGGGGCAGTGTTGGAAACCATCAGGCAGCCCTCCGCATTGTCATCCCAGGGATACCCGTAAGTATACCATCCCGCGCGGAAACCTGTATTTCCCTGACTTGATCCCGCACTGTCCATTGCAGTCACCCATGTTCTCAGCACTGCCGTGTAACATGCTGCTAACATGGAGGGTGCCTGGAGCTGGCATGGAGATCTGCCGAAAGTAGCTCTGCATCATGTGATGAGCTCTGGTGGGCTTCATCCTACGTAGCTCATGGATCATCTCCCCACAGCCCACCTTAATAGCTGCATCAGGGAATGGAGATCTGTGTTTGGGAATACACAGAAGATGACTTTTTAAAGCCCTCTCTGATGCTCTAAAGATGGCAGCCACAGATGCAGGAGAAAATACTGCTAGAATATGGCCATACAGCTCAGAAATCACACAACACCCCAGTTATTATACTGTTCAAGATTTATTTATTTAATTAATTTCTTTGTTTGTTTTACAAATGTGTATGAAGTTACAAAACAAGATTCTTATATTTTTTTGATAGCCACCCTTATATGAAAGTAATTTAAAAAAGCATAAATAGCCAGTGAAGACCCTGCCCCACCACTCTGATATCTGTGGTGTTGGGTGCTCGTAGTAACTGTGTATATATAGGAGACAGGCATCTAGAATGCATAGAGATGTATAAAAACAATAAAATGAACAGTTCGAGAGTTGGGCATGCCAGAGCCCCTGAAAGCATCTCCATGCTTCAGAACTCAGATAATAATTTCAAAGCACGGAATAGCCGAGGATCAGAAGAAATGGTCAAAAATAAAATGCTATTCAGTGGACCCTTGATATCCACTGGGGGTTGGTTCCAGAATCCCCTGCAGATACCAAAATCTGTGGATACTCAAGTCTTATTATTTACCGTGACATTTCTTACATAAATTGGCAAAATCAGGATTTGGTTTTTGGAATTTTGGAGATAACATTTTCAAGCTGATTGAATACACGAGTGCAGAATCTGTGGATAGGGAGGGCTGACTGCAATACATAGTGGGCACTGGATGAGCAGACTGCCAGAAAGACAAGAAGATATCTGCTGCTGTCAGATAAAAATAGAAAAAGAACATCAACTGGCAGAGATTAATTGAATTTCTGCATGCCAAAGACTTCACAACATTTCTCCTTCTTAGTATTGTGACTGAGGAGTGTTGGTGAGATTCTTGGAAGCTAGAGAAGTCCTTGACAAAGACCAACTATCTTCCCCCCATTTATTTGGTATAGCTGGAGGCATACTATCTTTGGTCCAGATCAGGTCACATAGCTTGAGATCCAGACTCAAATTACACTAATTTGATGCATGTTGGATCTCATCTGAATCACTCTAAATCAGTCCAAATTCATACATTCAGGATCTTTTTTAAAAAGTCCCTTAGCCACAATTCAAGCAATATTTTTTCTCCCACAGCAGCCCCCTTTCTATCAGATAGAAAATTGATGTTAAAACTGAAGATGAAAACAAAAGTTTGTAATATGATGTTGGGTGGTGTAGGAATGGGAAAGTGTTCAAATAAAATAGATCAAACTTTTCAGGAGGTGAGTACTACCCACTCACAAAAGTCTAGGTAATACTTTAGAGTGATTTTGGAACGGAGGTACAAGGCTGAAAAACACATAGCCCATTTTTAGAGTAGCATTGGGTCTACTGAAAGCTCCAAAACAGCGATTCTCCTTTAAAACAAGGTGCAGGGAGCCCTATGCTTTGTTTTGTGTTCCCTTCAGCTTTACAGAACTAGAAGTATATCCAGTGGTGTCCAGTTTATAGGCCTTGAGTTGTCTACAGTAGGAACCTCATCAGACGAAGGTCCATAAGCCGGGGGACAGCGGGGGAATCTATGCGACATTGGGGGAAACCATGGAGCAGTGCATCGTTTTGTCCCTTTACCTTCATATAATGTTTTCTGGGAGCCCTCTCCTGCTCTGACTCCAGTTTAGTGAATGAGAACATGGGTAGTCACCCATGTTTTCAGGGATGCCTCTGATCATGTTGCCAAGATGAAACTGGGACAGAGCCCCACTGGAAGTAGTCCTGCGTCATGTGATGGACTCCAGTGGGCTCTGTCCTGGCTGCATCTCGGCACTGTCCTAGGATGGGGAAGAAGCCCCATGTGATGAAGTCAAAAGTCCAGTGTGTATGTTGTGAAGGTGAAAATTGGCCCTGCTTCAGCTCTAGATTTGTTAACTTCTCAGTTTACCTATGCTGGATCTATACTGCCTTGTATCCCAGGATCTGATCCCAGATTATCTGCTTTGAACAGAATTATATGAGTCTATACTGCCAGATGACTCCATTTCAGAATTATTTTAGTATGTATTGCCATATAATCCAGTTGAAAGCAGATGATCTGCATTTTATATGGCAGTGTAGATGTGGCCCTAGTTGATGACTACTATCAGATGTAGAATAGCAAGCTACTTAGCATGCACCAGGTTTTCCCCAGAAGCACACTGTATTTATTTTATGTAGGCTTATCCTTCTTGTTGTTGTTGGCAAAAAAGACTGGAATCTCTATATGGAGATTAATTAAGTGTGCACAAAACCTATTAGCATGAATCTGATTAGCGCTCTCATTCAGTGTCAATTAAAGTCTGGTAAACTTGTTAACCTGAAGTGTACTTTTTCCTTTGAACTGAATTTAGAGAAGTTAAGAGTTTGGAAACTCCTTCCGTTGTCTGAGTGAATGTTTGGTCGCCCACAAACGGAGGGAAAAGAGAGGCTAACGGGCAGGCTGTGTCTAATAGCACACACACTGTTTCTTTATTTAGAGCTTCTTTACCAGTATCAATTAAGCCCCAGTTGATTTGACACATCTTAACCTTGCATTGGATCCAATTCATTGCTACAGCAGAACCCATATGGCACTGAAACAGTTTCAGGCATCAATTCATTGCTTATGTAGAGCTGCTGGCTCAACGCCAAGCAGTAATCACTGCTTTTCTGTTAATAGACATGTTTGCTTTTGCAGTCGTTTCTATACACAGTGCTCTAGATTAATTAGAACAAAATCTGTCATCCAGTTAAAAAGCAACTAAAACTCATTTTTTTAAAAAAAACACACACACACCCTGTGCTTCAAAATTGGAGGGGGCAGGAGAAATGAGCTAGCTGTAATGCTGCATGATGCGGTAATGCTCTGGTTCCCTTTTGTTTCCACATCTATGTGAAGATTGCTTGTGTTGAAGAAATAAAGGAGAAGGACAGAGATTGGGGGAGAGTGCTGAGCACCATTGCAAAATGTTATACACAAAGGCAATGAAAGGCCAAGGGTGAAAGTTTGGGGAAGGTACTATCACTTCAAATGGGATCCACTTTTCCCCAGCATATCTGTCAAGGGTTACTTTAGGGTTGTTCATAGAGGTGTGAAGATAACTCACACAATGTCAATAGTAGTCATGGTTTAGCTTCACCAAAGTGTTCTTGAAGGGTAGCGTGTTACCTTTCCATACAGTGTATTATATACCTTTCCATACAGTGTGTTGCCTTTCCACACCCTTCATAAAAATGGAGGATTGCTTGGGGCCAGAGGTATTCCATATTTCATTTCCTCCCCAGATTTTGGAATACTTTCATGTATGAAGTGAAAGTTTTTCCCTGACATTGTCCAACCATATCTGACTCTGGGGGTTGGTGCTTATCTCTATTTCTAAGCCGAAGAGCCAGCGTTGTCCATAGACACCTCCAAGGTCATGTGACTGGCATGACTGCATGGAGCACCGTTACCTTCCCAACAGAGCAGTACCTATTGATCTTCTCACATCTGCATATTTTTGAACTGCTAGGTTGGCAAAAACTGGGGCTAACAAAGGGAGCTCACGCCACTCCCTGGATTCGAACCTGTGACCTTTTGGTTAGCAAGTTAAGCAGCTCAGCGGTTTAACCCACTGTGCCATCGGGAGCTCCTAATGTATAATGCATGCATATAATGAGATATTTTGGAAATGGAGTAATTTAATAATAATAATAATAATAATAATAATAATCTTTTATTTATATCCTGCTACCATCTACCAGAGGGACTCGGGCAGCTCACAAAACACTCAAGATGTGACATGCAAAATACAACAAGTTCAAAACAAAACATACAAGTAGACAATAAACAATCAACACAACATCATAAATTCACAGTACCCCCTAGTAAAAACAACGAAATACAGCAATGGCAGTAGATAAAACAACAGTATTTCATCTCAAAAGTATAAAGTGCTAATAAAGAATCAAAAGATCCTCATATATATTATTAGATAATCTAAACATGGTCGAAGGCTTGTCAGAAAAGCCAGGTCTTTAATCGTGTGCAGAAGTTTTGGAGGGAGGGGGCTAGCCTGGTCTCCCTCGGGAGGGCATTCCAAAGCTTGGAATGCCTTTCTCGAGGGCCACCACCGAGAAGACCCTCGCTCTCATCCCCACTAACCACACTTGAGATGGAGGTGGGACCAAGAGGAGGGCCTCCCCAGTAGATCTTAAAGCCCATGCTGGTTCATAGAAGGAAATGCTGTCTCGAAGATAGGTTGGACCCGAATCATATAGGGCTTTATAGATAATAACCTGCACTTTGAAGTGGGACCTAAGTTGAAGCACACAATCTATGTATGTTTCATATACACCTTATACAGATATCCTTTTATACAATATTTTAAAATAATTTTGTGTATGAAACACATATACATTTGAACCATCAGAAAGCAAAGATGTTATTATCTCAGCCACAACAATGGATAATTTTGGAGGATTTTGGAGTTACTGATGAGGAATTCTCAAATTATATAGAATGGGAACTATTTGAAACCAAGCCATTTCTTATCTAGCTAGCTGCTGGTCTTTCTTTCTTTCTTCTTTTTTTTTTTTTGCATAACCCAAGGCTATGACATGCATCTTTGATTTCATCCATGCTGTACAACGATAAGACTATTATTCTGTTTTAACTGTTAGGGCTTCATCTTATGGAATTCTGGGATTTGTAGCTTGGTGAGAGAGCTTCTTTGCCAGAAAGCTCAGTGTGGCAGTTGAGGAGTGTGGAAGAAAGTTGTCTTTAGCAAAGAATTCTAAGTACCTCATCAAAGGATGAATCACAAAATTCTGTAGGATGGAACCATGTGGCTAAAGTGGTATCAAACTGCTATAATGATCTAAAGTAGATGCTCTCCAGTTCTAGAAGTCCTGTTGAGACTCGTGTTTACAGCCCAGGTGGACTAGAAGGAGGTGAAGGCAGAAAACATTCTCTCCTGCAAAGAGAAAGTGGGTGGATAGTCAGGATAGGCAAGAATTTTGTATCCGTTCATTTTTACTAGAAATTACCAATGTACCAATATTTTAGTACATTATAAAATATTTATTCATGTTTGAGACTGAAATAAAATAGCTTTTTTTTTAAAAAAAGGTTGCTATTAGTACGTATATACATATATTCAAGAAAAATATTGGAATAGCCTTTGGTCCAAAGGGATTTGATCCATTCAGAACCAGTTGGGTATACAGAGAAGAGTTACTGGGTAAGATTTACCAAGTGGTATAACTTGACTGATTTTAATTTTAAAGTAATAATGCTAATTCCCCTTACACAGACATTGGAGTGAGTAGTTTCCGTATGTGCCAGCAGTAGGTTTCTTCTCCATGGTTGAACTAGTTCAACCCTAAACTACCATAAACAACATAATAATTAATATTAAATGTCAATATTGGGCTAAATCCAATTTTAGTTATAACCAAAATAAACTCATTAAAATGAATGAGACTTATGACTTCATCAGAGCCCCCAGTGGCACAGTGATTAAACCCCTGTGCCAGCAGGAATGAAGACCGACAGGCGCAGGTTCGAATCTGGGGAGAGCGCGGATGAGCTCTCTCTATCAGCTCCAGCTCCTCATGCGGGGACATGAGAGAAGCCTCCCACAAGGATGATAAAACATCAAAACATCCGGGCGTCACCTGGGCAATGTCTTTGCGGATGGCCAATTTTCTCACTCCAGAAGCGACTTGCAGTTTCTCAAGTCATTCCTGACATGACAAAAAACAAACAAATAAAAACAAAACAAAACAAAAAACTTCATCAGATGAGCCACCATCAGAATCACCACACATGAAGAATCTGGCAGTGCCCATCTGAGGGTGTGGGGAACCTGATGTCCGCAGTCACACATCACCCGAGTCCCCATTCCATGGTGAGAAACATCAGTCACCCAGTGTTGCAGCCCTGCACAGCATCTCTAAATATAAACAGTCATTCACTACTCTCCTCGTAAGCCAGTGTGGGGTCCAAGCCAATGCTGATTAAGACAGCAAACTATGCAAGGGTACTCTAAAAAATCGTGGTCAATAGTTCATTCCAAAGGTCCTCACCAAATCATCCAAGTTTAAGTGTAATCCTAAGTTCCAAAGCCATGAAGATATGCACGAGGTCACCAGACAGAGCTCCAAGCTATAGCAGGTTCCAAACATTGCTCCCAGCAAAGACCAAATCCAAATTTCAATTCTTTATGCCCCATAGCACAAGTGCTCTCACTTGTTGGCCCTTCTCTGTGCCAGCCAGGTGGATCTGTGCAGCTGGATAGCATAAGTCCTCAGTTGCAGTCTTTCTGGGACACTTAACTCTGCCTCATTGCTCTCCTGATCCTGAGTTAACTCCGGACACCCACTTCCCTGAGGCACTTGGTACTGCACTGCAGGGGTAGCTTCCTCAGTATCAGGTTGTAGCTGTTGTTGTTCCTTGCTTGCTACTGATTTAGATGCTGAGCCTGGCAGCTCTTCATCTTCATCTGTATTGCAGACCGTGACACTCGTCTTTCCCCTGTGTTGCCACGATAGCAGCATGCACTGGTTCCTCTGTACTTTTATGATGGAGCCCTACTGGAAGTTGCTCTTAATCATGGGATGGGAGCCAGTAGGCTCCATGGTAAAAGTATAGGCAAACCAACGCATTCCACTGAAATTTGATGAGGTTTTATTTAAGCGGCGACCACTCTGTCTGGTTCATTTCAATATTTGTTCTCTTGTTGGGGCTGAAATTGGATTTAGTCCATTTTTGTAGTAAATGCATTTTTTTAAAAAAGAAATACAGTCAAAGCATTTAAGTGTTAGTAATAAGTCTCAGTTCACGCAACAGTCTGATTGCTATCGCTATAGCAACAAACCTATTTTTTCTACTAGAAAGTAGGAATATCTTTGGCATTCAAAAGATAGAGAGGATAAGAAAGACTTGAACTGGATTAGTAGAAACAATGTGAAATATGCAACAGAATATTACATTTGGGACTGATTCTGACCTGCACTCCAATTATTCAACTCCATTCTCGCTTCTTTATTCCCCTCAATAGTCAGTAATGGTGAGTGGTGGCTTCCATGTCAGGGGGATGAATCCATTTAAGATTTTAGTTTGAATTCCAAAGAAAATGTACCATTTGTGGGCATAGGGAGCCATGCCTTGGGACAGCTCCTTTAAAGCCTGAACTACAGCACAGGATCCAGATGTGGAAGCTACCTGAACTAAGAATAGCAGCAGTCTTTGCTCACTAAGCATGCTTTTTTTTTTGGGGGGGGGGATTGTTTTGAAATTGCCTTAGGATTTTTATTTCTAAATATTGTTTTCCTATTTCTACAAACCTCAGCTTTCTGTTACTGTACCGATACATGCCATGTTGCCTATACAAGGACTGAAACATGGACAATGGAAATGGTTAATTAGTATATCTGATGACAATGGAGAGAAATTCAGGGGTAGTTGTGTTTACCAGGCAGCAAAATCCATCAAAGTCCAAAATACACAATGAGACGTTACTTTTATTAGGACAATACAAAGGTGCCATATACATTGCAAAACCTTTGAACTTCACTACCTTCTTCATCTGGCAAAGTTGTTAAAATCATACAAGTTATTTCTTTATTTATTCATTCACAACATTTATATGCCACCCTTCTCACCCCGAAGGGGACTCAGAATGGCTTACAAGATATATATGCATACAATATATTATATTATTAGCATAGTACAATATCAGAATTATATATTACTATATTGTACTATACCATTATATTGTAATATTATTAGTAATATTACATGTAATATAAAATATATAATTATAATATTGTATTATTGTTAGTAGTAGTATTATATTTTTATATTTTATATTATATATTTTTTCCTGTGTCAGGAGCGACTTGAGAAATTGCAAGTAAAGTGATGTTGTTCAGAGTAATGCCGATGCATCTTGTTAAGATGATGGCTTAAGATGGTGTCCAAAGTGATATTGAAGGAGGGTTGATTCAGATAAAGGCTACAGGATTTCTTGAGCACCCTGAGGACAAAGGCAGGTGGCCAAGCAAAAGCCAGCTAACAAAATATCTGTCTCTTTTAGCAGCAGCAAAGTTACTTTGAGACTGCTTACTTAGGTGATCCCTTGTAGCCTGAGGATGATGGTCCTCCAAGTGCAGTGTCTTGGCGGTGGGTCTGTAGGTGGCTGTGGAGCCCTATTCTTGGTCCACATGTTCTCCCACAGTGAGGACATTAGTCTCCAGATGGAAAGCAGTCTTGGAAAGCCTTCTTCTTGGCACATTTCTCCCTTTCGCCCTCCATTCGTGCCTCTTTGAATTCTGCACCACTGCTGGTCACAGTTGACCTCTAGAGTGCTCAAGGGCCAGGGCTTCCCAGTTCTCAGGGTCTATGCCACAGTTTTAAAGGTTGGCTTTAAGTCCATCTTTAAAAGTCTTTTCCTGTCTACCAACAGAAAGTTGGGAGTATAGTAATTGCTTTGGGAGATGGTGATCGGGTATTCGGACAACATGGCCAGTCCAGTGGAGTTGATGGCGTGGGAGCATCGCTTCAATGCTGGTGGCCTTTGCTTCTTCCAGCATGCTGACATTTGTCTGCCTGCCTTCCCAAGAGATTTGCAGAATTTTTCAGAGGTAACGCTGATGGAATTGTTCTAGGAGTTGCGTGTGATATCTGTTGAGCACGTTTTCCAGGCATATAGTAGGGTTGGGAGGACAATAACTTTGTAAACAAGTATCCCTACAGATGTCCCATAGACTTTGAAACTGAAGAAATAACTGTCTTGGGTGCTGTCGCAAACTCCATACCTTTTAAGTCAGAGTATAATGATGAAAATGGTAACCTTCATCCTGTGGAGAATAAGGACTGCACTTCTGTGAAGAGTTTAGGAATCTATCTGATACCGAATCCTTGGCTTCGCTACCAAAATATGATTCCTAGGATTCTTTGTCGTGGAAAGATTGAGATGAAATAGCAATTAAATGAATATAAAACCTTTAGAAGATTCCCGTGAACACTTGTTCTTTGAGAAGGAAAAATTCCGTGGTGGGTATTAACCTCATCTCTGACCTTTCACGGAAAAGGACTCCCCTCCCTTCTTTTTCTTTTTTTGAGAAATATCTTGATTTCTAAGATTAGCTTTCCACTAGAGATATCTGTGGATAGTTTTGCAATCAAAACTAGCAAAAGAACCAAGTCACAACAACAACAAAGGACCCACTCCTTTATTTCTTCTGCCACAAAATAAGTGTTGCTTCTATAACACTCTGTGTGTTGTGAAGCACAACCGGCTGCCAGAAAATAATACGACCAATGTGATTGCTGCTTGAGAGGTGCCATGTAAGATGAATCCATCTAAATTTGAAAGGCAAGTGTGTAGTTTGGGGGGGGGGGGGGGGGGGGGGGGGGGAGCGACAAAACCTTTCCCTTTCTCTATTCTTGGCAAACTATCTCTCTTTTCAAAGTTGCTGGGAATCATGCCTGCTGTACCTTTTGGCTTTTATGCAAACTTAAACAAGGCCAAGGCTTCCAATCAATTGCAAATGATGCAGGAGGAGAAATTGATGAGGTAGGCAGACTGGAGCAGCCCTGGCCTCCCTCCCCTTGTCGTCTGCCCAACTGTGCCGCTGAAGAAGGTCTTCGATTTCCGTGACTGTTTGCCATTAACCTAATTAGTCACAGGAAAGGAAGAAATCAAGGCAATGTTTAATGGCTTTGCTTTTCCTAATGTTGTGCTGCCTTTCTGTGACCTGCATAAAGCCATGAGCTTGGTAGCTGGGAAGGGGGTTGAAAGACTAAGAGAGAGGAGAGAGAGGAGACATATTTTATGCAGGTTCCTCTGAAAAGTGAGACTCTAAGGTGTTCAAATGGCCAGGTGATCTATTGGGGTCTGCAGCATATACAGAAGAGGAGGGGGGCACTGCTGTGAGTTATTTTACTGAAAGAGAACACAAGGTACTCAGAAATTGTTATCCACCTATACTATTACTCATGTCTGTGATCCTAGATCAGCTACTTATGTATACTTAGGCGATGGCCGGGATAGCTTTTGCACAATTAAAACTTGTGCACCAGCTGTGCCCATAACTTGGGAAGTTTGATCTGGCCACAGTGGTTCATGCTCTTGCTACATTCCAAATAGATTACTGCAACGCACTCCACATAGGGCTGCCTTTGAAGACTGTTCGGAAAGTCCAACTAATTCAACGGCCGGCAGCTAGACTACTCACTGGAGCGTCATACAGGGAGCACACCACCCCCTTGTTATGTCAGCTCCACTGGCTGCCAGTCCAGTTAAAAGCACAATTCAAAGTGCTGGTCGTGACCTATAAAACCCTATACGTTTCTGGCCCAGTGTACCTGTCTGAACGTATCTCCTTCTATGTCCCACCTTGGAGGTTAAGATATTCTGGGGAGGCCTGCTCTCGGCCCTGCCTCTGTCGCAAACATTCTTGGTGGGGACAAGGGACAGGGCCTTCTTTGCCAGATTATTGGTGCCTCACTCACCAAACTACAAATCCTAGGGTTCCATAGTAGTGATCCATGGCATCCGATGTAATATCTTCTGGTCTTAAGCCTCTTCCCATCCTGCTTTACTGGGCAGCAGCCATTATGAGCAATGGAACTTTCTTCTCTGTGTCAATCAGTGTGCGGCGGCATATTGAAGTTTTCACCCTCTCCTTTCAGCAACTCCCAATGTTAACAATCAGAATGCATGTAAACTGAAAATTGAAGGCAGGAGAGGGGTGTACATATCAGTGTGCCATGCCCTTGCTTGTATTTTATCTTATAACCTACTCTGAAATATGTCTTATGGAGCTAAACAGCAAAGCGTGTTCTACCACCAGCCTTTGAATATTGCTCTTTGTAATTGGAAATAGGGAGGCAGAGAGCATCCAGTGATTCATTTGTGCAGGAAAATGTTTTGCATATGCCTGGATGCACTCAAAACAATTCTAATTAAGAATTCTTCTCCTTGATTCATTGATTTGTCTTTGTGGGCAGTCATTTATTGTTTCACTTCCAACAGATCAGTGTTCTCTAGCTGAAATTAACATGCAATTCCTATCTAATTACTCCTTATTGGCTTGTCATAAACAAAGGATTTGAAGGGTAAATGGACAGGGTACACTCTGGCAAGGGTGGGAAGTGGCAGAACAAAAATAAAAAGAGATGTAGATCAGTGGCAGAATGTAATTGACGAACATGTTTTCAAATGGGATCCCATTGTTTGGGACAGTATTTCTGAACCTGACAGTTTCCTGAATTCCTTTCATCCCCAGGCAACAAAGTGTGCTCCATGCTTTGTAGTATATCTAAAGAGGAGAAAAAACTATTTGGGAGAAGCAACTTTAAAGACAGATAAAGAACCCTTGTAGCCAATAAAAAAATGTACTCCCTTCACATTGACAGTAAGAGTATCCATGCTGCCAATGGTTTGCCCAGAAATCAACACTCGGATTTAATGCTAGTTGATGATAATGTAACTATTTCCACACTCTGCATTTAAAACATTGATTATGGGTAGATTGGGGGGGGGGGATTACAAATAAATTAAAGTATTATTTTGTTTTTTAAAATCTCAAATAACTTAATAATAATATAATATACTTTATTTATATTCTGCTCGATCTCCCCAAGAGACTACAGCAGATTACAAAATGCATATATGGCAAACATTCAATGCCATTATACAATTAACAAAGATAGACCATACATAGACAGAGGCAAGGCTTCCTTCTTTTTTCATTTTCGGCATCTGGAAGATGTGCTTGACTCAGACATGGAGGGGTGCTCTTGTTCTATTTTTCCACACCGAGGAGCCTGTTGTCCATGGACGCCTTCCTGATTGAATTGGTGGCATGTCATCAGGGGTGCCTTTTACCTCCCCGCCACAGTAGTACCTATTTATCTATTCACATTGCTGTTTTTGAACTGCTAGGTAAGCAGAAGCTAGGGTGTGTACATATGTGGTTTTGTGCATACGTTGTAATGTATTTATTTATTTATTGGCTTTTAAAGTCTCTTCCACTGTGTTTTCCAGTGTTTTTATGAGTGATGGTCAATCGTTGGCCTGATAGGTGTGTTGTGTCCAAATTTGGTGTCAATTCACCCAGTGGTTTTTGAGTTATGTTAATCCCAGAAATGAACATTACATTCTTATTTATTTAGATATGACATTTGATTAATAGTTGTTTTATAAATATATGGCAAAGGAAATGATATTTGTTCAGGCCTTGGCAGTGGAGTTATGTGTTTGTAAAATGTTCACTGTTTTGTGTTTTGTTTACACTGTAAGTTGTTAACATATGTAAAAAAAACGTAAAAAAAAACATTCAGTGGGAGTTACTCTCCAAGTAAGTGTGTACAGGCTTTGTTTGCACGATGAAACAGTGCTTTAAAAACCCTTTGGTGTTTACCCTAAAGAACACTCAAGTCATGTGTTGCATATTAAATTTCAATATGAAGCAAATCAAAGTACTAAATATTATCAAGAATATCAAGAATGCAGTCCTTATTCAGAAGGAAGTCTTGCTGAGTTGAGGACTTGCTTGCAAGTGATTGGATTTAGGATTATAGCTATCCAAACTGCTGTGACATGGGAGGGGAAGGCTTGAGCACGCAACACTTTGGACACCTTATTTAAGAGTCAGACTAAAACCCAGAGCAGATCCATTGCCCATTTACACGAAGGCAAAAAGTCATCACTGGCTCCAACCCAGTGGCATGGAAATAACTCATTGAGGTTTGTTTGAGAATAAACATCAACATGACTGTACTTTTTCTCAGGAAGACTGGTCAGTATTCTGTTTGCATGTTTGTGCTTGATTTTGATCAAGTTTGACTATTGTGGTGTGTCTCTTGTTTCTGAAAGCTAATATAATTAAATCCTATTAACACATCAGGTATGAAATCCTGTAATAGGTACACATGGCTTTGAAAAGCGGCTCATTCCTGAGCAGATTTAATATTCTTAAATTAAGCAAGTGTGAATAGGAGGGTGAATCTTATTAAAACCTTAAATCTGATTATATTTGAAAATTATTGGTTTCTTAATGTAATAAATTATCCAATGCAGACTAGAGCAAATAATATATCTTAGCTTCACATAGCTTCACTGTATAACAAGTGACAAATGAAATTAAGCTGTGCCAGGGGGCAAAAAAGGAAGGTCTTTTGAAATGCTTTAAAGACAGGAAGAAATAGCTAAATAATTTTAAGAATCACTTTTTGGAACTAAACATGTGTGGAGCTGACAAAGCATGTGCTGATTAGTTTCTTCTCTTCAAAATAGGATTTTTTTTATTTAAAAAAATGGCATTTTGACCACTTCCTTGTAAACTTGAAAAGAAAAGCTTACAGCGTATGGTGGTAGAAGCAGATTCCTTTTCCAGAAGGCTAATGCAAATACAAACCATCTGCCACACATTCTGCTTATAAAGCTGTAGCACCAAACAATGAACCAACAGTACTGGAATACTAAAACATAAATCTGAATGTTTAAAATATTATCATTCCAAAGGATTATAATTATTTCTAAAACGAGGGTAGGAATTGCAGCTCTTTCATGCAAAGCCTTAACTATATTATCCATCATGTTCAACATTTGTGCATTCGGTAGTCCAGTTTCGTCTCATCCTGGATTTCTTCATCAGTTAAATATGAGAAACTGGAGTGAGATGCTGGCTTTGCATTCACCTACAGGGCAGTGCCATCTTTGCAATCCTTGTGAGAGCCTTGTCCTATGCATCTCTTTCTTCCGCATCCTTTGAATTTTTGATTATTTGGATCTACCTACTGGGTAAACGAGGCCACAGTGATGCAGCGGGTTAAACCACTAAACTGCAGAACTTGCTGATTGGAAGGTAGGTGGTTCAAATCTGCGGGCGGGGGTGAGCTCCCGTTGTTAGCTCTAGCTTCTTCCAACCTAGCAGTTTGAAAACATGCAAATGTGAGTAGATCAATAGGTACTGCTTCGGTGGGAAGGTAATGGCACTCCATGCAATCATGCTAGCCACATGACTTAGGTGGCGTCTATGGATGTCGCTGGCTCTTCGGCTTAGAAATGGAGATGGGCGCCACCCCCCAGAGTCAGAAATGAATAGACTTAATATCAAGAGGAAACCTTTACATTTACCTTACTGGGTAACCATAATAATAATAATAACAATAATAATAATAACGAAACTTTAATTGTATACCGCTCTATCTCCCCATGGGGACTCAGGGCAGTTTCCAGCATAGCTCAAGCATTCAATTACCAACACAAAATCATCCAGAAGAACAATTATAAATCATAAACATAATACTATTGAGACAATTATACATATTTAAATTTTAAAAGCCAGTTCCAGTACTATTCCACTGGGTAAAATTTGACTACCAATGGCCAGAAATTCAGAGTGGGCCTAGACAACTATGAGAGGGCTGAGCTAGTGCAAATAGTAGCATAAGGCTGGAGAAGTGGGTAAGGTGCAGAGCAGCGTCCTAACTGATGGTCAGGGTAGGACATTTCCAAGGCCTGCTGAACAACTATAAGATTCTTTTTTTTATTCTTCTGATTCTTTCTTATTCTCATTCTTCAGTTTTCACTATATTGATTGACAGTCACTCTCCAGCGGTTCAGACAGCTTTCCATCTACAAACCTACCTGAAGATACCCAGATATTGAATATGGTGATTTCTCAATGCAAAGCCAAAGAATTAGGATCACATCCCAGCTGTGCCCTAGGCATTCTAACATAAAATAATAAAATAAAATAAATTAGGGCCCAAAGTCCTACTGTATATTAACAGGAATCTGTTCAATCTTTTCCGTAACTCTCTATATTTATAAAAGAGGAAGGGATGCATCAGGTGCTGGGATTAGTGAAGGCCACCTTTGATCTTGGCTTCAGGCAAGATTTAAAGCATCACTACCTTTGCAATCAGGGTTCCTTATGTTGTAGAATACAAATAGCGGGATTAGATTTTGTAGCACATACACACTCTAGTGAGATCAAATAGTTCAGGGGGAGAAATGTCTCCTTTCTTCTGAACACGCACACACTCGCCATAGCATTAAGGCTGGCAGGAAGAAAGTTTGCACTGAAGAGCCCAAAAGACCCCTGTCAATATCTATGGAAAGGAAAATTAATCTCCTTTCAAAAGTTTGTTTTGTGACTTATTAAAAAAAGGAAGTGAAAGCACGATAAAATAAGCTAGAGATTGCAAAAGAAAAGAATGCACGCTGTTTGCCTTGTTTTCCCCCCAAGCATACCTTCTTATTTTCTCATTTCAAATTTTAAGAAAAGCCACCTGCTTCCATTCTTTCAACATCAATATACACCTGGGATTGCTGGGGACTTAGACTTAAGCTTTCTCTCTCACACTCTTTCCTCTTCCTTTTTCCTATGCTGTAATGCAAAGACAGGGTTCATGTTCAAGGTACAAAGTGACACAAAGTTCTTCCAGCTCTTCAGAAAAAAAGCCGACTTCTTGAGCAGCAGGGTGGCAAGCAAAGGCAGAACAACAAAGGACCCCAGAGAGACACCGCAGGATGTGAACACCTTCACCCATTCCTGTATCCCTCTTACACACCTGTCACTCTGATGAACAAGATCTCCCAGTCTCACGTCTCTCAATTCCCATAGGTGAATTTGACCCTTGTCCTTTGAGGAGGAAGCGGAAGATGTCTGATGAATCCTCACATTGAAGTAGCACAAAGATGTTGCAGGTTTGGGTTGAAACTTTTCATGAGAAGGTGAATGTGAAATCAAACTGTAGTTTGTGGAGGAAATGTGTATAGACAGGAAATGCAACCCTTGCAAATGTTACAAGTGCAAAGAGAAATTCTTCAGATGGGAATGACATGTGGTGGGAATAGAGATGGTATTCAAAGACTAGATGCAGTTTGACTTTGGTTGTGTTCTGATTTAGGCCTCATCCACACTGACCAATTAATGCAGACCGAATTGCATTAGGTGATAGTATGATAGCTGGGACTCAGTGCCATGAATGCTACACTGACCGCGCAATGGCAATCAGTGTAACGTGAATTAGGGAAGGGAGCACGTGTCCGACCATGTGGTCAAGAGAGGAGCAGAGTGAGAGAGGGCGGAGTGAGAGATGTAAAGTGGGGGGGGGGGGGMCAGGAAGATAATTCGTAGTTGTATTAGAAGGAAGGATAGAAGGGGGGGGGGGAGAGAAATAGTAGGAGTGGTGTAAAATGAATGTAATCCAGTTTATTTAGCAGTTTTGGACAATGGAGCTGCCCCTGAGTTTTTGGGAAGCATGTTGAATTTGTYCCCAATGCCCTGGAGTTTGMTGAAAGCCTGGATGTGGAGTGGGAACAACATTGAACCGTTTAATCATATTTTGGATCAGATTGCTGATTTCTATCCTTTTTAAGGTCTTCCCAAACTGCTGTTTATCATTTCTCATTAAAGAACTGTTACATTCCTTCACTGTTATCTGTGTCCCCCCTGCATTAAATTACTTCAGTGGTATCGTCCCACGCCTGCGTTCTGCAATCTGCGTACTTGAAGCAGCATTCCGGAAACAGTGTCATGCTCGCGGCACTGGGTCCCAGCTATCATACTATCACCTTGCATTATATGGTCATTGTAAATTCATATCATCCAGTTCAATGCAGTTAAACTGCATGAATCTACACTGATTATGTAATATGGTTCAATCAGCATTATATTGGCAATGTAGATGGTGCCTTGGTCTACCAACAACAGTCTGGGGCCATAAAATCATAGAATTGGAAATTGGAAATGAGTACAAGTTTCATCCAGTCCAAAACCCTGTCTTTCTCCACTCAAACATTATTGACAGATGACCATCTAGCCCAGTGGTTCTCAACCTGTGGGTCCCCTGTGGGTTTGGCCTACAACTCCCAGAAATCCCAGCCAGTTTACCAGTTGTTAGGTTTTCTGGGAGTTAAAGGCCAAAACATCTGGGGACTCACAGGTTGAGAACCACTGATAGTCTCTTTTTAAAAGTGTCCTGTGATGGAAACTTCACCACGCTCCAAGGCAGCATATTCCACTATTGTATAGCTCTTACCATTAAGAAGGTCTTCCTGATATTCAGGAGGAGTCTCTTTCCCTGTAGTTTGAATCTGTTGCTACAAACTAGCTAGTTCTATCTTCAATGTAGCATACAACAGTTATAGCTCCATGGTTCTATTTAACAGCCATATTTACACCCAGTGGAATCAGGGGATTGTAGTTTGGGGAGGAATTACAGCTCTTGGCCCAGCAATGCTAAATCTCTACACCTAAACTGTAAATCCCAATCTACTCTGATATTCAGGAAGAGTGACTGGCCAAGTCATTTAATTTTATTCATGTATTCAGCACTGCATTCTGATTGAATGAGTACATTATGCATTTCTGTATGGATGATTGATTGTCAGTTACATTGTATTGCATATCTAATTCTCTCGTAGACTGCATTTTCTTACATTAATTTTTAAGTAGATTTTGGTAGATATTCTAATGATTGTATTGATTAATATTGATGAAAATAACAGGGGTCTTTTTGCTATGATGAAACCTGCCTAAGGGAGTACATTTTTCTCATTTTATATCTATGTCGAGAAATGGTACGTGGCTTTTTGGGAGGTTGAAGAAAATAATGATCCATTTGTGTTGTTGAAAGCTTTCATGGTAGGAATGAGTTTTCCGGGCTGTATGGTCATGTTCCAGAAGCTGTCTTTCCTGATGCTTCACCCACATCTATGACAGGCATCTTCAAAGGATGTGAGCTTTGTTGGAAACTGGGGAAGAGGGGTTTATATACCTGTGGAATGTCCAAGGTGGGAGAATGAACTCTTGTTTGTTTGAGGCAAATATGAATGTTGCAATTGGCCACCTCGATTAGCATTCAATCGCCTTGTAGCTTCAAAGCCTGGCTGCTTCCTGCTTGGGGGAATCCTTGGTTGAGAGCTGGCCCTGATTGATTCTTGCCTGGAATTCTCCTGCTTTTTGAGTGTTGCTCTTTATTTACTGTCCTGATTTTAGAGTTTTTTAAATACCGGTAGCCAGATTTTGTTCATTTGTATGGTTTCTTCCTTCCTACTGAAATTGTCCACATACTTGTGGATTTCAATGGCTTCTCTGTGTAGTCTGACACAGAGGTTGTTAGAGTGGTCCAGCATTTCTGTGTTCTCAAATAATATGCTGTGTCCAGGTTGGTTTATCAGGTGCTGTGTTATGGCTGACTTCTCAGATTGAATTTGTCTGTATTGCCTTTCATATTCCTTGATTTGTGTGATGCTTCCTCTCCACTTTGGGAGGGAAGAATGGGGGCGGGGCCAAACCAGCACCATCTGATAGCACTCAGCAGGCAACATCCAAAAGAAGAAAAAGGGTCCATTTAAACCCCAATGTGATGAGGTCATAAGTACAAGGAGATGATGGTGTCCCTCTCTGTTCTCTATGCAAACAGCAGGACTGAGTGCTTCATCTTATTGATTTGTTGCCAATCTTTGACAACTTTAGGGAGTTGAGAACTGAATGGGTGGCAGACATGGCAACAATAGGCAATGGCTGATGGTGTGTGTGTGCACGCGCAGGAGGACCAGCTACTGCGGATACCACTGCTTGAGGTGCTTCCTTCACTCTGCCTAACTTCAGGTTAGCCTTACGACCTCATCACATTCATGAGGTTGCGCTGGGCAATTTGGCAAGGCATCCCAGTGCCCCGCACCTCACCTTGCCTACAGCGTTGCTTCCTCATCACACATGGGGAAGCGTCACCATCTGGCTTCCTCCTGTGCTGGCCTTGTTGTTCCCAAACAGAACACAGGAAGCCTCCTGTGTTCTGGGCGCAGCATTGTAGGACGCTGTCACTCCAGTTGATCAACGGAGCCCTGCTGGAAGTGAGCATGCATCATGTGATGGGCGTAGTGGGGCTCTGCTGATTGACTGGGATGCAAGTGTCCTATGATATTTGCAGCCACCCATGAGATGAAGTCCTTAGTGAGGTAGTAAACTTCAGAAGAAATAAATATTCCTTAGATCTGCTGCTCATCCCTGTCTACATATCAGCCTGATATAGCATGAGAAAAATATTTTCCTTATCTGTTTCGCATGATGAAAGAGTGTGTTGCAAAATCGCTCTTGTCCATTTCACAACTTCAATGGGGATACCTTTTCAAATTTTACCCCACCCCCAGCTTGACACCATAGGTAATCTATGTTTTATTGACCACCTGGAGCATTTTTTCCTCCGCTGCCATTTGAGTAGGCTAATACTGAGTGCCTTAAAGTGGCAGAAATTGTTGATGTCTTGTCTTTGCTAGAGCTCCAGCTTTGCCAGGAATGCTGATGCCTCTGAATCTAATCTTTAGTACATTGCTGTCATTTGATTGATTAAACCGTGTTTGCAATTTGAACATGCAAAGTACCCAAAGATGTACTAAATATTACAATTGATTGTGTGTAGGGAGTTTTATTGTATTGGACAATGTGGGTCACACAAAAGGTGACAAACAACATAATGATATCCAATCCCAGTCAAGTTTATTTATGTTAATAAGCTATTTTATAGCTATCATCGAGTTTTTTTTGTTTTGTTTTGACATGGCTCAGGCAAGAGACAATGGGTTGGGAGGGTACATCCTTTGCTGGTTTTTTCCCTGAATGAAAGCACTGATTTTTTTATCTGCTCTCTTGCATCTAATTTGAAATATGGTGTGGTAATTTATTTTGTACTATTCAAGAAGAAAAGCTGCTTATGTTTTTCCCCCCTGTGCCTTCAAGTCATTTTTGACATATGGTGACCCTAAGGTGGAACTATTATGGGATTTTATAGGCAAGAGGGGATATGTGTTTCTCATCACCTGAGGTTGAGAGAGTGTGACTTACCATCACTCACTGAGTTTATTCGGCTGAGCAGATTTGGAATTCTGGACTTCAGTGTCCTAGGTCTTCATCCGTCACAGTCTTTGCTCTGTCTTCTCTGTGTTACCGAAATAGAATCTCACATTTGCCATCACATGATGCAAGTCCACTTCTGGTAGTTGCCTGTGGGATTCCGTTGCGGCAACACAGGGAAATGGAGAGAAAAGGGGTTTTCAGGAGTCAGATGCTACCTGACTTCCAATGACAGAAGCTGGATGGAAATGAGGAAAAGTGGGGAAAGAACATGGGATGGCTGCCATCCTTGAAGACGGAAAGGCATGGTAGGGAACCATAGAAGACAGTTCCCTTCGCTTTTCCACGCTTCCCCCTCTGCATGTGATAAGGTCTGAAGGATGCATCTAAATCAAATCTATATCAAACTGCATTAATTCTATAGTCTAGACCAGGGGTCCTCAAACTAAGGCCCGGGGGCTGGATGCGGCCCTCCAAGGTCATTTACCCGGCCCTCGCTCAGGGTCAACCTAAGTATGAAACTACTTGAAAGCACACAATAACAACAACAATCCTATCTCATTAGCTAAAAGCAGGTCCACACTTTCAATTGAAATACTAATAAGTTTATATTTGTTAAAATTGTTCTTAATTTTTTAATTATTGTATTGTTTGTAAATGTTTTTGCACTATAAATAAGATATGTGCAGTGTGCATAGGAATTCACTCATTTTTTTCGAATTATAATCTGGCCCCGCCAACAGTTTGAGGAACTGTGACCTGGCCCTCTGTTTAAAAAGTTTATGGATCCCTGGTCTAGATACTCCCTGAGAGAAGGGTCTTCACCAAAGGCTTGGGCAGCTCACAGAGCGAGACATGTTCCTTCAGGTACCTTGGAGCTGAGCCATATACACATCCGCTTTAACAATCATGCTTGGTTAATTTATGAAAGAAACAAAATACATGTCTACATTTAACTGTTTCTATTTTATATAATTGTAGTATTGCAGCTTCATGTGTGTTCCAGAAAAGCAAACTTTATTATAGCTTAAGAAAATGTAAGCTTTTTTTTTAAGGAGGCCCCATTGGCGCAGTGGTTTAAACTGCTGAGCTGCTAAACTTGTTGACTGAAAGGTCGCAGGTTCAAGTCCGGGGAGCAGCATGAGCTTCTGCTGTCAGCCCCAGCTTCTGTCAACCTAGCAGTTCGAAAACATGCAAATGTGAGTAGATCAATAGGTACCGCTCGGCGGAAAGGTAACGGCGCTCCATGCAGTCATGCCGGCCACATGACCTTGGAGGTGTCTACAGAGGCCCGTAGCCAGGATCTACAGGCAGGGTAGAGGGGGGGGGGGGGAGTCTGGGTGAAAGAGGGTCTACCCTAGCAAACCTTTTGTATCGTTACCCCAATACCCCCATGCATATGGCATATATTGAGTATGGTGATCAGATCATGATATGAATAAACATAACAGTTTGAATAATGTTCCAGTAAGGCCTACCTTTACCTTTATCTTTACCTAAGCTTTATCTTTACCTAAGGAAAACCTTTACCTTTATCTTTACCTAAGCTTTTAATTATAAAGTATGATAATCTGTGAGGGAGTCCAGTTGTAGTAGCTTTCAGTTTAATGTCTGGAAAATATATTGGCCCCCAAAAACTGAAATGCTGACTGCTGTAGCTCAAGAACTTGCAGTAGCAACTGATATCTCCCTTCCCATGTGTGTGTTGTAACTTTCTCAGTGTTTGAGAATCTGAAGTCAAGTACAAAAAGAGAAGTTTATATTTAAGAAAAGAGGCCCCTTCTTAGTTTTCTTTCCATTAAGCAAAGATGCAAATCTCCAGAGTCAATGCCGAAAAGCAATCTGCTTTCTGAATTTTTTTGGGACCATATCTAATCATGTAACATCTCAAGCGTGAAATTCCACTTGACCCTATTCGTGTTTTCGCAGCATCAGTTATGTATGCCATGGCAGAAAGAGTGTTCACAGCTCATTTGAGAACACCCATGGGCTGTGTCATGTGAAATCCGTCTGCTCTGTTGCAACTTGAGCTATAAAGGCAAGGTGGAAACCTGTAACATCTGCTTGACATTTTGTGCCGTATTGTTGAGAAGCTGTGTATCCTCTTTGAGACTACATGGGACCATGGTTATGTCAGGGTTCACTTGCAGTTGGTGTTTTGGGGCTCTGCAAACGCAGCATTCTAATGTGCCATATTTAGTATATATTGAGAATAATGGTTTCACAACCAGACTATTTTGTGTTCCCTTCTATTTTAGAAAAATCTGTTGTTGATTTCCTATGCCTTCAGATTGACAATGACTTCTAGCTACCCTATTGTAATGTTTTCTTGGTAGGATTTATTTAGAGGAGGTTTGCCATTGCCTTCTTCTTTTACTTTATCCCTGTTGTTTCTGTTCCAGGTTGAGTATTCCTTATGTGAAATACTTGGAATCAGAGGTGTTTGAAATTCAAGATTTTGTTTTCAGATTTTGGAATGCCCATATTTGTCATACGTACATAATAAAATATCTTGGACATGGGCCTGTCTAAACAGAAAAATCATTTATACTTCATTAATATCTTATAGACATATCCTGAATATAATTTTATGTAATACTTTAAATAATTTTCAGGATGAAGCAAATGTATCATTATATCAGTCAACCATGTGGAGAATTTTGGAGTTTTTTTGGATCTTGGAATTCTGGGTAAAGATGTTGTATTTGACATTTTTTTCATGTCAGGTGTGACTTGAGAAACTGCAAGTCACTTCTGGTGTGAGGGAATTGGCTGTCTGCAAGGACGTTGCCCAGGGGACATCTGGATGTTTTACCATTCTATGGGAGGCTTCTCTCATGTCCTTGCATGAGAAGCTGGAGCTAACAGACAGGAGCTCACTCCACTGCTCGGATTCAAACCACTGACCTTTTGATCAGCCATCCTTCCAGCACAAGGGTTTAACCCATTGCGCTACCGGGGGCATAAAGTTATTATACTCAAGCGCTCATGTTTGATTGCTACAAGAGCATAAAAAGAGTCATTATAGACCAGACCAAATGCCAGTATCGTCCAAGATTCTGTTCATCCAATGGTAAATTATTTGTCATTTGGGTACAATTATATCCTCCAGCTCACATTCTTCAGCAATTGACATGCAGGACCTCATCACATCGATGAGGTTCAGTATCGTGATTTGCCAGCTTCTGTGGTGAATCTGGGCAGGAGTGGGGAAATCCCTGTACTCCAGCCATCAGTTGATGCTTTCCCATTCCACCCCAGTTTGCCCGCAGCATTGCTCTACATCGTATGATGAGTAGTGTGAGGCTCCATGGGTGAACTGGGGCAAAAGTGTTCTAAGAACCCTTCTTCTGTCCTATGTGATAAGGTGGACAGAGATATCCCACCTCTGATATTGGAGGCAATACACAGCTACCCTGACTGGTAGTTAGCCACTGCTGACCAATCCTGTTTTAAAGCTAACCTTCTAATTGGCATTGTGTCTACAAGTTGGGGCAATGAATGCTGCAGTTTCACTCTGTGCTAAAGTCATACCCTCCTCAATATTTCATAGATCAAAACTCTGTGCCAAGCAACATGAGAACATTGTCAAGATGGCAAAAGTCATTTGTCAGGAAAAAAATATACAAGGAGAGGATGCAGCAGTTTGCTTTTGCTTACGTCTATAGGAAAGGGCTAGATTCTGCCCCATTCTTTCTTTGTGCCTTAATTTTCAATCAGTTTGATGTTCAATGTATTGTTGAAGGCTTTCATGGCTGGAATCACTGGGTTGTTGTAGGTTTTTTGGGCTATATGGACATGTTCTAGAAGCATTCTCTCCTGAAATTTTGCATGCATCTATGGCAGGCATCCTCGATTTTCGTGTGTCTTGGAACAGTTTCTCCCCATAGAGATGCTCAATGTATTGTCAAAGGCTTTCATGGCCAGAATCACTGGGTTGTTGTAGGTTTTTCGGGCTGTATGGCCATGTTCTAGAAGCATTCTTGTCTGATGTTTCGTCTGCATCTATGGCAGGCATCCTCAAGGATGCCTGCCATAGATGCAGGCAAAATGTCAGGAGAGAATGCTTCTATAACATGGCCATACAGCCCGAAAAACCTACAACAACCCAGTTTGGTGTTCTTTTCCTGGATATGTGGCAGATCCACAATATCCTTACTTTAAGTCCCGTGGCCTTTCTCACCCACCAGAATAAGAATGTCAAACAACTAGATGGGGCACAAAAAGGCCACAACTTTATTAAGGTACAAATCTAAAACAGGCAGCAATATGGGACATTCTGGTAGTGAGCCAAGAGTCTAATCAAGTGAAAAGTTCCCAATACTTTCTTTTCCAAGCAAGCCTTTGGAAATTGATTTTAACAGAAATGGCTTTTGTGGTGTAGTACCATTTTTAATCTGTTTTAAGATGAGATTTTAATTGTTAATTTCATAGTATTTTAATATTGTATGTTTTGACCTATCTGTGCTGTATTTTATGTAAGTTACCTTGGGTCCAACCTGGGAGAGAGACAGGATATAAATAAAATGATGATTGATGGATGGATATTTCTTGCCAGCTGACTACTGAGGATATTTAAGCAAATAGCAGGGTCCCCCACCCTTTTCCAGCACATGAGGGTTAATGGCTTTTTCTTCTACAGAAAAGTTTATTTGGAAGATACAGGCTCTACAGGCAGATGGTTGCATTTTGGATTGGTAGCAGAGATGCATATACACTGTAAAACAAAATTCAGAGGTAATTTTCTGGGCTACTGGTACAGAGTTCAAGAAAAGGGCTGATTTCCGTTTTCCTGTGGTTGTAAGTGCCTGATGATTCCACTTTTAGAGGGGGTTATGTATTTCTAGAAGTCGTGACTTCTCTCATGTGAGAGGTATTTGCTCTGCAGCATGGTTTGTTCTGGGAATTGTGGTGTTTGAATTATCTTGTGCAGATGGTGTTTGTGGGGAAGAATCAGATTTTTCTACAGAGGAGAATGTTTGTTTTCAGAATCTGTCTATGTCTCTAGTGCTTTCGTTTGGCATTCTAATTTTAATAATTCAGCGACTGTGTAGCATAGACAGAGCTGGAGGTAAAGCATCTTTATTTTTGTATCTCTGATCAGTCTTTGGTGGAAAGGTTCTGTATTCTGGAAGAAGTCCAGGCTGTCCAAGATGAGGACCCATCACTGCGAGCGGCTCTGTGCAGAAAGCTGAATCCACTTAGTGTTTTAGTCTGAATTTTGAAGGCACTCTCTGATAGGCAAATAGCAGGGTCCCCCCACCTTTTCCCAGCTATTTTGGGCTAATAGGAGACAGTATCTTGGATAACTGCTTTATATTTTGATTGAAAACCACATAAAACTCTTTAAAACATAGCTGTGGCATAGGCTATAGACATTTCTATATATTGCTTTGATTAATTCATTGAGTTTCTTTCTTCTTCACAACTGTTTTTTCACCCTGCAGTCCATGTGAGGTGTTAACACCGAAACATTACTGTGTGTGATGGAAATATCACTCCCTCCCAGGAAATATGAGCCATAAAATGTTTTCCCAGAACTGTCCTTTCTTAATTTCCTGTGCTGAATCTGTGAAGAGCCACTACAGTGAAAAGCCAATATGAGCATCTCTTCTATTTCAAAATAAACCTCTTTTGGGCCTGTAAGCGTTCTGGTAATGGGTTATTTTGATTTTGCTAATAATACGAGCAGTTAAGCAACAGGACTCGTGTCATTCTTGTTCTTTTTTGTTAGCTGGCTTGTGTGTTTTCTCAGATGCAGCATAAGTATTTCATTTTTTTTAAAAAAAGAATAACATACAATAGCATTAGAAAGAGATATACTGTCAGTAAATCAGTAGTGACAGCTACTGTGAGCCTGAGTAACAACGTGCAAATAGTTTTACTGAAAATCAATAGGCATTTGTAAAGTGTGGCTTGTTTTTAAACCTCTTTTATGTACATTGTTTGTGCAGAATGCATTTTAAAGCACTGTTTTGAGATCTGGCTCAAACCCCTTCTAAACTGCCATATAAATTCCAGATTATTTGCTTTGAACTTGATTATATGGCAGTGTAGACTCATATAATCCAGTTCAAACCAGATAATGTGGATTATCTGCTTTGATAATCTGGATTAAATGGCCATGTAGAAGGGGCCTCAGAAACAGAAACATTTCTTCCTGCTGCCTTGCAGAACCTTAAAGAAAGTCTAAATGAATAGGACTGTTATTAGACAGATCATTTTTTTTACTTAAAGCATCACCTACCATGACTGCATAAGAATGGACATTTATGCTACTTTTTTTTTGTTGTGTCAGGAGCGACTTGAGAAACTGCAAGTCACTTCTGGTGTGAGAGAATTGGCTGTCTGCAAGGACCTTGCCCAGGGGACACCTGGATGAATTGATGTTTTTATCAGCCTTGTGGGAGGCTTCTCTCATGTCCCCGCATGAGGAGCTGGAGCCGATAGAGGGAGCTCATCTGCCTCTCCCCGGATTCGAACCTGCAATCTGTCAGTCTTCAGTCCTGCCGGCACAGGGTTTAACCCACTGCGCCACCGGGGGCTCCTATTTATGCTGCTGACTAGACAAGACAATCAACGGGTAATGCAAATAAATAAAACATCATATTGAACCACAGAAGACCAACTAGAGGCCAAATGTCATCATCTGAAATGTAGTGGGAGACGAACAACAACAAAAGAGACTAAGTATTTCATCTTGGTTGGTTTCTTGGATGACAGCTTCTAGAATTTGGTTATGATGGCTAAGGCCGCTAAGAATTATAGTCCAAACAGTAAATATTCCAAGCTCTGCTCAGTTGTATCCCCCATGACTTGCTAAATATAGCAAGGCGATATTACTTGCTAAACAGTGAACAGGTTCTGTTACTTTAAGTCCTATGTAACAGTGTGGAACAATTATTAAATAGACAGAATTCAGTGTCTAGACATGTGGCAAGCAATGTATGAGTCAGAAAGAGGTATTTTTGTTAGAATTCTGAAAATCCTTCTTTTTAAAAATATATATATTACTAGTATGTTTCTAAGCCACATGACTGCAGAGATAACTTTGCAAACTCGCAAAGAGATGTGAAAGAAGTAGAAAAGAGAATGGAATAAAAAAAGACCATGTTGATTGTTTCTTAAATTGTCATTATTTCAAAGATTATCTCTATTTTTTTGGTTTAGTTGTTTCAAGGTTAGCAAATTAGGATAAGTCTGCTATTTATTTAGCACCTTATTTAGCACCACAGCCACCTATGTACCCACCACCTGGACACCACACTTGGAGGACAATCTTACTCGGACCACGAGAAGTCGCCTAAGTAAGTAAGCACCTTGATTGAAAGCTAGCAAGCTGTAGTGATTTGAGGTCAGGAAGGTGATTCCACTTACCAGAGAAGGTATCCTCAAACCAATTCCAGAATCCACAGTATCCATTACTTGACAGCCACAATATATTTCTCCCCATTTTCAGTCAAGATGTGGACCAGTGTTCCAGAGGCCTAAGAAGTGATAAAAAGGGGAAAGTGACATTTAGTAGTGGAAGTAATAAATTACCCATCCCAGGGGATCAGTTAGCTTACTGATGCCCAGCTATGCCCCAAGGGGTGCCTTTCCACAACCTCCTGCCCCCTCATTCCAAAAATTAACAAAGCACTCCAGTGCTGGTGGGATTTCAGTGTTGCACTAGAGCCCTGAAACATTTTTTCACCACAAAACACACTCTGTCCAGGTAATCCAGTAAGTAAAAGTTTATTAAGAGAAGAGTATATAAAAATAAGCAAATCTAAAAAGAAGAATCAAAGTTCAAAAAGTTATTTCCAAGATAGCTAATATTCCAAAATCCTTTCAAATACAGTCTCAAGAGTCAATCCACAGATACTGGGGCTGTGGTAGCATCACAGTTAAAACTGCTAGCTTCAGGAAAAGCTACTGACCAGAGCATGAGCAATTTGAAGCTGCTAGTTGAGATGAGCTCCCGACTGTCAAGTCTAGCTTATGACTACCTAGCAGTTCGAAGGCATGCAATGTGAGTACATCAATCGGTAACACCTTGGTGGGAAGGTAAAAGGGCACCCCATGCAGGCATGCGGGCAAAAAGATCGGAGATGTCTATGGACAGCAGGCTCCTCAGCATGGAAAATGGAACAAGAACATTGTTCCCCATGGCTGGAGTTGAGCATTGCCTCCAGTCACTGGAGATGAAAAGGGGAAGACTTACCTTATCTGTGTATTATATAAATATTGTTTGCTGTGTAAAAAGGCATTGAATATGTGTATTGAAATCCGCTCTGAGTCCCTCCAGGGAGATAAAGCAGAATATAAGTAAAGTGTATTATTATATATCCATAAATATGATAGCATGAATCCAAAGCAGCCAACCTATGACACATGTGAAACTAGAAACAGGAACAAACTTAGAAAGTGAATACATTAATCCAAAAAGAGAGCTGTTCACCTGAATGCAACATTGCTCTCATAAAGGATAGTACCAGCAGAAAACCACTTAAAAGGCCCTAGTCCCTCCCATGACATCATTCCTCACACATCTGCTTTGCCTCTCCTTATCTCTAAGTTGCTGGGAAAAACGAATCTGTCTCTGTTGTACGCTCTGCCTCTGAAGTTCCAAGCCCCTTGATCTGAACAAACATTGATCTCCCACATTTCTCTCAACCTGGACTTCTGGCAGATTCTCATGAGAACTGATATCACTTTCTCCAGTCTCATGGGAACTGCCAGAAGATTACAAAACAACTCTCTCCAGGCCAGCCTCCTCTTCCTTATCTTCTGAGCACTCTGAATTTGACCAGGCTACAACATCCAGCGGGTGATGTGATTTATAGAAGTGCATTAAGGCACTTAACTCAGACTTGACTTTTCTTAATGCATTAAGCCTTGATTCACACTGCAACTTACTTTGGTGGCATGATTTTTTGTGGACACCACAGTTTGAAGCTGGTTTCAAGCTGTATCAAATGATCAGTGTGGATGTTAAATTAGTCACAGGAAACTCCATGATGGGTTAATCTTAGGGTCACCATAACATGGAGATAACATGTGGGAACACAACAACAACAACAACAACAACAACAACAACAACAATGTATTGGTGAAGTCTTTCATGGCTGCAATCACTGGATTGCTGTGAGTTTTCTGGGCTGTATGGCCATGTTCCAGAAGCATTATTTTCTGTCGTTTTGCCCACATCTATGTCAGGCATCCTCAGAGATTGTGAGGTTTGTTGGAAACTAGGCAAGGTTTATATATCTGTGGAATGCCTTGTCTGCTTGAGGCAAGTGTGAATGTTGGAATTGGCCACCTTGATTAGCAAGGTTTGATTAGAATGCAGACCACAAATTGACACAATTGCACTAATGAAGAAAGGTCCAATATTGAGGGTGCTTAATGCAATATGTATCTGTTATCAATGAAAAAGTGACTGTAGTGAAATACTGTATTGGGTTTGCATGAGAAAGTCCATAGTTACATCTGACAATGCGGGCTTTTGGCTAATATATCTAGTATATGTTGCGAAAAGGTGCTTTTCAAGACAGAGCGTGATTATCCTCCATCTTGCATTTAGCATTCTTTGTTTTGTGATAGACCACTGACAGGCAAACAGAGTTTATTAGCAAGTTTGGTTACAGAAGAATGCATGTCAGAAGAAAACCCTTTGTGGGAGAGAAGGCATATTAATTATAGGAGATATAAGTTTCCCTTAATGTCCAGTTTGAATTGGAGAGTGAGAGGGCAAAAGAGGTAAGAGTGAAGGGGAAAAGGGAGTAGGAGAGAAAGGAGCGGGGGGGGGGGGGGGGGGGGGGAGGAGGAGAAGAATTTAATAGATTTTGGCTGTGGGCCCAGCTATATCTGTCTTCAACCCTGAACACTGTCAGCATGTGACCCTGACAGATTTTTCCAGAGGAAATGCATAATATGATAAAAATCCCCCCTCACCTTTGCTCTCCTTATCACCTATTCCACTGCCAATCTATGCAGTAACCACGGCTGACTTCATATCTCCCACCTCAATTTATTTCTTTTGCTGACCTAAACCTTTGTCTTTCCTTTCATATTCTGCTTGAAATGCAAGTGACACTGTATCTTCCTGTGTCTTTGAGACCACATGTGAGGATCCTTACCAATTCTGGCTCATAACATAGGTGTAATCTGGCTTGTTTTGTCTCTTCTGCTAATGAGCTTGGCAGTATGGGTGTGCACGATTTCATTTTTGTGTATGAGATTCAAATGATTTGGTAGTTTTGGTTGCAGAATGCATGAAAACAAGCCTGGTGTGGGGCAGCCAAATCCTTAGCCAAGACAGATAACAGCAACCTGATCTTTTTGGCTAATGGGGACCAATGGGGCTGAGCGGCACTCTACTTGAGGTGGAGGCAGCAGTGTGTGGGCAGCGCAACCTCGCTAATCAGGAAAGGTGCAACTCCTCCATCCCTTCCCAAAGGCTGCTCCCCCTTGCCTACTTGAGGCAAATGGGAACTCGCTTTCCCAGCAGCACTTTGTGTAGTGCGAGCATTGAAGGATCCTTGTGCTCCCTCCTGGGGCATGATGGGAGTTGTGGTTTCTTTCTCTCTGTGTTTCTCACTTTCTTTCTCAACCAATCAGAGGCTTGGCTGACTGTGCCTGTCCATTCTCCTCCCTTCTTATGGCCTGGGGCTTCACTTCCTAGAACCCCTTCTTGAGGTTTTTTTTTTTAATGTTATGGTAAACACTTAAAATGGATTGATGAAATGTTCTGAAACTTGGCAGGTTTGCAGTAGAATATATGACTTATAAGTGAGGTGAGTTTCATGCTAATGGGACTAAAAATGACAAAGAAATTAGCTTGTAAAGTTTCCCCATTGGTGCCAATGGATGAATCTTTCTGATATGAAAACAGAAATCCCTCCTGAATTTGGGAACTTCCTTAAAAATTGAATAGGAGGGCAGCTGAAACCCAGACACTGAAAATGACTTGGGTGTTTTCTGAATTACACATACCTACTTGGCAGAGGGGCTAAAATTGATGTTTAGAAACCCAATAATGTTATGTAGATGCAGTTAACAAGAAGCAACACATTACATTTTGTTGGCTGGGAGTTACGTCTAATAGGTTAAATTCTTTTGTTGGTTTATCTTTTTGATGTACAGCAGCCCACCATTCTCATCCAAATCTCTGAAATGGATGCTGTGTGTAACCTCATTGCAATTCTCCATTTGTAAGCTGCTTTATTATGAAGCAAGAAGAAGTGGTTGTTTGATTTGTAGTTCCTCATGAGTGCTGTTAAGGTTGAAGATGGGCAAATCCATCTATTTCTAGTCTGTGTCACTTCTGCATTTTTCTGAATTCTGAGATTTGACTCCATTCGGGTTCAAGGTTGTTATGTTACTTTTTATTCCACATCAACTTGTGAATTTTTTAAAAGGAAAAATGTTCTTACTGAATCCATATTTAAATGTTTGTTTTGATATGTTTAACTAGCCAAGAAGTGCAACCCAGTTTTGTGAAATCTGGTGGATAGCTATGTCCTGATCTCCACTTTGGAACAGGATCTCTGGAATGGACCAGATAATTTTCCATAGGAATTTGCACTTCTTGACCTCTTCAAAGTGCTATAAGTAAGACTGGAAGAGTGAAACTTGGCCAATTCAGAATATAGAGCTATATTCTTGCCCAGCATCTATTCCATTTAAGATTTACGTGGGGGACATTTTGGGTAACTTGTGCCCTATGCTGTTTAATGTCAAGAGTATAATGTAAACTTTCTCCAGGCAGTTCCAAAAGGTCTTGAGCTGATCCTACAATAATGGTCCATATTGGGGGTGTGCGTCTTATTTGAAAAAGAAATCAATAAAGTGACCTACCACTTGCCCACCCTTCTCTGTTTCAAATATTATTTCCTGGCAGCTGTTCCAGTTCTTGTTCCTGTCAACTCTTTCTTTTACAGTTTTATAAGTGTAAAGGTTATATACACCAGTGGGGATGCTTTTCCTGCAATGAGAATTGTTCCGGTGTCAAATTAAGACAAGAGTAGAAACATTTTTTGAAATGCTTGCTGTAGCCAAAATAACCAACCTCTCCAAATACAAGCAACACCACCTGGATCTATATTGTATTTTCCATTGCCCAAAAAGCCTTCACAGTTTTGGCTGCTTGTTTGCTTTGATATAAATACTCTCATGGCATAGAAAACTATTGTAGATTTTTTTAAAAAAATGCTTCAGAATATGAATCACAAAACATATCCCCAAAGCTAAGGTATGCTCTGCTAGTCATCTGAGAACACCTCATGACCTATACTTTATTTTTATTGAAAGGGGTTTTCTTCCAGTTCGGTGAAATATACCCTTGTAAAAGGGAACACCAGGAGTAATGTAAGAAAAAAGAGCAGAAAATTTAGAGCAGCCAGTTTAAAATTATATATCTGAACGTAACTCAAGTTATTTATGAAACAGGAACTAGAACGAGACATTCATGAGGCATTCATTACACTCGGCTGCAGAAAACAGTCATTCCCTCTTGCACGGAAAAAAATGGATTACAGAGAAGGAAAGAAAGAAAGCACTAAAGAACCCACAGGAGACCTTCAATTGAGAAGCATGGTGGTCAGTAAAAGGGAAAGGATCACAGTATATTCCTGATGAAATACTGGCAAGAAAATATCTGTCACAGACAGAAAGCTTGATTTAATGAGGGTAACTTCTTCAGGCCCCACCTCTGTCAATTTTAAAAGGAGTACAACACACTGCAAGAGTGTGTTCTGCTTAGAACCCTATTTTTTCCATTCACTTTCCAATATTTTAAAATAGTTTCTTGACAATAAAAACACACATTCATTGAAGTATCTGATTAAACCAGGTCAGTAAAACTATAGGTGACATTCCCTTGAATTTGGATTAAAATAGAATTATGTCAGAACTTTTCATTTGTCCATTTATTAGAAAACCAGAAAGTGAGATAAATAGGCATGTTGTATGTTTCCATTTCCCTTTAAAACCTCTGGTTTTAAGTTGGGAAAGCCCTAGCTTTTTAGGGTGCATCCACACAGTATTTATTTATCGTGTCAGGAGCAACCAGACATTTGTATTACATTTTTAACAAAGCAAACAAACAGACAAAACACAAAGTTTGCAAGCTTGGTAGTTGATTCCCTCCGAATCCACACAGTGTGGAAAAGCATTCCATCCTGGATTTTTCCGTGGGGCATCCAAACTACGCCCCACATAAAAATGAATTTATTCAGGACAAAGCAGGGAAACCCTGCTCTGTTCTGAAGGAATTTGATAGTCTATTAGATTTGGATCTTTCTGAAAGACCAGTGTCTAAACCATTATGGCTGCTGTCTGGACTGCCCTTTCAGAAGTTCTGGGATTTCCGAGGGAGCAGTTCACACAGCCCTCTTCTGTTTTCCAGGCTGAATCAGCCTAGAAAACTTAGAGGGCTCTAACTCCGTCCCCTAATCCCCCCCCCCAATCCTTTAAAAAAAGAAAATAATTTACCTGGCTGGCATTACCCTGCTGATGGAGCTGTTCTGGCATATAGAAATGACATGCCAGGAGAAGGGTGGAGGAGGAAAATCGCTCCTGGTTCTCCCCCTTCGCCTGGCACATCATTTCTACACACCAGGAAAGGGCCAGCAGCAGGGAAATGCCAGCCGGGTAAGTAATGTTTATTTTTTAAGGCTTTTCTGGGGTTTTTTATGGTGTCTGGGTGCCGTGCTGGAAGGTCCAGCAGGGCATCTGGACACTCCCTCCAGGAAAGCACGGGATTTTTTTCCGGTGTGGGGACAAAAGTCCAGCCTGACCCAGGTTTTTTAAACCTGGGTTGGGCTGTACTTTTCCCCTTTCTGGAACTGCTTTTAGAATGAGAGTTGTCATCTTTCTAAATTATAGGGCCTCATCACACTAGAGAATGAATCCTCTTTAAATCCAGTTGCTGCCTCCTGCAGAATTCTGGAGTTTGTAATTTAGGGAGGAGCCTTTATCAGCCTCACTAAACTACAAACCTCAGAATTCTGCAGGAGGCAGAAACTGGATTTAAAGTGGATTCATTCTTTAGTGTGATGAAGTGGTGAATCATAGCATACACTATTCCATGTACTGTAAATTATATATTTCCAGGTACAAATTTTTTAAAAAACCCTTATTTATAGTATTTTTGATTATCTTCATACCCACCCTAAAAAGAGTAAGGATGGAGCTCAAGGGAAAATTATAGTCAAACAAGAAGCTAAGATACCATTTCAAACATTGCAAAAACATCTGAGAATTCAGCCACAACTTATGGCATATGTTTTTGAAGACCAAACTCATCAGATACACACGAAGTCTTAATTGTAGATTGTAGACTAGGAATCACGCTACCTTCCAGATGTTTTAGGCTTTTTTATTTTTAAAGTAAATAGTTAAACTTCCACTTCTGGAAATGTGGTGATATTCTAAGATTGATTCTATGCTGCAGTTAAGAATTGGGTAGGACACCCCGTGGCATTTATTGCCTAGTGGAATTTTGGCACACCACAACACTCAAATTGACTGATTTTTTGCTCACTGGAAAACATTTTATTCTCTTTTTATTTCCTGCAATAGAACCCTAAGCACCATCAAACAAAGAGTCTGGAACTATGGCTAGTATGTGTCCTCCTTCCACATGTGTTCACCAGCATCAATCAAAGAGCCATATAGCAGGAACTAGTCCTGTAGCTTGTGATTAGTAGTGACCATATTGAAAGGTTGTTAAATGCATATATATTTGGTTTTTTTAAATCTTCAAGTTGTGAATGATGGTAACTCTAATATAAACCTATTACAGGACTTTCATGACAAGATTTGTTCAGAAAAAGTTTGTCTTTGTCTGGTACTGGGAGTGGGTGACTTGCCTAAGGCCATCCAGTGAGTTTTCATGACCAAATGGAGCTTCAAACCTTGGTCTCCAAAACTCAGACCATTACTGATTATTCTAACTAATGATAAAGTTCTGGTATTATTATTATTATTATTATTATTATTATTATTATTATTATTATTATTATTATTACTAGATTCATGATCACCATTATGAAAAAGGATCTTTTTCCTATTCTCCTGCATTGCAGGGGTTGGATTGGATAGCCTTTGTGGTCCTCTATGATTCTTTTGGATCATTTTTAAGATATCTTCTCCCCAGTGGAAACAATGCAAATGCAATGAAGACATCTTAAGAAACAAAACTATATATTTGTTTTTTTATTAAATTTTTATTGTAATTTTAATTGAAGTAAAGAAGAAAAAGAAGATAGAAAAAAACCCATCAAAAGTGAACAATATCCAAATAGGAAAGTGGGAAAAAGAAGAAAAAGGGTGTGAGATAGAAAGGAAGGTAGAAGAAGTAATGGAAGAAAGAAAGAAAAAAGGTTGATTTGACTTCCTTCTATTTTTTGGTGGCTGTAAAAAAAGTAGTATTCACATATAGGCATGGAAATGTTCTTCTCCCCATGTCTTTTCTGCCTTCTTGTGATTGTTGTATTTCAGATTATCAGGTCTATCTTCAATTGTTTAAAATAATTCTTGACCAGGTCCCAGTTTGTTTGTTTTTTCAGAAGACCTTGGTTTGGAGAAATCCAATAGGTTGTCAAAACTATATTTTTGAAAAATATAGTTGCTGCTTGCTGGAAGAGTTTGGAATTTGCAGTACAAAAGCATAACATTTCTTGAATCAACCAACAAGGTCATACATTTTCATGTACTCAAGTCCAGATCCTCTGGTGTATTGCAGTGTGATATGGAAATTGTCACATTTTGTAGTTCAGAATCTTCTAAGCAAACTCCTTTACCCACCTCACTATATCCAAGTGTTTGTACACACACAGAGACCTGTCAATGTAGAATGTGATTTCATGTATCTGATGAAGAAAGATTGAGTTCACAAAACAGATACCACAATAAAATTGGTTAGTGTTTCAGGTGCCATAGACTCTTCCTTACATATGAATGCTAAATTACTGTGTCAGTGCCTTTGTATAAACCTGAAATTATTCCACTTGATAATTTAACTTTATGCGACACAACACCTTTGCACATGTGTATGCATGAGTTATAATTCCTCAGGGGAGCTTAAGGAAGAGCAAACAAGGCAGAATGGATTTGTCGTCTGCTCTGTCTCCTCCAGCAGACAGAGCTAAGTTGAGGGCAAGACTACAAGACTTCTTCCTTGGCTACAAGGTACTAATTTACTGCTTCTGCTTGTCTGCTTTTCATTAATTTGTTCTCAAATTCTCTGTTAAATATGGAATCACTACTAAAGCACAAGCTGCTGTCTCAGCTCAAGTAGGGGTGGATTCACATCTGAAGATCAGCCCTTTCAAAGCAGTGTCTCTTTTTATGAGGAAGCTTTTGAAGACCTCATGAATAAAAGTCTCCTCAGCATGAAAAGTTCTGGGAAATGAAAGAGGTGAGAAAGAAATAAGAACGGGGGAAGCAGTGTTTTGGGGTACTTGCGAAAACATATAACTGTAGACTTAATAGTTTGGCACTACTTTAACTGGAGCCCCCGGTGGCGCAGTGGGTTAAATCCTTGTGCCGGCAGGACTGAAGGCCGACAGGTTGCCGGTTTGAATCTGGGGAGAGCGTGGATGAGCTCCCTCTGTCAGCTCCGGCTCCCCATACAGGGACATGAGAGAAGCCTCCCACAAGGATGGTAAAACATCAAAACATCCTGGCGTCCCCTGGGCAACGTCCTTTCAGATTGCCAATTATTTCACACCAGAAGCGATTTGCAGTTTCTGTAGTCGCTCCTGACACACACACACACACACACACAAACACTTTAACTGCCATGATTCAATGCTATAGAATACTGGGATTTCTAGTTTGGTGAGGTACCAGCACTATCTGGCATAAAAAGCTATTACAGGCAGTCCTCAAGTTACAAACATCCAGCTTAAAATGACTCATAGTTAAGAACAGGGGTGAGAAAAATCTACTCCTAGGAAGGGAAATTCACTTCCAAAAGAGTTATCATGGAGAAAGGGTGTCTCCACTGAAGCTTTGTCATCAATTTTCGTTTCCACAACAAGCCAAATGTTTCAAAATCCAATTATCACAGGGACAAAAAGTGAGGCAAAGTCTTCTGAACAGGGGCACAGGAAGCAAAACACAGGTGTTCATAACTTGGGGCCTGCCTGTAATTACAGCAGACATGAGGCTGCAAGCTGACATTGAAGGTCTCCTTGTCTGGCCCTTCTTCAACATCCTCTCAGTGGTGATGCAGCTAAAAAAAACTAAGCCTCATTCAGATTCATAGGGAAGGGAGCCTGGATAGGTACAAAAAGACTTTGTTAACACAGACCTGTTTTGTTGTTGGAGATATGCTTGTGTTTAAAAATCTGAATGGTACACACATTCGCCTGAACACAACGCACACTCCCACCTCATCATTTTAACAGCAACAATGTAACATGAGAAACCACACAAAACTGTGCTTGAACAACATGATGATGTTGTCTCCACCATTCTGTAAAGCTGCAACTCATACCTCTAAAAGAAACTAGACCACAAAAGCAGTGTTTTTTTCTTTGCTGAATTATAGTGATACTGCAGTTTGGCAATCTCTTTGTCAATGGGAAAAATACAAGTAACTGGGTAAGGACTTTATTACACAAAGCCACTGTTTCACAACAGTCGTCCAGTCACCAATACCAGATATATACCAGCATGAGCATCTGTATTAGTGTATCTCTCTTCATTTGTGCAATTGTGCTAGTTCTCTGAACTCTGGTCCTCTGCTCATACTTCTACATACCCTCACAACCTTGGCATTCTGCACTTCTGTTGCTCCATTGTTGTTGTTGTTGTTGTTTTAAGAATTAGTACAGTTCCAGCAATGCTTTTTAAAAAGGAAAATAACTGCAAAAAATTAAATCAACGGCTTGTGAATAGCCAGGAGAGGAGGAGAATTGAGAGGAGAAGGCTCCCATCTCCTGATGTCACTTCACACAAGGCACCTTTTCATACATCCCTCCCTCCATACTGTTTTGCTGGCAGTTGCGCAGGGTGCCTTGCAGGGGTTACTAAATTCTCCAGATCCTTTTAAGACAGAACACCATGGAATGCCACACAAAGAAGACGATTTCACACACTTTCCCCCCATTGTGGGATGAGGTCCTAAAACAGGTTCTTTGCTTTGTGACTGTTGAGTCAGAATCAAACTTTCTTCTCTCTGGAATAAGAATGTGAACAGCCTTGGTGGTGCAATGGGTTAAATTATTCTGCCGGCTGAACTGCTGATCTGAAGGTTGGTGGTTCAAATCCATGAGATGGGGTGAGCTCTTGTCTATCAGAGAGAAGCCTCCCACAGGATGGTGACACATCCGGGCATCCCTTGGGCAGCATTTCTACAGACTACCAGATCTCTCACACCGGAAGCAATTTGCAGTTTCTCAAGTTGTTTCTGATATGATAATAATAATAATAATAATAAACCCTCTTGATTTTGTTGCCAGTTTCTGAATCTCATGTTTCTCCATCTTTGTTTCACACTGGATTGTAAATCTTTGTCTTTTCCAGCATTTAAATTTGCTCATGTTTTTTATGCCTTTCCACCTACTGTCGCCCCTCCCCAATATCTTTTTCACTCTGAGTACTTCCAGGTGTCCACATTTTAAAATGCACAGACTGTTTTTTTGTGAGCGCTTGACTTCTCTGAAATATCCCTTCACCCTTGCATATGTGCCAGTTCTCAAAGTGAGGGCTGTTGCTTGTTTACAACAAGTCTAGAGAGGTGTGAGAAGGCTACTCACAGCAAGATGGTTGCATCCCAATGAATTTTCATTTCCATTTCTCGTCTGGAAAGTTCTATTCTGTTGTTTTTTTTGGGGGGCGGGAGGGTTGTGTGTGTGTTTGTGTACAGAGTTCATAGTCAAGAAAATGGAATGTAGAGAGGGACTGGAATAGAATAATGACAAACAGCTCTTATATATAGAGAAAAGATAATTGGAAGATAAACCCACTTCACATTAGAAATGTCATATAGGAGTAAATAGTCCTTCTGGCATATTATTTTTGAAAGATCTTCAGCTTGGGAGGAGGATCAGCTCATCTGAATAGAAAAGCACAGAATTAGATCTTTTCTTATGCTCTAAAGGATGAGGGAAATGGGAAGGCTATGATCACAATTGGCACATAGGCTTTCTAGCCCAAAGAGTGGAATATTTGGTGACATGAAATATATTTTTATGCATTCAGATTGAATTTTTCTTTTACTTTAGCCACTGGTTCCTACTCAAGAACATAATACTGTTACAAGAGCAGCTGCATTATGGTACTATTTGCTTATGTATTCCTGTAGTGACAGCTTTGTAACATACAACAGCTGCTGAATCCCAAACCATTCAGCAAAGGCAAAATGTGATTTTGAAACTCTCAATGGATATTCCTAGCTCAATATTAAGTTTTTTATTTTCATACAGGCATATTTTTTTAAAATCACATTCCCTTCCCAATTTTGTACATTTGGCTTGTTATTGAAACTTTCTTTGAATGAAAGCAAACATTTGTCTATCTAAAACACAGTCATACGGTTTCTGATTTGTCTAGATAAGGCTAAAAAAAGGAGTTCTGTAATTGCCTCTCTTGTCTCAGGAAGAAATCTGTGTGCATAATGTGAGATCATGCCAATAATAATGTACCTGTTTGCACCCTGGCTTGAGCTTACCACATGTTCAGCTTTCTAAACGAAATAACCACAAAAGTACTAGATTATTTATTGAATTATAGAAAAATGGGTGCCTCTGCTGCCTTAGGAAAGGCTAAGAATGTGTTATGGGCTAGAATCCACGAAACACAAGAATCCGGTAACAAGGACTCTATCCTAAAGGCTGAGCACCATATGCCATGGTTTGTACTTGGGTGGTAGACCACCAATGAAAGTCATGGGGTCACCCTAAAGGCGGAGCACCATGTGCCATGGTTTGTACTTGGGTGGTGGACCACCAGTGAAAGTCATGGGGTCACCCTAAAGGCGGAGCACCATATGCCATGGTTTGTACTTGGGTGGTGGACCACCAGTGAAAGTCATGGGGTCACCCTAAAGGCGGAGCACCATATGCCATGGTTTGTACTTGGGTTGTAGACCACCAATGAAAGTCATGGGGTCACCCTAAAGGTGGAGCACCATATGCCATGGTTTGTACTTGGGTTGTAGACCACCAGTGGAAGTCATGGGGTCACAATGGCTTGTGGGCACACATAGAATGTCTCCTTTTCCTCATGGTCTTGTTCACATAGTATGACAAGGTGAGTTAGCATTCTTGGATGCAGAATACAAGGAAATAAGGATCTTTGCAAAGCTCTGCTTAAATGTTACAGTCATATAGCCCTCTGCCAACCATATTTTACAGTACTATTGTATTGGTATAAGAAGCGAGTGATGGTTAATGCCCCTCCCCTGTTGTAAAATATAACAGAGAAAAAGAAAAGAATGAATAGAAAAGTAACGAAAGAAATGTATAATTTAATGTCTGCTATGCTTTTGTTGAAATAAACTTCAGGGAACGTTTAAAATTCTACAACAATAATTCTTTTAGTATTTATAGTCATACTAGATCTTTGCTTTTCCTGTCTCCTGCCTTGTGCTGCTTCACTTTCCCAGATGACAAAAGTAAACGGCCAGGAACATCTTTTTATGGCTTTCTTCCTTGCTGAAAATGTACTGATAAATCAGTGCAATGCTGTTATTGGTTTTATATTTCCCTCTCTGTCTGCTGATTTCCCCCAGTAGCATGCATTCTTCCACTTTCAAAACCAAGTGCTTTTTCCTCTGGCCTCTTATCATTGTTGACTTTTTCTGATCAGGTTTTCTCACCACAGTGAAAACATCTGCTATACGTTTGGCATTAGCAGCACTAGGCGTGATGTTTTTTCTTTAGAGCTATTTCCAAATGTGCCCAAATAGTGCAATCTGATCAGGCATAATAAGATTTAAATGCTTGTTCAATGCATAGCCCTGCGGTAAAGCCATTTCCTCATCATCTAGTACTGGATTACATTACATTTATTGTGCTTCATTTTCTGCTTTTGTTTGCATGCCATATTGCCTTTGAATGGGGAATTTACAATCACTGTCTGACCAAATGAATATGTTTTAATTATTTTAGGAGTGTTCTGAAATTCAAAGGTGGTTTAAATCTACAGTTAATGTGGATTGTTGTGTCTTTTTCCAGGCTGTATGGCCATGTTCCAGAAGCATTCTCTCCTGACGTTTTGCCTGCATCTATGGTAAGCATCCTCAGAGGTTGAGGTCTCTGAGGATCTCTGTGAGTTAATGTTGAGTTTATTTGGATTGTATAGTTGTTTTAGAAATGTGCTTTTAACAGCGTTGAATGCCTAAAAGAAAGTGATGCTAAAATCTGGCTTTTATTTTACTCTAAAGCATATGGTCAAAATAATTTAGAATAGTAATTTTTTGCTTATTACTGTGTTAGCAACTTTGGAGTAGGTGAACTTGTATAAATATTGTGTGCCAATTGCAAGAATAATCCAGTGGAGGGTTACGTAACATCCAATGCTAACAGTAGCATTTGGAATAACTATCACAAACAACTGGCAATGTGACCTGACATTAGCTCTAACACAATATTTTCTAATGGAAGCAGTTTAGTTGTGAAATGAGTTATAAGTCATCTGCCAAGCGAAGTTGATTCATGATCAGTTGTGCTCCAATTATATTTAATTCACATTTGAGGTACAACTATGATAGAGATGGGAAATTGGTACTTGCAGGTGGACTTGGTAATGGGACAGTGGATGGATATAACTTTTTAATACTTCCTAGACATTTGTATTTACATTTAATGTACCCATAACCTTATATCAGCCTTGGACTACCCCAGAGTCCTTTGAGAAAAGTTTCACTTTCAGATTGACTAGTCAGAGAGATCTGGTTCTATTTATCTAAGAATGCTATGGTCACTGAAAATTTGATGAATTTTAGAGGACTAAACTTTAAAATTACCCCTCCCTCAAAGAATACCTCTAATAAATACACTACAAGAAGTGAATCACCAACTATTTACATTTCTCTACTTTCACTGATGTTATTGGTATTTCATGATACCAGTGTAAACAGTAGGTTATTGCTTGGTATGTCTGCATTGCAAACATTGACAGGTTTGACCTATTCTGTAATGGTAATTGGGCCTTTGCTGCTGACCTTTGCTTTAGGCAAATAAAAAAACTGACTGACAACCAGTCTAACTATTATCAGTTTTACCCCACAGTTTCTGAAGACTAGCAGAGCTTGACATTTTTCAAAAAGTAACATATTAGTATTGTGTTACTTTTCAGTTGTTGCTGCTGCTTTGTGTCTTCAAGCCATTTCTGATTTATGACAATCCTAAAATGACACTGTGGTGGGGTTTTCTTGGTAGGATGTATTCAGAGAGACTTGCTCAAGGTGACCCACTGGGTTTGTTGGCTGAGTGGGGATTCAAGCCCTAGTCTCCAGAGTCATAGGACTTCATCACACCAGCCAATAAAATCAGTTTAGGGAATGGAAATATCATGGGATAATTATATTTATTATCTCATGTCTCTGCAGTAGCACTGCTGTGCTGGTTTTGTGATCTATGGCCCCACATTCTTTCTTATGTGTCATCTCCACAACTCCATCATCCTGCACAATGTCCTACTCAGTGTGCACTGCAGTTTTAGTATTGTTTTTTTATTTTAATTTTTACTACAATATTGCTGTTACATAATATGTTTTTTTTAAAAAAAAGAACAGAAGAAAAATGGGGGAAGGGGAAGGAAACCAACCCATTTGAGAGTAGTAAAACGGAAGAGGAGAGGAGGAGAATCAAGGCCACTGACAGCATGTTACTATGAGCATGGTGGAACAGAAGCAGAAGGGGTTTATTACACTGACATGAAAAAAACCCATTGGGGTAAGTAATGGAAGGCAGTATTAATATATTGATTGGTGATATCCATCAAGAGCCTTCAGCAAGATCTGATGCTTGAATGAAGACATGGTGTTTGGAACAGGAACTTCCATGAAGTAGGTCAGTTGTAGCCAGCACTAAACCCCTGACTTAGTTGCTAATTTATAGTCCTGATCTTCCCAGCACAGCTGTCTCTAGAGCGTGGTCTCATAGCTCTGCTAGCCTAGCTGATCTCCTATTGACTTCTTTCTCCCTTCTGTATGTTCCAGAAACATAAGGATTTGTGATATAACTGCTACCTTCTTCCTCACCACTTAACCGCAAATCCCCAGGTGCTGCTTCTTCAACTATCTGTCCTTCTCCCTCAGAATCAGAATTATTATTTATTTTATTTATTTATTTCATTCATTTATATACCGCTTTTCTCAGCCCTTGGGCAACTCAGAGCAGTCTACAGCAGTCCATAGTCTAATGTTCAAGTCATCATAGCACACTGTATCTCTTACTTCTTAGTGACTAGAGTGTTCTCATTATTTTCCAAAAAATGCAGTTAAAATAGGGAAAAATTCCTCAAGGATCCCATTTCCCCTGAAATTATATTTCAAGATTTTATAACTAATCAGTAAATGTAGCTCATTATATTTAAAAGCTAACAACTATTACTAATTGTGTAAAACATAATATTGATACACTCTCATTAACCCACAAAGTAACATGTTAAATGTAACAGTTTTGAACATGTTACACTCAAGCTCTAAGGAATAATCAGGGACTAGATCTGTTACTTATAGAGATCAAGTATACAATACTTGTCTCTAATATAAAACATTTTCTTTCTATTGTTTACTCACTAATGCTCACTAGTATGGGAAGATATCAGGCAAAGGCTACAATTCCAAGTTCCAAAGAATGGTTAACGTTGTGCATTTTATTAATTCTGCTTTTTCATAAAGATTATAATTAATTTTTTTGTAAGAATATGATTCTTGAAACAAGTGGACATATTATGGTAAATCCCTCATTCTACTATTTCCTTTTTAAGTGATTGCTACTGGATTATATATTGATTAAAAAGAAAAGACTGTGATACTGTTACAAAATCGGACCCCGCATATTATGAATTATATAAAACTAAGATCATGTTATATGAAGAATAAACATGGTTCTGCAAGATCCAGTGTGCTGTTCCTTATGTCTTCCTATAACCTTGTATCATAAAATCATCTTTGGAATTTTGCCCAGCAGTATCTAGGACCCATGTCCCCATCTGCATAATCACAATAGATTGGGAAACAGGGTGAAGCATGAATGCCAGATTGCTCCCCAAGCCCATTAATAAATCTCCAGGTTTCTATTGAAGAATCTCTCACTACCATTGCTAAAACATCATCATACTGATACATTTCCTGTCATTGAGAAATTTTCCTGCTCCCCATTGATAAAATCTGGAGCATACATGCCCAGGGCTTAGTGCTTGGACTTTGGGCTAGCCTTTCTTACTGACTTCGTTATCACTTGGAAATACTTATGTATACTGGACCCAATCGTTGAGTTCAACCTGGCTAAACCATTAAGCCCATCATGGACTGTTTTACATATTGATGCACCACATTCCTTTCAATCAAATCCCTCCAGGGGCGGATCATTACACGGACTGACACTTCAAATCAACGAATGACAGTTTATTGATTTTCCACCATCACCAGGACCCAACCATTGGAGCCGTTTCACGGAGCTCCCACCCAATAGAAACATGGGTGTGCTTTTCAGGATCCAGCATGCTTTTTTCAGAATAGTTGACAAAGTGAATTAAAATGCTCTGTATTTCCCATTGAGTTATATCAGTACTTTGCACGCTTGCTCTCCTAACTGAGAATAAAGACCTCTGCTTTTGCCTTCTAACCCATCAATGTTTCTTTTGACCTTGTGGTGGTTTGACAAGCTGGGCTCCCAGACCTGTGGTATTGTAGAGCTATCTCAACACTATAGTTGGGACTGGAACATAAATCTCAGCTTTCTCTTGGCACAAACAACAGGATATTGACTGACTGGTTCAAAACATTTACAAGCTGCCTTTTAGGGTAAATGCTCATGCAAGGTAGTTTCCATAAAAGAGCTAAAACACAATTACACATTATAATAACAGAATTACCACAAGAATTGTCATAAAAACAACAGTCTACAATCATAGAAATAAACCAACTCAGTAAAATTACCAGCAGAACCATATAATAAGACTATAAAAATTCATTTATACCATTAAAATCAACAGGAGTTGAAGGAAATTAGGTTATCCCGGGCTGAAAATAGACTATGATCCAATCTGGTTACCCAGAGATTGTCACTTCAGTGTTCTATGGGAGAAGCTATGCACTTGGTTACTCTGGGGATTAGAAACACGAGGCTTTGGAAACACATGAGAAAGCAATGTGATTAGCAATTCCTGGGATTTGCAGTTTTGGGAGGAGTGCTTACAATTCTTGGCCAGATAACTCCTGGGCCTCACTAAACTATAAATCCCAGAATTGTTGATTCATTGGACTATAACACTATAAAAGTGAAGTGTAGCAGGGATTTCGGTCTACACTTTATATATGGCAGGTAAAGTACTTCGAGCTGTCAGTCCAGCATGTTTTCCTGAAGGTGAATTCTCATAATAGGTCTTTTTAAAAGACCTGACTTCAAAATAAAAGAAATATTTAACAGCTAAATTATAGAGCACCAAACATTATAAATGCCTTTAACTTGGAAGCATCTCAAGCCTGGATGGTTTCATTATGTTTTGTCATTTATTTTTGTTCCTTTTTAAAGTTAGGGGAGGACACAGGGAAGCCTGTGGTGAACCCAGTTTGAATTAAGACCAAGATTGCTGAAAGGAGTTGAAGACAATATGTTAATTTCATAGCTAGTGACAAGAAGTCACGTTAATCTATATTATGAAGGAAAGAAGAGTGGAATACTGAAATGGAAAGCAAATTCTTATGAAAAGATGTCGAGACAACAGTGTATTAAATAGTTGTTCCAAAACCATATTTGCCTGTGACTTCACGTGCCTTTTCATTTTCTGTTCAGGTAAGATGTCCTTCACCATCTTTAATGTTACCCACACTAAAGCATTTGCGTGGAGCCCTCTCCTTCCTCACATTGTTCTGCAAATGAGTTCTTTCTTGTAAATCATTTGTCTCAAAATGAATGAGGCGGCTGTTCTGGGATCACATATCAGAATGAATTGGAATTCTTACAGAGAGATTGTGGATGATGCAGTGCATGCATATAGAAAAAGAAGGTATACACTCATAGTGGAATCAAAACCGAAAAGTAATATGTTACAATTAGTGGTGTTATAACAAGATGATTTTCCAGCAGTGAAATCATAGAATAATAGAATCATAGAGTTGGAAGAGACCTCATGGACCATCCAGTCCAACCCCCTGCCAAGAAGCAGGAATATTGCATTCAAAGCACCCCTGACAGATGGCCATCCAGCCTCTGTTTAAAAGCCTCCAAAGAAGGAGCCTCCACCACACTCCGGGGCAGAGAGTTCCACTGCTGAACAGCTCTCACAGTCAAGAAGTTCTTCCTAATGTTCAGATAGAATCTCCTTTCTTGTAGTTTGAAGCCATTGTTCTGTGTCCTAGTCTCCAGGGAAGCAGAAAACAAGCTTGCTCCCTCATCCCTGTGACTTCCTCTCACATATACATGGCTATCATCAGGCATGTAGCCCGGGGGGGGGGGGGCTTGAGGGGCTTCAGCCCTCCCCCCCCCCGAAATTCTCATGGTGGTTCGCGAAAAGGCCTTACTGGTGCATTATTTAAACTGTTATGTTTATTCATATCATGATCAGATCACCATACTCAATATATCCCATATGCATGGGGGTATTGGGGTAATGATACAAAAGGTTTGCTAGGCTAGACCCTCTTTCACTCAGACTCAGCCCCCCCCGAAACTCAGCCCCCCCGAAACCCCCCCTGAAAATTTTTTAGCCCCCCCCCCCGAAACGAAATCCTGGCTGCGGGCCTGGCTATCATGTCTCCTCTCAGACACTGAACTTGGAGGACAATCTTACTTGGACAACGAGTGATTGCCTAAGTAATACATCTCTTGGTTGAAGTGTAGTAGATCATGTGAAATATGTATCTTGTCTTTTTGTTGTTAGCTTTTATTTTTTTATTCTAGTTTTCCTTGTCCTTCTGCACAAAACATTGAACACTTGCCCTCAGCATTCTGACTCCATTTCTGTTACTTTTGCTTCTTATCTGTCCTATCTGACTTAATTATGCTTAATAATAGAAATCTCTTTCTATTATTTTTACATGATCTTTGCATTCTATGGAGATGTTCTTCAGGCTTCATTTTGGTGTGCTAGTTGGTTTAGTGTTCTTTAGTTTTACTTAAACTTTCATATTAACAGTTCATGAAACTATATCACCTAAGTCCGATAATGTGCAATTACAGGAAGATGGAGCTTGCCACATGATGTTGTGTCTCTCCCATAGTTGCACTTCACTGGGATATGATTGGATCATTTCTTTTAATTGATGAGAAAGACCTGTTAATAACTCCAGTATTGTTGCTCTTCTGTCACTTTTCCCTTACTTTGCAGTTCCAATATTGCAAAATTGAGAAAGGTCACATGTGAATGCACATGATTGTGCAGTTGTGATGAAATGGGGGGGGGATTGTGGGGGGAAAACAGGGTGCACATGTGTAGAACAAACATGGGTAGAAGCAAGAATGAGAATCTGCATTAACAAAGTGCCAACATTTCGCAATTGTGGTGAGATGTGAAAGAAATTGTTCCAACAATGGTATGCTTCCACTTGCCTAAAGAACATGACTGTGATGAGAAAACAAGGTGGTATGATAAAATCCATGTTCAGTACCACAATCTGCTCCTGATTTTTTTTGCAGAGAGAATGCTGCATCTCCATCTTCTGTTGCTAATTATATTATATTATTTATTTACATTTATATGCCACCCTTCTCACCCCGAAGGGGACTCAAAGAGGCTTACAAGTTATATGTACATACAATATATTATATTATTAGCATAGCACAATATTAGTATTATATATTACTATATTGTACTATACCACTATACTGCAATATTATTAATAATATTACATGTAATATGAAATATAAAATTATTATATTGTATTATTATTAGTATTGTATTGCATTATAATATTATCAATATTATATGTATATGCAATATATATTATTAGCACAGCACAATATTAGTATTATATATTACTATATTGTACTATACCACCATACTGCAATATTATTAGTAATACTACATGTAATGTGAAATATAAAATTATTATATTGTATTATTATTACTATTATATTGTATCACATAATATTATCAATATTATATGTGTATATAATATTATTAGCACAGCACAATATATAGTTGGGTTGCTTAAAGTATGTGTTTGCGAATAACAAACTGTTAATCTCCCAAAATTCACCCAGTTACTCTCCTGCTTCATATTCTTAATCCTTGGCAAATTTTCCTATACTCTTTCCTATACTCTCCTATACTCTTTCCTACTTTTGCATTCTAATCACCTATAATTAACAGAAGTCCTGTATTAATGTGGGATCAATTTCCTCCTGGACTCTACTGTAGAAACTTTCCATTTTGACTTCTCTGTGATTGAAGTATGAATATGATTATGGTTATATTGATTGTTTTTGATATGATCCAGCCAGACATTGCATTATGTCCTTTGACCGCTTTTGATGTATCTCTCCTCACTATTAATGCCACCCCATTTCTTCTTAGATTTTTATTTCTTGAAGAAAAGACTAGTTTTCTGACTCAAAATAGGCCATTTCTGCCCATTTTAGCTCACTTACCATAAATACTGCAATGTTTATATTTTCCATTTCTTACTTTACTATGTCTAGCTTTTCCTGATTAATGCTTGTTATATTCTTTCTTCCTAAAGTATGTATTGTGCAGCTTCTGCCTTTCTTTTCACCCCTGAACATGTCAAGAGATGAATGTTCTTTCACCTCAGGACCATTATTGTTGGTCCTGAGAAATCCTCTCACAGTGTCAGTGCCATTATTGTTGGTCCTGAGAGATCCTCTCAGGACCAACAGCACTTTTCTTAGTTGCTGGACCACAGCACTTTTCTTAGTTGTCTTCTGACCAGTAGCTCATCAAATACCATCTGACATAAGAGGTTCATATTTTGGCACTAGCTCATATTTCATTTTGGAATGTCTCATCACAGAGATTTCATGTTAAAAAACATTCAAAAGGGCCCTGTCACCTGCCATTCTGCACAGTACTAATAGTGCCATTATTGTTGGTCCTGAGAGATCCTCTCACAGTGTCAGTGCCATTATTGTTGGTACTGAGAGATCATCTCATACTGTCACCCCACTCTCCAATACTGCTAATGCCTTGTTACTGTTTAGCATGTTTGGCCTGGCTCCCCAGCAAAAGCCTGCCTGAAATGGGAGACCCTACCAGCAACACTGCTGCCATCAACATATGTTCTTCCTCATAGGAGCACACCATCCCACCACTGTGGTAAACTGCCACTTGTGGGACAAATGAATATACAGTTGTGCCTATATTTGTGTGTGTATATGTGTGTTTCAGAGCTCCCTGGTGGTGCAGCAGATTAAACTGTTGAGCTGCTGAACTTGCTGACTGAAAGGTCAGCAGTTCAAATCTGGGGAGCTAGGTGAGCTCCCACTGTTAGCTCCAGCTCCTGCCAATCTAGAAGTTCAAAAACATGCAAGTGTGAGTAAATCAATAGGTATCACTTCGGCGGGAAGGTAACGGCACTCTATGCAGTCATGTGGGCCATATGACCCATGTACAACATTGACTCTTTGGCTTAAAAATGGAGATGAGCACCACCCCCAGAAGTTGGACACAGCTAAACTTAATATCAGGGGAAACCTTTACCTTTACCTATGTGTATTTCTATCCAGATGTTTGTACTGCATGTACAGTATCTAGTAGGGGACATGGTTATCTGCAGAGTAAGAGTAACGTGCTCATTGGTGCAATCTCAGCCCTCCCTCATATATTTCAGTAAGGCTTTTCAGAATTACTTGAAGAGGATTATGGTAATATGCTAGTGACTCCACTGACTGTAAGGAACTCATCTAACTGTGAGAATATCAGTGCTTTGTCATAAGCTACAACAATGGGAAGAGAAGGTGTTAAAATTTCCTGGAAATGGGCTCTCTCAACAAAATCATGTCAGCTTAGTATCCCTTAGATCTATTAGTTTTGACAACCCCAGTTATTCCAGTGCTTCTCATGCTCTGTAAAGTTAACAAGGGCTGATAAGAGATGATGAGGCCCCATACCAGTTTGTATTTCAGAACTCATAAATATTTCACAATGCCACTTTCTTACAATCAGATACATTAGTTTGCTGAGTGTAGATATTGCTGAATATTCACTCACTTGCTTGGCTTAACAAAGGCGCTGGAAGGATAAAACCTTTAAAAAAACCATATTCAAGATAACATCTGCAGGTTGTACAGCATTGCTTCTGTTCTGCTTGCTTTCTGGTGTGGACTATAATTTGAATAGTTTATTTTATTTTTTTTAAAAAATCTAAAAATGACACTCATCTTCTATGAAAATACATTACTGCAGTTCACAGGAAACATCCTCTCCTCATTTTACAGAGTTTGGAACATTATGTTTAAAAGCAACTCATTACAGTTATTGAGTCAACCCTCCATTAGTTAGGGACATCATATTATCAATTTTAAAGAGTAGTTATTTGTGTCCTTGCTTCCCAAAATAGGATTTTGTTCAAGGTTTTTTTTAGAAAGCAGTATTAAAACTAATAAGAGAACAGCAATTGTAACCTTGAATTAAATTTAAAAAATCCCACATAGTTTAAATTAATAGTGACTATCTATCTATCTATCTATCTATCTATCTATCTATCTATCTATCTATCTATCAATCTACCTACCTACCTACCTACCTACCTACCTACCTACCTACCTCACACATACACACACTAAGTGCAATGTGCATGTTTCAAGTTGCCTATTTATGGCAAACCCACACATTTCTTAGGGGTTTCCTAGCTAAGGAATACTCAGTAGTGGCTTTGTCAGTTCCTTCCTCTGAAATATTGGCTACAGTCCCTGGCATTCATAGGCAGTCTCCATCCAAATATTAACCAGTTTGACTTTGCTCAACTTCCAATGTCAGATAGAATCTCGTGTCTTTAGGTTGTTTAGGTCACCAACTAGTCACAACATCTGCATTTTCCTTCTATTTTGTACAGTCAGCTTTCCACATTTGTGGGTCTAACTTTTGAAGATTTGATTATTCATGGATTTGAATAATACGTTATCACAAAGAATCTCTAGGTTCATCAGGGTCACTGTATGGTCAACTTCTGCTAAACATTAACCAAAGAGTCATATGAGAGGACAGAGAGATTCCTAGAGAGAATACTCCTCTAGAAATCTCAAGGTCCCCCAGCACAATTGTATTGGTCAACTTGTTGGAGTCTCCCTGGAGAACTTAGAGATGTCCAGAGAAGTGTGGTCTCAGGTAAATATGAGATTTTGTTTTTAAAAATTATGGTTTTTCCACTGCTAGAGTTCATTTCTAAAGTAACAAGTAATAAGTGATGTAAGGATCAATGCAGCAAGGAATGAGCCAAACCACCTGGCCAACATTGTGTAGGGTGGGGCAGCTGCAGGGGGAATAAAGGAACCAAAGTACAACTCCTTTGTGTGGGTTGTTGGAGGAGTTGGCTGGAAGGAGTTTGGAGTTACACAAGGCTTGTGTAACTCCAAACTCTGTATGTATATAAGTTCTTTTATAAACTCTGCAAAAGACAATGACTGAGTTTGTTCCTTGGTCAAAGACAAAAGACTTCCATGTTTGTGAGTGTCTACATTCATCTTCATCGCGACATCCACTTCCATATGGCTCATGTGAACCTAATTCTCTTTTTTAAGATTTTCTTGATCAAGGTGTGATATCAGAACTGGTAACTTGGTTGAAACAGTTGACTAGCTAGTTAATCCATGTCATGTTTTCATTCTGTCTGGTCAATGGAAAGGCAGGCAAGTGCCTGAAAGCATGGTTGGAGCTTTGCAACATTCCCTGAACCTTCAGCAGCTGGATACATTTTGAGTTTTCTCTCCATGACACCTACTTTCTACAGATATTTGTGTAAATCTAGCAACAGAACACAGAGTCTTTCCACTTCTCTTTCCCCCATAAGGTTTCTGACTGTGATGGAGCAACAACTGCTTGAAAATAACCTCAATAGGGGCTTTCCCTCATCCCCCATTCATTACGTATCTGCAAATACAGGTATGCCAGAAACCAAAAACACCCAACATCTGAAAAATCTCCAGTCCTAGCATTTCAGGTAAGGAAAACTTACTTTAGCTATCTTTTGGAGGCCTGATAACAGTAATATTTTAGGTTACATTAACTAGGCCCTTTAAAAAATAATATTCCAAGCTTATTTGCAAGGGGTGGGGAGGAATGCAGGGGTCTTTTGCAATCGCATAAAGAAAAATCCATGATGCCAGTGTCCTTAAAACCATATTCTCACACTGACTGTTCAAGCAGGGGTTAGAACAGGTAAAGAATTAACAGTAACAAAAAATATAGTGAATTACTTCCAAACTCGGTCAACAATATCTTATTTACAAGCCTGTTAATTGCAGCAAACCACTTCCACAGGGGAAGGGGGATGGGGGCAATTGTTTTGCTTGTTTTCTAATGAAACTGAAATCTGCTTATGTTCTACCTGCTTCAAAATTGTACCTTAAAGGAAGAGGAGAATGCACACCAAAACAGATGTACCATAAATCCAAATTATCCCCAAATTAAAGCTGATTTGTTCATATATACATGCACAATAAACATACGCAAAATACTAAATTAACTTTTGTCATTTTAAACAAGCCAGTAATGCATACAAATATTTATACCGGCTAAAAAAGATGTCTCATAAATTTGGAAATAATTTTATAGTATTAGCAAACTAATTATGTGCTTTTTCACTGGAAAGAAAATGAAAATGTGGCCATATTTTTCTGTGACAAATTGATTAATTCAGCAAGAAAATTACAAAAGGCTTTGCACTGACCTAATATATTACTTTATGTAACAAGTGCACTAAAAATCATGATAAAATAATATAAGCTGTTTAGATTAACTTTTCCTTTAGTTTTTAATATATAAACAAGTGTTAGCAATAGTTTTAAGGAATTGTTTTTATGCTGCGTGCCTTCAAGTTGCTTTGGACTGATGGAGACCCTAAAACAGAGCTATGGAGGCAATATTTCTTCCCAGGGAATATTGTTTTTGCCCCCCTCAGAGGTGGGGAAGAATTGCACATACAGACTTCCCTTCACAAATTGATCTGGATCAGAGAAGAAACATCATCCAATCTTGCTGCTCACCCTCCTCATTAGGTATATTGAACGGTTGCCTCAATGGGAGACTGCTAGAAGTAGAAAAATTGCCCTTTCTGCCTGCATGAGTCCAGAGAGCTCTCAGGGCTGGCTACGTGACCATATTCTCCTCATCATCATTTTTCAGGATCATCTCAACACCACCCCTGCAACTGACATTCATATGCCTGGGTGAGTTTTGAATTTCCTCTGGGGTTCAAAACTTAATAAGACTACACTCACCTTTTCCTTCTGAGGTCCAGCAAATGCCATCACATGCTTCCTCCTCCCTATCATGAGTGGAGCTGCGAAACCTCTTACCTCCCAGGTATTCATCTTAGGACCTCCTCCTCACCTTGGTCCTGTCTGGCCTCCCCTTAGGACAGGGAAGAATGTGGCTGGAAAGAATGCGTATTGATCTGGTGCCATCAGGCTAAGAGAGAACCAAGACACAGTAGAGGACATCACCAACTGGACATCCCCAAAAAGTGCTTGAAAACTTTCTCTGTGCTGGAACAGAAGGTGACTGCTGGGTGTGTAAATATGTTATTAGCAGGATTAATGTTAGCTTTATTTGGTTTTGTATTTATTTATCATGTCAGAAGCAAATTGAAGGTACAGTTATAATGTATTTAAAAACACAAGCAAAGTTAAAATCCTGGCATTATGCTAAATGTCCTTTGACCAGAAGCTGGCCACTTGGAGTGCCTCTGGTGTCACTGTGAGAAGGTCCTCCATTTTGCATGTGGCAAGACTCAAGTTGCATTGTAATCAGTGGTCTATGCTTTTCTGTTCTTCACACGTGCCATGTTGTGGACTCCACTTTGTAGTCCCATTTCTTAAGGTTAGCTCTGCGTTTTGTGGTGCCAGAGTATAGCCTGTTCAGAGCCTTCCAGATCGCCCAGTATCTCTTGTAGATCTTAGGAAGCTATTTCTTGATTTAAGGCATTGGCTTGCTGACTGATATTCGAACAGAGGGTGGGCCGGAGATGTCAATGCCTTTCCTTATATTACAAGCTGCTACTTCCCGGCAGATGTCAGGTGGTGCAATACTGGCTAAACAGTATAATTTCTCCAATGGTGTTGGGCGTAGATATCTTGTGATAATGCAGCATGTCTCATTAGGGGCCACATCCACTGTTTTAACGTGGTGCAATGTATTCCACACTGGGCATTCATATTCAGCAGCAGAGTAAAAAAGCAGAAGGGCAAATGTCTTCACTGTGTCTGGTTGTGATCCCCAGGTTGTGCTAGTGATCTTTCATACAATGTTATTTTTAGCACCCACTTTTTGCTTGATATTCAAGCAGTGTTTCTTATAGGTCAGAGCATGGTCCAGGGTAACTCCCAGGTATTTTGGTGTGCTGCAATGCTCCAGTGGGATTCCTTTCCAGGTAATCCTCAGAGCTCGAGATACTTGACTGTTCTTAAGATGAAAAGCACATAGATTAGGAATCAGCTGGTTTTCCCTGTAATAGGCAGTAAGAGCACCTAAAGCTTCAGATAGCTTCTTCTCAACAGTTTCAAAGCTCCCTGATTGAGCAGTGATGGCATGATTGTCAGCATAGATGAAACTCTCTGTCCCTTCTGGCAGTGGCTGATCATTTGTGTAAATGTTAAATATTGATGAAGCAAGCATGCTCACCTGAGGCAGGCTGTTCTTCTGTTTTCGCCATCTGCTTCGCTGGCCCTGGAGCTCAACAAAATAGCTCCTGTTTTGTAGCAGATTTCCCATGAAGTGAGTGAAGTGACAGTCTTTTGTGATATTATATTTCATTCTCAAGAGAAGGCAATGATGTACAGTATCATATGCTGCTGACAGGTCTATGAAGACAGCTCCTGTAATCTTCTGCCTTTCAAAACCATCTTCTATGTGCTGAGTCAGGTTCAGAACTTGTGATGTGCAGCTTTTGCCTTTCCTGAAACCATCTTGCTGTGGAATCATACATGGGTCTATTTTTCCCATAATTCTATGCAAAATAAGTCTCTCCAGAACATTGTAAAGATGGCACAACAAGGAGATTGGTTTATAGTTTTTTGGATCATTACAATCTTTGCTTTCCTCCAGATTTTAGGGATCTGACAGGATGCAGTGCAGTTGTTCATCAGCTTCCACAGCCAGCTCCTTGCTTTTGGGTGAATGTTCTCAATTGGTTCCATCTCTAGATCATCCGGGCCAGGTGCTTTGTCATTTATTGAGAGCTGTTTCCAGTGGGGGGATATGAGAGAAGCTTCCCTGCAGGATTGTAACACATCCGGGCATCCCTTGGGCAACGTCTTTGTAGACAGCTGATTCTCTCACACCAGAAGTGACTTGCAGCATGCAACCAAAGAAATTAACACTAATAAAACAAATACATTGATGCCAATGCCCATATCCCAATCCTATTTTCCCCAAGCTCTTGCAGTGGATAGTCTACAAATCAATTTGGGGAGGGGGTGGGTCACTTAATAAGCAGAAAGCGGAAAAGAAATAAAAATGTAGAAGAGAAGATGTATTAGGGTGGCATTTTAAATTCATCCAAGTTTCATTTCCAAAGGGAAGTCATTTTGAACAGCAAGGACACATCCAGTAAGCATTGGCACTGATTTTTCTTCTAGGCAGCAAGGAAGCCAGTCTTTGTTTAATGAGTAGTAAAGCAGAGCAAGGGATAGAAAGACATTGCTCCTCTAAAGCAAAGGCATACATCTGACATTTGGGTGGAATGTTTCTCAACTCTACAAGTGTTTTTCTAAACACACACAAAACCCCCACACATTTTTAGCATGCATGAAATGCAGCTGAGGATTTTCACTAATGATTTGCTGGCTGTAACAGAGTTAACTGAGGCCAAACAACCACAAGATCTGAAACAAAATGGGCAACTCCCCATGTGTGGATAAACTGTTAATTTGATGGTTTTATTTGATGAATTGTTTAAAGAGTAATTGCATGGGTTCCAATAGCGTTCCTGTTTCCGTAGCTAATGAATATATAAAATATTTACAAGCTGGCTCTTGCTGAAATGACTCTCGCATTATTCATAATACTTCTCACAAATTGCTCATGCCTCATTTTGCATGGTTTTCTCTGCAATTCTACCTAATTTTCCCCCATGAAGGATACAAGCATTTCTCAAGTGATTGATTTTGTACTGGTCAATTAAGTCAGCTGTAATTCTTGCTTATCATTTTTATATAATCTGAAATTTTCTGTCCATTCGGATGAAATTATCATAGCAGGCATCTGAGGCTGGCAAAGAATAATAGGCAGCAGTAGCCAGTGCTTAATTTTCTCCAGGTTCCTTTGCAAATACGAATTTGAGAAATGATTTTTTTTCCTGTCAGATATCTTAACAAAGAACATAGATATTCTAAAGATATACTCTGTCACCACCCACATTCCTTCCTCACTCCAGCCTACTTCTGTTATCACCATAAACAACATGGTAGTATTTGTATTCTCAGTTTGACTTCAAAGACTGCTTCCAAATCAATGGCTGCTTAAAAACTCCTTGGAACCACAAAAGATACTAGGAAGCAACCACTCAGGAATCTCAAATTGGATGCTGCATCTCTTTCCCAGTTGTCTGATAGTTTCCATGTATTTGAGGCAAAGAAGATGCTCTGGATTTTAGTCCAGACTATGCATAAACTATCCAAGGTTTAGGACTCTTGAAACCAGTGTTTCTCAACCTTCCTAATGCCGCAACCCCTTAATACAGTTCCTCATGTTGTGGTGACCCCCAACCATACAATTATTTTCATTGCTACTACATAATTGCAATTTTGCTACGGTTATGAATCGTAATGTGAATATCTGATATGCAGGATGTATTTCCATTCACTGGACCAAATTTGGCACAAATACTCGATATGCCCAAATTTGAATACTGGTAGGGTTAGGGGGAGGGCATTGTTTTTGTCATTTTGGGAGTTGTAGTTGCTGGGATTTATAGTTAATTTACAATCAAAGAACATTCTGAATTCCACCAATAATGGAATTCAACCAAACTTGGCACACAGAACTCCCATGACCAACAGAAAATACTGAAAGGGTTTGGTGGGCATTGACCTTGAGTTTTAGAGTTGTGGTTCACCCACATCCAGAGAGCACTGTGGACACAAACAATGATGGATCTGGACTATACTTAGCACGCATACTCAGTATGCCCAAATGTGAACACTGGTGGAGTTTGGGGGAAAACAGACCTTGACATTTTGAAATTTTAGTTCACATACAGATCAAGAGCATTCAGAACCCCAACAATACAATTGGGCCAAACTTCCCACACAGAACTTCCATGACCATCAAAAAATGCTTTGTTTTCTGATGGTCTTTCCCAACCTCTCTGACACCCCCTGGTGACCCCTCCCCTCTCCCATGTTCAGCACCTTAGAGAGTTCTCTCGCAGTTTGGACTGAAATCAGAGGTGGCTACACTGCTTCATGACTTGGAGCCACCATCTGCCAGTGCAAATCTTGAATTATTGGGTTTACAAATACACATTTATTTAATATTTATTTCTTGCTTGGTATATACATGATAATCTATTAAGTGCAGTTTGAAGTGATGACTTGAATATAACAATCTTGTCACACGGCAGCCAAAATTGCCACATGTTGTGGCGAATCCGGTGGCCCTCGTCAGGGAGTGTGAGGGCATGGAGTTAGCTTTTTCCATAGGGGGAAATGTTGATCGCACAACTTCCCTTCCCCTTTGTTCCCTATGGCAATATGGGAAGCCTCTGATATTGCCGCAGTGGTGGCATGCGGTGGTTCCACCCTATGTCACCCATGGTGCCCTGCCAGTGTAATTTGATGGGAGCTGGCAGGCTCCGTGGATGACCTGGGGCTTAACTGGCATATGCTGCCAGTTTAAGCCCAGCATGATGAGATTGTGGATATGGCAAGGCAATGATCAACAAATACCTACATTGGAAATTATCCAGTTTTGAATATTGTTTGCTGATTAATCAAATTAGGACAAATGTGTGCCATAATTGTAAGCCAGCCTTGAAATATGTGAATAGATTCCTGTTTTCACCTAATCCCTATAGCCTAAATCCAATGACTAGAATAGATATTCTGAATCAATTTTATTTATTTATTTATTTATTTACTTCCTTACAGTATTTATATTCCACCCTTCTCACCCCACAGAGGACTCAAGGGGGATTACAATGAACATATACATGGCAAACATTCAATGCTAGTTAGACATAAAACATATATAGACGGACGCAGAGGCAATTAACATTTCTGCTGTGCCCAACCTTTTTCTGGCTTCATGAGGGTATGCTGGATTCCGGCTTCATTCTTGCCACAGGGGGAGCTGCCACTACACCATCCATTGTGACACAGAGTCCTTTGATGGAGTACTTTCTCATTCTTCTGCATGCTGTTGGAAGGTTTTTATGGTTAGCAGGGAAGCTAATCAATTAAATTAGCTTCCCTGCATATGCGGTATCTACATTTCCTACCTGACAGATGCAACTGTCTTTCGGGCTGCATAGGTTGACAGCAAGCTAGACAAATGGCCGGAAGCTCACTCCAACCTGGGCTGGCTTTGAACTCATGAGCTCTCGGTCAGTAGTGATTTAATGCAGCTAACTGCACCACAGCTCAGTCAATGGGAACTTCATATCTAACACTTAGAGAAGTGCAGTTGGTTTTATAGGTCTACTCTAAATGGCAAGTAGCCCATGTGATCAGGAGGTAGAACATGACCTCATCAGATAGCACCAGATTAATCCTTACGTTCTGGGTGGAAATGAAATAGAACTACATTCACACGAAATAGTTTGTATTCATGATCAGGTATCTAGAGATAATATTGGCATTTGTGTCTCCTTCCTTTTAGATCCATGGCTTGTGTTAGGTTATGGCAGGTGAAATCATACAGCTCACTTCAGAGTTGCTGAGAAAAAGACACATTCCATTTTGGGGATCATTGGGAAAGGAAGCAAACATATAACTGCCAGGATCATAATGCCCTCATACTAATCTATGGTGTGCCCATTCTCAGAACACTCTATTATGTTCTTTTCACCATACTTTAAAAGCGATATTATAGAACTTTTAAAAGAAAAGTGAAGAACAGAGTAACCAAAATTAACATGGACTGGAACAAGAAGGAGAGCTTAAAAAGTTTGGAGTTTTCCATGCATGAGGAAAAGACCTAGAAAATTATCCAAGGTGTAGAGAAAATAGATACTTACATGAAGGACCATATTCTCCAGTACAAGTTTGTTTGAGATCTTCAAGTGATGCTTGCACTGGTACATTTAGTAGGGATGGTCTTTTTGGTGGAAGCTCCCACAATACAAGACCCTCTGCATGGAGAGAATAGAACAGGTATGGGCAAACCCAGATCCGGGGGCTGGATGCGGCCCCTTCTCAGGCCGCCCTCTCTCTCAACCATCCTATCCTTCCTTCCTTCTCTCTTTCCTTCCTTCCTCCTTCCTTCTCCTTCTCCCTCCCTCCTCCTTCCTTCCCTTCCCCTTCTTCCCTTTCCTTCCCTTTCCCTTTCCCTTTCCTTTCCCTTTCCCTTCCGCTTTCCCCTTCCCTTCCCTTCCCTTTCCCTTCCCCTTCCCCTTCCCTTTCCCCTTTCCCCTTCCCCTTCCCTTCCTTTCTTCCCCTTCCCTTCCCCTTCCTTGTTCCATCCTTCTCTTCCTCTCTTTTTCCTTCTTTCTCTCTTCCTCCATTCCTCCTTTTCCTTCCCCTCCTTTCCTTCTCCCTTTCATCTTCCTTCCTTCCCCCTCTCTTCACCCTTTTGTCTTTCCTTCCTTATCTCTTTCCTCCCTCCCTCCCTTCCTCTTATCTCTTTCCTTCCTCCTCCCTTCTCTTTTCCTTCTTCATCCTTCCCTCCCTCTTTCTCCCCCTCCTTTCCTCTACCCTTTCATCTTTTCCCTTCCCTCTTCTCCTCTTCTCTTTTCCTTCCTTCCTTTTTCTTTTCCTCCTCTCTTCCTTCCTTTTTTTCCTCCTTCCTCCTTCCTTCTTCCTCCTTCCTCTCTTTCTTCTCCCTTTCCCTCCCTTTTCTCCCTCTCCCTTCCTTTCCTTCTCCCTCCTTCTCCTCTCTCTTTCTTCTTCCTTCCCTTTGTCTTTCTTCCTTCCTCTCTTCCTTCCTCCCTTCCTTCCTTCCTCCTCCTCCATTCCTCTCTTTCTCTCCTTTCCTCCTTCTCTCTCTTTCCTTCCTCCCTCTTCCTCTCCTTCCTTCTCCCCTCCTTCTCCCTCCTTCCCTCTCTCTTTCTCCTTCCTTCCCTTATGTCTATCCTCCCTCTCTCCATTCCCTTCCATCCTTCTCTTACTCCCTTTCTTCCTTTTCTTTTTCCTTCCTCCTTTCCTCCTGGAGGATGTTTAGCTGGGAGAAGAAAAGATGGAGAGGGAACATGAGAACCATGTTTCAAGACTTAAAAGGGTCTCCTATTAAGGAGGAGGAGGGGAAAAACTGACTTTCTACTGTTCCAAAGACCAGGGCACAATGAAACAATGATTTCAAATGGCAGGGAAAGAGTTTTGACTGAAAAGAATAGGAAGAACTTCCTGAGAGTAATAGCTGTTGAAGAGTGGCATAGGCTGTCTTAGAGTGTGGTGAGGTCTCCTTCTCTGGAGGCTTTTCTGCAGAGGCTGTCTATCGGGAGTGCTTTGGTTGTGCCTTCCTGCATGGTAGGGGGTTGGACTGGATGGCCCTTGGCGGTCTCTTCCAGCTCTAGGATTCTATCTCAGGAGTGGGCACTATGGGGTCTCATGGAGGTACTTTTTCTCGCCCGTCTACCATCTCATCCTGATCAAGACCAACCCTTTTGGGATCCAAACATTTCCTGTCTTTCTTTCACTTTCTGCCTCCGAAAGAGAAGAGGAAGGGGAGGAAAGGGCAGGGATGAGGCTTGGGGAGAACCCCTTCCCTCCCTCTCGGGCCGCCTGCCATACGGCCCCCAAGTTAGAAAGTTTGCCCATGCCTGAGATAGACTGAACTCTCAATGCTGTTCTTCAGAAGCCGATGACTTAAAAAAAGCAAATCTTGCTAAATTTATGGAGACAATATTTTTTTAAATTTGCTTTTATTTCCATTGTTAGTCTAATTACATTTGCAACTATTGTATGTTTTCAAAGGTGTGAACTTTTATCTGTATCTGATTTAATTTCTGTCAGCTGCCTTGAGTCCTGATAAAAATAACTTAATGATAACAATGAAGATATTATGAATGTTGCATTTTTTAAAAGAATGTATACATTTCCTGGAATGTTACATGAAATGGGGAAAAATGTATTCCTCTTGACCCATTACTTATGGAACATTCTTATTTATAATGTTAATCATAGGAGGTGGAAATGCTCTAATTAACTTTTAATTGAATTTCTTTGATTAACGTTCGAGATGAAATATGAGAAAACTGCTTCAAGTAAAACAATGGTAAATTTAAAAAAGTAAGAATAACAACAACAGGTAATGGGTTTTTAAAAAAATCCTGATTTCCTCATCTTTCAAAACATCTTACAAAGGAAAATACAGGTTTAATGGGTGAAACAAAATACCCAGTAAATGAGGGGGGAAACCTTGATTAACTTATTAAAAACTATTAAATATGTAATTAGAAGGATTCCATTACATTAAGATACCAATTTCTTTAAAGCCAGAAAGAATACCTACTGGAACTTTAATTATTTAAACAAGAAGAGAAAAAGGCATGTTATCTCCACCGACAAAGATTAAAATCAATTTAATTGGTTCTCTGCTACCTTGGCATGATTCTCGCTGTGAGTCAAGCAACCAAAAAGGAAAATTAATATTGCAGCTGTTAATCAAATGATATTTGTGCACTTCATCTTATTAAAACTAAGGGGGGCAGGAAGAAAGCCATATTGCGCTTAACTTTTTATTAATCTTGAAAAACATATGCTATATTTACATTTTAAAGTAATATATTTGCACCAAGCAGAAGTTGAGATTGTTGTTGGGCACAAATATACCTCACTATGCAGAAATCTTTGGTAGAGAATAAACTTTGTAGATCCAAATAGAACATTCTTCAAAATCAGTTTAATAACACCTGGGTTACATTTGTCCATTCCACCTCCCACCAGAAGAGTTGCAATTGAGCAGCAAATATTATCTGAGGCATAAAACCAAGTTTGAATGTGACTTTTGTAAATCATCATTTACCTGTAATTAATATTTTCCCTCAATAATGAAGGTATACCTCATCCAGAATACCTGCACCAGCTAGAGAACTGGTAACTTAGGCCCTGATTCAAAATTGCAATTGCTCAAGGAAGTATTTATTTATTTACTGCATTTCAATGCCACCTTTCTCAGCCTGAAAGCAACTCAAGGTGGCTTACACTGTCACGATTTGAGGCCACAATGAACATAAACAAAATTAAAACAAAATTAAAAACAATTAACACACATTATAAAAACCTTGTAAAAGCATTAATAGCATAGAATACCAGTAACTTCCTATTAGCTCATTTTCCAAAGACATTGTCAAGCGATTCCATGTTTATTCTTCCCTGGGTTCCATATTCATCCATTACACTGCATTTTCAAAGGCTTGTTCAAAAATGTTTTTCAGAATGTCAGTAGGGAGGGGCCCGATCTACTATCCCTAGGGAGGGAATTCCATAGCTAAGGAGCCACCACTGAGAAGGCCTTGTCTCTTGCCCCGCCAGGCATGCCTGTGATGAAGGCAGGATCGAGAGCAGAGCCTCACCCAAAAGATCTTAAATTCCTAACTGGTTCATAGGGAGAGATCCATTTGGACAGGTAGACTTGGCCAGAACCATTTAGCCAGTTTACTAGCTGTTAAGATTTCTGGGAATTGAAGGCCAAAAACATCTGGGGACCCCAGGTTGAGAACCACTGGTTTAGGGCTTTATAGGCTAAAGCCAGCACTTTGAATTGTGCCTGGTAGCAAACTGGCAGCCAGTGGAGTTAGAGCAACAGAGGAGTTGTGTGCTCCCTGAGCACTGCTCCTATTAGCAACCTGGCTGCCGCCCACTGGACCATTTGAAGCTTCCGAACAGTCTTCAGAGGCAACCCCATGTAGAGTGCGTTGCAGCAGTCTATACGGGATGTAACCAGAGTGTGGACTACTGTGGCCAAGTAAGACTTCCCAAGCTATGGGCGCAGCTGGTGCACAAGCTTTAACTGTACGAATGCTGCCCTGGTCACCGCCGAGACCTGGGGTTCCAGGCTCAACAATGAATCCAGAATCACACACAAACTGTGAACCTGGGTCTTCAGGAGGAGTGCGCCATCCAGCACAGGCTGTAACCCTATGCCCTGTTCAGCCTTTTGACTGACCAGGAGTACCTCTGTCTTGTCTGGATTCAATTTAAATTAGTTCGGCCTCATCCAGACTCTCACAGTGGCCAAGCACAGGTTAAGAACCTGAACAACCTCCTTAGTAGCAGTGGGAAGGAGTGACAGAGTTGGACGCCATCTGCGTACAAGTGACACCGCACCCCGAAACTTCGGATGATCTCCCACAGCGGCTTCATGTAGATGTTAAACAACATGGGGGACAGTATTGATCCCTGCGGGACCCCACAAATCAATAGTTGTGGGGTCAAGCAGGTGTCCCCCAACAACACCTTCAGGGAAGGACCAGAGCTACTGTAAGACAGTACCTCCAAGGCCCATTCTGGTGAGGAGTCCTAGAAGGATACTGTGGTTGATGCTATCAAAGGCTGCTGAGAGGTCCAGCAGAACCAACAGGGACATACTCCCTCTGTCTAGCTCCCAGCATAGATCATCCACTAAGGTGACCAAGGCTGTTTCAGTTCCATGTCCCGGCCCAAAGCCAGACTGTGCCAGATCTAGATAATCCATGTCTTTCAAGAATACCTGGAGTTGCGAGGCCACCACACATTCCAGGACTTTGCCCAGAAAGGGGTGATTGGAAACTGGCCGATATTTGACGAATTGAGTGGGGTCCAGTGATGGTTCTTTCAACAGTGGTTTTACTTTTTATAGCCTGTTCATGCCCATCTTAGTATTTCTGGTTACTGGTTTCCGTGGTGCATTGTTTGAATGAGTCTTAATGCTGTTGTTTTATGCTCTTACATTTTACTTAATTGTGTTTTTATCTGATTGTTTTTATCTGACTGGCACAACCTGGAGATCACAACCAGACACAGTGAAGACATCTGGCCTTGCGCTATGCTACTCTGCTGCTGAGTATGCATGCTCAGCGTGGAACACATCTCACCACGCTAAAACAGTGGATGTGGCTCTTAATGAGACATGCCGCATCATCACGGGGTGTCTGCGCCCTATGCCACTGGAGAAATTACACTGTCTAGCCAGTATTGCACCACCTGACATCCGCCAGGAAGTAGCAGCCAATAGTGAAAGGACCAAGGCAGTGACATCTCCAGCTCATCCCGTTTGGGTATCAGCCAGCATGTCATCGACTTAAATCAAGAAATAGTTTTCTAAGATCTACAGAGACACTCGTTGGAACACCCCAGCAAGCGAGAGTCCAAAAGTGGCAGGCTCAAACCCAGAACCTCAATCAGTGGCTGATACCAAATGAGAGACTCCCTCCTGGGCACACAGAAAGCTGGGCAACTTGGAAGGTGCTGAACAGACTGTGCTCTGGCACCACGAGATGCAGAGCCAACCTTAAGAAATGGGGCTACAAAGTGGAATCCATGACATGCGAGTGTGGAGAAGAGCAAACTACAGACCACCTGCTGCAATGCAACCTGAGCCCTGCTACATGCACAATGGAGGACCTCCTTGCGGCAACACCAGAGGCACTCCAAGTGGCCAGATACTGGTCAAAGGACATTTAATCAACTACCAAGCTTGCATTTTGTCTGTCTGTTTGTTTGTTTTGTTAAAAATGTAATACAAATGTCTGGTTGCTCCTGACACGATAAATAAAATCAAATCTGATTGTTATACTTTACTATGTTTTATTTTAATCATGTTTTTTTGTTTTAATGGCTTGTTTTGCTTTGATGCTTTGAGGACATTTTGTCCCATGTATAAGCCACCCTGAGTCCCTTCAGGGAGATGGAGGCTGGGTAGAAAAATAAAATTGTTGTTGTTGTTTTTGTTGTTATTATTATTATATTTCTACACCATATTTTTGGTAAGAAACTATTAGCTAATTTATGTACCCAAATCTCTTTATTTCCCTCTTTTAGTTATATACCTCTGTGGTATTCAACTATAATTTTGGGGGGTGAAAATAAAGATGAAACATTTATGAATAAAACATAGAAACAGGTGGTGGGTTGAAGTCACTTTGTTAAGCCGTAAAATATGGGGGAAGTAAGATGTAAAGTGTAAAACAGAATGTGCTGTCCTCTTCAAATCTGTGCCTCATGCTATCCTGACAGAGTCCAAGAAATGGGTCATATTAAAAACAAACAAATCTGTGACAAATAGTTGCACAGCACCCAACCCACTATTTTCCTAAAGCATCCTGGATCCTTCACCATGAATGTTATCTCAAAACCTCAGAGTTTGGAAATTTGTTTTTTAAAAGGAATCATTTTATTGTTCATCACATAATTTCCCCAAATTATTGACTTAATAATCATGGCTTTTTGGCTGGTTTTTTTGTTGGAAAAAATATCTAAAAATAAGTAACTTAAAATTTGAAAGGACAATCCCTGAAAATCCTTCCAAATGTTTGTTAGCCCACCAAAAGTAACAAGAGCATGTAACAGAAGCAAGGTTCATTTAATTTAGCCTCTAACAAATAATTTTTTAATAAAGTCTTCTTACATCCCCAGACTGAGGCTACTCTATTCCTCTTTATTCTTTTTCTAGCATCTTTAACACTGGGGGGACAGTGATGGAAGGCTGGAAAACACAGTTGAACCATCATGTCTGCAGTAAACAATGCCATAAAGCATGATTTAGGAAAGAATGATCATCTGTATCCGATCCTGATGTAGCAACAAGGTAAACAGCAGTTTCATCCAAAATTTCTCACCAAACATTTTTTGAGCAACTAAAAAGAGGGAAAAGGGAGAGACAGATTAGCCTACCTTATTGGCTGTCCGGAACATATTAAAAAAGCATAGATCTGGTCACCAAAATGGGAATCAATCAATCGATCAATCAATCAATCAATCAATCAATCAATCAATCAATCAATCAATGTCTTAGATGAATTTTGGAAGAAACTTTCAAGTGGCCTCTAGAAGGCTCAGATATTTTTGTTTACTTATACTTGTTTGCTTGCTTAAGCAGTTGTTTCATTTTACCTATGCATGTTGCTAGTTTTGAAAAAAAAAGGTTTTAGCTCAAACTCAGTTGAACTCTGACCCATTTTGTCAGCAGTGCCTGACCAATGCCTTTTCTATCCAATTACAGGAAAACAGACAGATGCATTTTCACTGATTTCTTTGTTCTCTGACAACCTGGAAATGACTATATTTCCATGTTGTTTGCTTCCAAGGTGAATTTGGTAGGTCTATCAGAGATGTACACAATAAACAAATGTCTCTTGATTTTCCAAGAATGATTGTAGAATGAAATAGGGTATTTTCACATATGAACCTAGAAAAACACCTTAGGATCATTCTTTTGGCATTCCTTTGGCAGTGTATCTGTGAGCAATTCAGATTTTACCTGAATTGCCTCAATTGTTTTTCATTTCCAGGCTGGAGAATGCTGTTTTTTTTAATTATTATTGGTGGCTTGGACTTATGGCAACCCCTATCCATGCCATAATATTTTCAGTCAAGAGACAGTTATTACTATTCCTGAGGAGGTCTTCCAGATGCAGAGTCTTGGCTTCTCTGCATCAATCTACTTTTAATCTAGTTTTCCTCTTTCCTGGCTGCCTTCAACTTCAGCAATTTTAACAGGCCTTACCATCTTTTCCAGTGAGTCATGGGCTATCGTAATTTGTTCAAAATACAATAATCTCATTTTAATTATTTTGACCAATTTCTTTGTTTTTTGATGATCGGTGGTATTCACAGAAATCTCCTTCAGCTCCACATATTAATTAGTAAACTTTCCTCCTGTTTCATCATAGTCCACATTCATAATCATACAGAGAGAGTGGAAATATTGTGACATGGATGAGTTGCCTTTGGCACTGGAAAGAGCAGCATTGGATGTTACCATGGGATTAGCTAACTAATGAAAACTCGAGCCTTAGCTGGTTAGACATTAAGAATTAGACCTCCCCTTTGCAGAATACACAAAACAGGGAAAAGCTAGTTCTTGCAGAAAGACTCTTTCCTTTTCTATTACTTTTTAAAGTGTTTAAAGGGACAGTACTTGTGAACATGCAGAAATAGTTAATCACGAAGGCCCAGTCTCATGTAGTTTTGAATGTATGGGATTGGACAATTCTTCTGGGGAAAAATTGTGTTTCTTCAAGTGCTTGAAGAATGGATTGGTGTGATAAGGAGAGTGGCTTCAACTTAAAGTAAGAAGGATTTGCAATACCAGACACATTTTTACTGAATATGTGATAATCGTGTCCTAAGTCTTGGCCTTCTTCTGATTTCTTGATTATAGACTTCATATTGGCTGAGAAATGAGAAAAATGATAGAAAATCTTGATGTCCTTATCATTCACTGTGAAGTAATGCAAATCTTCTGTGTTTTCCATCTTTTTTGTTACCTTGGTTGGACTTTCTTTTAATAATAGTCGTTCCAAGGACATTACCACATGGGAGCATTTTCATGATGTGTGATAGTCATGATGATGGGTGCTATTGCACAACCTCTAGTTTCATACATCTGCAACACCTGTGCATTCCAGGTTGGGGGCATAACATTGCCTTTCCAAAATGCTGCTTTATCCCCTTTTCTTTTCTTTTCTTTTCTTTTCTTTTCTTTTCTTTTCTTTTCTTTTCTTTTCTTTTTCATGGTACTTTGCAAATGTCATTTTGAAAAAAAATCTGCAAGGCAGAGGAGAGAATGCCACCAGAAACGCCTCAATTCCTAGAATTTCCTAAAACTGGTGCCTGTGTGTCTGTTTGCATTTATGTGTGTGAGAGGGAGGGGGGTATGACATATCAAGCTCAAAAGGATGGAAAATATTTGGAGAAAAATCCACAAACCAATTTAAATTTTTCCTGAATGTGGGATGAGAAAAACAAAAGTCATGTGAGAACTTTGACCTCACCTGCCATATATATTGTGATTTAAGCAGACAGTTTGAAACAGAAGTTTTTGGAGTCCCTGGCAAGTCCACCTTATTATCCAATGTTTGTGTTTGGATTAGTAAATCACAAGTTATGCAGGCTGAGTCAAACCCTGCAAACAATAGTCATTCGTCATCCTGGAAATACAATCTCAGTAGTTTTCAGATTCAGCTTAAATGATAATTCACAGCCATGAGCTTGTTCTTTTGCTCTGTAAATACCACAGACTTCAAAACTGGAAAGAAAAAAGAGTGAGCCTAATAGAAGCAGACTGTGACTTTGGTTAGGAGCTGTGTATCGCTAATATTTGCATCTTCCCTTCCTTTCATTTTTGCCGAGAACAACGCAACTTGCTGAAGGCAGCTACCTTTGTTCAAAAGCCAACTGAGACAGAACCGGCATTCAGTAATTACAGCCAGTCAGTTTTCCAGGCGATTTCTCCTTCCTGAGCTTTGTCGTGGTGCGTCCTCATTTTTAACATTGTTCATTATTTTCAACCTGCTGCTGTCATGGCAAAGCTTTAAAAAGGTATTCAGTGGGCTCTTGTGCTGCAGGACATGGATAATGAAACAGTTAGACGTGACTTGGATTCTAATTGATTCACCCAACTTTCATTTGGCTTGAACCATCAAAGATTTCATAAAAGCAACAATGTGAGGCATTTTGTGTTTTTAATTAGCCGCATGCAATATTACCTGCTGGTTTTAATCTATACATTTTCTATGTGTTGGTGTGTGTGCTTTGGGGGGAAATGTGTAAAAGGAGTGAATGTTTCTTAGACTTAGAGCAATATATAAAACACAAAACCATCTTCCTGCAATAAAGGACAGTATTAAAACCTTCCAATTTCAAAATGGCTTTGCATGCGCATGTTCCCATGTGTGCATAAAAACACAAACAAACTCTCTGACCTTCAGCCAATAAATACTTGCTTCTTTTCTCACGAAAACAATTTTCATAGGAAATGTCCCAAATTGCCCTATAATAATGGCACATTTAAAACCAGTTCAGTGTCATGTATCACAAATTGGACTCTAAAGGGAAGAAAGAAAAAGAGGCAGAGGTGGTGAAACATGCACAAATTCTGCGCCCTAATTTGGAAGTAAGATAACACTGCAAATAGGGGCTTGCTGTAGCTCGAAAATCAGTATGGGGTGTATTTTAGTTATAGCTTTCTTTTATTATGACATCTATTAAAATTCAGGGATGCCTTGTTAGTGGTTTCCCCCTTTATTATTTAATTTCCCTTTGCACATTTCTGTATGAAGTGCTATTCTATATTTTTCTTGGGAATGATACAAGTGACTTGGAAAATGATTTGCTCACTGAAAACAAACTGGGAAGAAGACACAGTTTCGGGCTGTGTCGTTGCGCCTGCAATTGTCGGCAAAAGGCTCGTGGTGTCCTGTGTGCCTTTCCTCCTCCCCTTATTACATGAGAGGATGGGAGAGGGTGCTTTGGCAGCCTTTCCCTCCTTTCATCAGATGGTGTGGCAATGCAAATTTCCCCTTTGCCCTTTCTGCCATCACATGGCAAAAAGGGAGGAAAGTGTGGGTTGGAACTACTCAAACTACACTTTCTTCCCCAAAGTGGAGGAGAAAGCACCTCTCCTACATTTTGGGAGGAATGTGGGTGAGGTCTGCCATGTGTGGTGTGATGGTACACGGTAGGCTCCATCCTTGCGGCAATTAAAAGCAGAAAAACGGGGCAAAAATGCCACATGTGAAGTGGTCCATAGGCTAAGGGAACAGATGATAGTTGATTTTGAAGGGGAATACATGTGATCAAATGTAGGCAGTCTAGACTACATATGTATTAAACCCATCCCTTATTTTGATGGACATGCATGTCCTTCTAAAGACTTGTTTGCATGTTCTGGGCACTAATTTGAGGAAGTAGTGATGGAGTTTTCACAGTATAGATCTGTTAGGCATGCGTACATGGTCTTACCCATAATGAACTCACTTATGCATTATGAACATTATGCAAATACACTAAATGATTTTATACAAATCTGAATAATCATTTCACATTTGAATGCACAGTTAACTTGACTGTTTACTATTAGCCTTGATTCACTCCTGTCTGCACCCTAATGTTTTATTCACCTTTTAAAGAAAACAATTAGATATATAGAAATTTGGTGCATACTATTGAGAAACATAAAGGTATTCCATATAAAGGAACTGTCGTTCTTGGTTGCCATATTTCTTGATATAACTCCCAGACTTTTTATGTTTGTTTTCAAATGGTTCTCTACTTGCACTTCATACTTGGCCAAGTTCATGAGAGGTGAATGATGATTGACTATAGTTGCTCCCATCACCTTTACAGGCACTGAAAAGAAAAGAAAGATGGAGAGGCTGTGGGGATTTGGAAGTGACACTCAGGACCCCATCACACTGAGGTTGTAAGCTGTGGGGTGGGGTGGCGGAATTATTGCCCCATGTGCTCCTTATCCCATCCCATGGAGGGAAATGTTGCTGTCCAGATTCCCCCTGTTGTTTATGGAACATGGGAAGGCTCCCATGTTCTGAGAGAAACATCCTACCACACTGTCAGGATGCTTCCTCCACAGAGGCCTGCCAGAAGTTGCCTGACATCATGTGATGTCGTCCGGCGGATTCCAAGGAGGAAACATCCTGGCATTGTGGTAGGACATTGATTTTTCTACATGTGATGAGGTGGAAACCAACTAGTAACATGGAAGGAGCTGTATTGTGAGAATTCTTGATCATTTTCAGTTATGAAGGGGGACCTATGGCCCACTGGATATTGCAATGCTACAGTTTTCATAAGCCCTAGCCAGCACAACCTAAAGTGAGGAATGATTGAATATGAAGCCCAGAAATATTTGTAGGTTCATAATTTCTTCATCACTGAGACACAAAATTATTGGTGATGGAAATATGAAGGCTTTTGAATCTTATGCCACTTTTCAAGCTTCAAAAAGATGAATACATCTCTTCAGCAGAAACAGACATGAACACTACCTTCAGTCCTCAGCTTTTGATTACATTATTTTACAAGAAGTTGGTGAACCTGTTGCCCTATTAGAGTGATTAGTTACCAAATATTTCACAGCTGAAATTATTGGTGAGGCTTTTTATGGCTCATTAGGTGGCAACCAGGAGCATTCTGAGGTTGTATTTACTGCAACAGTGACGTGCGCAGGGCAGTAATTGCACCAGAAGATTTAAAATGGATAATTGTAGTGAAATGACTCATACCTATGTTGTAAAAGCTGATTTCCTGTCCATCCAAGTGGACATACTTCACTTTGGGTGTACATTACCAAGGCAAAAGAATACATGATGAATGGAGATGTGAGTCAATCTATTTTTTTTATAAAGCTGTACGTGATCTGATGGAGACTGATGCTCCAGTGAATAAGCATCTGACAGCATGTTATTGTAGGTAGATGTGATCCCTTATAATTCAGTGGGATTACTTTCAGAGAAACGTATACAGGATTGTAGACTTATCAACTTCTAACCCAAGATTTTTCTGGCAAGATACAAGAAGGCTGTCACTGAATACATAGTTAAAACTGATTTGTGCCTTGTTAGTTTTTCTCTATCATTTCAACATGTGTTTAACACAGTCTCTCCTTCTCTTCCTATTTCCTATTGTGGTTTCTCCACTTCAGTTCAGCCAGCTTTTTGATCGAAATTATTTCCCGTACGTATCTGTGAGAAATAGATGAATATTTGCAGGAACATTTTTTGCCTCATTGTGTGACACTTCAGCCTGTCATTATTTATTGCAGCTAGAGGTTTTGCAAGCGCTAATCCTGCATTTAAAGCTGCTGTCATGAAAAAAATATCCAGGCACCACTCTGATGGTTCCTCTACCTTTAATAAGAATGCTTGAGGAATTTGCTATTTGTGAATTCTGATATAACTGATCGGTGCCATATCTCCCAGACTAATGTGTGCAGTAGCATTTATTTATTCATTGAGTTTTGCACTTCCTCAATGTTCTGGTACAGTTCTTGCCAAAAGAAGGGAGAGGGGAGTATCAAGCTGAGTTATAAAGCAATTTTTCTGAGGTTATTTTCTTTTTAAAATAGTATTTAAACATGTATTTAAATTCAACATTTCATACAGATTTTTAAAAAAGAAAAACATACAGCAGATTAATGTGGAAATAGGGCAGAATGGATTGATGAGTGAACACGTGCGAAAGTGACACTAGACTGGAAAGAGACCGATTTCATCCTTCCCTCGCCTTTAACAGGTGCAGAAGTTCAACAAGTGAACTTTCAATGGTATCGCAATTGGGAAATTGCTTGTGAGACTGAAGAACCCCCTTCTGTTTGTGATGAGCAATTTAGCAGGTGAAAGCTTTGCATTGCTGCATGTATATATATGGCAATGGAAACTTTTCTGCTTGAATTTTCACCTGTCACAAACTATTACAGACTCTGAAACCTTGCCAGAAGAACATGAGTCCACATGTGTAAGAAAGGTCATTGTCTTCATGACAGATCAGAAAATCTTCCCATTTAGTGAAAACATTTATAAAGAAAAAGGAAAACATTTTTAGCCCCCTGAGAAACATTTAAGAAATATAGCTAAAGCAACATCTCCAAGGCCTCCAAATTCTAACAAAAACATGTGCATTTGTACGTATGGAATGAGAACCTGATATTTTTCCATAGACATGAATTTCACCTTATCAGGCACAGCTTTATCTGTGCTGTGTAATTTGTGAAGGTTGTATACATTGTATTAGCAATGTATAGACATTCTCCTTCCTCTTCTGAATGCTAGATTGGGGCTTCTTAAACGTTTTTCTACCTGGAGCTCCTTTCCACCCAAGAAATATTTCTGTGACCCCTTTCTGCCCAAGAAATGCTTGCACAACTCTGGGAATATAGATACAGTATATAAAATAGGTATAAAAATCAACATTGGCTGGTAATAAATCCTCTTTTGCAAAGCTTGCTAAACAGGCGTATTTTCCTCTTTATGAAGTACAGCTGAAGCAGTTCCTGCAGAGTCCACTGTAAACACTGCATATTTGTGTAAATGTCTAGGTGCAGTTTAGAAACTTTTTTCCTTTGGCCAACTTTTTGTGATTGGGTTGTTGTGAGTTTTCCGGGCTGTATGGCCATGTTCCAGAAGCATTCTTTCCTGATGTTTCGCCCACATCTATGGCAGGCATCCTCAGAGGCTGTGAGGTCTGTTGGAAATTAGGCAAGTGGGGTTTATATATCTAATTTCCAGCATGGGACAAAGATCCCTTGTCTGTTGCAGGGAATTTTGAATGTTGCAATTGGCCACCTTGATTAGCATTGAATGGCCTTGCATTTTCAAAGCCTGGCTCCTTCCTGTCTGGGGATCCTTTGTTGGGAGGTGTTAGCTGGCCCTGACTGTTTCTTCTCTGGAATTCCCCTGGTTTTTGAGTGTTGTTGTTTATTTACTGTCCTGATCTTAAAGGTTTTTTAAAATACTGGTAGCCAGATTTTGGTCATTTCATGGTTTCCTCCTTTCTGTTGAAACTGTCCACATGCTTGTGGATTTCAGTGGCTTCTCTGTGTAGTCTGACATGGTGGTGGTTAGAGTGGTCCAGCACTTCTGTGTTCTCAAAAAATACGCTGTGTCCAGGTTGGTTCATCAAGTGCTCTGCTATGACTGACTTCTGTGGTTGAATTAGTCTGCACTGTCTTTCATGTTCCTTGATTCGTGTGCAGGTACAACTGCACCAGGAGCTCCAATTTTGTTTGCTTTGCATTAAATGTTTGTTGTAGTCCTAAGTTTCAGGGACTCTCCCTTCTTTTGGCTGCAATCATAGGGCAAGCCACCTGTCAATTATAGTTAGGTTCCCTGGTCCCGCCCCCTTTTTGGGTTTTTGGAGGGAATAGGAGCCTTTTTTGGGTCAGTCCACACAGAGAAGCTTTTCATGCAGGACATAATACCAAGAGCTCCTGTAGAAAGCTTCGTCTTCTACAGCTTGGCCGGGGTTATACAGCCCACAGCTTGGCCAAGGATCATACAACCTTACAGCTCCTTCGCTGAGGGATTTCAGTCAGCCATCACCGAAACCTGAACACCTCCTTTTTCCCTGGAAGTCTACAAAGCTCTGCTTGGTAAGGGTCACTCGCGGAAGCCAGACGCAGTTGGTACCGGGTGCAGGGGCTCCACGCCAACAGAGGCAAAGACAGACTGCCCAGATTAGAAGTTAAGGATTTCCCCATTAGCTAAAATACAGTTATGAAGATAGTGCCTGTTCCCTGTGGACAAGATTGAGAGAGAGCCAATAGACTGTTAAGAAAGCCTTAAAGTACCTGTTTGTTTTCAATAATAAAGAACTTTGTTGAACCTTTAAGCAATCTAAAGACTCTGTTTTAAGGAAATCCAAAGGCCTTTAATCTGAGGCAGCCCCGGCATCCCATTGGGCACATAGAATTTATGTCCTGTCTACAGTTTTATGCACAGGCCCAGCATGCGACAGCACAATTCGTGTTTGGGCAATGCTGCGTTTGGTGGTCTCTATGTAGATTTATCTACAGCTGCATGGTATACGGTAGACTTCTGCAGAGGTGAGTGGATCCCTCTTGTCCTTTGCTGAATGTAGCATTTGTTGGATTTCCTTAGTGGGACTGCAGGGCCAGCTAACACCTTCCAACAAAAGATTCCCCTCAGGCAGGAAGCAGCCAGGTTTTGAAGTTACAAGGCCATTCAATGCTAATCAAGTGTGTTGCATTTTTAATCTATGTCTGATTGGGCTTGTCCCCATGTAAGCTCTTTGGAGAGATGGTGGCGGGATACAAAAATAAAGTTATTATTATTATTATTATTATTATTAGTAGTAGTAGTAGTAGTAGTAGTAGCAGCAGTGAGAGAGACATCCTCTCCATGCTTGTCATACTTGTTTGGAAAATTTAAAATTTGCTCCTGAGTATTGATCCATAGGAAGGAAAGAACTGTAAGATAAGGGCTGTGTTGAATAGAATCTACTCAATGACTACATGTTATATAGCTTTTTATTAAAACTGATATGTGAAAAACTGAAGTTCTGACTAGAAATGAGTGAAATGGCGGTGGGGAGAAGGGTGGGATAGAGGGCTGGGGTGAAGCAGCAGCTAGCAACCTAGGAACACATGTTTCATAGTCATTAAAGAAATTATTGAAATCTGAAAGTAGGAAGTCATTTTGGTTCAATAGTTAATTTATGAATAGCCATAAAATAAAATAATGGCATTGTAAGAGCAAATACATTATGCATTTTTAAACAGTTAATTTAAAAATAGTTCAATAGTTTTTTTTATGATTAATCATTTTAGACTTAAATCTAATTTCTATTTGTTTTTCATTTTGATAAATGTCACAGCATAATATATTATGAACAATGCAGGAAATGGCAGGACAGTCTCATCGTCCTGTAATGATTTCCTTGGTCATTTATAATTTACAAATGCTGTCACAAACTCTCCCTGATTTTGTTAGATATACATGAATTAATGGTCCAAAGTGGTAAATGATAACTTAAGGCTAGGCAAATATTTTTATGGAAATAGCAACATTGTTATAGGCCTTTGTCTTGGGAAAAGCAGGAGTGAATACATTCTTATTCTTTCATCCTTTTACTGTAGGCCACAAATATTTTCTTCTTCAATATTTTAATTAAAAATTTAACAGAAAAGTACACAAATACAAAACAATTCTTGTACATACATAAACAAAGACATTCCTAACCCCAATTACATGTCAAACTAAATAATAATAATAATAATAATAATAATAATAATAATAATAATAATGCAAAGACACTGGCACAAGTCAGTAAAGGTGGCCCCAGTGGTGATCTGGGTGCACTGCCTAAAGACCTTGGCCTGCACTTAAACACAATTGGTGCTGACAAAATTACCATCTGTGAGCTGCAAAAGGCCACCCTACTGGGATCTGCACGCATTATTCACCAATACATCACATAGTCCTAAACACTTGGGAAGTGTCCAACATGTGATCCAATACAACAGCCAGAAGAGTGACCTTGTTTGCTGTGTGCTCATCTTTTTTGTGTTTCTAATAATAATAATAATAATAATAATAATAATAATAATAATTTATTTATACTCAGGGCATTTTCCAAAAAATAACAAAAATGGCAAACATTCAATGCTCAAAAACGTACATCTCTTCTCTGATTATGTATAAGTCTAAACTACACACACACACACACACACACATTTAAAAAGTGGATTTCTTGCTTCTTTTTTTTGGTTTCTCTATAATTTAGACTTTTTTCTTTCACCTTACGTCCTATGAATAGTTTACTTCTGCTTATTGATAGTCCTTTCCGTTGAAACTACAGTGTTAATAGGGATGATTGTATTTTGAATTTCTTTATTGCAGGTGTCCATGGCATGTATTGTATATTTTTAACCCTCCAAAATCTGCTGTATCTTCATATTTAATAAATTAGCAGACCTATTGCAACCTTAGTTGACTGTAATAAATGAATGCTTAAAATAAGGTATACATTCTAGCATGTTTGCCAGTATATTGGCCTAATGTTGCAAGGTATAATGTATTTCCCGATATTACATATCTCTTAGACCAGAACCGTGAGGCAATCCTGTAAGTGAAGATATTTTATATTTACACATGTATTTTGTGAAGTTACACCAATTAAAAAAATGGAGACCTGTGTCAAGGAGATGTGAATCTCTTTGCAGACAGCTGTATACCAGAGACAAGAAGAATCTCTGCTGTTGGCTCACAAAAGACATGCCATATATCCCCACCAAACGTCTTCCACCTGCCCCTTCCATTGCTAGCCATCCCAAGCCTGAGATGCCAATCATGTGGAAGTAATGTGCAAGCATAGCAAATTGTTCTTTTGAAGGAGGCTGAGCCTTGAGTGGGTCAAGGACAGAACACATAGGAATTCATCACAGAAGGCTGATAAAGCAACTCTCATTCCTTCTTTGGTGAAATGTAAGGGGGTGCACCCAGCTCCCAACCTGCAAAGAAGGAATAACTGTCCTTCCTTGCTAGGGAGACTTCTGTGATTTTACCAGAGGCATCCAAATGATATCTTTGGTAAAACGAAATTAATTTGAGACAAAGCAAGAAAACCCTACTTTGTCCCAAAATAATTTGGTAGCTGGTAAGACACAGATCTTTAATAAGTTTCAGTCTTTCCAGGTATGGGCCCAATGTGGATTGTGTCCGGGGATCACATCACATGATCCCCAGGCCCAATTCATACAGCCTTCTTGGGCTTTTCAGGCTCTTTGAGCCTGGAAATTAAGGTCCTGCCGGAGTTCCCCTGGCATGTAGAAATCATGTGCCAGGAATTGGGGGGGGGGGAGGGAAGGAAAATCACTCCTCGCCTCCCATCTCCTGGCACGTCATTTCTACATGCCAGGAGGACTCCAGCAAGATCTTAATGGTGGCTGGATTTCTTTTAATTTTAAGGCCTTTTTTGGGGGAGGGGGGTCTGGGTGTCCTCCCAGTATGTACCAGAAGGACATCTAGACATGCCTTGGGGAAAGCACATGCTTTAGGGGGAAGTGTGTGAACTTAAATGCTTGCCCAAGCAGGTTTCTGAAACCCACTCTGTCGCACATTTAAGTGCTGCCTAAAAGTGGCCTGAAAGACTCTCATTCCTTCTTTGGTGGGCTGTATTATCAGAATTGCAAAGATTTTTTTAAAAATGCAATGTGCAAAGTAGGGTTCAGAAGACAGTGTAATGACATCAGCATGAAAATATATCAAGTAACCATGGACCACCAAAACCATGCTAATGCAGAGTAAGTGTGATTAAACTTTAATTAAACTAGCAGGATTGCAAGCCTGTGTGATGAAGTCCTTAGAGACCTAAGAAAAAAATATATGAAGTAGCTCCTGGCACCACCACCACCACAAAAAGAGGTCTGGCTATGTCAACACATATCAGTATTATTCTTGCTGTTAGACAAATCTTTTAATTCATGTGATCTGTCATGTTCATAAATTATAAAAGCAAAATGTCTATCATTATGTGAGGCTTTGTGCTATTTCTCTTTTATGACTTCAGTCCCATGGTGCCATGTGTACAATGTGTCCTAGTATGAATAACCTGCCATCTATTATTGTGCCCCAAAGAATTTAAGACTGAGAACTGTTTAGATCTGAATCTGATGCTATCTGCATAGCTCTGCATTCAATCACATATTTTTCTCATGATTTCTATGCAATTCTGTGTAGAGGTAATGCCCTAGATTTCAGGGGAGATTTAGTTTTACAGGTCTGAAGCCTTCACCCTTTTTCTGCAAACTACCTGAGCATCGGTCATCATGTTCAAGTCTCATTGAGATATACAAGAAAATCCAGTGGCTTCCAAGCATATTTTAAAAAATCTCTACCCATTTTTATTTCAGAGGTCTTTGATGTATTGGTACCTGTCATAATTCTGTGTTACATATAAAAAATAATAAAACTTAATTTATATACTGCCCTATCTCCCCAAGAGGACTCAGGGCGGTTTCCAACATAAGGCAAAACATTCAATTGCCAGAAAGGAAAACCATACAACAAAATTAAACATTACATTTTCCAACGCATCTCCTTTAATCTCTGTTTACTTTGTCTTTTAGGTCAGGAAAGGGCTGACATATTTCTCTAAATGTTAGCATTTACAACCCCTCCCCCGACATTAATTTAAAAAAATCCTCCCCAATGAGTTTAAATTAAAATCTTTTTTGATTCCATTGAAAAGTCCCTGCAATGTGCTAAATGTATTCACTTTGGATACCAATTTATTTTGCCACTTTGCACTAACTGTTTTCATTGACATCAGGGGATGCTTTGGGCAAGTGTGACAAATTGTTTATTGAACTGTAAATGGGCATTGTCTGATTTTGAACAATAGGAGTATCTAATTATGAAAGTCTGAGCAGCCTTTGGGCTCATTTAGCTAGTTATAGAAGTCCAGCTTATTACAACTTAACATGTTTTCATTCCTTTTCCCTCCCCATCTAAATGTTCTATCATGCATTGAAAAATAGACCTTGTTATCAAGGACAGTAATTCTATAGATGGGTCTATTGTGCAATAAATGAACTAATATGATACAAATCAAGTCATGTCAAATATCTCTTAAAGAGCAGAAGAGGAAAGAGGAATATTACATACAAGGGTAGGCTTCAAAATAAGATGAAAAGAAAGGAAAATGTAAAGCACATTCCAAATAAAATAAAGTGCTAAGACGTTCTTGACATTCAGACTCAAATACAAGGATGGTGAACATGACTGGCCTTGTATGTTATTGGGCAACACAAGTAAGTTGTGCTTTTTGTGTTTCCAGGATAGTCTTAACAGGGGTGACCACAAATCTCCCTGAATGTACTCCTGACACAAAGCAGGTCAACTTCTTCTCTGTCTAATAGATATGTATTCAATCTCTTCCTTTTTCTTCAAAAATATTAAAAGATGTAGTATTGCTCACACTTTTTTCTTGCCATAGGTAAAGGTAAAGGTATCCCCTTGACATTAAGTCCAGTCGTGTCCGATTCTGGGGGTGGTGCTCATTTCCATTTCTAAGCCAAAGAGCCGGCGTTGTCTGTAGACACCTCCAAGGTCATGTGGCTGGCATGACTGCCAGGATATTTTTGCCATATCCCAGCAATATATGAAGCTGCTCTTAAAACTGAACATTTTAGTTGGACTTTTTTTCCTCCTTTGTTGTTTTTGTTGTTTTTACTATCAAGTCACCTATGACTATAACCCTATGAATGAGAGACCTCCATGAGCTCCAGCATTAATAGAATCTAATCAAGTTTCCTATCATTATGTCCTTTATAATGTCTTTTCCACTTTGGTACAAGAAAAGGCTGAGTGAAATATTAATTTCATTTTATTCTACACAAATAAAGCTAGATTCGAGTTGATATTTACTCACACACATAATAGATGTCATTTCCAAATATTTGGTCTTTCTCACAGGAATTGGTATTTTCTTCCACTCAGAATGTAATTAAAATCGCTGAGTTAGAAGAAATCACAAATTATGAGATTCCAATTTGCATTTAACTCTGCACAGAAAAAAGACAACCTACCTTATTTGATTATTTTATTTGTGAATGAAATATTTCATTTTTTTCTCCAGTAGGCAAATTGAGAAGGATTCTGTAATGTTGCACATTGTTTTTGGCATTGCTGGGGTGTTTTGTAAAATATTCATAATTCACAAACAATATTGCATTTCATACAAAATTCAATATGTATTCAAAATTGTCTGTTTTATGTAAAAAGCAACAAAATTGGGACACATTGGCATTTTTCTTCTCTCAGGCAAGTGAAAACTCTCATACTGGTTGACAGTTTGTGAATATTCTTTACATCTCTATTTTCTAATAGAGAGAGCATACTTGCAGGAATACATTTGAGTATGGAAGATTGAATGTGGAAAACAGAAAAACAAGATAAGAAAGGAATCACCAAAAAAAAAAAAAAAGAAAGAAATGCATAGGACCATATCAAGAAGGTTGGAGAATTGGACCGAAATACTGGTCTGTTACTTTGCAGCTTATTTTACACTGTGATGTTTTTTGTTTTGCAGCTTTTTACCCACTGACTTTGTGCTGTAAATGTGTCTATTACGGTTTATCTTTCTGAACCAATAGTTTTAGGCCTAATGTATATTGACTCTAACTGCAGTGGTGTGAACAGCAAATAAGGAGTTGCAGTTAAAGCAGGCTTGTTTATTTTATTAAACGTGTTTATTTCTTAGCCATTTAAAAAGTATCAGTTACACGCATAACTGATGGAAATCATGGGATTCAATTTATAAAACCTGATTAATGTATGCTGCGTCCTGACATTTATTTGATTTCCTATTCCACTGTTATTCTATCTTGCCATGTGACAACACAAAAGTATGAAACACTATAAAAATGGGAAACAAGTATAGCAAATATGTGTAGCAAACCAATTGTGTGTGTAAGATGTGTGTTTATTTATATAAATCCCAGGAATAATCAGAGGTGGTTTTTTTTTTTAGTTCCTCCCTCTGTGAGTGCTTCTACACAGACCATATAATGTAGTTGGATGCCAAATCAAGTGCAGGGTGTCCACAAAAGATTTCCTCCCCCCCACCCCCATGTGTGCTGTAATGCGGATCAAGCCAGAAACAGCACGTTAAAAAACTCACCAGAAAATCCAGAACAAGTCAGATAATGTGCTGCAGCCAACAGATCTGAGAATGAAAAATGTCGAGCACTTGTTGGGACACTGCTAACACTGAAGCACTTTTTAAAAAAATGCTGAAACAAGGCTTGCCAGAAGGTAAACAAGTACTCCCCAGGTAAGAAAACCATACAATACTTATGGGAATTCCAGTTTTCCACCACTTGTTTTCATTTTCTGTACCCAGCTATGATCCAGCATTGATCCTGAATTGACATGGATATACTTATCAGTGTGTCTCAGCAGACTAGTTAAGATAAAAAACCCACATTCTCTGGCTCTGAGGCTGTCTAGCTGCAGATAATGCAGTTCCTCGTTTAAGGTACTCTGATACTGTGGCCACCATCCCAGCATCAAACTGGGAAGTGTTTGTGTAGGCACTGCATAGTTAAACCAATTCATTTTAATCCATTCCAAACTGCATGGTAATGTCTTTGTAGAGGCACCCTGAAATATAGCCTATTGCACCTGGTATTCATTGGCAGTCTTCCATCCAAGTACTGAGCGGGACTGCACTTGCTAAGCTTCCAAGTCCAGGTGGGATTTGGTGCTTTTAGGATATTTAGCCCACCAGCAATTTTATAGGCAGCATAAAAGAAACAGCTAAATCCATCATACCCCAAATTTAGATTCTAAATGAACTTTGAAATATTTCATGCAGGAGCAAACAGGCACTAAGATTCAATTAATAATTCAATTATATATATATATATATCCCACCTCTCAGGTAAAATGCAGGTTAAAAATTATCAAATTAAAATTCACAAGTTAAAATGACTGGGCAGGCCTGCTGGAAGAGATCAGTTATAAATTGTGTCTTAAATTCTGACAGCTGATCTAGCCATCGGATCTCTGGTTGTTCCACAGTCGATAAGATCGATTGGGTGACAGTTGCCAGTCAGGTTCTGGCTGGTTGGAGTACTGCTCCCAGGGTGAATTGTATGGTAGAAGGTAACCCTGTAGGTAACCTGGACTCAAAACATGTAGGGCTTTGGGGGTTAAAACCAACACCTTTTAATTTGACCAGAAACTCATTGGCAACCAGTGGAGTTACTTTAGTATGGGTATAATATACTCATTCCTGGATGTTCCTGTATCTGGTCTAGCTGCAGTGTTTTGAAATAATTGGAGTTTCCAAACTTGGTAGGCGCATTGCTGATGTGCAATGTTGAGGTTACCAGTACGTGTACTACCAACTTTAGGTCCTACAATTCTAAAAAGGGGCACCGCTGGTGTATCAACCAAAGCTGGTAGTAAACACTTCTGACCATCACATCTACATGGCCTGATATTTAGAGAGATGGATTCAGGAGCACTCTCAATCTGCGCACACAGTCTTTTAGGGGGAGTGTAACCCTATCCAGAACTGTTGACACACTTCCATCTTCAGATTAGGATGTTTAATGGCAAACACCTGTCTTGTCCAGATTCAATTTCAACTTGTTTTTCTTCATCTAGCCCATTACCTCTTCCAGGTATTCATTCAGAGGATAATGTCCATGGAATCGATATATGTGGCTTCATGAATCCATGGTTTCACCTATTTACTTCTGGCCTTCTGTACAAACTAGGCCCTCCATTGTTTGTCTCATTGGAAATACTTTGTATAGTCATCTAGAAATCTAGAAATGTTAGTCAAAATGTGACTCCCCCCCCCCCAAAAAAAACCTGGGTAGATTTACTACAGGCCAATATTAGTACTACGCATTAATTCTTATCTAAAAAGGAATTATCTGTGATTAGAGTGGTAAAAAGTAAGAACTTAGTTCATTGGCAGAGAAATGAAAAGAAACTCCCTTCTGCTGGTCACTTCTGGCCTCTTTGAATGCCTAAGTGGGAAAATGGTGGTGGTGGGGTGGCTTTCTCCTTTAGGTGATGCTTGAGCTTTCCCTTCTCTGCAGAAAGATCCTCATGGGTAATATCAAAATTAACAGTTTTGGCCTCAAAACCTGCCCGCAGCTTATACATGATGTTGATTTATACATGAGAATATACCACAATAGGAACCACTACGGACCACGATTTCATGTATCCAAGCGGAATCTGGGAACTGTGACTATTGGAGTTACTCTGCACTGAAGTTGATGGACTGGTGGTTTTGATTGATATAAAACAGTGTTGTACTTTTCTATATTTTTTGTAAATTTATATATACATTCCTCTTAGAGGCCACAAAACCAAATGTGTATGCCTTTTAAAAATGTATTAATCTACAGATTTAAATATTTCCTCCTTAAGATCACTATTCAGTTGTGTCTATCTCTAAATTGCCATCATTAACTTTCTGCTAAATTTCTTATGAAGCAAGCAACTTTAAAAAATGCAGTGCCAGCCAGTCAGACATTTATTTAGTGCCCTGTTTTACAACATCTGATGAATATTTCATGTTTTGCAAAGATAAGATAGAATCCCCCCACTCTTCTAAAGGCATATTTTTAATTATGTTTTCTTTTAAAGGTAAACCATCGAGTTCATCTGGCACACTGTTCATGAAGGCTTCCTCACTGGCACGGTTAATGCCTGGGTCAATTGGTTTGAATGAATGCAAACGAAGTGTGGGATGCAAAGGAAGAAGGGAAGGTTTACCGGGCATAATGGCATTTTAAAGCTTCTCTTGTCACTTGTCGAAAAGATGCTTAAAGAGAGCCCACTGCAATCTTACAGGTTAATCCCTTTTCACACTAGGGTTTGACTCAGATCAAACCTGGCGTGCTTAGGCACCTGAAGGCTGTCACCGACAAGGGGTTGTAAAGAGATGGACTGCCGCTGATCTGGTCTAAATGAGCCAGTTGCACAGGGCTGATAAAAGCAAAGATTTACTGGAGTAGACAGGCCTGAGCTAAAACAGGCAACTCTCTCTATTGAAACACTGTCTGTCACTTTAATCAGTCATCTCCCCTGTCAAGCACAGTCAGCTAAAACAATGGAACTGTGCCCGAGTTTGGCGAAGAGGAAGGGAGGGCCGAGGGGGGAACGGGGCAGTTGTCAGATAATGGATACTGATATGCTGTTCTGATCTGTACGGCCAGACCTGCAGGGTCCCCCCTCCCCATTTGCTGAGTTTTTGATAGGATGTCTGGTTGAGCACTAAATAAAGCCATAAAGACTTTAGGGACAAGGTAATGATAATGAATTATGGGGAGAAAAAGTGCTTGGTGCAATTCTGATTCAATCAGAGAAATGGGTAGGTAATAGCTAAAACAATATTGTTTTTTTCCAGGTGGATTTTATGTCCCCATTTGTCTTTAATATTCTCTCTTCTATTATTTCTATCATGTTAGGCCAGAGCTTCTTTCGAGAATCTAGTGCACAAAGTAAACACATTTGAAGCAATTTCTCTGTCATTACAACAGAACTACCCAAAGATGTAATGAAATACCTTATTGGATTTTTCCACCTTTTTACTCAAAATATGCTTTAAAATGCAAGGGAGAAAACTCTTATACTATTTCCAAGGAGAAAAAAAATGTTCTGGTCTTGAACATGCAACTTGTGTAACTTTGAGAACTTGTTGTCACTTTTAAAAAAGAAACTGCACAACTTTTAGTGAAGTGAAAGGTTATGCCTCTCCATATGGAATCTCCAGTAAGTCTCAGCATTTCTTCCAATTGGGAGAGCTGGGTAAGGCTGATGGGAATAGCAGTCCATGAGTTCTCCACCCACTGCAGATAGGACCAAACTTGTGGTATGGCTAGGGAACGCCCTTCCCAGACATATTAGATCGGCCCCTTTTCTGTTAGTTGAAATCAAGAGAGGGAGAGAGAGAATCCTGAGTTAGAAGTGATTTCTTTCTCTGTGATGCACAGTGGTCACACTTTGTGAATTTTACCCACATGGAGGAGATTTCAACAACTGGGAGTGGACAGGCCAAAGGCAAGGCTGATGGGCTTAAATCAGCATTCTACTTATTTTGATGTTTGTCAAACATTGTCAGTTGTGAAGGTAGCTTTGCCATCCTGTTAACAACCTGCAACATGCTCTTTTTATTTTATGTTTGTCATTACCCAAAGATAATTGTTTCAGTCATACAGAAGTTAAGAGTCAAAAGTGATGAAACTGTGGAAGTCACTTACAATTGAGTTAATTGTTAATTAAGTTGATTTTCAAAAGATAACTCAGGCTTGATTGTGGCAAGAAGCCCATCAAGAAAAGGGGTGAAAATGATCTGTCACCGTCTTTCGAGAACACAGTAATTAGGGTCTGAAATACGTTTCAATCTGAAGACAAGATGAGCTCAGACAATCTGAAGACAAGATGAGTTAACTGTTCAAACAACATCCATTTGCCAACTATTTTTAAAGGGAAGCTTTTCACCAGGAACCCATGATTATGAAATCTGACAATTGTCAACAGGGAAATATTTTCTGCTATTTAACAAAGTTACAGTTGTTCAAATATCGGACCACAAGAAACTGCATTAAGTTGTTTATTCACCTGGACCAGTCTTGTTTCTGAGGAATTCTGGCTTTCCAGGGTCTTAGCCATCATCCAGTTCCTTATCTTTTTCAAAGTAGAGATACCTAACATTTCATTCAAAGGATACACGCCCTCCAAATGGGAAGTTTAGTTTCACAACCCTATGTGTTTTTATGAGCTCCCTGCAAATAACCTCCTCCTATTTTTATCTCATTAGAGTATTTTAATCATTTTATCCTGTACATGTGGCCCACCCACTGTTATTGTGATTGTGTTTATTGGAATGTTATTTTGTTACTCTGTGTGTGTGTGTGTGTATATATATTTCTATGTAATTTTGATTATGTTGTTGTTCTTGTTGTTTATGTTTTGGTTTTATTTTGCTGTAACATGTTGTCCGGGTTTGGCCCCATGTAAGCCACTCCGAGTCCCCATTGGGCAGATGGTGGCGGGGTATAAATAAAAATTATTATTATTATTATTATTATTATTATTATTATTATTATTGACCGCAAAATAACCAAACTCCTTAAAACTGGTGCAGGGTGTCATGGTCATGAACATAATTTTGAAAGTGTGTTGATCCAATGTATTCCTTTGTACTGACCATACGAAACAGGGTCATCTGGCAGAAATTTGGACATCGATTCTGAGAACCTCCAAACTACAATGGCTATTGCTATGGGAGTTTCTGAAAAATTGTGTTTTTGGATAATGTGACAAGGATGCTGCAGGGAAGAAATCTATTTGTTGGCCTCCAGGGATATAGATCAGGGGACTTTGCAAGAAGGTGCCAAGTGTCAGAACACTGCATGTGAGGAAGGCAGGGTCTGCAATGTGAGTTCATCTGGTTGCTTTAGGGATGGGGAGAGATTGTTTTTTGTCTACTGTATAGTGCATCTGAGGACCTTTAACAATTGGCTGGGTGGGGGTCAATAAAAAAGGGTCATCTAGCAGTAATGGGAAAGAATTTAAAAGTGCAGTGTTCACTTTGACACCCATTTGGGTGTAGGTTTGGCTCTTGAACAAGTTCTGTAAGTCATGAGACCTGGGGGGGGGGGGGGGGGTTCAGAAGAGTTTTATCTTTAAGATAAACATTGTTTTGTTAGGCCACCCTGAGTCCCCTTCGGGGTTGAGAAGGGTGGGATACAAATATGGCAAATAAATGTGGTAAATAAACATAGGGATTTCACTTTCAATTAAATGTTTCATAACTTTGGGAGGAGTGTCTGAGGTTTACTTCCCAGTAAATGACCAGCGGGGAGTAATCCAAATGATTGGTCTATCCTTGGGGCCTCAGATGATTCACCCAAGGGAAGGCAGTGGGGATGGTCTCAAAGTTGCCTCTGCTGGACCACCATCTGGTTGTTCCACTGCGTCTTGCTCTTTTCAGCTCCAAACACGTGTATTTCAGCCCAATTTCTGTGTATGACATTGTTATGATATGGCTGATCATCAAATGGTTTAAAAATGCAAAAATTCCAGTCTCTAGTTGTGACATATTTTTCCAGTGTGGGCAGCCATTTTGTGTGTTTATTTCTTTAGAAGGCAGCATGACATCTCAGAAAAATATTTACCTAATTTGTTGTTATAATAATAATGTTTTGATCATAGGCCAGCCAGTGTATAATAATAAAAACTTCTAAAAGATATAAAATATACTACAGCATAAAATACTACTGAGATGTGGAACAAGGTATGGTAAAATATTATAAGGAAAAGGTTAACATGGTAATGTTATTCGTGTTACTTATCCCTCTAGCTCTCTGTCAGGTGGTACCAAGTGAGACGTAAAAACGTAAGAGATACAAAGGAGATGTGAAAATAAAATGAAATAACACACTTAAAATAGATGTACTTAACAGACATTGGCTGCAGTAAATTGAACAAAGTAGACAGGTGTCTGAATAACACAAAGGTAAGGTGGAAAGTACAACTGGAGAGTAGTTGGAGTTGAAAGAAAGGAAAAATAAATGTCTTGATAATAGACAGATATTTAGGAGCATGAAGATGCACACACTGCTGGTAGGAAGGAAGTGGGTGGTTATGACAGATTTTGATGAACTGGGAATTGTGGCCCATGGAGCCAAGTGGGAACAAGAATTTTCAGGCTTGAACAAGTTCTCATAACAAGCTACATTTCGAGTTGTCAGTTTGTAGTCCGTTTTGTTGATCCACGAATTAACTCAGCTTTGCCTCTTGAGACTCAGGCTCTGCATATGGGAGGCCATGGGTGACATCCTGGCAGGACTTTGGGGAAGATGTTCAGGGCTCAACTGAACAGAGTGAACAGGAAAATCCTTAAACTCATTGGGCTGTTGCTACTATATTTTGAAGTAATTGACACTGATAACCATCTTAACTCTACTGTCAAAAGACTATGGAGTCCAGAATATAAAATTACAGTGGGATTGCCCTATCCATGAGAGTTTTGGGACCTGACACTGATATAAAAAATGCAGATGATCACTGCCCATGTTATTAAATAAACTTCAGTGTATTTGTGTTCACATCACAGCCATTTATGTATATGGGACACAAGACCTGTGATCACTGGAAATCAGGATCCAAATCCTGTATTTCACTATATAACTTGATGGAAGAGTTTGAAAGGTTAGTCTATTAATGTCAGTCACTGAGATAATAGCAGAACCTTGTTAGCAATTAAATTCACTCACAAGGAAATTTTGGGACCTCTTCACATGGGGCATTTTTGCTCTTTTTTGTCACTTTTATGCATGACAAGGCCTGCTTTGCACCATTAGGTTTTAAAAATAATAACATGGAGTGTCAGGGAGTGTGGGGTGGGTGGGACATGCATTGGGAATGCTAGAGGGTCATGCACAGCTTATGAAACACATTTTACACATTCCTCCAAAACTTGTGACGTGTTCACACTCTTAAAATATGTAAACTCTTTGTGCCTGTTACATAAAATTTCTTTTCAGACTGATTTTTTAAAAGAGTACAATTTGCATTGTTTATTGGAACATGGTGGGATAAAACGTGAGATTGTGTGGAGCAAGAGTAATCTTCTGGCAAACAACTGAAAGCTAAAGTACTATATCATACTAATAGCAGTGATGTTCTTGAATAGTCAAGCAGTTGGCTATTTAGGGTATGCTTTTCTAAATGCGTTTTGAGAATCTGTGGCTTCAAAACTACGAAAGCCATGTATTCTGTTTACTGCCATTTATGTGCAAAATAAATTAGCGCTATCTTTTTTAGCTTTTGTAACTTTGAAGAAAGATGGAAAGTAATCCTGCAAATGTCTATCCTTATGAGTTGCTCTAAAAAAGAGCAATGTGGAAAATAACAGAGCTGAAATGGTTGGGAGCATAGTTGAGAAAGGAAGCACCACCAGTCACAGAATTGCCAAATCTTTGCTTTGAATTCATAAACCCAATGTACTCCCTCATTTAGGGGACACATAGGGACTGTGAAAATCCCAATTTAAGGTGCTGGTGTTGGCCTACAAAGCCCTAAACGGTTCCGGCCCAAAATACCTTTCTGACTGCATCTCGGCCTATGAGCCCACGAGGGCCTTGAGATCATCTGGGGAGGCCCTTCTCTCGATCCCGCCTGCCTCACAGGCACGTCTGGCGGGGACGAGAGATAGGGCCTTCTCAGTGGTGGCCCCCCGGCTATGGAGCACCCTCCCTGTTGACATCAGACAGGCGCCCTCACTTATGGCATTCCGTAAGAGCCTAAAAACATGGCTATTCGAAAAGGCGTTTAACTAAGTACTATAACAATTGACAATGACGACTGGAACGGAATATGGACTATGAGATTGGCTTATGATTCTATGTTGAGATGACGCGGATGATTTAGTTTAATTATATGTATTGTAAACTGTTTTTATATGTTGTACACCGCCGTGAGTCGCCCTAAGGGGCTGAGAACGGCGGTCAACAAATGCAATAAATAATAATAATAATAATAAAAATCCCTCAATCTCCACTTATCTGACAGCACCCACAGCAGGTGACAGGGGCATGTTCTCATATTGTTCAGGAAGTGGCTGATCCCTTCCTTGTGTGAGCAATCGCCACTGCAAGGAGTATTGCAACAGGGATTATGTTTCTTCCTGTAACAACGGAGATTGATTGTGCAGGTGGGTGGGAATGTCATTCAACGCTTCTCAAATGACAGGAAAACAGACCCCCCCTCCCCAATCTCAGTGGGAATTTGATTAGTTGGGCCTGTATTCACTATTTTGCTACATAATCACTGTGGTTATATATCAATGTAGTGCATGGAGGATTCCTTCTGATAGATTCTCAGATTCTTACGAAAGCCTCCCCACCCTGACCTGGCCATATCTGACTAGAAGTCCTTCAAGAAGGTTCAGTTTTTAAAAAGTGGAAGGATTTCATTGTGGCAGCTCATGTCTCCTGTCCAGATTTAGTGTTCAGGACTTCCTTTAGAATGAGAACTTCACAACTTGTATAAAATGAAGAAGTGGCTGGGCAACTTGGAACAATGCAAGACCCAATTTTCCCCTGCTAGAAACTGTCATGGAGTGCTCAAACACTTCAATGTTAGATTTGTTAGCTATTCGCTTAGTTTTCCTTACTGAAGCAGAGAACACAAATATTTATTATTATTATTATTTTATTATTATTAAACTTTATTTGTACCCCGCTAGCATCTCCCAGAGGATTCGATGCGGCTTACAACAGGCCGAGGCCACAACAATACAACATAACAATACAATCAAGCAAATCAAACAATTAAAACAAATTAAAGCAAAATAAACAAGCACAGTACATTAAAACACAATAAAAATGGGCCGGGCCAAAAGGTGGGTACAAGGATTAAAAGTGCTGATTTGACAGGAGGTGTATAAAGGGTTTCTAGGGCAAGTGCGATGTGCAATGTGCAGCAATCATTGGTTCTGGTAAAGTGCTTGTGGGACTCGGTAGTGGAGATTTCCTAATCTGGGAAGGCGCATCGGATATTGAGAAAGCGTATGATTTTCCCGTCAATAGGACAGACAGCGTAGCTACCAAACAATATGCGTTTGTAAAAGACTTTGCTATAGTTACCCATGAATGTTCAATAAGAATAATTACTAGGGGAAAATATTCATTTATTTATTTTTATACATTTATATCCTGTCCTTCTCAGGGCGACCTCACAGCCGGCAACCATTAGATGCCACAACCATGTTTTAAGTTTTTTCCTAAAGAATAGGAGGGGGGGGGGGCAATCAGATTTCATTGGGGAAGGGTAAAAAAAGATATACACAAACAAACAATAAGGGAAGCCAAAATAACTTCATAAACATAGCTACTGAAGCAGAAAGAATTAAAATTATGCTAATGCCAATATGCAGTCTGATTACTAGATTTGAACATTTTTTTGCTTTTCTGTCTACTCACTGGTAAAAAGGTTTTGATGTACAGTATATAGCTCTTTCCTGACATACATCTTTTCCCATTTAATTCTTTCGATGCAGGTTAGTCATCATAGACATCATAGACAATCTTTCTCTGATTGAATGGTGTAAGTAGCCATAGTATTCTCCCATGGATGCAGAGGAACATGAGCTCTCAAGAGAGTTGGTGATGTGAACCTTGTTTGTAGTGTGACCCACATATTATATTCTTCTCTGCAAACTCTTATGCCATGGCTGTGCAAGAGGTGAAGAAAATTCTGTTTTCCTGCACCACAGGTTTTGATTAGTGGAACTGTTCTGGATGATTTACAATGTGAATAATGTTGCCTGTTTGCATCTGCTGGCAGAGTCAAGTGTTTCTCACTGTGAAGAAATTTCAAATTACTTTTCAAATAAGATCACTCAAATCCGGGCTGACACGCTTGTCCCTGTATTAACAAATTCATGACTTTTATTGTTTTGTTAAGACTTTGGCAGAGTACTGTTCATATGATCAGAGCTTCTGAAGCAATTTCTCTCTCCTCGCAACATACACACCCTTTTCAATCAATCAAAAACTTTATTTGTATCCCGCCCCCAATCCCTGTGGGGATTCAAGGTGGTGCAATTTTATCTTAAGTCTATAATATAGCTTGGTTAGTTGCAATCAAATGTGCTAGGTACAGAAAGTGGCTGTTGTGTTGGTCCTAAAAAACAAGGAATATAAAACCAAAGCACATGTAGAAAATCTGGTGGCCATATGTTTTCTAAATATGCTGGCTGCCCTTTGATCATCTGTAAGATATGGGCTGCTATACGTATAACGCAGAGTAACTAAAATAGACCAATTGAGTCCATTAAATCTATCTCTGTGTTGACTTACCATTGATTGAATGGGTCTACTATAGTTGACATTCAGCAGCAGGTTACTAGCCATTATCTTTGTGTAATCATGAATAGAAGAACAGAAGACTTGTTAGAAAAGACAATGATGCTTGTCAAGATAGAAGGCAACAGGAAAAGAGGAAGACCATATTCAAGATAGGATCTATTAAAGAAGCCATAGTTCTAGACTTTCAAGGTCTGATAAAGGCTGTTGACAAAAGGGTGATGGAGATCTTCCATAGGATCACCGTGGGTTGAAATCAGTGAACAACAACAACAAAATGGGAAGGACTTATAATCAAATAATGATGCAATAAGTCTAGGTTTTGAGAATAGAAGAACAGAGAATGTTTAGCAAGAACAATGCTATCATCTGCTGTTCCTTGTCTCCTTCTCATAGTAACCATGGGAGTAAATAGGTTTTCATAGTAAGGGGTTTTCAGACTGTAGTTCATGAAGTTTTGCGAAGGGCTTTATCTTGAATTGTCAAATAAGTGTCATCAGACTTTCTCCTAGATCAACTCTTTTTCACCAAGGGTCACATCAGTCTTATGGTTGCCTTTAAAGGATGATTTATAATTGTAAGGCTGTATAAATATAACCATGTTACCCTGGCATTGAAAGTCTCATGGGCCACATAATATGATTCAACCCATGTACCTTGTGTTTGACACACGTGTCCAAGAAGACGTGAAAGTTGCTTGAAATAGTTTCTCAGCTTCCCTCACCTGGACTGTCCTTGGGAGTCAGGCTAGAGGACCTAATGCATAATCATCTTACATTGCAACAGAATGAAAAAGGAAGGAACTCTTGGATTTATAGAGAAAGCAAAGTTAGTTACAGAACTGGAAGCTTCCATTCACTTGAGGTAGCTGATTATTAATGTAGCTTTTATTAGTATTGAAATATAATATCAATTGCATGGGGGTTTAGATTACTATAATAGCTCTGGCTTATTCCATTATCTTTTGCCTACAATGAAGCCATTAATTCCAGGCCATTCTAGTGGTATGAAATATAGTGCATTATAGGTTACTCTTTAGGACAAGGGCAAAGACAATGACAACTCACACTAATTAACATAGAAGCAAGTTGAAAGAGAAGTCAAATATTACATCAAGAAGTAAAAACATCAGATAAAATGTGATATCCATGTGAGATTAATTTCTCAATATGTGGGACCTCTATTCTTTTATTTTATTGTTTTTCTTATATATCCTTTCTCCAGATACAGGACACAAGGTTGCCTGCAACATAGCGTGCAACTACAATGTAGAATTAATACAGTGTGACACCCTTCTAATTGCTATGGCCATAATGTTATGGAGCTCCGGGTGGCGCAGTGGGTTAAAGCGCTGAGCTGCTGAGCTTGTTGACCGAAAGGTTGCAGGTTCGATTCCGGGGAGCGGCACGAGCTTCAGCTTCTGCCAACCTAGCAGTTCGAAAACATGCAAATGTGAGTAGATCAATAGGTACTGCTCTGACGGGAAGGTAAGGGCGCTCCATGCAGTCGTGCTGGCCACACGACCTTGGAGGTGTCTATGGACAACACCGGCTCTTCGGCTTAGAAATGGAGATGAGCACCACACCCCAGAGTCGGACATGACTGGATTAAATGTCAGGGGAAAACCTTTACCTTTACCTAATGTTATAGAAACATGTAGTTTGGTGAGGCACCAGTATTTTGGCAGAGATGGCTAAAGTCTTTGTAAAAGTACTTCCATGATTCCATAGCACTGAGTCATGGTAGTTAAAGTGGTGTAGAACTGCATCAATTTTACAGTTTAGATGCACACATAGATTAAAATCTCATAGTTAGTCCCAGTTATTTAAAAAGGCAACTATAGCAGTGAGGGGACAAAAGTAAAACCAGTTGAAAAGAATTTCAGATATAACAGATAAGGAGGAAATGCAGCTCCCTTCATTTAAAAAAACCCTTCTGTATCAACTGGGACAATGGCCTAAGCAAGAAGTTCTTTCTTTTGACCAGGTGACACAAGAAGAAGTAAGATGAAGTAAGCCTACACTTCCATGGCCAGGGGGATGCCATCAAAAAAGTCCTTTCTCACATTCCCGCCTAATAAGACTCTGAAGGTGATGGGATCAGGACAAAGCCTCTGAGTTTGTAAGTGTGGTGACCAAAAAATGGGACAAGAGCTTAGGATTAATTTTAGTTCATTATCAGCACACCTACTTAGTCTATAAAAGTTCCTAGCTGTGATCCATGGAATGTCGAGGCAAGTCCAGGAAAGACTTTGCTCTTAAACCTTGGAGAATACATATCCATGGGATCCATGGTTTCATATATCCACTTTTGACAAAATATGTAATCTCTAAACATTTTAGATCTTCCAGTGGAACTGTATATTCTCAGACCAGAAGTCCTTCAATTCAACATATTTTGCTATTATTCATAGTTTCACATATCAATTGGCAGTTGGGGGAAAGCTCACAGGCATTGTAAGGTATGAGTGACCTAGCTTTCTTGAAGACAAGTCTAAATTTTAATAGTAGCCCACTTCCTGTTCCTACATGATCCATCTGGAATTGTTTCAGGTATTCTTTCCCAACTGTGACCCTTTTAAATATGTTCCACTATAAATCCTGTCATCTCAGCAAACACTGCAGACAGTGTTGGTTGCATATTTGTGTCCTAAGTGTTGCAGTCCAGCACATCTGGATAGTGCAGGTTGGGATGTTGCCAGTAGCTGGAGGTGTATAGCAAACCTAAGCTCTGATCTTCGCGATCACATCTACCCCTATTAACCAGTGCGTGCCTTGAGAACCTCTGGGGAGGCATTGCTCCCCCCCTCTACTGTCACATACATGGTTGGTGAGGATGAGGGAGAGAGCCTTCTCGGTGGTGGCTCCCTGGCTCTGGAACTCCCTCCCTAGGAAGATCAGACAGGCTCTCACCTTATCCTCCTTTCGTAGTCAACTAAATACCTGGATGTTCCGGTGTGTTTTTGACTAAGCAGCTCACCAGTAACTTTCTTGTCCCTACTTGAAGTTCCGCACTTTACACTGGCCCGCATTTTACACTGGCATATGTTTTACCTCAACATGTGTTTGACATTATTTCCTGCCAAGTTTACTGTATTGTTGCACTTTCCTGCGCTCCTGTAAAAATGTATTGCACTCATTGAATCTGTACCTCAGCTATGTTTCTTTCAGCCGTATTGTTTTTTATATTGCTTTCAATTCTGTTGTTATTTGTTTTATCTGATGTTTTAATTGGTTAAAGTGTTTTACATGTGTGTTTAATTGTAATCTTGGGTATGTCGCCCCGAGCCCCCAAAGGGAGATGGTTGGCAGGGTATAAAAATAAAGTTGTTATTATTATTATTATTATTATTATTATTATTATTATTATTAAGGTGATTGCTTGGGATTTGTTATTACTGAAAATGGAAAGATCTTGAAGAAATCCAGAACCCATTCACACAACCCGATGCTAGCTGCATATTCCACTTTTATTGCTATGACAACATCCCGTGGAGTCCTCAAATTTGAAGTTTAGAAAGGAGGATTTAAAATTCTCTGTCAAAGAGGTCAATACCTCACCAAACTACAAACCCCAGGATTCCATAGAATGTATTCACATCAGTGAAGTCACAGTGTGATACCACTCAATAGTTTGAAAGGGCTCTGATTACCTGAGATTTCCTGGCCTTAGAGCAGGTAAGTTGGATGGTCATCTTTTGCAGTGTGCACTCTTCACCAAACAAACAAAACTCAAAAAGGATATACACTGTTTTCTGTGTAGCTCAGTTTCCTTAACCTGATGTTTGAACACTGCTTTTTAAACAAGTGTTTCTATTGGCTTGAGTGATTTTTCTTGAGGCTATTCAACATTTTAACTGCTGATTATTTGCTTTTAAGGCTGGCATTTGTTGTCTTCTGCCAAGCCATGTCTAAATAAGAGTATTTAGGACTTCAGTGTGCTCATTTGGCCCACCATGCTGCCTGGAAATAGCCCACAATCTGTATATAGCACCACCCCAATCTGTTTTGAACTCCCTTTTCAGTCTTTCATATCTGCTTTCCTCGCTGTTAGAATAAATGTTGTGTTTACCACACTGAGAGATGGCGGGTATCCAAACCATGCTTCCATGCTTCTGCATAATGTTGCCAGTGAAACAGAAGCCAATGAGTTCATTTTTGGCTGGCATTCATCAACATGTATTAGTTATAAAAGCACCTGACATGCACTAAGTGCTGTGCAGCATTTTTTTAAAAAAAATAAATGGAAGTCTCTGCCCAAGGCTCTCTCAAAAATCTTTAAAATCATAACACAAACAGAGAGAAGAGATAGAGGGAAAGAAAAAAATGGCATAGATTTTAAGAGTGAAATAAAAGTATTTAAAATACCATAGTTGAAAGTTCAGCAAACTGGATAATTTGGATTATGCTTCAGATTTGTGTACTAGCCTTATTATAAAGACCAGCCAGCATGGCCAGTGCTCAGGGATGATAGGAAATGAAGTAAAAAAGAAATGGAGTGTGCTAGATTCTTCACTCTTTCCATACTTAATCAATCCTTAACCTAGGAATATGGAGAAAGAGAAATGGCACAATACCTTGACAAAGAAAAGCAAGAGAGAAAAAAAGACAAGGATTGCTTATATCAGAAGCTAATGCCATTATTTGTAATGGTAACCTCTTTATACAGATTAAAAATCTGATTTATAGCAATCATATGTATCACAATCCTGACTATAAGTATCTGATGTAGACTTTTTTAGTCCTAGTTTCTGAAAACATGTTGGGCATTTTGTTTGCTGGGTAAAAGAACCAGGGAAAATGATAGTTCCCATGACAATAGAACAGTTAAATTGCTCTGGGGTTTAGTCTGAACTTTACGTGAGCTATCCAAGGTGCTGACACTGTTAGTAGCATAGGGTTTGGAATTTGGGATAGTTCCTTTAAAGCAGTGGTTCCCAACCTGTGGTTTATGGACCACCAGTGGTCTCCAAGAACTAAAATATGGTCCATGGCCTCACCGTTACTACACCGTTGCAATGAGAGCGACTGGTCTCATGAAACCCTCTTATAGTACTGAGGCAATGGAGATGTTGGAAGGAGAGAGGCTGACTACCCATGAAAGGTGCAACAACAAGCCTCCTGACTGCTGCTTCTCCTCCTCCTCCCTCCCCCTGAGCAGAGCCACTCCTGGTGGCACCTGGAAGTGGGGGCGCTTTGGTGTCTTCATTTTTTAGGCCTTTTCCTGGGGTTATTGGGGGTGCTGATTCAGAAAATTGCATTGGATAGTCCACTTCAGCTCTAGATGATTAAATATGGTTTTCTGTGGGCGAGCAGATAGCAACCACTGTACCAGAAACTGGAACTGATGTGGTCTATCCAATGTAATTTTCTGAATCACCACCCCAAATAACCAAACCAAATCTAAAGTTGACCAAAAACTGATTTGTAAACCTTTTGGTACTAATGTTGGAGAGTGGTCCTTGGTCAAGGTGGTCCCTGGTCTAAAAAAAAGGTTGAGAACCACTGCTTTATTGCTGAGGAAGAAAGACAGAATGTTTATTTTTCCTTCCTTCAATAGAGGAGATGCCCATTACTTGGATGCCACTGGTGAAAAGTAGAATAGAAAGTAGGGGCATTTGGATCCAGCACAATTTCATTCTTCATTCTGATTAACCTCATTTATGTATGGGACTACTCTCTTCCACTCTTTGTAAACAATGGGTAGTCTCAGATCTGCTCCTGCTTGGGGTGATGAACAAGATGGCCCCCACCCATTCCAAATAAGTATATGGAGTGGGCTGACAGTTGAATGTTATCACAATATTCTTGTGGTAGGAGTGCCCTCAAACTTCCCTGAGAACAGAAAATTAGCTTAGAGATGGTGCAGGCAGGCCATACTAATATAGTTATTTGTTAGACTCTATTAACAACTGCTGCCTGAGACAACTATCTCACTTCTCCTAATGGGAATTTTCTGACCTGCAGGGATTCCCCACCATGAGCTTATTCTATTAATGGTAGGTGCCATTTTGTGGCTGGAGATGAGGGAGAAGAGGCTGGGAATCCGCTGCAAGAAAATGATCTGAGCTTGGTAGCCTAAGACATCCCTACACTAATAATTACTTCTCAGTAAATATGTATCAGAATGACTTGTGTTTTGTCTGTGTGGAAATGACCAAATGGATAAGGATTGGCCCACTATATCTGATTTATTTTGGCCCCACACTGTTCTGGATCCTTCTGGGTTGGGCCCTTTGTTGAAATTTTGCCCTAATCTCAAAATAATTTTTGAAGCCTGATTAAAAATTGACCAGCACTGTTGCACATGGGAAAATCTAGCATGCTCTTAGCCAAGTGGGTGGCCAATTGATGGAGATGCCCTACTTTGCAAACTCCTTGCTGCTACATTTTTGGATTCTTTGTTATTGCTAGTCTTGAATAAAAATTCATGAGTATTTGGATGTAAGACATGCTTTGAACAATCCCGACATAAGATATAGTTAAATTATTACAATAGAGCTTGTTTATTAAAATGTAGTGATTTTATTTCTCCATTCTTGGTATCGGAGCACCTGATTTCCTCGTACAGTTTCCATGGAAACTGCACACACTCTTCCTTTTGCTTGACCTTAAGTTCAAGCCCTGCTGTTGCTGTCGAAATGCCAAGGAACACCTACATTTTTATTAAAAACAACCTATGTATGCAAAAAATATAAAACCTGATCTTTAAAAAATAAACGTGAAGATTCATGATTTATATCCAGGCAAAGGAAATACTTGTGACAAGGTGCTGAGAAATAACACTTTTGGCTCTTTTAGCAGCATGCCACATTTGGTTTGTCAAAGTACTTAGATTTGGATGGAATCATTATCTATTAACGCTTGTGTGATACGTGTTTTGTTTCTTAGTAGTTCAGTTAGATGGATAAAAGCTTGCTGTTTTAACAAGTCCGTCTTAGAAGGAATACAGTTAACCTGCTCCTATAGCAATCCATCACCTTCTCCGCATTACCGGCAGGAGCAGAATAGAATTCAATTTGGATAAAATTTACACTAGAATCATAAGTGTTCAAGATATTTTGTTAAGAGCCTCAGTTCCTTAGAATAATGTAGGAAATCAACTCTTTCTGAGTAAATCGAATGCTGAATCTGAACAAACCAACAGATGCTTAATAGATGCACAGGTAGTCCATTTACAGAAATCAAATCATCGCTCTATTTAGGGTAGTTTTCTAAATCTGGATGGCAACAACTCTTCAGGATTTGAAGCTGGAGTGTTTCCATGTCTACCTGGAGATGCCAGCAATTCAACTGGGAACTTTCTTTATGCAAATATTTGCTCTGCCACAGTACCATAGCCTCTTTCTTTTCAAAGAGTAAAAGAAAAGACAACACAATATATGGCTAAAATGGAATCCAGTGTCAGCAGAGTTTCAACATTATTTCGCTCTCGGTTCGAATCTTGCTTCTTCTTCATTCAAATAAACTGTAAATTTTCCAGAATTAATTCATTCACATTCCACTTTTGTCTCATTTATCAAGTTTGTTTTAATAATAATAATAATAATAATAATAATAATAATAGGCAGACAGACTAAAAGAGGAGGCATAATACCATTGCTGAAATGGTCCTCTGGAACTTGTGCCACAAATATCATCTGCCTGCGACAAAAAACTGGTGGGATCACAAGCCTGAAAAACTTACACAAAATGAACATGTCAAACCTCTCTGGGACTTCCAAATTCAGACCGACAGAGTTTTGGAGCACAATACTCCTGACCTCATGATCATGGAAAAAAACAAAGTATGGATCATTGATGTTGCTATCCCAGGTGACAACAGGATTGACGAGAAGTAACTGGAAAAGCTGACACAATATAAGGATTTAAAGACTGAACTCAAAGACTCTGGCACCATCCAGTAAAAGTGATGCCAGTGGTGATTGGCACACTGAGTGCAGTGCCTAAATACCTTGGCCTGCACTTAAAAATAATCAACGCTGACAAAATTACCATCAGTCACCTGCAAAAGGCCACCCTACTTGGATCTGCATGCATTATTTGCTGATACATCACACAGTCTTAGACTTTTGAGAAGTGTTCGATGTGGGATCCACTACAATAGCCAGCTGTGTTCTAATATTGTTGTGTATAATAATAATAATAATAATAATAATAATAATAATAATAATAATATTTATTTATTACTCGCCTCTCTTTTCAGCTCCAGGTGTGGCACAACTTAGTCAAATATATCCATAAAAGCACATATTAAAACATACTTTCATGTGGGTTTGAAAAAATAAAAAGGGAAAGATAGTGGTCATTTTGGATGTGCCAAAAGAACTTGGTGCTTATGTTCCTTGAATGTCACACTTGGGTAGCCGTTTTTGAAACAGAGACACTTTGTATTACTTTTATAAACATGGGACTATTGACTCACTTAAGGATGGAAGAGGAGGAATATCACATGATTCAAAGGCTGTCTCAAATTATGTTTTTGTTTTTGTTTCTAGGTGCACTTTGTTTTGGCTGATGCAGTTATGACAAGATGAATGGGAAGAGAGGACATTTTTCATTCAGATTTTATTTTTTTAAACATAAAATAACTATTTTAGGTGCCTCTAAGAAATGGGGGGAAAGCAGTTATTTTTTTAAAAGAACTGCAACTATGATGATAGGTAAGTAATTTTAAGGCAAGGGAATTATAATCACAGAACCATGGAGTCATAGAATCATAGAGTTGGAAGAGACCTCGTGGGCCATCCAGTCCAACCCCCTGCCAAGAAGCAGAATTGCATTCAAAGCACCCTCGACAGATGGCCATTCAGCCTCTGCTTAAAAGCCTCTAAAGAAGGAGCCTCCACCACACTCCGGGGCAGAGAGTTCATCTGCTGAACAACTCTCACAGTTAGGAAGTTCTTCCTAATGTTCAGGTGGAATCTACTTTCCTGTAGTTTGAAGCCATTGTTATACATCCTATGTCTCAAGGGCAGCAGAAAACAAGCTTACTCCCTCCTCCCCTTGACTTCCCTTCACATATTATATATACATGGTCCCCATCATGTCTCGTCTCAGCCTTCTCTATTTTTTAAAAAAGTAAGTTTCCATGTTCTGGATATGATATTAACAGGGTCTGCGATACTCTCCCCATCCATCAATCTGTTAATAAAGTATTTAGCCACTTGAAGTTGCTGCATAATTTGTACTACCAGTCTGAGCTCACATGTTGTGAGGATACATATTCCAGATATAGAGGAAGGCTGTGGCAGTCCATTATGTGGATTTCTCATGATCTGTGTTATGCAATTGTGTGCTTCTGTTTTTTAAAGAAAATAGTAGACGCAGGGTATTCAATTTTTATTAGGATTTTGGTAAGAGGATATAGGTGATTTTAACTTTTTTTTTTCTACTACTGCAATTCCACGAGTACCTAGATGAGAATTCCTCCAGTGTAAATAACAAATATGAATCAAGTAGTTTGGGCTCTAGAATAAGAGGTTCATGCCTTCCATTACCCAATTCTGAATTCTCTGCCCTCAGATCCCTGCAATTCTTCTCTGACTTCAAGTAACTTACAGCCTATGGGGATCCTAAGGCGAACCTAATAAAGAATTGTCTTGGCAAGGTTTGTTTAGGGCTGGTTCGCCTTTGTCTTTATTGGAGTCTGAAGGAGTGTGACTTTCTCAAGGTTTTGAACCTGGGCCTCCAGAGTTGTAGTGCAATGGCCAAAAACCGTTCTGCCTTCTACATCTAGTCACTCTTTCAAAACTACTCTATATTGGCATTATATCTACTCTTATTATTCTCAGCATATAAGGAGTAGAGACTGATTGGATCCAATGCCTGGTGATAATTGGAACAGCAACTGAAATAACTTGATGAGATTGACCTCTGTTCTTTCACACAGTCTTGGAAGTGAAGTGAACTATCAGATGAAAACATAGTCCAGATAACTATGAAACAATAAAACCTACCTTGCTAGAAAGCAGTGGATTGAATTCTATTTGGAAGGTATAAAAAATCTTCCTCATAGAAATGAACTTGGAAAGTGCAAAAAGAAATAAAAATGTTATTAGAAGATACAAAAGAACCAAAAGGAAAAGCTTTATAAGTATATAGGATGAAAATGCCTACCAATTAAAGAAATACACATCTCCTACTGAGCAGGAAATTAGAGCAAATAAAAGTTGACAAGGCAGAAGAGGAAATGCTTAATAGTGGCATTTCGGCCACTACTACAAAGATTATTGTCACTGCATCTTAAATGCAATGGCGATAAATTAGAAAAGAAAGAGAAGTTAAGTCTGGTCATAGCTGAGCACTTTGAAAATGTCCTAATGAAGAGTGTGTTCTCTACCTGACATTACTACAAGAGCAATACTCATTGGGAGAACCAATGGATTTATCTTTACAATTATAAAAAAATCTACAGAGATAGCCAGGGATGGAAATAGTCTTTTGTCCTCCCATAAAGTTAGGAAGTTATAATTAGCACATGGTGTATGCACACATGCCACTGCCATACTTGGCTTTTTATCTTTTTGTGGAGCTTCAAAATCAGTTTGAGCAAAGGTACAAAATGGTAAGCAGATATATTTCCATTTTTGTGATAATTCTGTTCTGCTATTTTCCAATAGCAGTGTGACTTGCTGAAAGCAGCAACAAAGATTCCAAAGAAAAACTCTCTTTATATTGTTGAGCTTTTTGAATCACACTTGCATTCATGTCCCACCATTGTTTGTAGTTTGGTTCTTCCCACTTGGGAAACTATGCATTTTCCCCAATGGAAACATGCTGATATTTATTTTTTCTTAATGTACATATTTTCCAATTAACAAAAACATCTATGTTTCCAATATACAGTGGAACCTCGACTTAAGAGCATCCCAACTTGAGAGCATTTTGGGTGAGTTCCCACTGTTAGTCCCAGTTTCTGCCAACCTAGCAGTTCAAAAACATGCAGTTATGAGTAGATCAATAGGTACCGCTTGGACGGGAAGGTAACAGCACTCCATGCAGTCATGTTGGTCACATGTGGCTGTTCGGCTTAGAAATGGAGATAAGCACCACCCCCCAGAGTTGGACACGACTGGACTTAATGCCAGGGGAAAACCTTTACCTTTACCTTTACCTATAATATATTCACCATGTTGCAATGAGTTTTCTGCTATATTTGTGAACCCATTATTGGGCATAATATTCAATGATCTCATCAAGGGGTGAATGTATTTCCAAGAGATTATTTTTAACTATGTTTAAATAAGAAACCTGGTTATTTTATATCAAGTGCAATATGGAATGCTAATAATTTTGTCCTTAATACTTGGCTGAGAGTTTTCCATCTTTTGGTTTTATCTTTCTACAAAAGGTTTGCAGAGAACTGAAACTGTTAAGCGGAAGTATTGTCTTTTTGTAGCCAGTATGAGATGAATCTCTTGCCCTTTTCTGAAGAGTTGGATTATAATTTAATGACCTCTTCTGAGTTCTGAGCCCAGGGAAAAGATATTATCTTTGGCCAGAGGACAGAAGGCAACTAACTCTTGTAAAAGGTTAATCTATTTAATAATGGATTCTTGGCTTTTTTGTTTAGTCTAATGGATTCAGGCTTGGAACCTCTGTTTGATGCCTAGACCTAGCCTTAGAAGTTTGTAAAAAACACACAATCGGTTTTGAGCATGCGCAGAATCATTCATTTTTATATTAATATGTTATATGTCCTGTCACTGTCAAATTCAAACTTGCCTCAGATTTGGGTTTAGGGAGATTGAGGTTCCTTCTACACAGCTGAATAAAATCCCACATTATCTGCTTTGAACTGGGATATATCTCAGAGTGGAATCTGATATTCCAATTCAAAGCAGATATTGTGGGTTATTCTGCCTTGATATTCTGGGTTATATGGCTGTGTGGAAGGGCCCAGAGATTCCAGAATAGCCACAATATTTAGAAATGAAAAGTAAAGATTAATCTAGAGTTCTGGGTTTTCAAACAGTGGGTTGAGCTTACAGGACATGTAGGATGTTGCTATACGAATGCATGTTTCTTCCTGTTTTACAAGTTATTGCTGATTGGGTCCTATAGCTGATTGGCTATTGTCTCATACCAACCAGTGGATTCTCTCAGGCCTCATCTACATGGGTTGGTTAATTTGGAACCAGTATGAAGCAGAAATGCTACAGCCACACACACCATCCTGAACTCACAGGGTCAAGCTGGTCCAAGACTAAACTGTCACCTTATGATCCATGCCACTGTTGCTGCTTCCAGGTGGCTGTAGAGCTCCATGACAACTCTTGGCCATTGTGGGTGCCCCGTGATGAAATCAGTAGAGGTGCCCACATGACCAGAAAGAGGATGGAGAGAGGATAAAAGGAACAAAATGCAATGATTTCATTTAGATATGCTTATTGCTTAGTGTTAGCTTTGGCGTTTTGCAGATAATTCCCCTTTAGTTACAAATTGAACAAATGGCAAGAATTATTTTGTGTATTAGTAGCTACTAGGATGTTTCTTCAAACCATTTAGTTATATATTCTTAACATATTAATTTTGTTGTTTATTCATTCAATCGATTCCGACTCTTTGTGACCTCATGGACCAGCCCATGCCAGAGTTCCCTACCCCCACCCCCAGTTCCTTCAAAGTCAAGCCAGTCACTTCAAGGATACCATCCATCCATCTTGCCCTTGGTCAGCCCCTCTTCCTTTTCCCTTCCATTTTCCCCACCATCTTTGTCTTCACTAAGCTTTACTGCCTTCTCATTATGTGGCCAAAGTACTTCATCTTTGCCTCTAATATCCTTCCCTCCAATGAGCTGGCTTTATTTCTAAGTATGGACTGGTTGGATCTTCTCACAGTCCAAGGCACTCTRAGAATTTTCCTCCAGCACCACAGTTCAAAAGCATCTATCTTACTTCGCTCAGCCTTCCTTATGGTCCAGCTCTCACATCCATAGCTTACTACGGGGAATACTATTGCTTTAACTATGTGGATTTTCATTGCCAGCGTGATGTCTCTACACTATTTTATCGAGATTGGTCATTGCTCTCCTCCCAATAAGTAAACATCTTCTGATTTCCTGGCTGCTGTCTGCAGCTGTACTAATCTTTGCACCTAGAAATACAGTCTGTCACTGCCTCCATGTTTTCTCCCTCTATTTCCCAGTTATCAATCAGTCTTGATTTTTTTAATGTTTAACCGCAACCCCCCCTTTTGCACTTTCTTCTTTCACCTTGGTTAGAAGGCTCCTCAGCTCCTCTTCACTTTCAGCCATCAAAGTGGTATCATCTGCATATCTAAAGTTCTTAATGTGTGTGTATCCCATATTTCCTCCAATAAGTTCTTCTCTCCCCCTAGATACTCATAAGTCAGACCAACAGAAAATTGAGTCAGGGTTAGCTAGTGAGTTTTGTGGTTTAATAGGGGCCAGAATCTGTATCTCCCAACTTCCAGCCAATATCCTAATCCAGAGTGAGCAACTTCCAGAGGTTTGGGTGCCACATATTTTATCTGATGGCTGATTTGTAGTGCTAGTTTGTTTGCTGTTTTGTTTGTTTGTTTAATTTATACCACTCCCTCCTCCCAATATGACATCAAGACTTTTTACAGAGTACTATTAAAGCAAGCCTCCCCCACCTCATATAAGAGGGGAAGAAGAAATTATGAATTTGTTTTCCATGCCCACTAAACAGCAAAAGGGGGATTCAATTAAAAAAGCCCAAATATTTTAGATGGTACATTCTGTTCAGGCCTTGGAGAGCTGTGTTGCCACCCTAGCTCTAAAAAATATGTATCACAGTGGCTGATCTTTGCATTTGAAAAGAACACCTTGCTTAGCGGACTTTACAAGAAGAGAAAAATTAGAGTTTGTACTCCCCCCCCCCCCCCCACAGGCTGAATCTCCAATCTGTGTGAATACAGAGTATATGTATGTGCATGAGAGAATTTATTATTGCAAACAACTCTGCACAATGAGACCAGGGAATTTACATAGTTTTAAGTACTGCTGCTCCTATACAAACCTAAATTATTCATGGGTTCCAGCTTTGCAATTTGTGTAATATTCCTTGGTCCTTTCTTAAGAAATCTCATTTGCAGTCATGCCTTTGACCACAGACTTTGAGGAAGTATCTAGTTCATGGCAACGTTTGGATCTCTTTCTATTTTTCTTTTCTTTTTCCCGGAGAGGTTGTAGTTAATTCCAAACCCCTCAGCAGGTGTGAGGAGGAATCTGAATGTTGCTTTTAAATATGCATTACTTGCACTTCAGTGTGCTGCATCTCATCTGCTATCATCTTACCCAATTTAGTTGAGCACTGGACCTAACCTCCGAAGAAGTTCAGATCTGAATTCCCAAGTTCAGAGCTTGTGTTTTTGTGTGCCTCCTGGAGTTAACTCACTGTTGGATAGTCCAATCCCAACTTGTTTTAAGTTAGCTTCTCCATTAAACTTCCTTTCCAGCTCATGAATAAAATAGTCAGCATGACCAACTGTGCCGAGGAAAGCAGAGCTCCGACATTGTCTTTACATCTTCAAACTGGTTACATATTCCATTTCTCCCTTCTGCTTCTAATACATTTTTAATTCCAGTTGCAGCTACACATTTTACCTTACAGCAATTTCCTTTGTTGTTTTTCTTTTTAAAATAACGTGGCCTGTTATAAACCGAATCCAGCTCATAGTCCAGTAGATTCAGTTCATATGTGTGCATTCATTAGACCCCCTGGAATTTTGTATTGACTTCTGTAGCCTTGTGTGGGCCCTGTCTCATGTAGTTTGCTATGTTACATGTTAAGTTAAACATGTTAAGCTTTATATATTATAACCAGCACTTTGAATTGTGTCTAGAAACAGTCTGGCCACCTGTTGGCACAGGGAAGTTTCATAATCCTTTCAGAAGGAGATCAAAATTTCTAGAACCAGTTTTTTTTAAAACCACATCAACACATCTGCAACAATTTCTAAAGTCCTATTAGGACTGGGCTGTGGCACAGCTAGCTGATAGCCAGCTGCATTAAATCACTACAGACCAAGAGGTCATGAGTTTGAAGCCAGCCTGGGTCGGAGTGAGCTTCCAGCCATTAGTCTAACTTGTTGTTGACCTGTGCAGCCCGAAAGGCAGTTGCATCTGTCAAGTAGGAAATTTAGGTATTGCTTTATGCGGGGAGGCCAATTTAACTAATTTACAATGCCATAAAACTTTCCAGCAGTTTGCAGAAGAATGTGGAAGTACTCCATCAAAGGACTCGGTGTCACAAATGGATGGTGAAGCAGCAGCTCCCCCCGTGGCCGTAACTGAGCCTGAATCAGGCATATCCTCATGAAGCTGAAAGAGCTGGAATGCTAAATTGCCTCTGTGTCTGTCTATATATGTTGTATGTCTAATTGGCATTGAATGTTTGCTATGTATATGTGCACTGTATTCCACCCTGAGTCCCCTGTGAGGTGAGAAGGGCAGAATATAAATACTGTAAATAAATCAATAAATCAGTACAGTGTAGGTCCATGCTATTTGACCAACATCTCTCTGTATGGGTCTGACCAAGCCCTGAGAAGGTAATAGGAGTGGAAGAAGGGAATCTTCTTTCACTTCTACTACTTTGTAGAAACGAGATAGAATCTTTTTGGTAGTTTTGAAAGGCATTAACAACTACTGAAATAATCTGGAGTATGGTGCTCTGGAGTTGCCCTGGGTCCAAACGGCCAGCTGAGCCAACAGCACATTTGGTTTCCTACTGATGTTTCACTGGCTAGATATAGCTCTGTAGCAGAGCTTTAATTGTGACATTGCTTCTGGTGAGGTTACAACAGGGCTCCCAGCTATATGAGCAGAAGAAGTGATGTCACCAGCAATGGTTTGCTGTCGAGCTGTTTTTAGTAGGTGACAGCAGTGGTTCTGTTTGACATGTGGACCCTGGATTGAGCTGGATCCAGACTGATCCACTGGATTGATCTCTATTTAGTCCTGGATGCTCCAGAGGAAATTATGGTTCCCCTTCTGGCAGATTAATGGCTGAAAGCAGTGCTTTAGCTGTGAAACCATCACGTGGACTATTTGCAACAATTATGAGATGAGTCTGTTTTATTTGTCCCATGTAGAGATGGCTATAGACTCTGGAACTCATTTCTTAGGGAGGCTAGAATGGCCTTGTATTACTGCTCTTCCATCACCTGTTTCAGATTTTTAGAACAGAAGATTTGTAAGGGAAGGGATTTTAAGAGGGTCATTTATTGCCCCCGGTGGTGCAATGGGTTAAACCCTTGTGTTGGCAGGACTGCTGACTGAAAAATCAGTGGTTCAAATCTAGGGAGCAGGGCGAGCTTACGTTTGTCAGTTTCAGCTTCTCATGCAGGGACATGAGAGAAACCTCCCACAGGATGGTAAAACTTCTGGGCATCCCCTGGGCAACGTCCTTGCAGATGGCCAATTCTCTCAAATCAGAAGTAACTTGCAGTTTCTCAAGTTGATCCTAACATGAAAAAGAAAGGTTTTAATTTTATTGCTTTTAAATTTCTTTTGATTTTTTCTCAGTGTATGTTTTGAATTGTTTTAATATTGTTAATAGTTTGAATTTATTTTAATGTCTACCTTTTGTGTATTTTCAATTATATCGTAATTATTTAAATTTGCATGTGACCTTGAGTCTAAGTTTGAGGGGAAAGGTAGAGTATAAATAAAGTTAATATAGTGTGACTTTCTCATATCAAGGAGCCCCCGGTGGCACAGTGGGTTAAACCTCTGAGCTGCTAAACTTGTTGACTGAAAGGTCGCAGGATCGAATCCGGGGAGCGGCATGAGCTTCCGCTGTCAGCCCAGCTTCTGCCAACCTAGCAGTTCGAAAACATGCAAATGTGAGTAGATAATAGGTACCACTCTGGCGGGAAGGTAACAGCACTCAATGCAATTATGCTGGCCACATGACCTTGAAGGAGTCTACAGACAACGTTGGCTCTTTGGCTTAGAAATGGAGATGAGGCCTTTACTAAACGCCTTGGCCACTGGGCCCAACATCGTCCTTGCTGACCAACGGGGCTGACCATCACCGTGTTGACCACCTCCGGAGGACCATCCGCTATTTCTACATCAGTCGTTTATAGTTTACATCTGAATCATAGTATTCTGTCAACTGCCAATCTCTTTAATCACTGTGCTTATATATTACGAACATTGCACGTTACAGTTCCTTCTACCTTTGCTGCTAATGTGGTAACAAGAGCTTAATATAGCACCTTAAGGCGCCTATCTCTGTTGCTAACTGCTTTGCACTTTACCCCTTCCCCGATCCCTCCTGCCGCACTTTAGTAGTATTGAGGGCCAGTATCGAGCTTTTGTTGCACTTAAGATCCTGCACCTTATGAATCGCCCTAGTGGCCTGTAGCCGTGGAGTTACTACTGTTGCACTTTAAGACTCTAGCACCGAATGTTTACCACTTGTATCACTGCCATCTACTGTAGTGTACTGTTTTTCATCCATGTGGTCCCCCACCCTTCTATGTATACTGTCCCTGATATTATTGACTGGTGAAAGGGACAGGAGAGGAAGGGGGCTGGAGCCTGTGAAGAACAATGAGGAGGGGAGGGGGGATAAAGAAGACCAAAGCAACTGGTATGAAAAAACGCCGGCATTTCAAACAGCTGGTGAACCAGAGACTAAGACCTTGGTCATGAACTGCGGCACGGAGGAGGGGAGGTGTTCCACTAGCCGAGGGGCCCCCATAGAGGTCGTGGTGGGAAGGAGGAGATGCGGGATAAGGAGACCTCAAATTCGGCCAAATTCGGACCATTTATCCACATTAACAATTCCAAATCGGTCTCCTAAGGTAAATTGGTGTAACCAGGTGAGCGGACCCTCTGGACTGAAGGTGGTGCTGTTGAACGCCAGATCTGTCAACGGAAAAACGACCTGGATCCAGGACCTAATCCTGGACGAGCGGGCAGATCTGGCGTGCATCACGGAGACCTGGTTGGATGAAGCTGGAGGAGTAAATCTGACCCAGCTTTGTCCTCCAGGTTTCTCCGTGCAGCACCAACCGAGATCCGGAGGGCGGGGAGGCGGGGTCGCAGTGGTCTATAGAGATTCCATCCCTCTGACCAGGGGCCCCATCCCGCAGTCAACAAATTTTGAATGCGTCCACCTGAGGGTGGGTGACCGGGACAGAATAGGGATTCTGTTAGTGTACCGTCCACCTCGCTGCACTACAGTCTCCCTACCTGAGCTAGCGGGGGTGGTCTCGAGCCTGGTGTTGGAGTCTCAACAGCTCCTTGTGCTGGGAGACTTCAATATCCATGCCGAGGCGGCCCTCACAGGTGCGGCTCAGGACTTCATGTCTGCCATGGCAACCATGGGGCTGTCCCAACAAATATCTGGCCCCACCCACTGTGCTGGACACACATTGGACTTGGTTTTCTGCCAGGGATGGGAAGGGTGGCGGTGTGGAGGAGTTGTCCATCTCTCCGTTGCCATGGACTGACCACTTCCTGATCAGATTTAGGCTCACTGCGCCCCCTAACCTCTGCAAAGGTGGAGGACCCATTAAGATGGTCCGCCCCAGGAGGCTTATGGATCCGAATGGATTCCTGACGGCTCTTGGGGATTTTCCCGCCACCTCGGTAGGTGACCCTGTCGAGGCCTTGGTCGCTCTCTGGAATGGGGAGATGGCCAGGGCAATTGACACGATCGCTCCGGAACGTCCCCTCTCAAGTAGCCGAGCTAAACCAGCTCCTTGGTTTACTGAGGAGCTGGCAGTGATGAAGCGAAGGAAGAGGGAACTAGAGAGCGTGTGGCGTTCGGATCCGAGCGAGTCAAATCGAGCACGGTTTGTGTCCTTTCTAAGGGCATATGCCGCGGCAATAAAAGCCGCAAAGAAAACTTTCTTTGCGGCCACTATTGCGTCTGCAAAGAACCGTCCGGCGGAGTTGTTTCGGATTGTCAGAGGCCTTTTAACTCCCGCCACCTCAGACGGGAGCCCTGACAATTCGGTCACGCGCTGTGAAGCATTTGCTCGGTTCTTTGCAGACAAAGTCGCCTTGATCCGTTCTGAACTGGACGCCGCGTTAAATGCAGTCTCCGAGGATGTAACAAGAGCACCTGCTACCGCCATGAGTCGCCCTAAAGGGCTGAGAATGGCGGTTAATAAATGCATCAAATAAATAAATAAATAAATGAGCACCAACCCTCAGTGTCGGACACGACTGGATTTAATGTCAGGGGAAAACCTTTACCTTTACCTTCTCATATCAGTGGGGGATACATAATTGAAATTACTGTGGAAACAGGAAACCCTGTTGAAAGGTAAGAACAAACCCTGTTGAAAGGGATGACTTCCACCATAGAATCACCTGGAAATTCCTAGGAAGGACATATTTGTTGAGTGCTGGGATTGGCAGTGCCAAAGCTCAGACTCAACAGAATCAGACTGTCCAGACCATGTCATTGGTCCTTGGTAGAACAGACTGCATGCAATATAAGTAAGGAAGAGCTGAAATGCATAATGTAAAACCATAGAAGTCTAGGCTAACATGGTGAATTCATGATTAACATTATTTATTTATTTATTTATTTATTTACTTCATTTATACCCTGCCTTTCTCACCTCATCTCATGTTGTTTTGGGGCTTTGCTGATGATAAAGCAGCTCCTTTGGGTTTCATTAAAAATTGTATTTGGGATTTAGGTATGTGTTTGTGTCTGTATGTGCAGATAGATAGATAGATAGAGCTTTAACACAACTGTTGCTTCATTTTTCATAGACTTTCTCAATGCCTCGCAGAACGATCTCTTGTAAATCCTAAGTGTTTCTCCCTTTTTATCATGCCTTATATCCAAAGGCATAGACACTTTTTTTTTAAAAAAAGAACAATACTCAATAATCTTATAAGATTACAATGCCTTAATGGTCCTTTCCATCAACTCCGCCTTGCAAAAGAGCTTTGGATTTTCAGATGTCCCTAGACTTCAATGTGCCTCCTGCCTTTGCTCTAATTAGTAACAATCAGGAAGGCTAGTTGGGGGACACCTGGAGCCGCAGCGCCGTGAAGTGTTCCTGATGGCTGCAGACGTTGCCATATGTTCCTCGTGAAATATTGCCTTAATCTCTAGCAACAGGAATTGCTGATAGGAGATGAAAGATGGTTTCTCCACTCCATTCTCCTCTGTTTTAAACATTTGCAAAGAGCCTGCTGATAAACTTAACATTCTTTCCACTGGGAAAGAAAACCTGGTGCTGTAAAATTGCTTCGGCTCCCAGAGCACAAACCGTAGTAAACTTGGAGAGCAGGTTGATGAAAGCCCTTTTGCAAAAGAGACAGTATGGAAGAGGGGGACTCACCAGGCTCACTGCCTCAGCTGTTCCCATCTCCCTGGTCTCGGGAGAAAAAGAGAACCAGTGCCAACCTCAAATAGAGTCATTGCAGGGATATATGATGAGGAGACCAATAAAAGAGCACCAGTGAACTCTAGAAGGAACTGGGAGGGCAGAAGCTGCATGACAGGAAATGGACTACAAGTATCTCCTTTACACCTGAGGGTGGATTGAGAAAGCCTAAGTGCCTGACTTGGGCCCATCCAGACAGGACCTTTATAAGCAGTATCTACTACAAAAGGGAGCGGCTGTCCAGACAATGTTCTGGACAGTCCTGAATTAATTTGCTACAAACCAGTGAAACCCTGGTTTGCAGCAAATTAATTTGATAGTGGATTTATTCCACACCTTCTTGGAATGTGCAGGATAAATCCACTATTTCCAGTGTCTGGACTACAGTCCAGAAACCATTCCCACAGCTAAATAAGCCAGGTAAACTCTGGAAATACCCACCCCTCCCCCCCAAACCCCTTAGAAAAGTAATAAAAACTTACCCATCCTCCATTAAAAGTCCTGGCCAGCTTTCCTGGCATGTAGAAATGACATACTAGGAGAGCGGGGAGAAGGGAGGAGGAAAATCACCCCCCCCCAGCTCTCCTGTTGCGTCATTTCTATGCACTGGGAGAGCTGGCTGAGGCTTGTAATTGAGGATGGGTAAGTTTTTCTTACTTTTCTAAGGGGTCTGGGGGCTTGAAGGGATGGGGGTAGGGCCTCCAGACGTCTGGACACCCATCCCAAAAGCGCGTGATTTCTGGGGTGGGTGTGGGCAGGCTTCCAGAAACATCCACATTTTAAAAATGCAGATGCTTCTGGGATAAAGGCCTTCTGGATCCAGCCTGGGAAGACCTTTGAGAGACTTGGGAACTGAAACAGAGACTTAAATGGGGCTGAAGACAAACCCTCCTCCCAAGGTGAAGGCCTTAGTGGAAGTGAAGCATCATATAGATTTAGATATTCTTGATACTGAATTGCTGGTGATTCTGATGGCCCCCCAAGGCTCTCCTGGCTTTGTCTCCTCATCAGTCAGGCCAAGAGGACCTGTGTCTCAGTTCTTTTACTTATTTGAGGACTTGTTGCACTTAAATTGAAACCTTTCTTCTTAGTTGAGAGGCTCTGTGTGTATTTGCAAATTCATGCAAGTGGAAGTATGTGATGTATTTTTTTTCTGTAGAGGGTGCTGACCCTATGATGGGCAGGTATGTCAGAAATTTCTGATGAATCCTTAACAAGTCATCACCAGTGGTAACCCTAGAGGTCTACGTGTACTATTTCAAGAATACTGGTGTTTTTCTAGCATACATATACCCATACATAGAATGTCTGATTAAACCCAGCCCTTATGAACATAGTGCATGCTCCTGCCTCTCTTCCAGGACACTTTTTTTGAAGAGTATCTATCATGGCTGCTATGCAGTGTTGCCCCTCGGCAAACACTCACACACATATACATACCACCTTCTATCTGCATCCTCTCTGTGTTGGAAGGATAAGAAGAAAAAAATGGTAGTGTGTTCATGGTGAAAAAGGAGGAAGAGATGACAAAGCCTGGTTATTGTTTGAATGCCTGCTGGGCCCATTACTGTATTATGGCTCCAGCCTGGGAAAACACTGGTGACACTGCAAGGTGATTTTCCTGACCCACCCTTCCAAATGTAGCCGTGCCTCCTCCTCCCCCAGTGAGGTGTAATTGTAGCTCACTAGAGGAAGAGCAGCATCTGTCATTGCCATGCTTCATCATTCTCCCCTGTTCTTTTTTCCATGGCAATGGCTCTTCAGCTGACAAACTGCAGTGGCTCCAGGAGACTTGTCCTCTCTAAGTTGGCCTTGTTCTGTGTCCCATTAAAATGATAGAAGATAATTGACTATTGATTCACATAAGGTCCCTTGTATGATCCCACCCTTTAAACATGGATGATAACTTATATCTGTGGTTAGTTATTACAAACCAACTTATCATACTTACCTCAGGAAGCATCCTATGATGTTTCAATTCCAGCTGCAAGTCAGTTGGGCATGTCGCCCATCAGATAATGCAGAGAAGATTCCTGTGGAAGCGCCTCCTCCAATTGGAATGGAAGTGTTGTTCAACATTTCACTCTCAAACAGGCGGCTTACCATGCTATGCAGTCTCCATTGAAGCAAGTACACTCTTGTGCCACCTGAGCAACTCTCCCTCCATATGAAGGGGGTAGCGTCACTTGAATGTAGCATACTCAGGAATTGTTTCTTAAACTTTGTAATAACTTTCTCAAAAAGAGAAGATGCATAGGCTTTGTAAAATTCTGTACCCACCAGCAGATGTGACTTTATTTATTTTATTTATTTACAGTATTTATATTCTGCCCTTCTCACTCCACAGGGGACTCAGGGCGGATTACAATGTACATCTTCATGGCAAACATTCAATGCCATAGACACACAACAGATATAAACAGACACACAGAGGATATTTAACATTCCAGCTTTCATGAGGGTATTCTGGCCACCAGGGGAGCTGTCAGTTCACATCCATTTGTGACACGTATGGAGTACTTCCTCATTCTTTGCATGCTTGCTGGAGATTTTATGGCATCGTAAATTAGTTAAATTAGCCTCCCCGCATAAGCAGTACCAACATTTCCTACTTGACATATGCAACTGTCTTTTGGGCTGCAAAGGTCGACAGCAAGCTACACAAATGGTTGGAAGCTCACTCCGACCCGGGCTGGCTTCAAACTCATGACCTTTCAGTCAGTAGTGATCTTAATGCAGCTGACTCCCAGTCAGCTGCCCCACAATCCCAGGGCTAGTAGAGGTTTTCTTTAGCTATAAATGGAAAATGTGGAAGATGAATGCTATATATGACTTCAGCAGCAAGAATAATCTGTGGTCAAAGATGGAAAGAACCAAATACCCTGATTAGGGTTTGGAGATATTAGAATTTCAGGTTCAAATGTAATTTATAGCAAAAGGGGAAACAAATTGAGCCTGAAATTCTAACATCTCCAATCCTTAATAAGCATATAATAATAGTAATAATAATAATAATAATAATAATAATAATAATAATCTTTATTTATATCCCATCCCATCTCTTAGGAGGGACTTGGGCAGCGATACAACCAGAACATCAGATATAAAAACAACAATAGCCCAATCAGTACAAGGTACACCAAAAAATAAAAGGTAAAACATAACAAAGAAATTTAACTTAAACCACATCAAGCAAAAAACAAACAAACAAACAAATGTTTGTCAGAGGATCATCCTAAACATTTTAGGCTTCTCACTCGAGGAAGGATTTCTTATTTCTTGGCTCAGCTTCATCCTTTTACTCTCACTGCCCCATGCTCTTGGAATTACCTTTGGAGCATTTGTGAAATTTTCCTTCCCTCGTTGTTTTTTGAATTTGCCATGTATATGTGAAAATGAAGATGATAATAGTTGCTAACCAGGATAACAAGGCATTATCCTATCTAGATCCCTGACATTATTGTAACCATTAAAATGGAATTACAGAACACAGAAGTTTTATTTTTAAACAAAAACATGCTTTAGGAATGAGAAAAGAATGGCATAGATATCAAAAGAATCCTTCCATAGGCCATCTAAAATTCCATAAAAAGTTACTCTGAAATTATGGAGGAACTGTTACTTATTAAAACAATAAAGGACTTTTGTTTTTTTCCACTTGTGTTACTTGTGAAATGTAACTTCATAATGTCCCCATCACAAAAGAAAATGATACTTGCAATTTATTACTTCAAGCCCTGAGAGACGATGAAATTCTTTGCGCACATAGGAAAATGCTGCATAAATAGTTAATACGGCATTTTTCTTAGTTTCAGCAACAATATGCTATTTTTTAATGTAATGGAAGAACCTTTTTATTCCATTAGAATAAATATAGATTGCTTTGGCTGCCCACTTCCTTATCTAATAAGATGCTTTTGGACTCCATAAGGAACCATCAAGTATTTTTATTCTTCTGGAAGGAACAGCTGATTTTTATGGACTTTTCAAGGGTTTCTGAGTTGTGTAGTTTTAAAACCAGCTTCTGTTTCCCTCCACCCCCCACTTTATAGCCCAAGCTGTTAAACTGTATACTGGTGATTGATCTCTTTAATAAAAACACAGTTCTTTAGTAAGAAAAGTGATAAACAAATGGACTTGTTTGTCCAGTGCTTTAGAGATTATGGTAACTCTGGGGCATCAGCATTGTCCTGATTTATATGTTTAGATGAAACACATCAATTCCAACTTCATTTGGGCACATCCAGAACTGAGAGAAAATTCATGAATACAGTGTATTTGGGGATACGGTCCTGCTGCTGCGTTAATAATAAGGGGAAATGTTTGAAAGTATGCAAAAATATCATATTTCAGGTGCTTTCTTCAATTCTCAGCTACTCCTTTGAGCAATTGCAACAGATTTAACCTCTGCAAATGTTACCTAGTTTTTTCTCAAGGTGATCACTAATGTCATTTTATCAATGCCACTTCTAAATTATGACTTTGATAATAAGATGAACTAGCAAAGGAAAATAGTTTTGGATTATTATTGGGCTCTTGAAACTATCATCTTTGGGTGTATTCCCTAAGAAGGACACTTTCTCCCTGTGAGTAAGCATCTGTAAATGATGCTAATGATCCTGCTCTGTGCTCTTTGAAATATGTATCTTTTGATGCAGCATTTAGTAGGACTCAAAATGTAGGACCAAGAGTGCTATTTGTGAAATGTCATATAAAATTAGCATTTCTGATTACTGTAATCCACCTTATTTCCTTCCTTCCTTCCTTCCTTCCTTCCTTCCTTCCTTCCTTCCTTACTTAGGCGATCCCTCATTGTCTGAGTAGGATTGTCTTCCAGGATCAGTGTACTGGCGATGGGTCCGTAGGTGACTGTAGAGCCATATTCTTGATCTATATCTTCTCCCACAGTGAGGGCATTGGTTTCCAGGTGAAAGGCGGTCCCGGTTAGGGTTGGCTTGATGCACCTTCCTCTTGGCACATTTCTTTCTTTCACCCTCTATTCATGCCTCTTCAATTTCTAAAGCACTGCTGGTCACAGTTGACCTCCAGCTGGAGTGCTCAAGGGCCAGGGCTTCCCAGGTCTCAGTATCTATGCCAGAGTTTTTAAGGTTGGCTCTGAGCCCATTTTTAAATCTCTTTTCCTCCCCACCAACATTCCATTTTCTGTTCTTGACTTCGGAGTAGAGCAACTGTTTTGGGAGATGGTGGTCGGGCATCCGGACAACGTGGTTGGTCCAGCGGAGTTGATGGCGGAGGACCATCGCTTCAAAGCTGGTGGTCTTTGCTTCTTCCAGCACTCTGACATTTGTCCACTTGTCTTCCCAAGAGATTTGCAGGATTTTTCAGAGGCAACACTGATGGAATCATTGTAGGAGTTGCATGTGATGTCTGTAGATAGCCCACGTCTTGCAAGCATATAGCAGGGTTGGGAAGACAATAGCTTTATAAACAAGCACCTTGGTATCTTTTTGGATGTCCCAATCCTCAAACACTATCTGCTTCATTTGGAAAAAATGCTGCACTCACAGAACTCAGGCTGTGTTGTATTTCAGTGTCAATGTTGACACTCAACTCATTTGTTCGATTCCTCCTACAGTTATCGTTAAGACAAAGCACCTTCCCCTGTCCCCTATAAAGGCCAAACCCTACTGCTCCTCCTTCACGGACTCCTTTCTCATAAATGCACTTTTCATTCGTATCTCACCCAGGGTTTTCAACTTTAACATTTTATCTCATACATCTGGCTTGCCCATTGTGTTTGATTTTACTATGTCAATTTATATTGCCTATTTTATTTTATTTGTTATTTCATATATTTTGTTACGATTTATTTCTTTGCTATTTTGTATCTAATTATGTTGTATTATTCTGGGCTTGGCCTCATTTCAGCCGCTCCGAGTTCCCTTTGGGGACATGGTGGCGAGTTATAAAGATTATTATTATTATTATTATTATTATTATTATTATTATTATTTTGTGGAGAGATGGCTGCCAAGGGAGCGGAAATGGTCAACATTTTCTAACGCTACACCATTAAGCTGTATCTCTGGCATTGGAGAGGGATTGGCTGGTGACTGCTGGAAGAGCACTTTGGTTTTCTCAATGTTCAATGACAGGCCGAGCTTCACTAAGGAGTCCTCAACAAGTTGCCTCGCCACCAGTAAATTATCATAACTTTATATTACATTCAACCCAAGAAATTGTGGTCACTAGGCTTTGAAGAAGTTGGAATTTTAAGCCAATTTCTATCTATACTGTGAGAACCTAGATTGTTCTGAACTAGATAATCACAGCTTCCCAGTTTAATTGTAATGGAAGGCTCTTATTTACTGAAGATTTTCTGGCTTATTGAAGCATGTTAGGACTGGAAGAGTGAAGGGGAGAAGTGAGAACTGAGCAGACAGAATGAATGTTTGTGCATATCTCAGCTTATTAAGCAGAGTTGAGATCACTGAATGTGACAGAGCACCCACATCCACGTGTCTATATAACTGCAGAAGCACCTTTTTATTGTTCACTTTCCTACACTGCAGAGATGTAAATGAAGAATAGCAGTACTGATGCATCTCTTCCAGAATATCCACACTAAGTACTAGAAGCACAATACATATTTCTCTCCTTGTTCACTACAAAGAAGCATTTTCTTATTATAGTGATATCTATTTCCATGATAGACACTGTGATGCCCTTCAAAACTGCTTTATTAACAAATGCACACAGAAACATATGTACTGTATTGTGTAATATGGTCCATTTTATTGCACTTTAAAGGAAAGCTATAGTAAATTGCCATTATAGCTCTTCCACCTGTAATGCTCCCTTCCCATTATATGATATGTTGAAAGATTACTACTGGCTCTCTTTGGCAGTGCCAAGGGAATGCAGCAAAACATATTTTGCTCTCTGCTGTTATGTGGTTTTCCGTCACTCTCATTATAAACATTATGTCTGTATTTTCTGATGGGCTCTAAGCTGGCATTTGCAGATACAGTTATTTCAAAACGTACTTTGAGATTAATGAGGGGACTTTGCCAATCTTAAGTTGTTCATCGTTATTAATGCTTGTAGAACTTAAAGTGAATTTGAAAATTTGACCTCCAGGGCCCTTAGTAGTTGGCAATTACAATACCTAAAATGTTGCATGTAAATACTTACCTAGACCATGGGTTCCCTTGCCCTGCCAGGTGAGTTCAGTGCCAAATTTATGAACAAGCTAAGTCCGCTATAGCTTAGGGCAGGAATGGGTAAAGTATGGCTCATGGGCCACATCCAGTTTATGGAGTCCTTGTTTACAGTCCTTGAAATGCACTGAAATTCCTGAAGTCACCCAATATTGCTCAGTAGCACTGCATAATAATAATAATAATAATAATAATAATAATAATAATAATAATAATAATGCCTGTAGAGGTAGTGGAAATTGAGCACTCAAAAATACTGTGGGACTTTCGAATCCAGGCTGACTAAGTTTTGGAACACAATACATCAGACATCACGATTGTGGAAAAGAAAAAAAGTCAGGATTATTGATGTTGCCCTACCAGGTGATAGCCAAATTGATGAAAAACAACAGGAAAAACTCAGCCGTTATCAAGACCTCAAAACTGAACTGCAAAGGCTCTGGGATAAACCAGTACAGATGGTCCAAGTGGTCATCGGCACACTGGGTGCCATGGCAAAAGATCTCAGCTAGCATTTGGAAATAATACACATTGACACAATCACAATCTGACAACTGCATAAGGGCAACTTATTTGGATCTGTGTACATAATTCGAAAATGCATCACACAGTCCTAGATGCTTGGGAAGTGTTTGACTTGTGATCTTGTGATACGAAATCCAGCATATAGATCTTATTTGCTGTGACATACTGTGTTTTTGTGTCAATAATAATAATAATAATAATAATAATAATAATAATAACAATAATAACAAAAACAACCTATCTACCAAACCCTCCCCCAATTGTTCAAAAATTCACAATCGGATTCCAGCCATGTTGTGTTCACCATTGCAGCCAACTGCAGAATGTGATTGTACAGATTAAAAGAGGTCCAATTGTGCTCTTTTTTCTAGGCTTTCCAGGTAGCACATCAAGGGTCAGAATTTAGGAAAATCCTTGTGATGTCCAGCAGGCATTGAGATAGGTGTTATAGCTGTATTCATTGTTGCCATTTTCACTTAGACGCAGTGATTTCCAAACTTTGATCCTCCCGATGTTATGGACTTTGGTTTCCAGCACTCTCAACCATTTTGGCCAATGGTCAGAGATTCTGGGAACTGATGCCTGAAACAACTGGAGGATCAAAGTTTGGGAATCACTGTGCTAGGGCCTCACATCTCTTTGCTATAGTGCAACAACAAATAGGGGATTTTCCAAACTGCAGACAAGACATATTAAATACCCACTGGGTCCGTCCCCCCTTCTTCAAGCCCTTCCAGATTGCTTCCAGGGTATGTGAAATAAGAAAGTTTATGAAGTGCTTTCCTTAGCATGGTGGGCATAAGTTCATGCACTCCTGATCTCCACATTCCATCCTCTACTTTGCTTTTGAGTTGATGAATACTAGATAAACACAACCCATACTGAAATTTCAAAATAACAGGGAAATAGTTTTTTTAATTGGTAAGAAAATGGGAAACTTTCATGTTGATCTGAAGTTTAGCAATTGGACTTTGACATATTACTTACAATAGACCCTCAGTTAATTGATACCCATGGGGATTTGTAGATCTCAGATAAATGTAGTTTCCGGTTGCTTGAAAGTTACCATTAACAATAGACCCAAACTACTACTATACCCCATACTATACTATACTATAAACTCTGTATTGACTTGATATTCATGTTGAAATACAATTAAGATGAAAAAGAAACTTAACTTACTGTAAAATATTTTACTGTATTATAAAAACAGTTTTTTAATGAAAGTATTTATTCAGTTTTGCTGGTTCTGAGAGTTCTGGTTAACAGAGAATCTGCTGTATATCCATCCTATATCATAAAGTCACAGTGGGAGAGACAAGAAAATCACTTTAATTAATGATATAAAAAGCTGGAAATATCTCAAATAGGCAAACCAGTTGATCAATTAAATCAATACCATTTAAAGAAGTCAAAACAGTTAAAAATTGAAATTGTAGATGTGGGAAAAATCAGTTAGATTCCAAAGGCTTAAAAAAATTCACGCTTCAAGTATTGACCGTAATTAGGTCTTGTAGAGGAGAATATTCCACAACCAGGGTGCCAGAGCAGAGAATGCCCTTTCTCATGTGTTTCCACAGTGAGACATTCCAACAGATGTTAATCCTTGAGCAGGTACCTGTGTCTTTTATATTGCTGCTGGTTTAAACCTGTTTACTATTCTACAAATTGTCCCAATAACTTCTGCTATAAGATACCCTATAAGCAGTTAAACTAACATGGTAAATAAAATGTAGATTTATTTACAAATTTTCACCTAGTCACTTCCAGCAATGCTGTCTGTGATCTATGTTCATGTTTTTGCAGACATCCATTCCAATGTCGCTCAACAGTGTTTTCGGGATGCACTTCAGAGAATGACACGGGCTGCCTAAATAATTTTCTCTTTATCCTATAATCCCTGAGTGAATATATATCTGACCCTGAAGCTTAATCCTTGATTGCAAGATATAGTGAATCTTGGAATAATAATAATAATAATAATAATAAAGGCTGTGGTGTCTAGAAGAAAGAAAGAAAGAAAGAAAGAAAGAAAGAAAGAAAGAAAGAAAGAAAGACAGACAGACAGACAGACTTGTCTATCCTTGATATCAAAATCTCTTGATGTTCATGCCCAGTCCAAGCTGGATGTCAGTCAAGATCTGATTCTCTTTATATACTTTTCAATATCTTTTCTACAGGGCCTTTATTATGAAAGAAAGATGTTTCATAATAATGTTTCATAATAATGAAAGATGTTGCTAATTCATCCGGGGAGAGGCCGATTAGCTCCCTCTATTAGCTCCAGCTCCTCATGCAGGGACATGAGAGAAGCCTCCCACAAGGATGATAAAACATCGAATCATCAGGGCATCCCCTGGACAATGTCCTTGCAGACGGCCAATTCTCTCACAGTAAAAGTGACTTGATTTCTCAAGTTGCTCCTGACACGACAAAAAAACCCAAAACAAAACAAAAAAACAAAAAACAACCAAGTATGGTGGAATAGAATCATAGAATCATAGAGTTGGAAGAGACCTCATGGGCTATCCAGTCTAACCCCCTACCAAGAAGCAGGAAAATTGCATTCAAAGCACCCCTGACAGATGGCCATCTAGCCTCAGTTTAAAAGCTTCCAAAGAAGGAGCCTCCACCACACTCCGGGGCAGAGTTCCACTGCTGAATGGCTTTCACAGTCAGGAAATTCTTCCTAATGTTCAGATGGAATCTCCTTTCTTGTAGTTTGAAGCCATTGTTCTGCGTCCTAGTCTCCAGGGCAGCAGAAAACAAGCTTGCTCCCTCCTCCCTATGACTTCCTCTCACATATTTATACATTGCTATCATCTCTTCTCAGCCTTCTCTTCTTCAAGCTAAACATGTCCAGCTCTTTAAGCCGCTCCTCATAGGGTTTGTTCTCCAGTATGGTGGAGATTTTGTCCTATTTATTTTCTTTGTAACCTGGAACAGACCACTATTGGCCATAGCTTTCAAAACATTAGTCTGAACTATTGAGTCCACTGGCTGCAATTGAACATTCTGTCAGTGTAGTTTAAATATCTGCTTGCAGAGATACTTTGAACCAACACCATGCATAATAACGTTTTCCAACTCGTGTCAATGCCTGTGTGCTGTTGTACCATTTTCAATGCATAATGCTCTATGTGTAAGCACATTGTGTAACATTACTGTATGTGCAATTCTGCTTCCACATCAATCAGCAGAATTTGCCAGTTTCAATATGGCAAATAATTCACTTCACATGAATAACTCAGTATGCTCAGTGCCAGGCATTGTTTATTTATCATAACAGAATCATTTGGTTGGAAGAAACCACAAGGGCCATCTAGTCCAATCCTTGTCTGCCATGGAACAACACACAATCAAAGCCCTCCAGACAGATGTCCATCCAAACTCTCTTTGAAAACCTCCAGAAAAGAAGACTCCACCTCACTTTGAGGCAGAGCATGCCACTGTCAAACAGTTCTGATTTCCTTGGCTTTTCCTGGTAGGGATGGAGGTTCTCAACAAAAGTATCTTTTTTTTTAAAAAAAAAAACATTCTGGCACTTGTAGACAAAACACACTTTTTAGAAAATGCATACAAAATATATTCATACATGTATGTAAAATATACATGTTGTAGGAATAACGTATTTATGTAATGTGTCCAAAATTCCATGTAGGGAGAAAAACAGTTTCAGTAATCTGATAGAAATAAAGGTATTCTTTCTTCTAATTTTATTCCTATCAGTAATCTGATTGAAATAATGATATTCTTTCTTCCGAGAATACAAGTGGAATGAGGAGAAAAACAACAATATTGATCCTACTGTTGGATTGTAAGGGTCTTGCATTCTTTTGAGATGGTATCAAGATGTCAGGTTGTATCAGGTTCATCTCGAGATAACAGATTGGTTTAGTCCAAACTGTACAAACACTGTAGGAAGTGACAGTTGCTAACTTTCACCCTGACCTTGGCAATTCCCACTTCTCGTGTTATTAGTACTAGCTTGTAGTATTTTAAGAAACAATTATTTTCATAGCACCAGTTAATTGGAACAGTGAAATTATGAGTAGTTTTGACAAGACATAATTCAAGCTATACTACTAGTAGAAACATAAAAGAGGCCACATCTGGTAGCATTGCAAATGGGTTTTGTTCTCTTATTTCAGAAATTTCAGTAATGACATGCCTCTAGATCTATTTAGGCTGGGAACTGTTTCACACCACACAATTATAGTGTTATGATCCCACATGAACTGTCATAGTTCCATCCTATGGAATCCTGAGATTTGCAGTTTGGAGAGGACCATTTTTAGAACTCTCAGTTGGAGAGCTTGAGTGTGTTAGCAGATCACATAGGACACCTCCATGACCACAAAAATAGAATCATGGTGCTATAATTCTGTCGTGTGAATGGGGTTAGAACATAAAATGGACTTATTTTCTCTTTAGAAATAGTAGAATAAATAGTAGATCTACAGAACTGGAAGAAGTAACTGGAGTTATTGTTGTCCAGATTTTATTAACACAGATTACTGATAGGAACAAAATTAGAAGGAGCCCACAGTGGCACAATGGGTTAAACCCTTGTGCCGGCAGGACTCAAGACCAATAGGTCGCAGGTTCAAATCCAGGCAGCGCGCAGATGAGCTCCCGCTGTCACCTCCGGCTCCCCATGCAGGGACATGAGAGAAGCCTCCCACAAGGATGGTATAAACATCAAAACATCTGGGTATCCCCTGGGCAACGTCCTTGCAGATGGCCAATTCTTTCATACCAGAAGCGACTTGCAGTTTCTGTAGTCGCTCCTGACATAAAAAAATTAACACAGAGATTAAATGTAAAGCAGAAAAAGTTAGTCTTTTGACATCATATAAAATTGTAAACTTGAAAAAAATATACTGGGAATAGGCAAGGAATAGGTGACGAAAATAATGGGAATTGCATTGCTGATACATTCAACTGTACAATAAATACATTACAATTATATAGGTATACTAGCCGTCCCTTGCCATGCATTGCTGTGGCCCAGTCTCGTGGTCTGGAAAATAAAGTAATGAGAAAGTGTTGGTTTCTAATATATGTAATTTCTTTATGCTTGTGTTGATTTAGAAATTGTCTTGTTTGCCTACTTTGGAACATGCAACATATAATTGTCCTTCTTTAGGAGTCCCTTTCAAATCTATGATACTATATCTGTGTGTGAGAGTCATATCTTTCTATCTATCTATGGCTGGATGGCTCTTTGTCAGGAGGGTTTCTATTGCGTTTTCTTGCCCTGGTGAAGGGAGTTGGATTGGATGGCTTTAAGAATTTTCTGTTGATATGGGGGTTCTGTGTGGGAAGTTTGCCCCGATTCTGTCATTGGTGGGGTTCAGAATGTTCTTTGATTGTAGGTGAACTATAAATCCCAGTAACCACAACTCCCAAATGTCAAAGTCTATTTCCCCCAAACTCTGTGTTCATATTTGGGCATATGGAATAGTCGTGCCAAGTTTGGTCCAGATCCATCATTGTTTGAGTCCACGGAGCTCTCTGGATGTAGGTGAACTACAACTCCCAAACTCAAGGTCACCAAATCCTTCCAATATTCTCTGTTAGTTGTTGGAGTTCTGTGTACCAAGTTGGTTCAATTCTATCATTAGTGGAATTCAGAATGCTCTTAGATTGTAGGTGAACTATACATCCCAGCAACTACAACTCCCAAATGACAAAATCAAATTTTTTGAGTGATGATCACTCCTTGGGTTAGTAGGTGTCTTGTGGCCAAATTTGGTGGCAATTCATCCATTGGTTTTTGTTAATCCCACAAACGAACATGTAGCCGGGGGGGGGGCTCGAGGGGCTTCGCCCCCCCCCCAAATTCTCATGGTGGTTCGCGAAAAGGCCTTACTGGTGCATTATTTAAACTGTTATGTTTATTCATATCATGATCTGATCACCATACTCAATATATCCCATATGCATGGGGGTATTGGGGTAATGATACAAAAGGTTTGCTAGGCTAGACCCTCTTTCACTCAGACTCAGCCCCCCCCGAAACTCAGCCCCCCCAAAACCCCCCCTGAAAAAAAATTCAGCCCCCCCCGAAACGAAATCCTGGCTACGGGCCTGCCCACAAACGAACATTACATTTTTATTTATATAGATTTTGTCTCAGGTTTTTTTTTTTTGGTCGTGTCAGGAGTGACCTGAGAAACTGCAACTCGCTTCTGTTGTGAGAGAATTGGCCGTCTGCAAGGACGTTGCCCAGGGGACGCCTGGATGATTTGATGTTTTATCATCCTTGTGGGAGGCTTCTCTCATGTCCCCGCATGAGGAGCTGGAGCTGATAGAGGGAGCTCATCCGCCTCTCCCAGGATTCGAACCTGCGACCTGTCGGTCTTCAGTCCTGCTGGCACAAGGCTTTAACCCACTGCGCCACCAGGGGCTCCATTTTGTCTCAGGTGACTAATAGGGGTGTATGTGATACATTATTATTAAAAGTTTAATATGTTGAATAATTGACTTGTGATAATACATGTATATTCTTTTAATTAATGAGGTCTATTAAAAATAATGAGGTTCTAAGAGGGACTCAACATGCTTTGCTTGGATCTGTTACAGTTCCCTCTGCTCTGTGTCTAGAGAAAAGATGAGCAACCTTTTGATCCCACTCCTTTTACAGCAATTAACAGCCGGTTAAGGGGTTATATATCTGGGGAGAGGACCAGTCAGTATTTCTGCTAGCTCAGTTAAAAACAGGCTCTTTCATATACATTTACATTCAAATACTTTCCCTCTCTATCTTTCTGTCTTCCACTCCCACACAGATACACAGTCTTCCATCTATTTTTTTTGTTTCTTTCAAATGGTTGCTATTACTCCTGTTTGTACACGTCTTGCACAACAACTGCATACATTCTTCCCTTCCCCACACTTTCTCTGTCTCTTTTTCACAGGAACGTATGCATATGTATTACTTCCTCCCCCATAGCACGCCGTCATTGTTAACTGGTGGTGATGGGGAATAGTTAACAGCATTTGCCTCAAATTTTGTTTTGGGGGGGACTTTGGAGAAAATGTTTCAGAGCAAAAATAAAAAGGCACAGGGCACATTTGGATGCTCCGTCCCCAGGCCTATTGTACTACTATTATTCTCTGAGCTAATAGGGGAAACTAATAGTGGCACATTTTATTTGTGCATTCATGCAATTGTTTTGCTGAAGCCTTGGATTATATGAATCAGTTAGACAATGCTGTTTCTTGGATTTTGTCCAACTCTCTTCATTTCCATATGACCATGGTCCCCTTTCCGGCTTTTATGTCTGGTAATTTGTACATCTGTATTAAGTGCTCAGTCTTTAAGGTAGGGGTCCCAAAACTAAGTCCCACGGGGCCAGATGTGGCCCTCCAAGGTCATTTATCCAGCCCCCACCCAAAGCTTTAGACTTAGGGTTGACTTGAAGGCACACAGCAACAACAATCCTAATTAACTTGACTATCTCATCAAACAAAAGCAGGGCCATGCTTATTTATTTATTTACTTACTCTATTTATACTCTGCTTTTCTCTATCCCGAGGGGGACTCAAGGCGGCGTATATAGAGGCAATTTTTTTTGTCATGTCAGGAGTGACTCCTGGTGTGAGAGAATTGGCCGTCTGCAAGGACGTTGCCCAGGGGACGCCTGGATGATTTGATGTTTTTATCGTCCTTGTGGGAGGCTTCTCTCATGTCCCCGCATGAGGAGCTGGAGCTGATAGAGGGAGCTCATCCGCCTCTCCCCGGATTCGAACCTGCGACCTGTTGGTCTTCAGTCCTGCCGGCAGAGGGCTTTAACCCACTGCGCCACCGGGGGCTCCAAATTATTCTATGCCTTAAAAAACATACAATTCTAAAAAAATTAAAATTAAAATAGATTAATATTAAAACATATTAAACATTTTAAAACATTCCATTCCATATTGAAATCATGCCATTCATGGTTGTAAACCAAGCCGTTCCATAATCATTCCATATATTCTCTTAAGACCTGATCCCATAGTCAAGTTTTTACCTTTCTTCTGAAGTTTAGGAGGGAGGGGGCTGATCTAATGTCACTGGGGAGGGAGTTCCATAGCCGAGGGGCCACCACTGAGAAGATCCTGTCTCTCGTTCCTACCAGGAGGCGAGATCAAGAGCAGGGCCTTTCCGGATGAGGTTAATCTCTGAGATTGGGACACACGTTTGGACAGGTAAACTGGTCTGGAACCATTAAGGGCTTTATAGGCTAAAGCCAGCACTTTGAATTGTACTTGGTAGCAGACTGGCAGTTAGGGGAACTGATGTAACAGGGGGTTGTTTGCTCCCTGTACGCCGCTCCAGTGAGCGATCTGGCTGCCACCCGTTGGACCATTTGGAGCTTGCGAACAGTCTTCAAAGGCAACACTACATAGAGCATGTTGCAGTAATCTATTTGGAATGTAACCAGAGCATGGGCCACCGTTGCCAAGTCTGACTTCCCAAGGGATGGGTGCAGCTGGTGCACAAGTTTTAATTGTGCAAATATTCCCCTGGCCTCCATCAAACCTGGGGTTTCAGGCTCAGCGAGATATGTGCAGTGGGCATAGGAATTCATTATTATTATTATTATTTGTCAAACTGTAGTCTCACACTCTCAACAGTCTGTGGGACTATGAACCGGCCTTCTGTTTCTCTACAATTCTCTTCTGCATGTAATGATAAAGCATTCGTGTTTGAAACACATGCCACTACGGATGGATGGGGTAATGTCTATCTGTAGATTCAGGTGAAATATTTGGGTGTCTCTATATCCAAGATGTGTGTGTATGTGTGTAATTATAGGAAAGCCCCAATGCCTTTGACTCATTGTTTGGCAGCTTCTCTTAAAAGGCAGAAAAGGAAGACGACAAGGAATAACTGTTTTCAATTGAAAATAAGTCTTCTGGAGTGTTGGCATGCTGTTCCTTAGGTATTTACTGTGGCTTCATGAACAGCAATTAATTAGCATGGCAAATATTATCATAGACACTTATTACAGAAACTAAAAAGGAGTGCTCAAATAGTCCCTTATTTCAGGGCACAGACATGGGAGCTCATCAAAAGGATCTTTGCTGTGGCTCATTTTGCATTCTGCAATGACAAACCCGCTGCCGCTATCAGAGCCTGCATGCTTTTCATAACTGCAAAGGGAATTTCTTATGAAGGATGCTGCCTCGGTTGCTTCAATGACATTTTGCTTCTCAGTAGAAACACATTCAATTCCACATAGTAATAGGGCTTTAATAACAGCAGAAAATATGTTTTATGGTGGATGTTGATAACTAAATGCTTATCCCATATATAGAAATTCAGATAATTGGAATTTCGTATAGCCCTGGATACAGTGGAGGCCACTGGAGGCTACCTTGATATAGAAGTTTAAAATCAATAGACTGTGTTTTGGTTAGTTTTCAGAGCTCTGTTGTGTGCTTAATATACTATATTTGTATCATGGGTTCTGGTGCCTGTGAATCAGAGGTCTCCCTCTCTTGAATGAATGAGGAGATAAGCAATTGAATTTGAAAGATTCTTTATGCAACAGAAAAGCAATTTTGTTCCTGGTTATCAAAGGGCGGGAAATAAACTAGCAACTGAATGCTAAGTATTTAGAACCCATGGGCTCTTGGTACACTCTGGACCTATGATTGACATGTGTGTGTGTCTGTGTCTGTGTGTGGTTAAAGAATAGCAGCAAAGTTTCTGACATTTGGTGAAGGAACTTTGCTAACCATTGCCTCTTTTCTTATTTTATCTACTTTCTGTGAAAATTACTCAGTGGGATTTCAATCTGCTGTTTTCTTCTAAATCATTTTCGAAAGAAGGGAGAAAACATGGTTACCATGGATTCTAAATTAATATTAACATCCCAGAGTATAAATGAAATAGTGATGCAGAAATGGGAAGAGGACAGAGTCATCCACACATTCATCTAAAAATAAGAACAAAGGTTACTTGAAGTTGATAGGCATGTACTGTAGTGGGTATAATGCCCAGCTGCCATGTATTGTTCTGTTAGTAGTGTATTAGCACTCTCATTCCACTTGTAAGTGAGAAATACAACCTCCTCCCACCACATTTTGAGGCGTGATCAGAGTTTGCTTCCTTTAGAGAAGCATTGCGAGATTATACAATCCTTTGCTTACATGCTGGTTTTTATCAAGACTCCAATAAGGATAAAATGCACAATTTTAAATTAAAGATGGTATGCTGTCATCAATTCTTGGAGGAAGGATAGGATATGATTGTCATATTTTTTTAAAAAATTAGCAGCTGATCTTATATCTAAGCTAAGAAGGGACAAATATTTGTCTTGGCCTTCACTTATGTGATATAAAGGCAATGCAATTCAAAGGAATGCCTTGCCTTTTTATATGGGTGGCTAAATGAAAGGAGAGCTGTTCTTCAAAGAGGAAAATGTTGTACATTTTGGTGCTGTCACCGAAAACAGCATCCCAGTGACAAATTGCCTTTAGCTATAACATAGGGTTAGGGAACCTAAGGCTGGGGGATTGAATCAAGTACTTTGTGGAATCTCAACTAGACCCCCACAAAAGAGCTTTGAAGGTATGAATCAAGCCATCGATCAACAATCTGATTCTCGTCTTCAGAGCTCTGTTCAGGCAACAGAGATGCTTTTAAAAGTTGTGTATAACTAATTCCTCTAAGTCAATAATAGGGGTGTGCAAAACTTCATTTTAAAATCATTTTTGGATATAACTCATTAGATTCATACATATGAAGTGATATTACGAAACACAAGGGATGGCCACGCAAAAAAATTAAGATTCAAAACACTGAGCTATAACTTTCAGATGAGTTATGTAAGTCTCGTAAATGACTTCAGGTGTTCATCCTAAGCACTGTTTCTCCCTGAAAAGGGCTGGATTTGGTTCTCTTAAAGGGGTCTGAGGAAGATAGTGGGCTAGAGTGGAGGAAGAAGCTCTGCTTTTCCCCCAAAGGAGGCAGTGAGGGGGACTGGGGAAGGAGGTATGCCTGGATGGAAAGCTGGGCAAGGAAGAAGACTGGCCCAGGGAGAGAGGCAGAGACCACACTCACATTGAGGCTTTAATGCAGGAAGTGAGCAGAATTCTGGGAAATGCAGTTTAGGGCATTTTGTTAATTTTGCCCCAGCTCTAATCCATCAAGGTCAATTTGAATTCTGACCCTGTCCTCTGCAGTATTAACTATCCCTCCAAATTTGGTGTCATCTGCAAACTTGATAAGCATGTCCTCTAAACCTTCATCTCAGAAGCTCAACTCTTCTCTCCTTCCAGTCCAGGTTTTGTAAACTGTCTTGCCTGGGAGGAGGAGGGAGGAGACAAGAGTAGAGCTTCAGAGACCCCCATTTCATAGTTTTTAAATTGCCTTGCCTTTGGAGAAGGGAGGGAGGGAGAAACCCCTTCATATTGGTCTGCAGTTAAAAAAAAAACAAATAGGAATGGAGCTATTTGTTTAAGGTTGGACCATCCCTCCTCCTCCTCCACTTTAGAGGAGAATCAAAGACAGATATTTTTCCTTGTGTAATAGTTGCTCCCCTGTTTTTTGAAAAAAAGTGTGACTATCATGCAAAACAATACAGTATACCACTGGTTGCAAAATGGCAGGATAGCACACTGATAACATATTGTGCTGGTCTGACTATAACATTTCTGTCCATAGTGTGAGAAATCTTCATATACCTCATCATTCATCACCAAAATCAGATCGGAACACCAGAAGTCTTATACCAGGCTAACCATTGGTGTATCTAACCCACTACACTCTTCTCTCACTGACATTGGTGTTTCAGGTGAAGACCTCATCACCTGTTATCTCATCATTGGAAATGCTAAGACTTGGGGGACTTTTGTAAAGCTTATGCTGCTTCTGACCTATGGAGTGCAAATGTGGAAACCTGCGTGGCAATTCATAATATATAGAATGGAATTATTTTTCATGATGAATTCATCATAGGGTTGCTCTTGGTGAATGTACTGTCTAGTTTTCGCAGTATCTCTAAGACTAGTAGGTCCTCAGTCTTGGAGATTGCATTAGAATCTGTGCAACAGTGCTGAAGTTTCTGACGACATTGCGGAATTAACTAATCAAGTGTGGTTTTTGGGGAGGAAAAATGATATCTATTTATTGTATTATACTATTGAGGCTGAACTGTTGAAGAAAAAAGTCTGGTACATTAGCCACACACATTGGAAGTTGATGCTGGGTCATGTGTCAGGCATTTCAATAGTATTTTATTTATTGCTTTGACTCAAGTAGAGAACTAGTTAATAGCACCACTCTCTTCAGTCTTTTGAAGCCAAGACTTCAGTTGTGTGGAACTTTTAAAAAATTGAATGTATTTTGCTTATCCTTTATAAATGGAGGTTTTTTTTTTTAAAAAAGAACTGCAATTTTATTTAATAGCTATAAAGCATTACTCTAATGGTTCAAGAAATACCTTTGAGGATACATTGTAGTACTCCAGCCCTCTAGCCCACCCACCCACTGCAAAAGGGCTTAATATTAAATAAATGCTGCCTCCCGTTGGGTAGTGTAGTAATCCTCTGCTCATTTGAAAGGCGAAGTTAAGAACTAAAAGTGTTTTAGAATAAATGTTCAGGGACAGATGCAAGAAAATCTGTCACCAGATTATCACTTTATGCTAGAAATGGCAAATCCTTTTTTTAATCTTTCCATTATCACTTTGAACACATCAGGGTAAAATGCAGAACTTAAGTGGAGAGTTAGATGCACAACTTGCTTATATCTGACATCTTGTCCTGGGCTGCAAAGAATTACTTGAATCTTTGCAAGATATAGCTTCATCTTTTTAAAAACTTTCAATGGCATGTTTAGATTGACAGTTGAAAGAACCAAAAAGACTTTGCAATTGCTCTATTAAAGCAATAACGTCAGCTCTTGGCTGATTCTCCCCTGCACCCTACTTGGAAAGTTAAGTCATGACATCTCTTTAGCTATCAAGAACCAATAGACGAAATGTACCTGCAGTTAGCTGTGCATTAACATGACAAAATGAAGTGCAGTTTAAGCAAACAGAGTAAAAATGATTCATAAAGCTTGAGACTAGTTTGTTCAGGCAGAATCGGTATTTTGCATTTATAAAGCTGTATTATGGGTCGTTATGAATCTTCCAGTTGGATAAGGCTCATTCTCTTATCATGAATCAATTTAGTTTAATGAATTGTTCTGTGTTTCATATGTATTATTTTTATCACTTTATAAACATATTATTTTGATAATTTAAAATGTTTATACACACATACTCTGTATGCTGGTTATGAACAGTGGTGTATGCTTTTTGAAAGCCAACAGAAGCATTGTTTAGAATAGGTGTGGGCAAACTTCGGCCCTCCAGGTGTTTTGGACTTCAACTCCCACAATTCTTAATAGCTGGTAGGTGGCCAGTAATAGTGAGAGTTGATGTCTAAAACACCTGGAGGGCCAAAGTTTGCCCATGCCTGGTTTAGAAGATGCCACAAGTCACCCGCAAAACATACACATCTCATGAATGAGATCTCAAATTAGGCTCACTAAATATAATGCAATGCAGGATATATGATCCCAGATAATAGAACATAGTGCAACCCTGGATATATCTACCTAGAAGTAGGTTAATTCAATCATGTTGAAATTACTAATGTTAATTCTTGGTGAACTTCAATAAAGAGTTAATGTTAGATCATTGCCCTCACTCTATATAAGGCGGCTTTTTCAATAATGAGGATGGAAATCTTTGTAGAGAAACTTTTGGGGAGTTTAATTGACAGGATTTCATTCCCAGCCTTTTGTCCACTGGGTGTTTTGGACTTCAGCTACTGGAAATCCTTACATTTGGATAAGCCGACTAGGGCTTCCAGGAGCCGAAGTCCCAAATACTTGGAAGACCAAAGATTGAAAACTATTGTCATATTCTACATCTTTTGTTACTATGACTACTTTACCATCCTTTACCTCCACCACTAACATTACTAAATGTCTTTGAAAACTACATGAAAACTATGCACTTTTCAAAGAAGATATTTGTATGTGTAAGACTTCTTATAGTAGTGCAAGGGAACTCTGACCACCTACCTCCATGTGACATTAGGAAGGTGTGTACGTGAGTGAGAATTCTTCCTAAACTGGCTCCCCCCCCCCACCCTCCTGATGTAATATGAAGGGAGGGAGGTGATAGGAAAGGCAGGTTAGGATCAGTGAGTCAGTAACCTTCCATGACTAATCTTGGCTCCTCTCACCCTGGTGTGGCATTGGGGAGGGGGACGGTACAAGAAAAGACAGGAGAGGCTATAGTACTGTCATATATATTCTGACAGATGGCTCAATAATGTACGATCCTTTCTTGAGGGAAATTGACTGCCTTCCACTGCCAGATTGGCTTACAGATGGGGCCGTGCTCATATAGGATTTGTCCCACTCAAAGGTACTTACCAAGGACTCCTGTTTGCTATTATGAGAAAACAGAGGAAATAGATAGCAATAAAAACAGCCAATTTATAAATAATAGTAGTTTTAAGAGTGTTCAGAATCACAGGGATTAGGAACATGTAGCCCTCCAGATTATTATTATTATTATTATTATTATTATTATTATTATTATTCTGACACCAAAACACACTATGTCACAGAAAACAAGATATATATGCTGGATTTTGTATCACAAAATCACAAGTCGAACACTTCCCAAGTGTCTAGGACTTTGTGATGTATTTTCGAATGATGTGCACAGATCCAAGTAAGGTGGCCTTTTGCAGTTGACAGATTGTGATTTTGTCAATGTTTATTGTTTCCAAATGCCGGCTGAGATCTTTTAGCACAGCACCCAGTTTGCGAATGACCACTGGGACCACCTGTACTGGTTTATGCCAGAGCCTTTGCAGTTCAATTTTGAAGTCCCGATAATGGCTGAGTTTTTCCTGTTGTTTTTCGTCAATTCAGCTGTCACCTGGTATTTCGACATCAATAATTTTCTACAATCGTGATGTCTTGCGTATTGCATTCCAAAACTTTGTCAGTTTGGCTTCAAAAGTCCCACAGTATTTTTGCGGGTTCATTTTCTGCTACCTTTGCAGGTTTATGATCCCACCACTTCTTTACTACTGGCAGGTGGTACTTGTGACATAAGTTTCAGTGAATCATTTGTGCCACATAGTTGTGCCTCTGTGTGTATTCCGTCTGTGCCATTTTCTTGTAGCAGCTGAGGAAATTATCAATGGTTTCATCAGCTTCCTTGCACAGTCTGCATTTTGGGTCATTAACTGATTTTTCAATCCTGGCATTAATTGCATTTAATAATAATAGTAATAATAATAATACCTCGCTTTTTCTCTCTACAAAAGAGACTCAGAGTGGCTTACAGTAAACCAATGCAGTACAATTTTAAACCTTTAAATAGAATTAAATATTAATGGTATTAAAAATAATTAAAACCCTAAAACCGATTAAAAACGTATTCAGAGCTAAAGCCACAGCACCACTTGACTTGATCTTAAAAACCTCCTTCTGTAAAAGCCTGTCTGAATAAAAAGATTTTAGCTTGCCACTGGAAGGGAGTTCCAGAGTTGAGAGGCAGCCACTGAGAAAGAAATCCCGCTCTCTCATTCCCACCTAACAAGTTTGCAATGTTGTTCTACTGCATATACCACTAGCACAGCCAATAATCAAGAACATGGGGGAGATCAGTCCAACAGTATGTAATGAGACATATGTTACAGAAATAAGGTACACATGTTCCTATTATTATCTCTATGGATTTAATCACACTGATTCATTATTCTGAAACACTTGTATTAGTGTAGATAAGGGATACATACCCTACTTGGCACCTTTGATGTCTCACATATCTTCAGTATTGCAATTGTGCCAGTTTGCAAATCCATGGTCCTGTAATTGGCCATCTGCACACCTTTATAACTCCATCTTCCTGGACTACATCTTACCCAGCATACTATACATATTTCTTTGAGAAATTGAGCAATTTCATCATTAAAAAATAAATAAAAGCAAAGCTACCATCTTGGGAATAGCAAGGAGGAGATGGGAGAGGAAGAGAAAACCTTCTGCTAACATCATGTTAATGCTGGCTTGGTGGAGCAGAAGCAGAAGTGACTCATTACACTATGGTAGGGGATGGGAATATATTGAGAGGGAGCAAACTGGTAGCTAGCTGCACAGCTGTAGTGCCAGTTTATCTGTCTCATGTGATAAAGTCCAAAATTGCAGTAATGCACTGAGGCTGAGAGAGAAAACTTGCCAAAAAGTGCATTGCTAGGTTCTGAATCAAGAGCATCTTGATTTGTTTCTCTTTCTTTTAGTCACTCAGCATTACCTGGTCACTTCCATGCTAGTGAAACACTGAATCTGCTCTGTATTTTAGTCCAGATTTTAAAGGTGGCATGTGAGGTTAATTTATTTATGTATTTATTTCCTTCATTTCTACCCTGCCCGTCTCCCAAAAGGGGGCTCAGGTTCCGAACATATTGGGGGAATCAGGTCTAGCTGGATGAGACCCTGAAGTGTTTGGACTAATACCGGGAACAGGTTCCTCATCCCATTGACATGGAGTCACTAGTCCCCACCCCCAATGGATTGTCACCTTGTCATGGTGAGGGGGCTTGCATGTTCCAATAAACCTGTGGGAGTAACCACTGGGGTGGGGGGCAGAGGACATCCCAGACTGAGCACAATCTGAAGACCTAAATGGTGGATCAGGCAGAAGATAACATGGTACATGTTACAATGACTGTGAAGGCAGAAGAAGGCTACAACAGGCTGAGAAGCCACTATCGTCGTGTTAACTACACCACTGGTTGGGACCCTCACTCTGTGAAGACTGTGTGTTGATCAGCTGTGCACCAACTTCCACACATTTAAAAAAACTTACGCACAGGTGTCTTTCAAGAACTTGGAAGGCCATCTGTAATGGACTCATACCTTTGTAGGCCAAAGCCTAAAAGTCAGTAAGCCGGCCTCCATGTTGGTGAGGGAATGCCAGGGGAGTCAGATCAGCAGAGGGGAGGAGTTTAGCTATCCCAGGATTGGCTAGGAGAGATGGGAGGAGCTGGAGCTGTCAGTGAAAAGAGGCAGGCAGCTTCTGTCAGGAGGAGAGAAGAGATTTAACATCACGAGAGAGAAGGGTTTTAAACAGCAGAAGAGGGAGATTGGATTTCGAGCTACAGGGAGAGGGTAGTTTTCGAGTGAGCTGAAGATTTCCTGAGGGAGAGTGTTTGTAAGGCAGGTGTGGCTATAGAGTGGCCTGAAGGGTCAATAGCTGCCTGTGAACTGGTGTGAGAGAAGATCACACTGGTTGTCTGTACTCTTTAAAGGACAGAGTATTCTAGTGGGATCTAGATACGCTGAGGAGACAGATAGGTTTTAGTCTGTCAGAGGGAATTTGCTCACGTCGAAGAACACATACCCAGTTGGGAAGTTCAGTAAGCTTGTTAGGACTTAGGAACTGTATAAGAAGATTGTTCTGTGCTAACCATACACGCTTTTGTACCTCAAAGAAGAATCCAGTTGTTTGTTCTAGTAATTATAAATAAACTTTGTTCTAATTCAACTTTACATGAAGTCCTCACAGTGATTCATTTCATTAAGCTTTCTCCAGTAAATTTCTAGCATTTTTCCGCCTCAAACACTTTAAGGGTAGTTAAAGGAAGGGCTGGGGCACAACAAGTTTTACCTCACAAATAACATCAAGTTAAATACTCAAAATCCATTTGAGTGGAGGCAGTAATACCTTAATACACATCGAGCTTTGTGACAGGCGTCTGGTTGGAGCCTTAGAAAACAAAGTCCTTTACTCCGTTCCTTCAAATTGGTAGCGTGGCCGAACGGGTCATTCAGTCCCAGTTTACATTGGTGAACAGCTGTGGGCAATATAACAGCTGAAGAAACGTGAGAGTGTGTGCGCTAGGGAATATATATTAGAAGTATTATTCCTTAGAGCTCAGGCTGATCGTTGCACCATCATACTCAGATAATGAGGGATTGCATAAGTAAGTAAGCCCCCACTGCAGTCACTATCAGATGCCACATGGCAGCTGTGTATTTGGGACAGTTATACAGTTTCACACATTGCATGATAGAGCGCTCTGACAAATTCCATGGTTCCCATCTCTCCCTTTTGAGTAACATGTAAAATTGGTCCATGGACCAGAGATACTGATCTATTTTTATATAGCAACAAATTTTGAAAATATCTGCTTTGGCTTAGGATACTTTAAAACCCTTTGCTTGCCTAATTTCAAATCCCACTGTGAACTGGAAATCATTACTGAAGATGGTGTGTATTCGATATCTAATACTCTGCTCTGATTCACAATTGCTTTTGATACACTGTTACACCTGTGCTTGTACCCATAAAAAGCTGCATGTGTGTGTCTACTTTCAATGAGAAAATGGCAGTATTGTAGAGCATAAAAATTCAGAAAATTGCATCCCAAGGATTCCTTCCAGTTTCGTAAAAGGTCTTTTAAAATGATCACAATCCTGTATCAAGATCTCTAAAAATGCTTTAGTAGGTATAAATACACATAATGAGCTGAGAACTTCCAAATTATCCTTTTTCTAAGGCTGTAAAGAGGAGAGAGATGCAGGTAGCTGAGGAGAGTCTCTCTTTTTGTCTTCCTCTCCTTGCAAAATCAAGCAGTAAGACACCTTGTTTGCAGATTGATCAGCAGCCACTTTGCCATGTGACTTTATGCACAAGTATTCCTCCAGGTTTTCCCCATTTATAAGCCAGCCAGAAGCCTGTATATGTGTGTCTGTTTGTGAATAATGAGACCTTGCATCCCAGGATGTACAACAGTGATGTTATCTTTCCATTTTAGTCTGAGAGAAATATTGGGAAATGAAGGCAGTGGAGGCACATAAAATTTAGCAGTTCCTCCCAGTGTCCCATTTAATCTTGGTGTGTATACACGATAAAATACAGTTTTTACTAGAAATATCATTTTTGAAAGATGCATAGCAAAGGAAATGACAACTAGATTTAATGCGATTTGCAGTTTGACAATGCTATGGATTCCTTGGAATTGTGGTTTTGCAAGGACTTTAATATTCTCTGCTAAAGAATGCTGGTGCCTTACCAAACTACAGCTCTCAGGATTCCCTAGTATTGAGCCATTGCAGTTAAAGATGTGTAAAACCGACTCTACATTGCAGATAACATTTCCAGTTTTTTGTTTTAGATCTGATGATAGAGGGAGAAAGGGTTAATTTTCCCTCTTGCAACTGGCTGGTAAGGGAAGGTCACATCACAATGGATGTCACATTCTCACCCACCCTCCCCTCCCTTGGTGTCAAAGGCGCTTTTGTCTCATCACACACTATTAAAGCTGGATGGAAATGGGTTCAGAAGCCAAAAGATGGTCCCAATCGTTTTATAAAAACTACTGCCCTCCTATGCTTTGCCAATAAATTTAGGATGACATTGTGTGCTAATTTCCGTTTTTACCCATGGTTGAGGAAGCTGTAACTCATGTTAAAAGCTAGTGTGATCATCTCCACCAGCCAAAACAGGTTCAGCACTTTGGATAGCTCCTTTAGAGCACAGAGTGATACTTGGAGTGAATTCACTGCCCTACTGAGAGGGAAGACACCAGGAAAGACTGCCTCTTTCATAAGGCAGGGAAAGCCAAAGGAGGACATTCAATTTGTCTGTCTTACCTACCCTTCTGAAAAGTTTTTCTCCCAAAAAAAAGCATTTAGAATCTTGTAATATACATTCTGTACTTTCATTTCACATTTCACCTTTTTTTCATTGTGCATTTAAAATGTGTATGATTAGTAAATGTATGTATAGTTGGTCCTCCATAGTAATAGATCCTGCATTTATGAATTCAACCATCCACAGCTTGAAAATTATTTTTTTTAAAAATCTAAAAAGCAAACCTTGATTTTTGTCATTTTATATAAGGAACGCCATTTTACTCTGACATGGTTTATAATGAGACTTAAGCAGCCAAGGATCCACTGTATTTGTAAGCAATGCAACACAGAACAGCATCAAGAGTATAAAGCAAATTATTGTTTACATGGTGCTAATTTTCTCATGGAACTAGAATATTTCTGAGGAATTCATAGTTGGAGCAGAATATGATCCCAGTGTCTGAATTACAGTGTAAAGGACAAAATGATCCCATAGTAGAAAAGAAAGTTGAATTCATTTTCCCCCTGAAGGAAAAGGAAATCAAACATAGGAACTCTGTAGAACAGGGGTTCTCAAACTTTTTCAGCTACTGAGCCCTTTTTGAACCAAAAGTTTATTGTGGAGCTCCAAGTAACATTTATATATTATATTATATATATTGTATATTTATCAGGTATGGACCAGGCCAGTGACAGATAGATGTTTGTGAGAACTAATTCACACAGTAAAAAAAAAAAAGGAAAGGAAAGGAAGAACAATACAGTATAACAATTTTAAACACAAACTTAACAGTATTGTAGTGGAAGACCCCTGGGGTCACCCAGTCCAACCCCCTTTTGCCATGCAAAAAAAGAACAAAGCACCCCCAACAGATGGCCACCCAATCTTTGTAACAGCAACAACACCAGAAACACCAGAGGCCATCCAGTCTAACTCCCTTCTGCCATGTATGAAAACACCTGAGTGGTGTGAGAGAAATAGGGTTTTGGAAGCAAAGAAAGTGTGTGTGTGTGTGGGGGGGGAGGGGTCTTGGTATCAAGAAAAAGAGTGTAGGCAACAAGAAAGTTGGGGAAGAAAGGCTCTGTGCCCTGGGAGGTCACTGTTGCTGCTGTTGTTTCTGGCAGCTCAAAGCTTTAATTTCTCCATATTTCTCAGGAGGAGGAGGAGGAGGAGGAAAGAGGAGGAGGCAGGAAGCAACATGGTGCTGTGGAGTCCTTCACTATCACCCAAAGAGCTCCAAGGGCTCCGTGGAGCACTATTTCAGAATCCCTGCTGTAGAGGACAAAGCACAAACTTGCAACAAAAATAGACAACATGGTGCTTTGTTTTATGCTCTTCAAATAAAACTCCTTTACCATCTGGCTTGTTGTTTCCTCCTGTGTAATCTCTTCTTCTCTCCTTGGCTGTTGGCATATCCAGTGTAAGTTTGTTCTTAAGCAGCTCCTGTGACAAGACATTCTCAAGTACATCGCTTCAAGTTGACCCTATCTACACAAAAGTTCTGATGACCTAGAATTGTAAAAGGGGGGATAATATGCTACTATCCTCATCCAAATACTTTGACAGCCTGAGTAAATACAACCATCACTCACATTTCAGATAGACAAATGTGACAGGTGCCTGATGTGATGAAATTCAAAATTGTTCTCAGGTGGAACAAGGATGAGTGGAAAACACATAAATGTTGAAGTCTGGTTTTAATGACTCTTCAGAGAAATTGAGGCGCTTCCAGTAATATTAAGAGTGTGTCATGGCTACCATTGTTCCATAGCCTTTGACAGGACAATGATAGAAATGTGAGGAAAGCAGGAATGTGGTGTAAGAAGAATTGGATATTTGATCAATGTTGTTGATGTCTGGAAGAGAAATGTCATGACCTGGGACATTTCTCTAGATTCTATGGAGCAGGAGTGCGAGGGAAGTCATGAATGGTTCAAAACCAGTTTTATAATTCTATGCCATATGTGTTAGTCTGGAGCAAAACAAGAAACAAAAAGAAATGTATTACTACTATTTTTATCACTCTGGTATTAATTGGGTGCTACAGCACATTTTGCTATTTAGAGACTTTTGACTACAATTCAGGCTCCAATTCTGAAGCTTTTATCATTCTTGGGATGTTCTTTCTCTTCCAACATAAGGATAGCTAAAGGATACAATTGGTGCTGGTGTTGCTCATGATTCATACTAAGAATGTTCCTCAATTTCTTAAGTAGGGTCTTAGGTTGGTTAAGAATTCTGAATAATATGAAATCCTGGTGAGAATTGTGGTCAATGATGCATTTTGCACCTAGGGTTAAAAGCAAGAGAGAGGTACTTACTTAAGGTCAGAAGAATACTCTGAAGTCTGAAAACCTTGTCACAGATAAAAAAAACCCCATTAAAATGGGAGAAATAAAAGCTGTGTTCCATATTCACTAGCTGAATCAGTTCATTGTCAAAAAGCAATTTGAATCCACGCATCCCAGATGCTAAATCAGTTATCCCCCCACTGGATCACATTTACAGTATATATTCATATATAAATCAACCTCAAGTATAAATCATGGGCAAGTTTTGGGATCAAAATTATGGATTTTGATATGATCCATGGAGAAGTTGAAGGTAATTCTACAGAAAGGGGAAAGTGTCAATGCCATCACAATTTTCTTCCCGGGCATTTATGAAAGCCTTTTATTACTCAGGAAAGGGGGTGATTACTGTTTCAATAAAAGTTATGGGACAGTATTAACTCTTATAAAAAAGAGACATCTTCTTCCCTGAATAGAGCGGCAAAAGGAAAGTGCTTAATTCATCTCGGGAGAAGATAAAAGAAGCACCAACTACCTCTACTCCTTTTGCTCCTTTTGAAGGGAAGCGCCAAAGAGCCCTTGTCATCACTGCCATTTTCCCACCCAGGCATTTGAAAAGGCCAGAAGTAGTGCTATAGATAAGAGAGTAGAGGTATGTCTGTTTCTTTAAGGCTCTTCTGGGACTGACTCAGTTCTTGCTTTTTGCCACTTGACTCAGAAAATGGGAGAGTTCCTTTTTTGATAAGGGTTAAGCCTCAGTACTTGCATTGATCCATGGATATGTCAACTCAAAATTTTTTGGTCAGTTTTGATTAGAATTTCTAGAATCATAGAATCATAGAGTTGGAAGAGACCTCATGGGCCATCCAGCCCAACCCCCTGCCAAGAAGCAGGAAAATTGAATTCAAAGCACCCCTGACAGAAAGCCATCCAGCCTCTGTTTAAAAGCCTCCAAAGAAGGAGCCTCCACCACACTCTGGGGCAGAGAGTTCCACTGCTGACTGGCTCTCACAGTCAGGAAGTTCTTCTGGAATCTCCTTTCTTGTAGTTGAAGCCATTGTTCCACGTCCTAATCTCCAGCACAGCAGAAAACAAGCCTGCTCCCTCCTCCCTATGACTTCCTCTCACATACTTACACATTATGAGAAAACAGAGGAAATAGAGAGCAATAAAAACAGCCAATATATAAATAATAACAGTTCAGGCTAATCCCGAATCACAGGGAATAGGAATATGTAGCCCTCCAGATTTTTAATAATAATAATAATAATAATAATAATAATAATTATTATTATTATTGATTAAACGAGAAACTTATCATGTCTCCTCTCAGCCTTCTCTTCTTCAGGCTAAACATGCCCAGTTCTTTAAGCCGCTCCTCATAGGGCTTGTTCTCCAGACCCTTGATCATTTTAGTTGCCCTCCTCTGGACACATTCCAGCTTGTCAACATCTCCCTTCAAGTGTGGTGCCCAGAATTAGACACAGTATTCCAGATGTGGTCTAACCAAGGCAGAATAGAGGGGTAGCATGACTTCCCTGGATCAAGACTTCAGCATGAGCATGTACAGTACGTATATTGCTTTCTAGAAATGTGTTATGCACATTATAACTTGGAGAGGCTATTTCCCAGAACCCTTTTCCAGCACAGATGTGGCCATAATAGCCTGTGAATTCTGAAAGTTGTAGTAAAAAAGTAACTTGTCCCAAGCTACGGATACATGCATGTATTAATTCAAATACAACTTCAAGGGGAGTTCTGTTCAACAGAAAACTTTTTTATCAGATGGTGTTTTGGAGGTGGGGGAAAATTAATTACACTCGTTGAGTCAAGCCAGAATTCTTTTTTGCCTACCAGATTGAGGAAAGTGCCTGCAGATTCTGTTTGTCATTCAACCTGCTTTTAATTGCCCAGGTTATTTCAGCAAGATGTCTTCGTACATGCTGAAGCATAAGAACTTCACGCTGCATATTGCTTTTTCATGGGCTGTGCTGACAACACATATTGACAGTAGCTATTGATAATTTGGGGATCTGGCCTGTTTGAATGGTAGATCATTTTGTACTCTAAACTTTCCAAAGCACTGAAAGATTTTGAGGAAAGCTTTTTCGCAGGAACATTCTTTCCATCAGGAGAATGTTCTGCTCATTTGTGGGATTGATATATGTATGAAAGATGTATATAATATACATTAAGTGAAATGTATTTATGAACATATGGGTGGAGCCGAGGGAAGCTGGCAAGCATCCAACGAGCAATGATAGCCTTTACAACATAAGATATAGCATTGTATGCTATAGCAGCTTAACAATAATGTGTTCCAGGAGCTCCCTGTTCGCTTTTTGAAAACCCTTTCCAAAATACCATTTCCCATTTTCTTTTGCTAGATTCAAGTTTAACCACACTTGTATTCTCCATACCTCATCTTGACAACTGAGATGCAGCTCATATTCCAACTCTCTCCAGACCATATTCGAAAAGTTCTGTATTAAAACCATAGTGTAAACTCTTAGATGCCAAACTATACAGCAATAGTTACTGCAATTATTTAGAACCATTTTGGTTTGAGCACTGGAAAAGGACTCCACAGGAGATGGCAGTTTGAATCTTTAGTCTTACTTACTTACTTTTCCTGTCCACCAACATTACATTTCTCATTCTTGAGTTGGGAGTATAGTAACTGCTTTGGGAGATGGTGGTTGGGCATTTGGACAACGTGGTCAGTCTAGCGGAGGAGCACAGCTTCAATGCTGGTGGTCTTTGCTTCTTCCAGCATGCTGACATTTGTCTGCCTGTCTTCCCAAGAGATTTGCAGGATTTTTTGGAAGCAACGCTGATGGAATTGTTCCAGGAGTTAAGTGTGATGTCTGTAGACAGTTCACATTTTGCAGGCATATAGCAGGTTGGGAGAATAATAGCTTTATAAACAAGCACCTTGGTATCTCTACAGATGTCCCAATCCTCAAACACTTTCTGCTTCATTTGGAAAAATGCTGCACTCGCACAGCTCAGTCAGTGTTGTATTTCACTTTCAATGTTGACTTTTGTGGAGAGATGGCTGCCAAGCTAGTGGAAATAGTCAACATTTTTTACGTTACACCCTTAAGCTGTATTTCTGGCACTGCAGGGTGATTGGCTGGTGACTGTTGGAAGAGCACTTTGGTTTTCTTGATGTTCAATGAGAGGCCGAGCTTCTTGTATGCTTCTGCGAAGGTGTTTAGAGTATTCTGTAGCTCTTCTTCTGAATGCACACAGACTATGTTATCATCAGCATATTGGAGTTCTATAAGAGATGCTGTTGTGACCTTGGTTTGGCTTTCAGTCTGCTGAGGTTAAATAGGTGGCCATCTGTCAGACAGATTATTTCCACTCTGGTGGGAAGCTTTCTATCAACAAGATGAAATATCATAGCGATGGAGATGGAAAGTAAGATTAGGGCAATAACACATCCCTGTTTGACATCTGAATCTACCTTGAATGGGTCACTTTGTCCCAGAGGAATGTAATGGCAACCCTTTTCTGAACACATCTTGCCTAGAAAACCCTGTGATAGGTTCATCTAAGTTAATTATAAGTCAGAAACAATTTGAAGGCAGAAAACACCAAATTACTTATTTTCTCATCTTGACTTTCTTGTGGTGAGTACAAGACAACATACATTACTTTCCTATTCCTTTTTTTATCATCACAACAATCCAGAATAAAATTGGGCTGGGAGAGAATGATGGGCTCAACTCATGGTTACCCAGTGAATTTCTCCTGGTCCCAGGTCAATAGTCTAACTAGTGCACAACACTGGCTATCAAACCATTCTGGCTCTTATTAGAAGTAATGATGACATTTTGTCATATCAGAACCAGAGTTTGGAAATATAAATAAGTCACACAATTCACTGTGGATTGTTATATTTCTTGGAAATGAGAGTGAAATAATACTATATTACATTATAACAAACAGGAACAAAGTTGCTTTGTTGAAGTAGCAAAAATGTTTTAGTTACTTTAAACATTACTTTTAGAAGGAAAATTTAGACACATAGATGTTATGTTACTTTTAATGTTTTTTTTTTATCAAATCATACAACCTCCCTCCCAAAAGGAGCAAGCAATACAACAATTAATGCACAGGACGAGTATCCCTCTTCCAGAATTCCAAAATACTCAAAAACCTGAAAGTCTGCATAGGTGGCTGAGATAGTGATACCTTTGCCTTATGCTGGTTCGCTGCACACAGGTTTTGTTTCATGCATAACATTAAAATACTGTTTATGAATTTATCTTTATGCTATCTGTATCAGGTGCAGATGAAGCATATACAAATTTCATGTTTAATCCTGAATCCCGTCCCTGAGATACCTCATTATGTCCATATATGAAACTACAGGAATTCTGGTAACCCCCTCTCCATAAAATCCAAACCACCTCTATTGCCAAGCATTTTGGATAAAGGATGCTCAACCTGTACCAAGTTACTTCTTAAACCAAGCATCTAGTAGCAGCAATAGATTATTTTTCAAACAATACAATGAATCATGGGAATGAATTATTTTTAGAAAGCAACTGTCAAAGCTCAGATCTGAACAGCGTGTTCACAACCAAACCTTTATGTTTAGGAACAGCTAGGAGTGTTTTTTTCAGACTCAAAATGATTAAGCTTTTTGCTTTAGATACTTTACCAAGAAATACGCTGAAATCCCCAGTAGGAAACCTCTTAGCAATAGGGAAAACAGTACCTACACATGTTAGTTAGCTGCAGGCACAGGGTCTGTTACTTAAATTGTTCTTCCAAAGCATTCTTCCTAACATGACTTGATCTAGCACCATGCTTTGAGGTTTGGTTTGATCTACATAGGGCGGCAGCAGAAGCCCACATAATGCTCCAATCTACTCTGTTTTCCTGTCGTATAGCTTCAGTGATTCATAGTTTATCAGATTCTAATCATTGTTGCTCCATGCAGAGTCACTTATCACAAGATGAATATTTTCAGTCATGCTGGCAAAAAAGGGGGAATAAAAATTAAAAAGCAAGCTGCTGTTGCTGCTTAAATGACAGGACGTAGCGGCCCCTGAGCACTACTATCATGCAGAGAGGAAATCTGTGGAACCCTCCAGAATTCTGTAATGATAGTGACCTCAATAAAATCACCGATATTTCTAACTGCACGTTTAAGTTGGCTATATATGTACCAGATATCTCAATTTTTAGATTTTGATGGGCTTTGTTATTTTTTATGATGCAAGGTGTGCTCCTGAGAGACAGTGTGGTGAAATAGTTTGAGTATTGGACAAGGACACTGGAGGGGCAAGGGTTCAAACACAGAAATGTTCAGCATGGAAATCCACTCGATGATCTTAGGCAAGTCAAATCTCTTTCAGCTGGATTTTCATTCTTAGTTCTATTTCTTAATGTATTTACATTATCTAAGTGTAAGACGGTCCTGCTGCTCCATCCCACAGGATCCTGGAATGTATGGTCTGGTGAGGTTTTCAGAATTTTTTTTCCCCCTGGAGAATGCTAGTTCTTTCCCTATATCTCCATGAATGAAATGTGTTTTGGGGAAAAGAAGGTGATTTGATGATTTACCTTTTAAATACATTGGAACACGACCCTACAAAACCGGAATATTGGCTTAGGAATCTGGGAGGCCAGGGTTTTAACCCCTGCTTGGTCATGGAAACCCTCTGGATGAGTTTGGGCAAGTCACATTTCCCCAGCTCAAGAGAAAGGCAACAGAACCCTACCTCTGAACAAATCTTGCCAAGATAACCCCTAATAGGCTTACCTTAGGTCACCATATCTTGGAAATGACAATACCTTCCATCTGCACACATAAAAGTGGATGGATGGCCTTGTTTTCTATAGACTTTTAAATGGCACATTGGGGGTGAAGGTAGATTGAGTGCCAAATGTAGCTAGTTAATTCTATGTTTTATTCCAGATTCAGTGGGAGTTGCCCAAGTTGCTCTACTCCTATTTGTGTGATAGCGCTCATTAACTTAAATAGCTCCTTTAAAGTCTAAAATCAAACCAATAATGGATCACCTACTCTCCTTACATGGACGCCTTTTGGGTGTCTCTTGTGGACAGGAAATTGATTCCTGGATACCACAGGATAAAAGCTATTGAAAAAAGAGGGAGACCATTGCTGTTTATCAGGGTCGGTCTCAACACTAGATGGCTTTGGGCAGTTACAGGGATGGCTAGATATTTGAAAAGTTATTTTATTAGGCTACAGCTTCCACAACTTCTAGCATGGCCAGAACCTCTGGGCCCATCACTAACACTTGCTCTTGATACTTATTTTCCTGGCCCAAATTTCCAAGGAATTCCAGATATATCTACCACTTTTAATTTATAGGGTGATCCTAGAAGCATTGCGAATTACTGTTGCAGCCTGCTGTGACTAGGTGAATTCCAGGAGTGTCCAACATCAATGACCTGTTTGCCCAAACTTCTTTTTCCTGTAATTAGGCACTGACAACTATCCTGTTCAAACAGTGACCCTATTCAGAGGAAAGTAAAGAAAAAAGTCTTAATTCTTCTGAATGATCTTCTGATCCCCTTTCCTGTTGTTTCCATCCTGGAGCCATTTCTGTCAATAGACCCAGGATAGGAACTAAGCAATCACTGAATCACAAGGCGTGCTCTGTGAGCTTCACAGAACTATCCGTCACACACAGAAAAAAACCCTGAAATGAATTGGAGTAAAGACTGAACATTCTAATATTATTTCATAGAATATGGATGACCCAAAAGGGCCATCCAGTCCAACCCCCTGTCATGCAGGAATACACAATCAAAGTACCCCCCAACAGATGGTTATCCAGCCTCTGTTTAACACCCTCCCATAGGCGACCCTACCAGATTCTGAAACCACGGTCAAATAGCTCTTACTGTTAGAATGTTCTTCCTAATACTCAGGTGGAATATCTTCTCCTGCAGTTTGAATCCAATGCTCCTTATCCTAGTCTCAGCTATAAACAAGTCTGCTCCAACCTCAGTATGACATTCTTTCAGTGCTTTAAGGGGAAGAAGGAAGAGTAGTGAATATGGGACATGATCACCCTGCCACATTGGTTCCTTGTGCCATTAAAAATCAAGATCTTCTTCTTTTTGTGACATCACCTTCCTATTCTCAGAAAGCTATAGAAATTTAATTTGCTTAAATTTGGGCTATCTGGGGTAAGCAGGCATTTGACCTCAAGATTAAGATAGTGGGTTGGGAGTTAACAGAAAATGATATGGATGAAGTAATATTGTGAAAAGGTGGAGGGAGGAAGCTGAAAAGCAACAAAAAGGAAAGGGGAAAGACAAGAACTGCTACTTCCAGGTGACTGTGGATAATAGAGGATTGAAGTACCAGTAGGGACACATTGAAGGAAAATGGAAGAAAGCAATTCTCCTAACAAGGTCACAATATGATTTCCAATACAATCCCATTATTTTAATTATGTATTTGTTGTAAATAGTTATATAAGTGTTGTAAATGTGAGTCAAGATGTAGCCAAAAGCAGACGCTTTTAAATTTCTGAGGTTTCAGTGAGAGAGCAATTTATGTGTTTTATATCTATCTTGCTGAACTCCACAGTCTTTAAGAATCTAGAAGTTCTTCACTTTTGTTGAACATTACCTGTAACATTTAACAGAGGCACATAAGGAACATTGTGAGGCTGCTACATTTTGCATTAGCCATGCTGACATTTTGAAATGGTTATTTATCCTGCTTAAGTTGATTCCTTCTGTCGTGAAGTGAATGTCTTGAGGAAATGCTATCAGTTACAATTTGGGAATCACATTAGTTTCTCTATATTCAATTTGCTTCTCCCTTTGCTTGCCATTTGGGTATTTGGGCACATAATATAATTTGTGATTTACTTTATTTTTGTAGCTCACCTTTTAGTCCACCAGGAGCTTCGATATGACTTGTAGAAATTACAACACTCTACAACCAAAGAAAGCAACCTCATCAACATCATCAGATAGGCTTAGTTTCAGCAGCATGTGCTGGATCTTCAATAGTTTTATCATGGAACCTGCCAACTCCCATCAGACAGCATTGAACTACTTCTGACGGGGCTCCAACATAGAAGATATAGTGCATGCCACTGCCACGGCAACACGGGTGCCTTTACATGTTGCCTTTGAGACAATGGGGGGAAACCAGATGACTAACATTTCCCCCATGGGTTGTGGCAACTTTTGAGTTGGGGTGTGGGATAGCAGGTTCCCCACACCTCCTGCTGGGCACTGCCGGATTCACCACTATGTGTGCTGACTCCAGCAGCCCATGTGAAGAGGTCCTAAGTCTAATACTGATGCTTCTCCATCCACCCTTTGATTAATGAGTTTTTTATGTTTCCTGTTGATTTAGCATGAAATGTCAAGAAAACGTACATTTTCATGAAGGGACAAAGAAGTGGGTTAAATAAGTTGCAACAAGAAAAAGGTAAATATGAAGAATACAGCTAGCACTTTGTACCTGAGGATTCAACCATTCATATCTTGAAAATATTTTTAATAAAGTCCAAAAAGGAATTTTTGCCATTTTATACAATGGGGCTTGAGCACCTACAGGTTAAACAATTGTTCACAGTCAGATGGTTCAGTCAGTATCAAAACATATTTGTTGCATATGCAGTGGGAAGGAATAAATAACAAAATATGAAACTATATAATTTAACACAAATTATACAAATGAAATACAAAAATGCAATGTACCTATAAAGTGTACTGATCAATAGATGTAATCAAAATATACAATATTATCACATATTAAACTAAAATTCCAAAAGCTTTGGAAATGAAAAACATTGAGATTTTAAAATAACAAGGGAAGGAGTGCTTTGCAAATGTTCAGCGAGGCAATTCCAAGTGTATGGGGCAACAAGTGAAAAAGGATATTGATGAACCAAGGAGAGGAAACCATTGGTTGGGTGAGAAGATCCGTAGAATTCCCCAAACTCGGGTTTCAACTCAGCCAGTAAAAAAAAATAGGGCTGAAAAATATGGGAATGCTAGGCTGAGTAAGGCTTTGAACATTATAAACAAGAGGCTTATACTGAATCCTATAAGGAATGGATAACCAATGAAGAGATATCAAATATGGGTTAACATGATCAAAACAACAGATCAGAAAGATCATCTTAGCAGCAGACTGTTGAATGGAAATCTGAGCACTAAGGAGTCATTCCAACTGAACTCTACATTATTGCAACTTGTAATGATTCATGATGACAATGATTTGTGCAACCTTATAGCACCATGTTTTTAATTAAATATTTCTGACCAACTTCAAAAAAATGTTCACAAACCATTTTAAATTGAAGTGGTGATGATTCTCGGGGTGATGGACTTAAATGTCTATATGTTCAGAACTTTGAATGAAAAGCAAGTTGCCATTTAGACTAAAAGATACATTTGATGGGGCCTGGTCCACCTCCCTATGCAGACACATTTTGACACAGTGCATTTGAGTGCTAATAATGACATTAGAAGATGTTGGAAAGAGATCTAATTCAGCATGCAGAAGTGACTTTGCTGTCATCTCCTATTTTCTGCACAATTGACAGCAGATACTTGGGGCTGATTTTTTATTTGAGGTCAAATTTCCAACGCAAGTAACTGTCTGCCAAAAACAGATAAGACCAAATCCAATACCAAAGCACTTGTTGAAAGTGTCAACAGTGCTGAGAATTTGAAAGGGCTACTTCAGCTTTCTGTTTAGGACATAACATGACACCATGCATTTTTAACAGACAGAAAAACCAACCAAGAAGATCCTGGCAATTCCTCAGGTTTCTCAATGGGCTGAATTTATAAGAGGATTTTCTTTTTTTGTAGGGTAGGAGACAATAGCAGGAGGAAGGAGCGTAGAGATGAGATAAGGCTTTCTCTTCAAGCAAAATATCTTCTCTGTTCCTATTCCTAAAATCTTCTGAAGAAAACAAAGGGAAGCTGCTGTTGCACTCATATTACTTCTGGGCTTCCTATAGGCACCTGATTGACCACTGTGTAAACACAATGCAGAACAAGATAGGTCTTTTGTCTGATCCAGAAGGACTTTTCTTCTGTTCTTTGGCATCTCAAAATGCAGAGAAAACACTCTTCAGGTTTCTGCAAGTGATAAACATGCCTCAACCTCATCAGACAGGGTGGAATCAGAGTCCTAGGACACTTTCACCCTGCCGTGTGATTTGGCCTTGTCCCTAACCAGGGTGAAAGCATTCCTGGATGCTTCCACCCCAACACGGGAGGCTTCCTGTTTTGTTCTGACTGCAATGGGCCTCTTTGTGAAGTTGATGCTTTCCCCATGAGATGGGGAAAATGTTGCGGACCAGGAGTTGTGCAGGGTGACAGATTTGCCCTGCCACTCCCTCTTTTCTCATGGGAGCCATGCAAAGTGGGATGTTTCACCTGGGCTTTCTAAGAAGGTGGTAAATGCTTTTGCTTTGGCATACATCAGAGGTTGGGGGAAACAGCATCCACTGGAGAAATATGGTAGTACCAAGCTTAGCAAAATTTGTTCCATGTAATGCTATGCCACATGTCATCCTTTGCATTCTTCAGGACTGAGCTGGAGACAAAAGGCCTAACTTGGTGCCACAGTCATAATGACACTTTTTAAAACCATAGCTCTTTCTACTATTCACAAATCTATACGAATTCTCAACAAAGCAGGTTTTTGGGATGCTCAGTGTGTTTTTGTGGGGTGAATAATAATAATAATAATAATAATAATAATAATAATTATTATTATTATAAAACAACTTTATTTATACCCCGCCACCATCTCCCCAAAGGAGACTTGTGGCAGCTAACATGAGTCCAAGCCCAAAAATAATACAGCAAAGTTAGACACAAAAGAACATAAAAATTACATCAAAACAAAATACATAAAGTAATGCAATAAAATAAACAGTGCAAAATAACATAATAAATCAAATAGAAAGGGTGGGCCAAATGCACGAGATGAAATGTTAAGATGTTAAAACCCTGGGTGAGATAGGATAGAAAGATAGATAGGAATAAACATACTGCCTTGGAGCACGGAGGAGCTTCTTTTCTGGATGTTTTTATATTGCTACATGGCAGGGGATTTTGGGCTGGATGGACCTTGTGGTCTCTTCTAACCCATTGATTCTAAGAGATCAGCTTCTTATTACACTAAATGGAGGAGTTCCATAATTAGGTATTACTCACTAGGTTTAGAGCAAATGATTGCTCATTTCATAGATATATGGAGCTGAAAGGGACCACAAAAGCCATCCAGTCTGAAACCCTGTCATACAGGAATACACAACTGAGGTACCCTCAAAGATGTCCATCCAACTTCTATTTAAAAACCTTCAAAGAATAGCTCTTGCTGTCAGGAAGATTTTCTTAATGTTTACGTGGAACCTCATTTCTTATAATCTGAATCCGTTGGTTAGGTTTTAGTCTCCGGAGCAGCAGAAAACATGTGTTAAAAGTAGCTATGGGTTTCAGGAGATCCTAATTTAAACATGAATCAGCAGTGAGATGCAGTGGCTGAAAAGTTACTTACTAGTATTCAGAATGTATGTTTGTCTTTATTATTTATTATTCTTTTTAAATTCTTTATACAACTAATATTAAGGCACTTGATAATTTTAAAAAAACAAAAACAAACCAAATACTGTACAACTTGCTCAAACATGGATTAGATGCCCAAACTGCATGCACACTGAGAGTCCTATCTGTTCATATTTTCATCTCAAGTAGATACAAACCCAAGCTTATCAGTCAGTCAGTGAATGGCTCAGGTTTCTGAGTTTATCAAAGCACAATAGAAACTAGAGAAATGACATTCAAGACCAGTATTTAACATGCAAACCTGAAGAAATATGCCATACAAATGTCAACTCAAAGCCAGTTTCGCACACACCCTCCCCCTCAAAAATGCTCTGTGCACATGAGGAATATAATCTGAGGATATCTAATTGACTATCTGGACCCTGCCATTAAAAAAAATGACCAGTGATGTACTGACATTTTGCAAATTTCCATTTCCTGTGCCCTGTTATCACAGCTGTCTTGTGTAATAGCATTGCTTAAAGGACAGTTGATGGCTTTTAATATATAGCAGCTTGATGGTTGTGGTGTTAATACCAGATAGCGTAACTTTGGGAGTAGTTAATTATCTCTGTAGTGCTATAGGATATTGTAACTTTGAAACCAAAAAATGAGCTGCAGGAGGTTATCGGTGAATGTGAAATCCTAAGGAAATTGAATGAAGGTCACGGTTCTGAAATTGAAATGGTGTTCCCTTAGAAAAGTATTTTCTTTGGTGCGCAGAAAAGAAACCAGAGGGAAATGTTTGAAGAACACTCTGTTTCTAAAAGAATAGGTAACAAGATGGAGAAAATGGCTGCATCTGCATGGGAATATATATACAGATAGCCTCCATTTATGTTAGGATTGCAACCCTGAATTCATAATTTGAATTTACACTGATATATGGCAAGGACCAGTCCCAAAGGAAATTGTTGGGGAACTGAATGATGCATTCCAACAGTGCATTTAGTGATTTTACTCAACTTACCGCCTTTTAAAGAGATTTAAAGAATAGAGCACCTGAGCTTACATTTTCCAGGCTAGAGAAATGTGCAGGTAATTTTCAGATTTACCTTGCTTGTGCAGTGTACTTAGAATACACTCCAGATTTTTCTTTATTATTATTATCATATTATTATTATTATTATTATTATTATTATTATTATTATTATTATTTCTTTATTATTTATTAGTTTTTGATACCAGGGGGCCTTGGCTTGGATGAGCTGACCATTAGATGAGAGTTATTTTCATAGGACCACGCAGATAAAGCAGCCACTGGAAAGAACTGTGTTTTTTTGCTGTGCCTTCTCCAATAGGCTTTCTAGATAAAGGAAGTCCATCCGGAGAGAAAAAAGGGTATCATAGATTTGGAAGAGACCTCATGGGCCATCCAGTCCAACCCCCTACCAAGAAGCAGGAAAATTGCATTCAAAGCATCCCCGACAGATGGCCATCCAGCCTCTGTTTGAAAGCTTCCAAAGAAGGAGCTTCTACCACACTCAGGGGCAGAGAGTTCCACTGCTGAACAGCTCTCACAGTCAGGAATCTCCTTTCCTGTAGTTTGACGCCATTGCTCAATGTCCTAGTTTCCAGGGCAGCAGAAAACAAGTTTGCTCCCTCCTCCCTATGACTTCCTCTCACATATTTATACATGTTTATCATATCTCTTCTCTGCGCTCTCTTCTGCAGGCTAAATATGCCCAGCTCTTTAAGCCGCTCCTCACAGGGCTTGTTCTCCAAGAGAAACAGAGAAGGAGAGAGAGGAGACAGGGCACAAGTGTTTTCATGAGATATGATGAGGTCCCATATGTTCCACTATTATAATTTATGTATGTGTCCGTATCTCTTATAAAGGCTTGGTTTAACCTCTGGTTTGCCAGTAAAACTAAAACACTGTGTGTTGCAAGATGAAGTACATCTAAGAAGTACATCTAATGAAAAGTTTAGAAAGGTTTGTCTTAAGTGTTACCTTCTATGCAGGAAATGCAGGAAGTTCTTTCCTTTCACTAACAAGACTGCTTCTCTCTCTCTCTCTCTCTCTCTCTCTCTCTCTCGTCAGTCCCCCAACATAGGCAGGTAAAAAAAACACTAGTCCTATCATCTTTTCCAGCTCTAAAGAAAAAGGTAAAGGTTTTCCCTGACATTAAATCCAGCCATGTCTGACTTGGGGGGTTGGTGCTTGTCTCCATTTCTAAGCTAAAGAGCCGGCATTGTCTGTAGACACCTCCAAGGTCATGTGGCTAGTATGACTGCATGGAGCGCCATTATCTTCCCATTGGAATGGTACCTATTGATCTACTCACATTTGCATGTTTTCAAACTGCTAGGTTGGCAGAAGCTGGGACTAATAGTGAGAGCTCATGTCACTCCAAATGCCACAGCAAATCTCCAGATGACCTTAGTCTCTCTCTTTACCCCTTTCTCATTCGCTTGCCTCTCCCACTTTGCTCAAGTGCACAGACATGTTAGAAGAGCTATGCATCATGGATGAAACATTCATTCATTCATCCATGATGAAATATTGTACATTTGAAGTGCTGTAAACTGGGGTAATGTAATTTTGGGCTTGCCTCTATGCATAGTAACCTCCATCAACCATAACTTCAACCTCAGGATTTTGTGCCCTAGCAGGGTCCTCTCCTGATGAATGCCCCTGGGCCTTCGATCTTATTTTCTCTTACCACTCAATGCAAGGAATCTGCAAAACCAATTTCCCATGATGTTCTGGCATGATGCTACATCTGGGATATTGAAGATATTGAAGTGATGACTGATCAGCATATAGCAAAGATATATCCCAACAATCTGGGATATCCCCCCAAGTGCCAGCAATTATAACCAACTGCCCCCCATTGAGACAAACAATGGGGGGACAGCAGGCAGAATTTGCCTCGGCCACACTCACATGGAGGACAAAAGGCAAACAGCAAGGTTTGGCCCAAGGCGAGGCCGCGAGGGAATTAGAGCACACTCACACCCTCACTCACAAAAAACCAAACAGTGAGAAGCCATCACTGTATATTATATTTTGCCTTTGCTTCGTCCAACTATTTATTAAAGATTACTTTCACAGCCACAATTTTACTAAAATGTTGAAAAGCCACAAAGAGACTTTAGTTGGTATAAAACAGGACATTGTTGTTTATTTTGTACAGTCAATAAGCATAATGGTTGCAGATAACTTGTCAGGCTTTTCTTCAATACAGAGAATGGTACTTATATTCTTGAATTTCTTTAAACAAATTTCCACACGTAGAAATTCAAACAGGAATCCTTTAAATCCTTTTGATTTCTCCCTTCCCTCCTACACAGCACTCTTAAACACTATAGAGGCCTATTAACTATTATTCCTCAAAGAGGAATCTTTCGTATTACAAAGCAGTTCCCAGACAAAGTCCTTCCCTTCAGACTCCTAGCTCCTTCTTTTTCACCAACAATTCCCCAACAGAACCCAAAATGGCTGCTCTCCCCCCCCCCCGGCTCTGGCTCTACCAAACCCCAACCACTGAGTCCCCCCCCCAACTTCACCTGACCACCAGGCTGCCCCAGAGACTGCCTGATCGCTCTAACCCCAAGCAAGCTGGGCCTGGCCTCTGCCTCCACACCAACCTCCAACACAACAACCCTTCAGGGTAGGCCAATCCATTACACAGCACCAATGAAAGGAGTGCAAAAGCATAGAATCATAGTGTTGGAAGAGACCACAAGGACCATTCAATCCACTTCCCATTGAACATCCATGAATACATAGTTAAAACACCCCTGATAGATGATAGATGATCATCCAGCTTTTGTTTAAAAACATTCAACGAAATAGACTCCACGATGCTTCGAGGAAACAGCATATTCCACTGCCGGACAGCTCTTACAGCCTAGGCTAGGTGAAGCATCCTGCTTTGTCTGACATCCAGGAAGAAAGAGGGATTAGTGGGGTGAATCTGTTGCCCTGCATGCAGCTCCCTCTCCGTGATGCTTTCCTCATCACATGGGAAAAGCATTGCCCTTGTGGAGCAACCTCCCATGTTGAGAGAAAAGTGACCAGCAATGCTTTCACCCCATTTGGGGTCATGGCTTCCACTGGAACTCACACAATATTGTGTGGTCTAGCATGGGGTTCTCTCCTCTAGATGGGGTTAAAGCATCCAAAGATGCTGAATTCACCCTGTCTGATGAGGTCCTAACTCTCAGGAAGCTTTTCTTAATGTTTAGGTGGAATTTTTTTCTTGCAATTTGATCCATTGCTCCATATCTTAGTCTCCAGAGCAGCAGAAACCAAGCCTGTCCCATCCCCAATGTGACATCCTTTCAAATATTTAAACATGATAAGTTCTGGATAAGTTTAATAGAATGTAGTGGTATGGGAAAGATATTATGCTGTGATCCTCTTCAAACCGAGAACTGGCCTTGGCTACAGGTGAGAGCCATAACTATGATTTTATATAGAAGTGACAAGTGTAGTTCAGGTTCTTAAATTTCCCTAGGTTTCTTGCACTGATTAACAGCTTTGTATATGGCTGCAAAATATTACATTAAGTATATTACATTTATTGCGCATGATGAAGCCTTCTACAGCTTTGTGCTGAGTTGGTATGACAGATGGGCCAGTCTGAATCTGAGAGATGTCAAAATATGATGTTTGTTAGTCCATTCAATCCAATTTTGTATTAATATAGAAACATTAAGAAAAAGGTATACAAAAATGTTTACCTAAGTACACATCTAAATAAATGTTCTGAGCATATGGTCTTCTAAAATACTCATATATGTGTAATTTTTTTTAAAAAAAGGTATACCTTTTAAAATGTATTTTATCATAAACAGGCCCCATTAAATGCATTTTAGTGTTACATTAAAATTAAAAGCTGAGAATATTTCATAGTAGACAAGAATGTAGATAGAGGGGTAAATATCCTTCTATTTATATTTGCAGGATCAAATAATTAATTGCAGTTAACTCATTGGAAAGAATTTAGACTGAAAGAAGTGACAGCTTAGCTATCCTAATAAGATATGTCTGCCTACATTTATGTGACAAATGAGCTGGTAAACACCACAAATTCATGTTGAGAATGTCAACCGCCCACAAGTGGTTTGGTTCACAGGAGTGATCAGATAACAAAATGGAATTTGAGTCTAAAGTTAGACTGAAAATAATTATTAGGGGAAAGAAGTATTTGAAATATGTTTGATTAAGATGACATGGAACTTTTTGTTGACAAGAAAACAGATCTAACAAGTTCTGAAATTTTATCAAAGATTTTAGGATTACCATCCAATATAGTGGCACAGTACGGTTGGAAAAGTATTCTCATGTTAAGAAGTAGGGATTAGAAAATTTATATTTTACTTTCTCCTTTATCTAGATTTTTTTAAAAAAGAGATCTTTATATACATATGAAAAAAAATCAATGCTTTGTTAGATTCTTTATGAAGAAGCAATGGATTTCCTCTCCACTATTCACATCGTGGAAAGGATCAAAATGTAAGGGGCTTCTCAGAATTAAAAGGGACAGAATAGGCATGTATTTTAAGATTTTAAGTGTTCATGAGGGGACAGGAAAGGCTAGCATTGTTATAGAATTTTCATACAAGCACATTAAAATAGTATAAATCTGTAGGGGGAAAAATAATAATCTACTTACTAGTGGGTGTTGGTTGTTGTTGTTATGCATCCTTCAACTCGTTTAGGATTTATGATGACTATAGGGTTTTCTTGGCAAAATTTGTTCAGGGGACATGCTGTTTGCCCTTCTTTGAGTCTGAGAGACTTTAACTTGATCAAGATACCAGTGGGTTTCCTTGACTAAGATGGGATTTGAAACTTGCTCTTCAATATCATAGTCCAACACTCAAAACACTATACCTCACATGCTCTCTATGGAGACTAGTAGTGTACTATGATTTTAAGAAAACCAAGATGGAGGGGCGAAGAACAGGTGGAGGTGGGGATGGGGATGACAGTGAGTGGGGTAGTGAGTGGAGGTGGGCAAAAGCAGGCAGCAGGTGAACAGCAGGCAAGCGAGTGGTAGTGGGTGGTGAGTAAACAAAGATGATGGGCAAATAGTAGTGGGCGGCAAGCAAGCAAGGCAGACAGGCAAGTGGTGGGCAGCAAATGGTAGGCAAGCAGCAAGTGTGCAAAGGGACCAGGCAAGCAGCGATTGAGTGGTGAATGAGCAGGGTGGGGTGTGGGGTGGAAGGTTAGGGTGACAGCTCATGTGCCAGAAGAGAAGTCTCTGTGTGCCATAGGTTTGCCACTACTGGCTTAGGCAAAAGCAAACTGCTTAAGCTTCTGCAATGCTATATACAGCTTCCCTTTGATAAGTCTTGCTATCTTGATCACACTTTGATGTTGCTTGACCACATGGATCCTGGTTTTCATCTGAAATATCATAGCAGACACAAAGGGTAATTTTTTTCTATAGGAGGGCATATAGCCTCACTTGGTTTCAGTAAACAATCCTTTGCAATGTAGTGATGAATCTTAAAACACATGCAAGCTGAAAAGCTAACACTAAGGTGCTAATAACGCACACAAAACACATGACAATTATTATGGAAGAAATGGCAGTATTAACAAAATGGAATTTAGAACAGCTAATGTATAACGGAATGAATTACTTATTCTGACTAATGTTTCAAGCTCTGTTTCTATTGTTCCCTCTGCCCTTGGCCTTTCAATGCCTACTGTGTTGCTTTAGATCTTTCAAATAAGCCTTGCCCCCAACTTTCCACTTTTAAGATGTCTGTCACTAGATTATGATGACGTTGCTTTTCAAGTCATGGCCAATAGAGAAGGTAACCTAACAAACTCGGTTGACCACTGGGATTTGTAATTTTAGAAGCAATCAGTTTGGGGAGGCTGATATACATTCTTTTTTCCCTTTTGTAATGAGAAATACTAGATTTATGACAGCAGGGTTTCTCATGGACTATTTTTTTGCTTAGAGGAATTGCTTTCTGTCTCCAGAAGAATTCATCATTAGATTTCCCCAGCAAGTGGATTGGGTGACTGTTGTGCTCGGCAAATGCTAATATAATTATTGAAACAATAATGACAGCCATTTGAGGCATGTAATTGTTCCCTTCTTTGCTTCATTCCAAACACAAAGTAGTTACTTGCTAAGTTTTTCATCATGTTTATTTGTTCCTATTAGAATAGTTTAGAGCCAGACAACATCAATCTTGTGAGTTACATAATGCCTTTGTGCCTGAACTTTTGGAAAATGAGTACATCAACCTTTTGATGCAATTTTCGATCACCTCATCTGTGATGCAAGCAAAGGTGTCAGTCTTTAGACATTTGAGCATTATATCTCTGACCTCATCTGCTTTCCTTTCTTTGAGCAATTGTCTCTGCAATGAAACGGGGTTGCATGCAAACCCATTTTACCCAGAGAGGAAAATTCCAGGGAGGTTGAAATGCCAGCGTGTTAGATCTCAATGAGCAGAGGTTCAATGCTTCCATATTTAACTTTCTTGTTGTTTGACAATAGTGGGTATTCTGTCACTACCAACAACAATATGGTTGGTGCTGAGTGGTATGATTGGTGAAATGATGTCATTCAAAATCATATCCATTTTAGCCTGGAATATCAGTCTGCAAAGGTTTTATGATAGAACCAATGAGGAACTGACATCTATAACCCAGGAACAAAACTAATACGAGAGCAGTACCTGTGAAAAAGATATTTGAGTCCTCGTGGACAACAAGTTAAACATGAGCCAACAATGTGATATGACGGCAAAAAAAGCCAATGGGATTTTGGCCTGCATCAATAGGAGTATAGTGTCTAGATCCAGGGAAGTCCTGCTACCCCTCTATTCTGCCTTGGTTAGACCACACCTGGAATATTGTGTCCCATTCTGGGCACCGCAGTTGAAGAGAGATATTGACAAGCTGGAATGTGTCAAGAGGAGGGCGACTAAAATGATCAAGGTTTTGGAGAACGAGCCCTATGAGGAGTGGCTGAAAAAGCTGGGCATGTTTAGCCGGAAGAAAAGAAGCTGAGAGGAGACATGATAGGCATGTATAAATATGTGAGAGGAAGTCATAGGGAGGAGGGAGCGAATTTGTTTTCTGCTGCCCTGGAGACTAGGACGCGGAACAATGGCTTCAAACTACAAGAAAGGAGATTCCATCTGAACATGAGGAAGAACTTCCTGATTGTGAGAGCTGTTCAGCAGTGGAACTCTCTGCCCTGGAATGTGGGCAAAGCTCCTTCTTTGGAAACTTTTAAACAGAAGCCGGATGGCCATCTGTCAGGTGTGCTTTGAATGCAATTTTCCTGCTTCTTGGCAGGGGGTTGGATTGGATGACCCATGAGGTCTCTTCCAACTCTATGCTTCTGTGATTCTATAATTCTATGTGGATGTTCACATCAGTGCATTATTTTTTTTTTTTTTAAAAAAAGCCACCAGAATTTCTGGCAGATATCCCGCAGTAACCATCTTGCAGGTTTCTAAATACTGGAATAAAGCAGCAAGTCCAGCTCTCAGCAGATCTGCTCTCAGGCCCCGGGTTTTTTTTTGTCCTACCTGTTAAACCCACGATTTGGTACTGTCTGGAAGCACCCTGAGACTAATTGTCCTGGAAAGTCAAAGGCGTGTTGTTCTTGACAAAGGAGGTGCCACATATTTAGCCTGTTTAAGGAGTTCCCCGAAAGCCCAAACTTTGTCCTTGTCATAGTAGTGGTGGAAGAAAGATGAAGGTAAAAATTAATATTGGAATGGATGACCAATACTTCTGAAAACAATGGAGGTTGGAGAGCAGCATTTCGGCTCAATCTGAAGCTGAATAGCCTGGGTTTTGCTCCACCGCAGCTTCTCTTCTGATCCTTGAAAATATGGATCACTGTCTCAGCAGCTTTCTGCTCCTTCGTCTTTTCTACAAACACATAAAGTACAACATCTTTCCACCTCTCATCATGCTTGACACGCTGTTTTTCAGCTGGGACTTAAAGAAAAGAAACTGATCTTGAGTCAATGACATTATAACTGGTAAACAGCTAGAGATATTGAAAGATATGTTGCAACTGCCACTGAGTTGTGTCGATTACTTAGTACTCAAAGTGTTATGTGACCTTTGGGAGCTATATGTGTGGACCTGAAAAGTAACTCCAGCAAATCAATTTGCCCATTTCTTACAGCTCGGTTCCAATTGTTATCATTCTTTATATGCTTATTTCGTATTTTCTCAAATAACAATAGCATCACTATATTGCAGTGTGAATGGTCCCAAAGGACTCCTTTTAGGGCAAGGCAGTTTTAAATCTTGTTCTGATTTGGCAAATTTAGCCATTTTAAATGTGATTCATTTTTGAGCTGCCAATGTTATTATTGAAGCAGCACATTTATGGATAAATCGAGTTCAACCTCAGAAGCCCATTTTCAAGAACTTCCATTTATTTAAGGAATTAACATGGCTTAAAATGCGAAGCATAATATAGCTACCTCTTTCTGTCGAAGTTGCTATTTCAGCCGTTAAAGTTGTCCTGAAGGAATGTTTCCTGGGTGGTGTTTGACTTGATTCACTGTGACTGTTAAAATGTAGAATTACTAAAAAAATAAACTGTGCTGATTACAGCTTTGGTTCCAGTGCTGGGGGAAAAATGGAACAGGGTGACATTGCCTGAGCTATTGAGATGTATTATTATTAGTTCTGGTGATATATCGCCTTTTGGTCTTATCTATTATACTGGGTATCTTTCTATAACTTTCTTTTATTACATCCCTGCCCCATATGCTGACGCCTTCCTAATGGTGCTTTCTTTATAAAAACTAAACTTTCTTTGTCTTTGTAAATCCTTGGTGCAATTCTTGCTGCTTTGTCATTGTTAGGCCCTTTATATTTTGTATGATGATTACTTTATTTGGTATGAGTGATAATACTTTTTTTTCAGCGTCTGTGGAATACAATAGTATTTTTATCTGTCTTTTCCTTTCACCCACATACAGACATGACAAATGAACCAAATTGTATCCCATGAGATGGCATAATCCCAGGTTTTGTTGTTGTTAATACAGTGTGAATTCTTTGCCACCAATTCATGATTATATGCTCAGTCATAATATTGGTAGCAGTGGAATATTGCAGCTGACTACAAATGAAGTAACGTTTTCAGAATCAGAGATATTTCCTGAAAAAGCTCTGTAATGGTAAGAATACACATTTTTCCTAAAGCAGTTAATTGCTATTTTATTTGTTATTTGTTGCTAATCTGATACTATTTTTCTTGTTAAATATGGATTTTGAAAAGATGACATCAAACTGCTATAAATCCTTAAGTATCACTTTTTTCACACACACAACATGCATACATTGCTACATAGTAGAAATATATGGCATAATTTCACAAATTCATATGAATATAAAATCAGATCTGGAACAAGAGATGTTTAGGTTTTGGAACTCTCTCTCTCTCTCTCTCTCTCACACACACACACACAGATATACTGAAGTCTAAGCAGCAAATTCATTTATATTTTGTGTGCGTCTTATACTAACAATCTGAAGGTAATGTTATACATGATTTTAAATAATATTGTGGATGAAACAAAGTTTGTGTACACTGAACCATAAAAAAGAAAGTGTTGCTATCTTAGTATCCCATGTGGGCAGTTTCAGATTTTGGAGTATTTCTGATTTTGCGATAAAGGAAACTCAACTGGTACTCATAATTTTTCTAACCCAGAGACATTGTTAGAAATTTGGGGGCTGGAGGAAAATTCTAGGAGATGGGGGACATAATTTTTATTTTGAGGGCAATGCGCTAACCCCTCCCCATATAACTATAACCCATCTGTCATGGGTGCTTTGAATGCAATTTTCTTGCTTCTTGGCAAGGGGTTGGACTGGATGGCCCATGAGGTCTCTTCCAACTCAATGATTCTATGATTCTATATCCTTGGCATCTACCCATACTCACAAATCATTATTGGATGGACTTCTTCTAGGTGACAAGCAGTGGGTGGGTCTAGGAAAAACTTGGGCTTTTTCAGTAGTGGTGCCCCAATGTATAAAGACCTATCCAGATGCTAACCTGAGGTTTACCGTATTGTCAACCTTTACCGTATTATTGTCAACCTTTTCACCACCCTCATCTTTTATAATTATAATCTTATTCAACTGCCGCTAAAGCTTTATTTCCTCTTTTTGGAGTTGCCTCTTATTCTACATCACATTTCATTGCTTTGTACTGTTATTGACTTTAACTTGTTTTTCTTGAATCTCATAAATTGCCCCAAGAATGTCTTGTTTCAAGGTGATCTATGAATATAGATGAAGAAATACATTCATTCATTAATTTCATCACTGTCCTTCCCTGCCTGCTGGCTGGGAATATTGAGAGAAAAGCCAAATTCCTGTGAGCGACAAATGAAGAAAGACTTACTAGCAAATGGATTTTTTTAAAAAAGAATAACTGTGGTAATTCATTGTAGGAAATGCATGAAAACGATGATAGTCCAAAGTCTGCAAATGTTTCCATTTGACAAAAATCATTTACTTCAATTTATTTATTGTTCAGAATCAAAAAAGTGCATGAATGTTGAATCAGTGATAAATATGTCTAATCTCCACAGATTTTGGTCTGTTGTCCAGATAGGATACTACTACCATCACCCTTTCTCTGTGCTTTTCAGTGTTTTTCAGTGTTACTGCAATTCTCAGTCAGCTGTGAAGTTTCATGTGAGCTTTGGGCAGTCATTGCTGCCTCTGTTGGTGTTGTAACAGGTGTCCGAGGGAGTCCTAAGCATGCATGGAACTCTTTATCCATCTGAGAGTGGTGGCAGAAACATGGAGGGTGAGATGATGATTCAGCGGGGTCAATGCAGTCTTGGCCCAGTGGGTTTGGTTAGATGAATCCGGCAGCCTCCAAAGCCAGTTTGGAATTTTTAGTGGCCAGCATAGACTCATCTATAGACCAAAGTATTGGGAAGGGATTCCTCATTTTTCTTTCTTTTGGAGATCCAGTACTCCAAACCATTATTTCTTAGATGCAAAATTAAGGCTACAGTCATGTATCAGGACCTGTGAAAAATTAAATTGAGATATTAAATTCCCTTCATTTCGATGTCATTTTGGCGCCAGCTTTTTTAAAATTAATATTGGCTGAAATTCAGTATGAGATGTACGTCTCTAAGCCTACTTAGAATTATGCCTGTGAGCAATAGAATTAATCTGTTTCTCAGTGTCCATATTCAATCAGAGTCTGCTGTGACATTATTGTTTTGGGGAGCCAGCAAAGTGACCATTGTGCATGGGGGATACAAGCTAGGGAGTGCCAATGCCTATAGGTAGAGCACAGCGCAAATCAAGGCAGTCTCTTTTCTGCCTTGATGCATATCTTCACAATTCACTAGGAAGGTTCTATAGTGCATCTGCTTTGTAGCTAAGTATGCAAAAAATTATACAACATGGCTTGTGATATGCAATTGCAGGTATTTTATAGTGCTGTGGATTTATCTGTTGTTTTATGTGAATCTATCTCCCTTTCATTTCTTGCTTTGTTTTTATATCTGTCCTTACATATTTCTTTTGTTATCCTTCTGATTTTCCATGTCATCTCACAGGTAAGAAGATGGGGTAATTGTTTCCATTGAACAACAATAGTGTTTGCCTTCCCAAATGTAGCTTTTGGTACCATCCTGCTGTAGAATATATACTGCACCATAGTCTTATGAGCTTTGATGGGTAAACAGAATTTGATCCTTGATTTTTTAAGGAAACAAGAGTGAGCTCAAAGGAGTCTGAAGAAGAGCTACAAACGGAACAAATGTAATTCCACATACTGACAGCAACACTGATTTCCCTTTACTTCTATTTCGTTTTAAAGATTGTTCCTCCATGACATCACTAAGCAAACTAATCAGTGCTGAGATCAATGCAATTTTTACATGAGAGACAAAAATGTATTGCTAAAGGAATCTGTCACCTTTGCTTTTCTCCTGCTGTATGACGGAGCAGCTGTTCACTCATATACTTTAAAAGTCAATAGATCCATAATTGTAGAACAAAGTTACTAAACAAGATGAACTGTTTTGCAAGAGGAATTTTGGCACTTACTGTCACTCATAGATGAGCTATTGTTTCAATACATGTGTTGTAAAATCATAGTGACAGCAACATTTTCTTTCTTTTGAGACTTAACTGGCCAATTAGAAAGAAGGAATAACTGAGTGCAAAACTAGAAAAAGTGGGAGACATTTGTAACAAATACGCCCTTCCCAAGTTTGCAAACGTTATATCTCAGACTACATATCCCATCACTCTGGGGGATTTTGGGAGTTGCTTTGGAAAAGTTAACTTTTGGAACCTCTCCTAGTGAATATTTCCTTGTAGCTCCCAGATACCATTCTTCTTCTTTTCATCAATGATAAGAATGGGTTTATTTCAGCTGTTTGGAAGTAAACCTTTTTATCCTTTCTTCTGTGCCAAGAGAGATATTTCCCATGCTACAGAAAGGAGAAGTCTATCTTTGATGAACAGCAGACCAGAAGTAAGTCTTTTTCCCTGCTCAGTGTGGAGAAATGTAGTATCATTAAGGAAAATATATATTTCTGACTTATGTAGAGACTTTTGTGCACAAAACTATAGAAACAAAAACCCTATTGGTTAAGCCCAGAATCTCTGTACTTCTGGGCAAAGAATCACATACTGTTGTTTGAGTGCCATTCTCAATTACATATGGGGAACTAAGATTGACAAACTGGCGGTATGAAATGGAGGTCAGCAAATCTATGAACCTGGTAGCATCTTAACATCATGCAGAGCTTTCTTGAGATGTGAGACAACTTTGTTAAGGGTCTCCAGCTAGAGAATTTGAATCAAATCCTTTGTGGCTTCCTTTAAATTGATTTCTATTATTACGGTGACACCTTAGGTTTCCCTTCATGGAAGCACACCTCACATGCCTCTACCTTTCCTTTCCTTGAGTCTTGGGGGAATCATTTATAAGGGGAAGTATATTCCTTGACTTTTGCAAATGCGAACTTGTTCTAGGAAACAGCAATGCAATGTCGTACCAAGTGGCTTTCCAAAGGAATGAAATCAATGAATATATTCAGCTTTGCATTTTATTTGTTTCTTTCTTGGTTTTCCCCTAAGCCTATAATCAACATGTGAAGAAAGTTTGAGGGGAATTAAAGATCCTTCATCACCAAGTGACATTTCTCAAAGGCAGTAGTAGAAATAGCTTGACTGTGACTCCGTGTCTAAGGCTAAATTGTGCATATTTATCCTAGCTGAAAAGGATCATTAGATTATTATACCCCTTGCTCACATGAATTTGATAGTAACTTGTGCAATGAGCCTCTACCCAATTTTACGACATTATGGCACCAAGTATTTTATGCAGAAATAGGGCAAGGCAGACGAGTGCATGCTGGTAGTGCTGGGAGACATGCAACATAAATCAGACTATGTGTGCATAATTACAAGATAGCAGAACAGGTCCCAAGGGTATTTTCGGCATCGTAAAGCATTACATAGACCTTCAGGCCCCAGGAACATTATCCTTTCCCATTTCTTCACTCTTAGGCACCAGACAGCTTTTGTCTGCAGGACAGCGTGGCGCAAGAGTGATGCGATGAATTACAACTGCATGAGTACTCTGTGTTTAATTGCAAACCCACATTTTAAAATCAACCTCTGATTAAATTGCCCAAAGCTTCCTTCCAATCTTATTTGCAAAAGAGTTGCTTGAGGCAACTTAGTACTTTCTTAGTTTTCTCGTCAGAAAGTCAAGGTGTTATCTTGTCACTTGTCCAAATATACTTGCCCCATAGAGTATGACTTATGTCCATTATGGATAAGAACCAGAATGAAAAGGGCAACAAACCTTAAACTTTCCACTGAGTGGAGCAAATACCATTTGCAGCTCAGGATTGTTCGGGGTTTATTTTATGTTCATCAGTCACTGCTTAAATCAAAATAGTATACTGATCTATCTACCTTACTATCTATCTATCTATCTATCTATCTATCTATCTATCTATCTAGCTTTAATTTTAGCAGAAGTTGATGAACACTACACACACAAACACACGCACACACACAGTTCTGATATTTGCACTAATGGCATTAGTACGGATTGCAAAAGAATGTCTATTTTTTAAAAAATAGGGGGCAACATCCAGCCTCTTTCAGAGTCTGTCTTATTGTCTCTGTATAATTGTATGTACACAAATACGGATATAATTTTTCACTAGGTTTCTTCTTGAAGGGAGCAATGAGTAATTTTAATGATTTTCCTTTCCATCCCCAGCACAAGCTGATTCACATATCAATGACCACCTGAAACTGTGTTCTTTGATCATCATAGTCATTCCCATTCCTTCACAATGTTGTCTTCAAGGGCTGAAAGAAGATGAAGCTGATCAATCACCTGCATAGTTGAAGAATGAAAAATTGATATGCACCCTTATTCTATCATACAATAGGCAAGCAGCCATGTTTGGTAGCATATAGGGATGGACTGGATTGATAACACAAAGCTTGGGAAGCTATTTTAAAAAAACGATCAACAGTTGTTAAAACTGCCTTCTTTGACTTGTCTTCAGCTCACTTGTAGCATTCAGGCAGCCCAGTACAATGAATTGTTGTTACTGTTAGGGCTTGTATATTGTGAGAAAATGATTGCTATGATTCTATACTTTATTGACAGGAAGCCTCCCACCAGTGTGGAAATTACCTATTGGATAGGCTGAAAGCCAAAAGTAAGGTCACAGCAACTTATGTTATAGAACTCTGATATGCTGATGATAATATAATCTGTGCTCATTCAGAAGAAGACCCAGAGCACTTTTTATTAGGAATGCTGCATCTAGACAAATATAAAAATAAAGAGATAGTGTTCATCTTCCTGGCTATTGCAGCCGGAATAGTGTATGTGAAGAACTGAAGATCCAAAGAGATACCAAAAAGAGAAGAATGGCAAAACAAGGTTCTGGAGATAATGAATATGGACAAATTAACTTACTGGCTATCTTCGAATCAAAGTCTACCAAAGAAACAGACAAATTGGGACCCGATTAAGGACTATTTTAAGCAGCTGAAAATAGAACTTATAAATTGAAGAGAGAAGATCACAAAAAAAATATGGGACAAAGGGGAAGTAGATGGACTATTTTATATGACTTCATTGAAGAAAGACTAAACAATTACTGAAGATTAGATTGAAGTCAACCACCTTTTTTTCTCTTGTTCTTTTTTTCTTCTCTCCCTTCTTATTTCTTACTTTATATGAATCATATTGTTCTCCCACTTTTAATGTAAAAGAAACTATTTTCTTATAATTTTCTTGTTCTTATCATAATAAAAATTAATTAAAAAAAAGACCTACTACTTTGAACATGTTTGAAGAAGCATATGAAAAGCTTTGCCTCTCACCAAAGATCAAGAAAACCAAAGTGTACCAACCAGTCCTTTTGCAATACCAGAAATGGTGGCATAAAGCTAGAAATGCTGACCATTTCTGCTATCTAAGCAGCCACCTCTCCACAAAAGTTGACATCAATGCTAAAATACAATATTGAGTTCTGAGAATGTTCCATTTATCAAAACGAAGCAGAGTGTTTGAGGATCAAAACATTAGTAGAAATATCAAGATGCCTGTTTATAAAGCTATTTTACTTCAAACTCTACTGTACACCTGTGAAACATGGACTGTCTATAAATGTCACTTTCAACTTCTAGAACAATTCCATGAGCATTGCCTTTTTAAAATCCTGCACATTTCTTGGGAAGACAGGTGGACAAACATCATCATTCTGGAAGAAGCAAAGACCAAAAGTGTTGAAGTGATGATTCTCCAACATCAACTTCAGTGGACTAGCCATGGTGTCCAAATGCCCAATCACTGTATCCCAAAGCAGTTACTTTATTCTCAGCTCAAGAATTGAAAATGGAATGTTGGTAGACAGAAAAAGAAATTTAAAGATGGGCTTAGAGTTAACCTAAAAAATGTGGAACAAACACAGAGAATTGGAAAAACTGGGCCAATTAATGTTGTAAATAGAAGACAGCTGTTACCAACAATGCTGTGGGTTTTGAAGAGACATGAATGGAGGGTGAAAGGGACAAATATAGCATGAGGAAGATGCATCAAGAAAATCCTTGTCAGGACTGCCTCTCACCTGGAAATGTATGTCCTCACTGTGAAACACAGTGTGGATCTAGAATAGGTTTCTATAGTCATTTATGGACCCACTGCCAAGACTCTAATCTTGAAAGACAATCATACTTGCCCACGAGTTGTAGCCTATGATGATTGTGAGGGAAAAAAAGAATAAATAAATAAATATGAAGGGTTGTGAGTCGCAGTACTGCCACTTCACTCCTTGCCATGATTTAGATGGTGTGATGTACTCAAGTGCATGCACCCCAGCTTTTCTCTGTAGTAAACAAAAGGATACTTCTGTGCTGAAGCAATGAATCCTAGTTCCAGCTGCAAATCAGCAAGCATGAGAACAGAAGATTTAAAATCACCTCACATAAAAAATTCAAATGTTCTTCTCTTCTGTCATTGTTGGCTGTGACATCTGTTTTTTCCATCTGGAAATCTCAAATTTCAGCGAGTACCCTGACACTTGGCAATTTCTGGGATTGCTACTCACCACAGAACACCAGACTATGCTACCTTTGGGATCTTTAACGCAGAAAGAAGTACCTGAGTTGAATTCCCTGTTCCTTTTTAGAGAATATTAAAAAGAGAAGGGTGTGCAGCTGACAGATAAGGTAAAGGACAAGGTTCCTGTCCCTGACAGTTGTGTAGAAAGGGGGATTTCTGCAGGTATTTCTTGTGAGACAAATGACACCTTCTGACATTCATTCTACTTTATTTCACCTCTCAACCCTGACATAGAGCAAAACATAATTAAATCTAAGTAGCCATAATTCAAAAGGCATAGAATTCACCTGAGAATTTCACTTTCCATAACCCCCCCCCCCCCCCCCAAAAAAAAATTTCAAGCTTGCTGATTCAAAATCTTGGCCATAATGCTACAAAAATGAATCAACAATTTTTGTCACAATTTCTTTTTCCTTCCCCATCAACTTGATGTTTATTTTGCCTGTTTCTGTATCAGTCAGCATTAAAAAAGATGAACATTGCATGAACTTTCATAAGCACTTTTTTTGCAAACATTTCCCTTTAACATATAATGCATTTTGCATGTTTGTTTTATTAGCATACACATTTTTATATGCAATTTCCTCTAATATACAACATTTTGCATGCATTTTTCATTTAGGGAATTGCACTGGAAAATTTGTGTAAGTGCATTTTGATCTGGGCTTTGGTTTGCAAAGGTGAAAGGAACACATTTCTCATACATCCCTAACCATGACTCACAAAAGTGGGCCTTTCAGGCTTCAGGCTGATAAGATTTATTTCCATAAGATTTAATTACCATTTTCAAGTGTGAGGGTGCTGCCAGGGAAATGTCCTCAAGCAGGTTCCTTCTTATTTTGGTTGTTTAGATGTGGCACTAGTGGGGTTGTTATCAGCATCAATTAAAGGGGTGATTGAGCTGTTATTTCAATTTATTTCTAGACAAAACAGACAAGGCAAAGAAACTGTGGCAGGGCTGGCTTTTCCATTGGTGGAGGGAGGAAGTCACCTTAGATAGTGGACTATCCAAGGTGCTGTTAAAAGGTGTAATTTAGTTGTGTTGATTTATTATTATTGCCTGAAAGAAGGGATATTGGTATTTTCTATAACAGGCACTAAAATCACTTGGACCAGGCTTTTGTTCTGGGATCTTCTCAGGATGTTGTTGGTTATAATTTGCTGCTCTGCTTCAGACAGTGGGTTCTTCACAGGAGCTTCTTCACAGGAGGTACGGTAAGCTATTGTGTGTTTGTTTATGTGAAGCCTGATTAGGGTAAATGATGAGTAAAATTAAAACTTCAAAGATAAACTGGCTTGATAATTTCCTATATCGGCCTGCCTGAAAATGTCATGCAAAATTTTTCTCTTAGTCTCACCACATTCACAAGCACACTTGTTGAACCTGTTTCCAGTCTGTGAAATCCCCTTCCATTGGAAGCTGGGCTGCAGGGCTACGGAGAAAGAAGAATAAGGCAATGCCCTTGGAACCTAAGGGTAAAATAAATAAATAAACAAACTTTATTTATATACCGCTCTATCTCCCCAAGGGGGACTCAGGGCGGTTTCAAAGCAACATCCCCAAAACATACAGAGTAAACAGCATAACATAAAATTAACAAAACAACATAAGCATAAAATTATAACAACAACACATATATATAAAAAAATAATCCTGCCTGTTCAGAGCAATTAAAAGTCTGGGCTGAGTCTAGTGCAAACTCAAAAGGGTAGTTCCAGAAAGGCCATTATCCCCAGAGCATCCACGTTTTAAAACCACGAATGTTCCTGGGGGGCCATCTACACCCCCCCCCCAGAAAGCACACTTCTTCTCAGGAGAACACCCAGACACTCTAATTCCCCTCCCTAAAAACCTGAAAAAGTTATTTTTCTCCTTCCCCCCTTCTCCTGGCATGACATTTCTATGCACCAGGAGAGCTCCAGCAGCTCTCAAATGAAGGCCAGGTAAGTACTTTTCTTATTAAAAGGACTTTTGGGGGTCTTTTTAGGGGAGGGAGTTGAAATTCCCACAGTTTTCCGGGCTAATTTAGCCTGGAAAACCATGGGAATATTATCTGGACTGCAGACCAGACACTTGAAATAGTGGGTTCATCCCGTGCCTTCCAAGAAGGTGCAGAATAAACACACTATCAAATTAATTCACCACAAACCAGGATTTTTCTGGTTTGAGGCAGATTAATTCAGGTTTGTCCAGGACATCATCTGGACAGCACCCTTTTTATTGCTGGAGTTTCCACAATAAACCGGCTGTCTGGATGTGCCCTTAGTCTCTTGTGGACTGGATAATGAAAAATACATTACAAAATAACATTTGGCATCTCAACAGATCAGAAATTTTATAATGTGTATGCTAAACACCATCACGTGTCTATAAATTTATATAAAAATTGAGGGCAAACCTTGTAAAGGTAGGAAGGAGCAGATGTTCTCCACATGTTTCCTTTGCCATTGTGAAGGCAGGAAGAGATGCCAGCCCAATAACTTATTATACCTCTTATTAAAAAGTTGTGGCCCTCAAGCACCCCTTTATTACCAATGTCAAAGAGACCCTGGTAATAGATGTCCTAGATGCAGGACCTGTGCCACCTGACTCAAAAGGCACACAAGGAAGGGTCCCTAACCACCCAGGCATCATGGAAAGTCACATAGCTCCAGAAAAGTAATTGGGCTGGAATTCTGTTGTATAATTATTCATGTGTAACCCATATTTACACATTTGCAACTCACTGGTTTTCATGGTCTTGACATGTTTTTCTGGATAGGGGATTGGATCAAAACATGCCTGTTCCAACTATCACAAAACCACTGATACTCTGGAGTTTCCTGGAACCTCTGGAATATTACCCAGCTTTGGCTAAAGCAGGGTAGAATTAGGTTAAAGTTAGTAAAACCATGACACTCAACGGAAGTCCACATACTTCATCGAGATAGGTAATGGATTCAAGCGGAGTTCGATTTTTTGGTTAATGTAAATAAGCCCCAGAACACAGGTTCAACAGAGAGCAAGTGAAATAAAGAGAAGCACTAGCACTAAATCAAAAAGACTCTAATGCTAGTGTAATATTGCTAAAGCATTTTAGTAGTATTTTGACTGTAATTTCTGAATAATAACAATATTAGTGAAGATGAATTTTTGAATGTTGAGTGCAATTCATGATCAGCGGGATAGGAAAGGACACGAGAGTGGAAGACGGAGAGAAACCAGATACATTTCATGGAAGAAATTGGACTGAATAACTAGGTACAATCTAAACAAAAGTTAGCAGAAAATCTCAATAATTCTGGAGTCTTTTGCCCCTTCTGTAGGTACTTTCAGTTCATTTTACAGGATCTTTGTGTCTTTTTATGCTGATGCATATTACCACAGCTATGTATTTGGAAACAAACAAGCAAACAAAGTGCACGTTTGCAAGTCATCAGAAGTATGGGAGCAAACTCTCTTCACTGAGTTCATTCTTTGAACTTCTCCCCCACCCCCTTCTGGTTTACCACTACTTCTGTGAAGGAAACTAGCTGTCAGCAACATTGATTTATACAATTTATGCACATCAAGTCATTGGATAATGAGCCACCAGCATGCTTCAGGTGTCTCATAACCATTATCCTCATTTCATAATTTACTGCAAGGGAAAATGTAATGTAAACATTTCCCCAAATATTCAGAGAGAAGATGCCTGTTTTAATAAATGGGAAAGTATTTATACTTAATTTGAGCTACCATAGTAATATGGAAATAATTTGCATAATTGCTTTCAAATTCCTGTTTGATCTGTAAAAGGACATTTAATGGTAATTGTGAGCAAAGTCTTGAGACCTATTATGATGTATCTATGAGTTATCTTTCCCAAATAAACCAGGATTTTTACATGTTCATAGCAATCCTTTGCTTTCCAAGTATTCTGCCTAAGCAGGGGTGTCTCTAAAATAAGGCAGAGCAAGGCAGCTGGCTCAGGTGGCAGATATTGGTGGGACAGAAATGCAGCGCAAGTGTCAGAACAGAGTTGTGTGGGTATTTTGGCTTGCTCCGACCTATATAAAATGTCCTAAGATGCCCTGGGAATTGCTATTGTGTCACTGATATTTAGATATGAATCAAGTGGAAATCCTATCAGTTTATGGATATGGAAATGTGTGTGTGTTCATTTCTTTTTGTAATATTTTTTATTAACACATAATATTATATATCTCATCTATCTCATCTATCTATCTATCTATCTATCTATCTATCTATCTATCTATCTATCTATCTATCTACATTAAGGGGAAACCTATACACTATTAACAGCACTATATATTATATTACAGGGAGAGATAATATGACTTTGGCTGTATCTATACTGCCATATAATTCAGTGTACCTGCATTGAACTGTATTACAGTCAGTCCCTGAGTTACAAACATCCGACTTACAAATGACTGATAGTTAAGAATGAGGATGAGACAACAGAAAGTGAGAAAAATCTACCCCTCAGAAGGGAAATCCACTCCTGAAAGAGTTGTCATGAGAAAAAGGTGTCTCATATGAAACTTTATCACCAATCCTTGTTTTCACAACAAGCCAAATATTTCAAAATCCAGTTCTCACAGGGATAGAAAATGAGGTGAAATCTTCAGAACAGGGCCACAGGCAGCAAAGCAAACACCACAGGGGTGTTAATTCTTCCCTGTGCTATCCAAAGCTTAAATATACATATGTTTTTCTGGAGTTACATTTTAAAAAATACCTGTTCTGACTTGCATACAAATTAAACTTAAGAACAAATCTACAGAACCTATCATATTCATAACTTAGAGACTATCTGCATATGAGTCTACACTATCTAATGCAGTTACAAACTGCATTGTATGACAGTATAGATCCAGCCTTCCTTTGCCGTGGGGCGCATCCAGACAGCCCCTTTATTGCGGTAACTCATGCAATAAAGAAGGGGCTGTCAAAATGAGGTTCTGGACAATCCTGAATTAATTCGCTACAAACCAGGAAAACCTTGGTTAGTTGCGAATTAATTAAATAGTGCATTTATTCAGTGCCTTCTTGGAAGGCGCAGGATAAACCCATTATTTCTGGTGTCTGGACTACAGACTTGGGAATATCCACCCCCTCCCCCAAAACCCCCAAAGCCCTTTGAAAAGTAAAGAAAACTTACCCGGCCTCCAGTACACTGTTGCAGTACTGGAGGCTGGGTAAGTTTTCTTTACTTTTCAAAGGGGTTTGGGGGGTTTGGGGGAGGGTCCCCAGATGTTCTGCTGGGCTAATCCCAGCAGAACATCTGGACACCCACCCCAGAAAATGCACACTTTCTGTGATTGGGTGTAGACAGGCCCCCAGGAACATTCACATTTTTAAAATGCGAATGATCCTGGGATAGAGGGCTGTCTGAAACTGCCCTTAAATTGAGATTATCAACGAGATATAGTTGAACTCCTATATAATATTTGTTTACACTTCTACCACATATTGTATTATATCATATCATATCACATCTATCTATCTATCCATCCCTATCATTGCAATATAATGCTCCCCACTATCTCATCTTCACAAAGACAATAAGCCTATCATAGTATTATTTAAAATTAACCAAAGACTTTGTCTTGACCAACAACATCAATTTATCAATTGCAGCAAGTTGGTTTGTAGTTTGGTGAAGCGCTAGAGTGCTCTGGCTGAGAAATTTAGATGCATTTCCCCTAAACTGCAAACTGCAAATCCCAGGGTTCTATAGGATGTTGTCATGGCAGTCAAAATGGAATATAGTGCTCTAACTGTAGATTGTGAATGGAGCCCAGCTGCTAGAGTCACAATCTTCCTAATAGTAAGGTTAGCCCTGGGCAGGAGGAAAAAGGAAGGGAAAGTCAAAGCCAGGCAGGAGGCAAATAAGAAGGACATTTTTTTTTGCTTCTCTTTGCTTTGTGGCTCTTCCCCTCCTTTCCATCTCTTTTCTCTTCCTCCTCAAATAAGTTATTTAGACATTTTAATAAATGAAAAACTGGCCTCTTTGACTGATAAAAATATCTGACGTGAGGCCGAAAGCGGGCTTCCTAGAACAACCTAGCATCCATCACTTTTGCAGAGATAGGGCCTTACGATCTGCCACACTTCTATTTATTAATATATATAATTAACAATAAGGCTTTTGAGATAGCAGGTATACTCTCTGTTTATTAAAAAGAGATAATATCGCACAAAGACTGTTTGTGTGGAAGAGGGACAATAATAACAAAATGACAAACGTTTTGTGGCACCTTTGAAATCAGGCGGTCTGCTGGATCCAAATGTCACATAGTTCACTGGTTACTGAACTTGTTATTTTTGGAGGATGCTTCTCATTGTATGAATGGCTTATAATTTTAAAAGGCTAGCTCTCTTCTCATTCTTATTCAAAAATAGAATATGTAGAGATGGCTAAAATGATGGATGCTCTTCACTTATGACAAGGGATGGATGTGCAGGTACTGAGAGGGATGGATTGATCGATGGGAGTGGACACAATCTGCTGTAATGTTCTTCTGTATACGCCTATTGAAATGAATTGTTCACAGTCCTCTGTCTTGAAACTACCTTGCAGCTAGTGCAAAACTGGCTGCCAAGTATGTCTTGTCAACAACTACTCTTGCTTTTGTCCAAATGTGTTAAAAACACATGGCACCTTTTCTGTTTGTGTCACCCCCATATGTGTTGTGTTAAGCTTTTATGAGTGTATGTAGCTGTTGGTAGATAATATCAAAAGAATATCAAAAGAATAGAATTACAGTTCAGTTGACTTTTGGTGAGAATTAATGAAAGCTGGCAAACCTGCACATTTTGGGTGGAAAGAGAGGGAGATTTGGGAGAAAAGGCTTAGGTGATTCATAAATAATACTCATGATTGAAATGTCTTCTGTATCGCAAACTGACCAAATTCATTTCCTTTATTCCAATGTTCTTTTAAAAAATGCAATTGTCTAACTATAGCTTTAATGCTACCCCCCTTGCCTTCGCTACTTCATATTTCTTTCTAGATAACAGTCAAATTTAGTGAGTATATGAAATCCAGTAGAAAATAACTCTATCTTAAAAACATCATTTTATTTAATTTGCAAATGAACAGCTTTAAATAGTGATCAAATTTTAATTTTAAATATTGTACTAAGTACTTTTAGTGCATTGCATTATGGAAATGAGGCTGGAAATATACTCAAAGTAATTAATTTCCAGTGCTAATTTCAAGTGAAGAATCATAAGTTTCATCAAAATGTTGTCTTTCATCTATTGAGTAGGCCCCAGTCTAGGCTAAAACAGAACTGCACTTTAGGCAGCATGCACTTTAAAAGCATGAGATGACTTGTTCAACTCCTAGCTGGACTGAAGACATGTCACCAGGTGATTGACTTAGTTCCACATAATGAAACTAAGATAAAAGTTTAGGAATATAAGGGTAATAAACCTGGGGTACTGTTCCACAGGAATTTTGAATTTGTGGCCCTTCAGATGACTACAGCTCCCACAGCTTTGGCTATGCTGGCTAGGGCTCGTGTGAATGGCAATCCATGTACATGTGAATTGACGTGGAAGAGCCCAGGTTCCCCACCCCTACCTTCTGTATGCGTGTGGCTTCAGGTCATCTGAAATTGTGGGAGATGTTGTTTATTTATTCAGTTCCTTCCATTTTTTTGTGATGTCATGGACCAGCCGACGCCAGAGCTCTCTGTTGGCTGTGGTCACCCCCAGCTCCTTCAAGGTCAAGCCAGTCACTTCAAGGATATCATCCATCCATCTTGTCCTTGGTTGGCCCCTCTTCCCTTTTCCTTCCATTTTCCCCAGCATTTCACAGAGTTTTTTTTAGGCAAGGAATATTCTGAAGTGATTTGCCATTTACCTAAAGCACATGGAGTATCTTGTTTCCCCTTCAAAACAGTCACCATTCCTGACTTTGCCTAGTTTACTTGATCACATGGCATCTGGAAAGGCACTATACAAAGCTCAGTTCAGATGTAGTTATATGCAACTGACATAAAATGGTGGTGCGCTGGATTGGGGATATCTATTTCTTTCCACGTCAAATCATGTGCACCATATTTATTGGGTGCTGGGTAAGCAAAGGGACATGGGCCTTTATTTATTTAAAATATTTATACCTCATCTTATAAGCAAGATCTTAGGACAGGGTAAAATAAAGTCAGTGTTCATACTGTACATGCCAATGCTTTTCCAAGTATGAATGCTGCACGCTTAGGAGGCGTGGTGGTGCGATGGGTTAAACCCTTGTGTTGGCTAAACTGCTGACCTGAAAGTTGGAGGTTCAAATCTGCGAGACAGTGTGAGCTCCCATCTGTCAGCTCCAGCTTCCTATGCGGAGACATGAGAGAAGCCTCCCACAGAATGATAAAACATCCAGGCATCCCCTGGGCAATGTCCTTGCAGATGGCCAATTCTCTCACACCAGAAACGACTAGCAGTTTCCCAAGTCACTTCTGACACAATAAAAAAACTTGAGTATTTTCTTTGCCAGTTGTAGATTTTTCTTACTGGACAAATCTTCATGGAGAACTGTTCAGAGATAGGGTCTGTCCATGGAATCAGACTTGTGGTAACCTTGGTTGATCTGGGATCCCAGCTCACTTTCATTCAGGTTGAATGTATGACCAAATCCCTGACATTTCTAAGCATGAAAAGATACCTATATCAAACTGTGTAGAGTTGCTGCCCATTACTGGACAATACTGAATTAGACAGACCATCTTAATGCATGGGCACAGTGGGCAGTTTTCTAGGGCTCCCACAAGAATAGGACCCCATGCTAATTTCATGCTGTGTATCTGTGCCATCTCCATCAGTATGATTTACCAAGTACAATTTTTATGTTGAAATCTTTATTTTTTGAGTTCAAGGCTCATGTTACAAATGTTTATATTGATTAATTTTTTGCTGTACAACATGTTTTTCAAATGCCAAAACACCTATTTTGTTGGAGATGCCAACAATTTTATCGATCATTTACATTTTCATTCCTGTTAGTGCTTGTGTAGGCAGGGCCCAGTGCACTGCTTTGCCCGGGAGCCTATAATGCTGTTAAGACAGACCTGAGATCAATGTCTCATTTTATCCAGTTATATCTGTGGGTATATTTGCATATGAGATATCCAATAAAAGCTGAAGATGAGATTGCCATTTGCTCCATCTTGCAGTGTGGTTATAAATCTGCATTCTTGTACCCCAAGATGAGAAGCCCTCTTAGATCAAACTAAGGGTCTTTCTGAGCGGTGGGGAAATGGCACCTGATGAGTTACATGCATCCTTCCAGAGCTGTTTTAAGATTAGCATTTGATTTTTTTTTACCCTTAATCCCCTTGATGGGTGGAGGGTGCCAATTTTACAACATATATACCTCTCTATGGATCATTTTTGGGCCCCCATTCCAATAGGAAATGATCTGGAAGTTGGAAAAAGGCATCTTCTACCCTCAAAATGGCCTAGAGAGGGTCACAAATGTGGCAAAGTTGTTCCCATGACACAAGGACATTAAATACTGGATTCTTTGTTTCAAAGACTGGCTGTAGAGGCAGTGCAGCATCCTAGCCTAGCCTCTAAGACTTGCCTAGCTGTGGTCTATGAACTGCACCAACCCATTTGACACAATGATCAGCAAGAGGAACATGAAGATAATGTTCCTCTCCCATAGTTGCCTCCAGCAGACTAAAGAAACATTCTGTTCCTGATCCTGAAGAGTATACCTTATATTTGATTACATACCACAATGTTTTGGGATTGGGATAAGAAATCTGAATTTGAGTTATTCTATTAATATATGCAAGCTTTTTGATAAGATGGTCCACCTGAATTACGCATGTCCCCTCATTATATTCCAAGGTTTCGCTTATGGTCCCAGCTCCTTTTACAAGTTCTTTGGAACACTGCCATCCATGTTGTTTTGTAGCTTGCAACTCTAATTCTAATTGAATTATTTATTGCAAGGGAGCATTTTAATTTTGGTTACTGTGAATAAATATAATTTACACTCATTGCCAAGGGGGATTTTCACTGAGCTATAGTTTAATTTCGGCTTGCGGCAGTCCGTCATGGTGGCTATCTGCCTCAATGCTCTGTGGGCCTTTTAGATTCAGCAGCTGCAGACAATGAGGCTGAAATTTCACAGGAACTGCTCAGAAATGGCAGCAGCTTCAAGATCAGACATAAAGAATATCACTGCATCCTGGGAAATTCTGGCTTGATCTAGAGGCTGGTAATATTAAATTAGCTAATTTAATGATGTATTATGCTAATGGGGTTATTTGTTTATTACTATTAATTACTTTAGTCTTGTTTTCTTTTAAATTGTGTTGTAAACTGCTTTAGGGGAAATACCATGAAGGATTGCTTATAAATCTTGATATTAATAGTGCTGTCTTATAGGGCTGGATAAGCAGGAATCCATGGCAGGGGAATTTGTTCTTCCAAGCTCACATTCTCAGGGCAGTGTGCAGGTGGTTAGCTTCCCTCTATTTTGCTCTGTTATGTTTGGCACAGATTTTTATCTCTTCCAGAGGTCTGTCCAGAGAAGCAGGGGGCTTCAGATTCAGCTGATCACATGTTTTCTCATATACCTTTGCCTCCTCCTCTTCCTTGTGTGCTTTCAACTTGTTTCTGACTTATGGAAGCACTATCACATGTTTTTCTTGGCAAAATTTGTTGAAAGGAGGCTGCCTTTGCCTTCCTCACTTGATCACCATATTGATCAAAAAGTCATTTTATGATAGTTCCAAATGAAATATTTCTTCTGGAGTAATCCTATACCCAATAACCTTGGAGGAATCCTACACTGGAAGTCCCTTTTGAGTGGGCAAATAGAAGATTGCAATATAAAAAAAAGAATGAATGCATTTGAGTGTTGATCAAATGAATTTTTAAAACAAGCAGTATAATAAATGCAAGAAAATATTTTCAAATCAGATGTTTTGATTAACCCACCAATACCTTTTTTTTTCTATGCAGAAAAAATACAGACATTTACATCACTGAATGCATTGTTTCAAAGCTCGAGGCCATTTAAATTAATTTTTATGTACTGCATTCAGTTTAGTAAAATATTTAGTACTGCTCTAATAGTCGAAAGCATTAGGCTGTAATTACACCAACATAATACAGCAACTAATAGTTCTGTTGGAACACAACTGCGATGCATGATTGCCCTATTATTATAGCTGATTTGGAGCAATGTCGTTATTAAAAAATTAATCACTGTTACAGTCTGAATTTTGTCACAGGTTCTAATAAAAATGTAGCCACTTAATAACAGTTGTTTTAGGCCTCATAAGAGAGAACATGGTAGACAGTTGTTTATCTCATTTAAAGCATTGTCATTGATAAGCTTTAGGTCAATGAAGTTGAGATCCTGAATCTCCCATTAGACATTTTAGTTGAGAAAGTTACTTAGCAATTATAGGTTGAGCATGAGCATCCCTTATCTGGAATTTTGAAACCCAGAATACTCCAAATTTCAAAATTGTCCACTTGTGTGGCTGAGATTGTGACACCTTTGCTTTCTGATGGTCCAGTGTACACAAACATTGCTTCATGCACAAATGCATAAGGTACACATAGAATCATATGAAATTTCAATGGATTTCGGCCAAGATACATATTTCATTATGTACATATTCATACATACAGATATTCCAACAGAAAAGTTATAACTTTACACATTCAATTTGCAAGTGTAGTGATGCTTTTATTATTAGAAAAGTAATGAAGTATGAAGAACTAGTTATGTTTAAACTCTGTCCATTTCCTGCTATCTTATATCTCCTGCAATTATAGCCAGCTAGATAGTTCTAGGCATAGTGACCAAAACATTTCTATTGTTGTTTGCCTTCAAGTCATTTCTGACTAATGGAGATCTTAAGGAAAACCTATCTGGGGCTGAAGGTATGAACCTCTCCACATTGAAATTGTCTACAAAAACTGGTAAGCTGTCTGGCAAATCTGAACAGCCACATGCAATAATGCACTTTGTCTTCATCCACTCACAAATAGAAATCACATAATGCAATTGATCTCACTAGTCCTGATTAAACAATATATTCTGCTTAAGTAAACAGTGAATAATCTGCCAGCAAACTGCAGAGTAAGAAAGCAATTTGGCATAAACAGCATATTTTTAAAATACCTGGGAGAAAATAATTCCTCATGCTGAGAATAATTTAGAACAAGAAGTCTCTTTTGAAGTGCTAAAACTATGCGGTAGTTTTCTACTTGGCCCCCTTGATCTGTTACTAGAAATGCATTTGCTTCACCCTGGAATTGTTTGGCCAATATGCTATCTCTCCCTTTTTGCCCCCATTCCTAAAGAAGACTGAGAGACCAGAGTTTAAATCCATACTCAGTCATGGATGACTTTGGGCAAGTCACATTCCCTCAACTTCAAAAGAAAGCAATGCCAAATGTCTCTGAAAAGATTACGTCCTTGATATGCTGTCTTTAGGAACTTGAAGGCAATACAGTTCATTAACAAATTCTTCACATCCCTATGACCTCAAACAACATACCTGGACATTGCTTTGAATGTAATGTATTACCATTCTCTAAGGTTGACTGTACCCAAAGACTGTACCTGATACCTCTATGTGAGGCATAGAAGGCTATCTAGAAGGCACATTGCAGCATCCACTGGCATGATGTGTGTTGGGCAGAAATATATTTTACATTAGAGTTGAAAATATATATTTGTTACATCTGTTTCATCTCATTTATTAATGTTGGCCTACTATTATTACTTTTTTTTATTATTGCAAAGGTTGGTATTCTCTTTCATGCCAGCAGTGATACCTCCACAACTCTTGTTTTCTTTGCAATACTTTCCCCCTCCCTGAATGGCCATTCTGTGGCTGGTAGCTGATGGAGATCAGATAAGTTATCTGACTATGTCTGACAGGATTATCCATCAAGATATCAATCATTCAGGACTCTTGGATGCAAAACTCTTGTGCATTGCCAGGAATGTAAGATTTCGGCCTCGATGTTCTTTGCTACAATTCTGAAACATTAAAGTATAAAGTCACAGTGGTGCTTAAACGTTGTTCGTATTATGGCTTACTCATGTCTCAATTATAAAAGGCTGTGCTGAAGAGGCAAAACATCCTGAGGTTCCTGGTGGCCACCTACTCTGGAACCATTGGGGGGGGGGCAGTCTGGATCCTTCAGGCAGGACCTACCTTTTCCAAAAGAAGGGTATTCAATGCTGGTGTTAAGGCAGAGATGCCAGAGGCAAAGGGAATATAAAGAGAAAGGACACTGAAGCTTGGCTTACTTGACATTTGAGGCCTTTAAACTGCAGCAGTAAGCCATCATCAATATCATCCACTGTGTTAGTGATTTGCCCCAGTTCTGCTTCTCACATCTAAAAATAATATGAAGCTAGGAACTTCTTCAAATGTGCCACCTGAATGATTGTGTATCACCACAGATTGTGGCAATCTCATTGCTGCCTGCACAGGGGGTGTGAGGATCTGTCATCCTGCGTCCTGCACCATTGCAACTTCACCCCTGCCTCACAGGACGAAGCCTTTTTGAGCCAGCTTGACCTATCTTTCCTAATAGAAAGATGGGGAACCTCCCGTCAATCACCGTTGGCAATTTTGCCGTGGTAGCAGGGTGCTTATGGAAGTTCAGCCATGGAGACCCCAGATGTACTTTTCCAGGATATGATCGGAGCCATTGGGCTCCATGACTGAACTCAAAAAAACCCATCACCAAATTTTGGACCATGTGAAGAGTCCTTGGTTTCTTGTTTCCTATTCTCAGCATTCTTGGAATTGCCATGGACTCATCAGTAACCTACATGACTTCATCATACTTCAATGACTTCCCTTCTAGTTGTTCTTTGTAATGACAAACTCTATTAACTTAATTTTGGTTTGTATGCCAAAACCCCTTTTGTCTGCTCCTTCAAACTGCTACACCTGACTGTATACTGTCTGAGATTTGGCTTCATCCTTTGAAACTATATTTGAATTGCTATGTGCCTGGTGAATTCCTTGGCCCCACTGAGATGTTACATCCACAAACTAGGACAACTAGAGGCAGGGAACCCAACACCAGCAAGCAATGTACTTGGTTTTCTAAAATTAATTCCATATCCTAGTTTTTAGCAGGAGAAGCCAAAGAGGTAATGGAGAGGAAATTACAGAAGAAGGTAAAGTGAACACCTATGAGAGAGAATGAAAAAAGAGTAAATATGAAGATATATATGATACAGAGCAAATGGACTATATTAATTTCGGTGCTCTTAGATGATCTTGTCAGCCTTGACAAGAGTCTTAAATAAAGACTCTTCTTAGACATGAGACAGAATTGGAGTCATTGCTGTGTTTATCCCTGGCATCTCTTATTTCCTCTTGCATTTTCAATAGGCCCTTCATGTTAATATATTTTTCATGTGGGAGGATAAATTTTCTGCACATCCCAAACAATCATAATGCATTCTGTCTGCAACTTCCCTGCAGAATATAACTAAACACACACATAGAGGCGCGCAAGCTGTGCATCCACTCTTTGGATCAGCAATTAACCCCATGCTTAGGTTTCAGCAAAAATTACGTTTTGATCAATATTTAATAGTGATTTTATAAGTGTGTGGGCATGGCTGTTAAAACAGTGTCTTAGAGAGGGAGAGATGCATTTTAATAGGGAATTAATAAATATGGCCCTAGGGCATGAGGTATTTGCTTTGGAAAAGCACTGCTGTTTAATAGAATACTTGAAAAGAATACATTAAAATTGTATTTAAAACTGAAAATGTGGCGCTTTCCCCATAGAGAATGAATAACACAGGATGTACTTGCAAAATAAATTCTGGGCATGCCTCTAAGGGTCAGTAGTTGCAAGGCTGTGCTCTACCAGGTGGAACTTCAGGTCACAGCCATTCTCCCACAGCCAGAACTTGGGAAATTAATTTTTTACAAATTCACCTTTCAAGATTCCTCAGCCATGTTGGCTGTGGGATGCTGATCATGTTGGCTGAAGGATGCTCCCAGCATGATCATGTTGGGTGGGGGATTTTGGGAGATATAGTGTCCAAATAATTATATTATAGTCTCAGAAAAACATTTATATGTGACTGTTATGGATTATGTCTGTACATAGTTGTATCTGTGTGTTGGGAAAAAGACTTTGAGGAATGGCGGGATTAAACAAGGGAACTAAGTTGGTTCTTTTAGCTGGAATGTTTGTTTTAATTACAAACACTCCTCTTTCTTGTGCTGTCGAAAGCTTTCATGGCCAGAATCACTGGGTAGCTGTGCGTTTTCCAGGCTGTATGGCCATGTTCCAGAAGCATTCTCTCCTGACCCACATCTATGGCAGGTATCCTCAGAGGCAGGCATCCTCACAACCTCTGAGGTTGCCTAACATAGATGTGGGAGAAAAGTAAGGAGAGAATGCTTCTGGAACATGGACATACAGCCCGGAAAACTCACAGCAGTCCACTCTTCTTTCTTGCTTACAACGATCAGTATTTACTTATAGAGTGAGATAAGTTAAAAAATGATTTACACTTCCTTAAGCTGCAGAATGCAGTTATTTCACACGATGCACACCTGTTTCTTTGCTTCTTTCAAGCAGAAGACAGCAATCAGGAGTAGAGAAAAGAGTGATGTGGGAAGCAATGTGCTTAAATGTTCCTCCCTGATGATTTTGACTTTTCAACACCACCCCTTGCAATCTGCGTTACCCTCGCATGGGAGAAAAAATAGCCAGGACTTAGGTTTGATCCAGTTGTTTTTATTCAACTGCCTCTGTTTGTCTAACCGGAGGAGATGAGAATGGGCTAATTGCATCCTAATTGAAGCTTGTTAGCCTGGGAAGAAGCAGTTCTTTGTGGCCAAAAGCAAGCAGTGTTTCTGTTGTTGTTTTTCATCTCATTCCACCTCCCTCTCCCCCTTCCATGCATCCGAAGGCTAATCCTCTGGTATTTGTGTGCTTAGAGTTTAATTCATAGCCGTAGCCCTTCAACACAATGCCTCTGCTTTGGGGAAAAGAAGGAATATAGCACACATTGAACAAATGTCCTTGAGGAAGGGAACAACAGAAAGGGACATCATAATAACACTGAGCGTATTTGTGCAGATGGAATCCAAGGTAACATACGTGCAGCTCTATTGTAAGCAAACATGTGACAGTGCCATACAGGTCCCAGAGACTAAGCAGAACAACAGTCATGTGAAAAATAGAAATCTGCATCCTCAAGGTATAATAGGTAACCTTCTTCCCCGCAGGGTTTGGATTGGTTGTGCATTGCTGAGGTTTTGAAAAGGACAACAGAAAGTCCAGTTCTCAAAAAAAAAAAAAAATCTTCCCTTTTGCTGTGATGTTTTGGAATTTGCAGTGCATAGCACACGTAAATAACCTGATAAAAATGAAACTCCATATTGCTAGGGGAAAAAAAGCAGATTGTGAATTCATCTAAACTCCACTCAGAGAACTGATAAACAAAGCTTTGGAAATCATCTATTGCTTTACCTTGGGGGACCGAGACGTTCATGCTAAATTGATCATACAAATATTTATATTTATATACACAAATACATCATTGATCAATGTTTATTGTTTACTAAAATAGTTATTCCTCCGGCTTTTAGAATAACCCAAGGCTTCTGTTTTGTTTATGACTTATGGAGCTTAACTGAATTTTACATTCATTGAAAGAGAACAAGAACAAAAAGAAGCAGTCGTTATTTTATTTCTCATTTGGAAATGCTTTTGGTTATATGTCTCCTCTGTTATTTTCTCAATTTTAATTTTGAAAACATACATTTAAAGAAAACCCTGGTCCCACAACTTTCTTGATGCCAGCTTCTATCACTGGGCCTGTTTTTAAAGCCTGTGTTCAGCCAGATAATGAGGCATATAGAGTGACAATCCAGGACAGAGTATGTAGGGTTTCTTTTCTTTCTTTTCTTTTTTCATTTTTTTGCACTGAAAATTCAACCTTCCTTCAGCCTGGCAATATCGGGTGAAAAGAATTTCGGGTGTCAAGAGGTGACTTTTGAAAAGGGAAATCAGAGCTTAAGCAGCCAGGACCAGCCTAAGACGCTTTTCTGCCTGAGGCAGAAAAGCAATATGGGGCATCTTCAAAGACGTAGATGTAGTAAGCAAGGCAGGTCAGGCTTTTTTGCCACCTGTATCAGAAAACCCCAGAAATGTGTCCCCACAGGAGTAAAATAAATAAATAAGCATGCAAATAAATATATAATAACTAAGCATTTGCTGCTCTTTCATAATATTCCAGATTCAGACACCTGAGGCTACTGCCAAAGCCTCCCTAATGGCAGAGCTGGCCTTGTTTCTAAGCGTTCTTGTTCAAACAGACACTTGTTATATATTTGATTGCAGCAGATGCTGGCTGAAAGGGGCCTTTCTTCGGGTAGTGAATGCAAATATTAAAAGGGGGTTTCTTTCCTAGTGTTGCCTGCTTCTTTTTGCCGCCTTCTTTTTTTCCCATCCTGTGCTGGTTTTTGATTACATCCCTTCTGTATCATCACTTCTTTGATCCTATGCATTTTTCATTTGACTTTATCTGGGTCTTTCCAAACTCACTCTTCGATCTTGCCTTTTGAAAAACAGAGACTTTCCATCTAATGCTTCCCAATTTTTTATTCTCTTTTACACAGCCATCACTGTGTATCCTTTCTAGTGTTGCTGAAGCAAGTCCGTTTTGGTATTGCTTGTTTGGAATGATCCAGTAAAATCCTATGTATATCCTGGCCAATGTATATACATGAGAATTCAAGTTTTGCAGCAAATTGCAATAAAATGCAACTATTCTCTGTATATTTTGGATTTAGGTAAAAATAGTTGACAAAGCCCCATTAAGATATATTTTATTATAGCATAGCTTTACAATAAACTTGCATTTTGGAGAAATATTCAGACATTTTCTGGTTTCTTTCATCTTTGTTCTTCTGCTTTGAAATTTTCATGAATCAGAGATAAATACTTGCTAAAAAGAAAAGAAACATGGGAGATGAGCATATTCATTTTCCAAGTTGTGAAAAGAGATGAGATTTTTGAAAATGAGATCCATGCTTTATTTAAGACATCCTTTGTACTACTTCCCAGTAAAAGACAAATCTTGCGTAGTTTTTTGCAAAATATTACAACAGAAAAATCAGGATTCATCATACATAGGGATGTAACTCTTTGGTAATTTTATTTCCAAAGGGACCAGCATGTAACAGAATTTTCTTTTCACAGCAAAAGAAGTCTTCAATAACTGCACATTTTTGGAAGGTTCTCAAAGTTCGCGACTGAGCAAAATTCACAAAGGATTGTTTTGCACAAAAATAGCATCTCCGTGCAGAAAGCAACATTTTCTGAGCAGAAGGAATATTTCTGCACAGAAATATGTTGTTTTCTGCTGAAGACAGCCCCATGTAAATTTGATGTAGAAGAAGGACTTTATCCCATGCATGTTTCTCCCCTATTTGCTTTTGTTTTCACATGCTGGCAAAATGGAGGCTCATGGAGGCCTTCCCATGATGCACAGTCACTTCGGTGGCCACCCATGGGGATCCATCTTGCCAGCTTGTGAAAGTGGAGAGAAACCTTGATTGAAGAAAGGAGGGGGGGAGTGAGGGAAAGTGGGAAGAAGATGGGGGAAGGACGCAGGGTGGATGGCCATCCCCGAAGATGGACCTTGCCAGGATAAGGTGAGTCCCCACACTTCCAAATGTTTTCCCCCACTTTCCTACTGTTCATGAAAATGTCTCGAGTATTCTTTTGAGAACACAGTGCAAGATTCTTCTCACTAGGATTTTTCAACATTTGAAAAATACATTGGGAACAGCATGAGGGTATTGAAGGTGCTTGGCTGCCTCTTGCTTGTTGGCCCTTCCACTCTGCCTTGGTCAGGCGGGCAACTGAATGTCCAACATGCAAGGGGAAGTTGAGCCCTTTTGCCTCCGCATTACATTCGGTGGCAAATCTTTTTTTTTTGGTAATGCGCACCTCAAAATTGAGGTATTATTATTATTATTATTATTATTATTATTATTATTATTATACATTTATACCCCGCCCTTCTCACCTTAATGGGGGTGGCATACAATGCTGCATTACACATATAAAATAAAATAAAAATAAACATATAAAAATAAACATGATATATCAGTTTAAACAATTAGCATATCAATTTAAACATACAGTAATAAAAATGACATCAATTGAACAATTCAAATATAAATACAATAAAAAGCTTAAAAGCAAACATTTAATCCCAACTAAAGTGGGCTGATGACATATCAATTAAACAATCAATTAAACAATTCAATAAAATGCAATAAAATATCTTAAAAATAAACATTTAATCCCAAACAAAGCGGGCTGATGGAATAAGCAGTCAGATGCAGCACGCAACAGGTGAGGTGGTGGAACCCACACAGATGTTCCAATATCTGGATGATGGGTGGCATGGCCGTTAAAGTAGCCACACGACAAAGCTGCAGGGCCATGTTCTCTCCTTGGAGGTTGCTGAGTCAGCTGGCTGGAATGAAGGTGTGGCTGCAGGTCTCCTTGTGGGTAAGCCCAGGGCTGAGCAGACAGCAAATCTGGATGGAAAATCCTCAGCTCCCAGAGTATCTCCTGCAGCAGGACCCAGCAAAGCTCTCCCAGGCCTCTAGGTTAGTCCTTTTATGTTCTCTCCTTGGAGTCTGCTGGGTCAGCTGGCTGAAATGGGGGTTTGGCTGCAGGTCTCATGTGGGTAAGGCCAGGGCTGAGCAGGCAGCAAAGCTGGATGGCAAATCCTTAGGCCCCAGGGTCTCTCCTGCAGCAAGGCCCAACAAAGGTAGGCATTACATTCGATGACACAATACTCCAGAGTAAATATGGGTAACTTTCTTTAAATCAATGATGTAGAACTGTGTTGCCCTCCAGATGTCATCATTGGAGTGCAATATTTGTTACTATTGAATATGGTGACTATTGTTGATGGGAACTGAAATCTATCAACATTTGGATGGGCACATATCCCCAAACTCTGCTTCAAATTAAGGAAAGCTAAGTAGTACAGAACATAGTTTGCAAGACCACATCTTTAATTGCAGATACTTTTTAATGTTTGTTTGCTTAGGTTTTATGTGGACAAAGAACTTTCAGAACAGCTCAAAATAACAACATAAAAGACAATGAAATTTCATAGCTGAAATAGAAAAATGTGATTATAATATCTTGCAGAGGACAAAAACATGCTTTGGAAAGCTCTGGAAACACCTGCTACTTGAAATAGACCCAGCTTGACTTGATCAGTCCTCAATAAATTGGTGCCCTTCAGATGTGCTAGACCACAATTCCCAGTACAGTTTGCTGGGAGCTTCTAGAAACTGGAGGACACCAATTTGATGAAGACTGGGCTAGCTGATTCAATGATCTGGTTCATATCCCGCATCCTAACTGTTCTTGTGTCAGGATGCTTTAAAGCACAGGGTTTCATGTATTATGAAATACATGAAGAGCACTGAGGATGCTGAGCACAAAGAAAAACATACTAATATGTCTTGAGATTAATTTACATTATATATAGGGAAAGCATTTGCATTCCTCTCAGAGTCCCCTTTTCACTGGCGCCTGGAAAGTACACCTGTGGCTTGTTAGCATGCAATGCTGCCATGATGTGCAAATGAAAGGAGCCTTACACAGGCAATGTGCAGAAAACATTCTCCCAAGGGTTAGCATTTCTCTTTTACATGCAAAGCCCCATTGAAATGAATGGCCTTATTATTATAATTGGATGTATGCCTGTTAGGGCATCTCATTCGATATTAGAGGAAAGAAACCTTTCCTTTAGTCTCTGGAAATTTGGAATGAAACAAAACACAAGCCATGCATACCATTTCTGCCTCCTTTACCAAGGGAGAACATGCACCGATAGGCAGGAAAATAAAATTACCTTTTATAATATGCTTCCATTTCCTCCCAATTTATCTTTGCCAGGTGCTTGTATGGCCTCTGCCTTTCTAGGACCCAAGTGTTTTGCAATCTGTAATGATTATTCTTCCAACTACACTCATCGGAGATAGTGAATTTCTATGTATCCTTATGGAAAATACAAAAAGCGACTGAGGCACAGGAGAATATAAATGGCAGGAGCCAACAAGTTCCTGTAGACATATCCCACCCCACATGATGGGCCAGAAGAGAAACAGCCACCCCCTGTTTTACACAAAGGTAGCAAAAACAGGCAGGTATGCATTGTCTTTTAATGCCTAATTTCAGAAGTATAATCTGGTCTCTGATCAGGTTTTAAAGGGAAATTACTTTTCTGCTGCTAATGGGGTTAAAATTTTATTACTTGCCTTTTACTGTTTTTTGTCCTCATATGGCTAACAAAGGGATTGGCCTTTGTCTGCATTGAGACCCCTAGACCATCTTAACCGACAACAGAATAACATCTGAGACAAAATGTAGGCCTGTGACTCTTGACATATCACATTCCTTCTCCTGTATGATTTTTAATATCTTATTCTGAGGATGAAGCCAGTGAAGCTTCAAAAACTTGTATGGTGAATTTTACGCTCAGGAGATAGCCCAATGAAGATATTGCTTACTTTGTGGATTTTACATTTTGTTGCAGTTTGATACTTGTTTTAGTTGAGGGGGCTAACCAAAATGCAGCACAACTTCTTTTCTTAAGAGCTTAAAGGATAAGTTCATTTTTTCTAACAGCTTGAGTTTGACTTATCATAGTTTGTTGCAGAGTTTGACAAAAAGTAACTTTACTCTGCTCATTATTATTTTTTTTGTATTGTCGAAGGCTTTCATGGCCGGAATCACTGGGTTGTTGTAGGTTTTTCGGGCTATATGGCCATGGTCTAGAGGCATTCTCTCCTGACATTTCGCCTGCATCTATGGCAAGCATTCTCAGAGGTAGTGAGGTCTGGACCTTGGGAGACAATCTTACTCGGACAACGAGGGATCGCCTAAGTAAGTAAGTAAGTAAGTATAATATCAGTATAGAGTTTATGGTATGGTATAAAATGGGACATAGTATTTGTTAGGTCTATTTTAAGGAGTCACTCTCAAGCAACCAGTAACTACATTTATTTGTCATCTACCAAACCCTATAGATTTTGGTTAACTGAGAATGTACAATACATTGAATCAGTTTATATCCAGTAGGCTCTCTTGATATGACAAAGAGGGAACGAAAAATCCATTGGTAACATGCATGAATGGTTATCTAAACTCTGAGCAGCAGAGGCACCATAGTTATTGCTATAGTAATATCAATGTGCCATGAGACTGCATTACCCTTTACTGAGTGGCATCAGAGAAAGACTAGTTGCTGTTCTGAGACATTTAGAATCTAAATTTAGTCAGTGGAGCAGAAGAAGAGCCTAGAAAGTCAAGGACAACCAGAGATGAAGGCAGCTGTTGAATTTATACATAACTTCAGGCTAATTATGAGATTGAAGATGTTGAGTCAAAGACTTTGCAAAAAAGATCTGAACTGGGCCTTGAAGGATGTGAGAGAGGTAGCAACAGTTAGGCCAGCTTTCCACAAGTTTGACTCCTCCAGTCTTTGGAAAAATGAATTAACTACAAGTAACTGCAAACTCTAATTTGAAACTCTTTGCTCTCAAACCGTTTCATTGCTAGCCTCCTGCTTCCTTCTTAGCTGTTCTCTCCCCCAACTAGAAATACTCATTTTTCCTTGACCCTTTTATCTGTAGTGGATTATAAACAAATCACTTAGCGTGTAAAGCTTGATGATGATGATAATAATGATAATGATAGTGTTTACAGGTTATGGGTTCAGACAACATTGTAGCACAGTGAGTTCTTGTGTGTATTTAGATGAGTGGATTCTTAGTGCACTTCTACAGCATTAGCTACAATGATTTGTTTGGAACCCAGCTAATCTCCTGTCCAAGACCTATGTTAGTATCCTAAGAATTCTGATTGCTATATGTGTTGCCCTTTAGGGATTATTGCATAGTAGCAGACTTGTCCCTAATAATATGCCTCCAATTTGGACTCATTATTCTATCTCACCCTTTCCTATTTGTTTTCTGGAAATGAGCTGGTAGTTAAATGTATATTATGGCAAATAAATAAGAGAGAAAAATGCTGCCTTGTTTATACTTGATTCATTAAATACTAAAAGTTACTTTGCAGCCATTGAATGATTGGACCTTAAGTCATGGCTGAGAAAATCCCCAAATCTGGATTTTGTCTATGGGTTCACACGTTTTCCTCATGTGAGAAGGGATTGTTATGGGGACACAGTTTCTGTCTATTGTTATAGGATTGTTCATGGGATTGCTCAGCCATCTGCTTTCCAAGCAACTGAGGGCCTATCCAGTCAGCCCCTTTATTGTGGAAACTTCTGCAATAAAAAGGGGGCTGTCCAGACGACATTCTGGGCAGTCCCACATTAATTTGCTACAAACCAGGAAAACTCTGGTTTGTAGCGAATTAATTTGTTAGTGCATTTATTCCATGCTACTGCATTCCAGACAGTATTCCCACAGTTTACCAGGCTAAATAAGCCTGGTAAACTGTGGGAATACCCACCTCACCCCTCAAGCCCCTAGATACCTTAGAAAAGTAATAGAAATGTACGTGATCTCCATTAGAAGTCCTGGAAACCTATCCCGGTGCATAGAAATGACATCCCTGGTGCGGAGAGAGCTCACTGGGACTTCTAAGTTTCTATTACTTTTATAAGGGGTCTGGGGGCTTTGGGGGAGAGGCTTCAGATGTTCTCTCGGGCTAGTCCCAAGGGAATGTCTGCACACCCATCCCAGAAAGCACATGATTTTTGGGGTGGGTGTGGACAGGCCCCTGAGAAAATGCATGTTTTTCAGATGCGGGTTCTCCCAGGATTAAGGCCTGTCTGGATCTGGCCGTAGAGGCAGATCGCCATTGATCACAGTAGTTACTGCCCAGTAAGTGGGAACTGAGAGTGTTGGGATTCAATATATAGTACTATAAATATGGTATTCATGTATATTTAAATAGCCTATAGAATGCTAGCTTTTATAAGTAAAATAGCATGCATTTGTTTTGTACTACCTTTGGAATTTGTTTTGTATTTCGCACCTCCTGCAGTTTCTGTAGGTTTCTCTTCACTTTGTTCTGTCTCTTTCCCACAAAATATTGTAAAGACATGACAGTCATTATCTGCTCTACTTTTCCCTATCTTGTTCTCTTTTCTGGATTGCTGAGTGGCTTCCACATTACGTAACATGCACTTCGTGTCTATCATTTGCATGCTTTACCACCACTGTGGCTTGCTGTGACCTTTTGAGAGTCCTATATGAGGTCCTCTCTTTGAGTTTCATATTTCCACACCCCTTCAGGGTGGTGACAGGAGCCAGGCATGTAACCGGGGGGGGGGGGGGG